>JAPDVU010000007.1:167637639-168240139 GCA_026230045.1 Corynorhinus townsendii | reverse complement strand
CGGCTCAGCAGGTAATTCCCTGTCCCGCGCCGAGAGGCACTCCCGGGTGGTGGCTGTCCGTGGACACTGCCGAAGGAGCAGAGGAGAAAGCAGGTGGTGAAAAATAACCAATCTAAAGGGAGACGAGATTTGAGAGGAAAAGGAACAAAACAGACGGGACAATAGTAGAAATTAAGATGGCAGATGGAAAAACGTTTTGTTATAGAAAATTTTAATTTTGTACAAAAATAGACAGCATTCTATAACAGACTTCACACGCTCATAATCCTAACACTTACAGATCTAGTTTCATTTACCTCCTCATTTTCCCCCTCGAGTGTTTTAAAGCGAATCCCACACACCACATCATTTTATTCCTAAATATTCCCCTCTGAACCGTTATCCGAGAAGGACTTGAGAACTATAGCACCACAGTGCCATGATCACACACAAAAATTGTATGTTTAAACGGAAGTAGATCAGAAATCATGTTCAAGGTCCATTTAAACAACCTCGTTAAAGACAAAGATTGCGAGACTTTTAAAAAACAAATTCCCACTTTATGCTGTTTACATCGAAAACACAGAGATTCAGAAACGTCGAAGGAAACAGCTAGGCGATGCAAACAGTAAGCAGAAGGAAGCTTGTGCAGATAATGAAAGAAGCAGCTGTTTTGCACACACGACAGAAAAGGCTGGGCGAATTCTCACACCGCAAGTCAGCGCACGCTGTTTACCGCACCGGGGAGAGGAGACACCGGCCTCCGCTGCCCGGCGGCGTGGCTCAGGGCTGGCATCGACCTAGGAACCAGGAGGTCACCGTTCGGTTCCCGGTCAGGGCACAGGCCCGGGTGGTGGGCTCTGCGCCCCGTGCGGGGCGGGCAGGAGGCCGCCGGTCAGTGAAGCTCTCATCACTGACATTTCTAGCTCTCCCCCTCTGCCTTCCTCTCCGAAACGAATAAAAACATATTAGAAAAGAGAAGAAAAGAAACCTACCTGTGTGAGGGAAGAAGAGAGGGAGGAAGGAGGGCTCGGGAAGCGGCGGGCCAGCCCAGGAGCCCCAGCTGGGGGGTGAAGACAGACCCAGGGTGAAGGTCCCAACCCCAGGACGGGTACCCTTCCCACCCCCAGGCGCCTCCGCGGGCCCGAGAAGGAGAAGGTGCGGGGGTCCTGGCAAAGAGAGGGGGCTCAAATCTACTGAGAGGTGCACCTCTGGGCCCTGGTACAGGGAGAGCTTGGGGGGCGGTCTTTAAACGTGAGGGCAAGAGCGGGGAGGCACCAGCAGATCCCTCCGCGCGAGTGACCACTGGCAGAGAGGAACCAGGGGGGCTGTGTGGGTCCCTTGGTGTCCCTGCCCTCTCCCCACAAGTGCTTGCTTGGGGGCGCCTTTCCAGGCCCGGGAGCTGCAGCAGGGAGGACGGTGAGGGGGGTCACTGCCGTTGGCCACCTGTGAGGAAGGAGGTGGCTGAGTTCTGGTGGCCCTGACGCCCCAAGATCACAAGAGGCTGGGAGGTGACCTCAGGACACCCCAGGAGGCTCTGACCTGCGGGCTGAGTTGGCTCTGCTCATTCCTGCCAAGGGAGAGGGATTGAGAGGAAGGTTCCGCAGGCATGCCGCCTGCAGGAGATTCGCCGTCCGTCCGTGACTCATCCCACCTGGCAGGCCCAGCGGGGAGGCAAGCGGTGAGGCTGGTCCCGGCCCGACCAGGAGCCGGTCCTGCCCCTCCTCACGGCCTGGGGGAGGACGTTCCCACCACAGGGGCCTGGGCTGGAATCCAGCCTCACCCCACACAGACGGACAGACAGACAGACAGACACAAACAACCGTAGGCCGTTCTCATTCTCTCTCTCTCTCACACACACACAGATCTATGTGGGTCTTAACCCCATAGATACACACAGTCACATTTTCATTTCACACCACCCCCCCAATGGTAAGGTTTAGCTACACTCACACAGACACACACACAATTTATGTGGGATGTAGCCACATAAATACACACGTGCACTCGTGTGTTAGTTTCACACAACCCCACCCGCAACAGTCAGGTCTTAGCTACCCTCAGACAGATGCAGACACACCCACACCCAGAGTCACGTACACATCCGGAAGCACCCCACTGCAGCTCCTGCTGTCCCGCTGGATGGGGGGCTCGTGGGATGGGGGGACCTGGAGGATGGGGGGCCCGGAGGATGGGGGGGCCCGGAGGATAGGGGGACCCGTAGGATGGGGGGCCAGGAGGATGGGGGGCCCAGAGGATGGGGGGACCTGGAGGATGGGGGGCCCGGAGGATGGGGGGGCCCATAGGGTGGGGGGACCCGTAGGATGGGGGGTCCCGGAGGATGGGAGTGCCCGTAGGAACAACAGGCGCAGAGGCGAGGCCAGGCCAGTGGGACGAAGCGCCATCCAGAGGCCCCAGGAGGCCCTGAGCGGCGGCGGCCTCACGGCTCCCAGCTGCAGCGCCTGGAACAGGCTCCGTCCGTTTTCCCTAAGCAGCAAGCGCGGGAAGATCTCCCTCGCACGGGAGCCATGGCTCGGCCAGGCCACGACACCGCCTATCCTCCGTGCCCCCGGAGGGCAGCCGGAGCCGGGAAGAGCTCAGGCTTTGGAGCTGAAAGGACCGACTGCTGCCTGGGTCTGATGCTTTCCGCCCCTGAGCCTCAGGCTCCTCCCCTGGGAAACGGGCATCACAAGCAAGGTGAACCTGCGGCCCACGGGCCTCAGCTTGCAGGTGTGAGCCGGACCCCAGCCCAGGGCTTCCTACCCCCGCGTGGCACTGCGCTCCCCACCCCGCCACCACGCACCCCGAGACGGGCACGACAGCCAAGGGGCCTGCAGCTCGAAGGAGACGTCCCTCCCCTCAGCCCCGATTTCCCCGTCAGTAGAAGCGAGGGATTAGCAGGGGTGGGGAACGTCCGGCCCTCGGGCTAGATAAGGCCCCTGAAATCACTGGGTCTGGCCCTGCCGAGGCACTAGGGGTGAGTTAATTAAATGTTTGACCAAACAGAGCAGTCTAATTTTTAAAAACACATGTTTATGGATTTCAGAGAGGAAGGGGCAAGGGGGGGAGAGAGAGAGAGAGAAACATCAATGATGAGAGAGAATCATTGATCCGCTGCCTCCTGCACACCCCTTATTGGGGATGGAGCCCGAAACCCAGGCATGTGCTCTTGACCGGAATTGAACCCGGGACCTTTCAGTCTACAGGCCAGCGCTCTATCCACTGAGCTACACCGGCTAGGGCAGAGCAGGCTAATTTTTAAGCTGATCATTTTGCATGGCCCTCGAACGATGTTACAAGTATTCGAATGGCCCTTGGCAGAAAAAAGGTTCCCCACCCCCGGATCAGACCGAGATGTGAGATTGTGAAGGTCCTTTCCAGCTCAAACGTCCTGTCGTGCAGAACCTTCTGCAAGCGTCCGGGGCCCAGGAAACAAACCAACGCGAGCCAGCGCCTGTGGCCTGTCGGCTGCTGACAGCAGAGAGCTGCGCTCGGCTATTCCGGGCTCATGAGTTCATCCCCGGCCTGTGCCAGCCCCTGCGGTTTCCCCGCCTCCCCTCCTGGTCCCGGTGACAGAGTGACTAAAAATACCCGGCTCCCGGCTCCCAAGGCCGCCGCCGGCTGCCGCCTCCCCGGGCCCGGCTCTGTGGCAGCTTTAGGTGTGCTCGGGGGGCCGGCCACACCCCGCAGCCTGGCCTGCCGGCAGCCCCGCTGGCTCAGGGGTGTGATCAGGTGGGAACAGCCCATGCCGGTTCTGCCACATCCACTTTCCAGCACATTCCTGCTCTGTCGCTTTCCAGCTGGGGGAAGTGGCCTCAGTGTCCTGGTCTGGAAAATGGGGACCATGCTCCCCGTTTATTCTCTTGTGAGAATTAAAGCAGACAGCCCGGCTGCAGAGCCTGACACGACGGTGGGCTTGCTCGGTGCCTCTTCCTGCTTCCTCCGGACCCGTCCGCTCCGCTCCGTCCCTCCCGATGACTCAGACTCCGGGTCCCGTTGTGCCCGCTCCGAACCTGACCCAGTGTCGCCGGGCCGAGGAGAGAAAGCCTTTGCCTCCCCCGCTTCCCGAGGCAGCCCCAGGTGAATGGGGTGGTCGCGGAGGGAGGAGGGAGTCCTGAGCGGGACAGCAAGTCACTCTACTGGGGTCAAAAAGGGGGCAGAGAAGGGACACTCGAGCAGGGCCTTGCGTGATGAATAGGAGTTCACCAGACACAGAAGCAGCAGAGAGGGAGCCGAGAGAGCAGAGCCAGGAAAGTGGGGGCTGATGTCGGAAGACAGGACAGTGGCTGCGCGGCTCCAGCTCGGGGGGGTGGGGGGGGGAGTAGCATCATGGACGGGACAGCCCCTCTGCGGCCTGAAACCCATGTGCCAGGGCTGCCAGGTGGGAGAGGAGGCTTCCCCCCAGATCATGCTGCCCACGGCCCCCAAAGGCGAGGCCTCTGTCATCCCCATGATTGCAACTCGCCTGCAGGGCCCGTTGTTAAAGGGCTACTGAACGGATGAGCCAGAGCCGGTCTCATGAGGCTCCGGGACAGCGGGCTTCATCCATCACGTGAACCTGGCCTTCGTCCTGTAAAGGGAAGCCAGGTCTGCCCTCAGCCCAAAGAACAAGCTTCCTCCTGTCTTTGCCGCCTCTGTCCGGCTCATTCCTGGAGAGGCTCAGCCATCAGCCTTTGCCATCGGCCGCCGTGCCCTCCTCCGGCCCGGAGCCCCTGGCAGCCCCCGGCCAGTCCTCTGCGGGCTTTGCGCTTCCTTGTCGGTGGCTGGGCTGTGCCCCGGGGCCCCCAGAAGGTCTGCGGGGATGGAAGACGGAATCTGCCCTCTTCTCTGTGCGAGGGGCCGGTGCATCTCCGCCTGTCGGGGAGCCCTCTAGGCCGGGCCTGCCGGAGCCCGAGCCGCATTCCGCCCTGCGCAGGGAGTCTTGCTCAGTGCCCCGCCGGTGCGCTTCTCCAAACGGCCTGTTTGGCCAGAGCGGCGCTGGGAGGCACGTTGTCCTGAGGTTGTGAACGGCGGCATGGATCCGGCGTTCCGGCGGCATGGATCCCGCGTTCCGAAAGAGGGCTTGCTCCTGGAGCGGCACGGTCTGGGATCCCGCCCGCGTGTCCGGAGACGGAGGGAGACAGGCCGCTGCGGGCTGGTTTCTCCATCGTGCAAGAAGGTCGGGAATTGGGGGCGCAGCCCGGACACACAGAAGAAGGGGAGTTCCGCGGGCGGCGTGGGGCCAATGCGGTTTGCTTGCCGGTCTGGCCCCGTGTCCTGGGTTGTGAGGTGGGAGGGTGGGCAGGATGCCCCCAGGGACTCGGGTTTGGAGACACCGTCTGGGCTTCCCTTTGCCCACCTGGCGGGGGGCGGGACGGAACCAGGCGATTCAGGGGACAGTGGGGTCCGAAGATTCCGGAGCCGGCGACCTTTTCTGCTCGTCCTTGGACGATTCCCAGTCCGAAGGGGCATCGGCCTCCGCTAGCTGTTCTTCCCGGGAAGTTCGGAGGAGCATTTCCTCAACTCACCGCACTCGGCTTGGGTCTTCAGCGCCGGGAATACGGGGGGAGTGAGGGACATTTCATTTCTCCGTGCAGAGGCCGTCACAGTGCCACCGCCGGCCCCCCCACATCCCGACTGATGGCCGGCGAGCACGTGTGGGACAACTCACGTCCTCCCGCCTTCTCCTCAAAAGAAGGGAACCTTTGGGATTCCTTGGGGCCACGAGTCTGCCAGGTGCGAGCTGTCCCCTCTGCTCCCAGCAAGCCTTCCCGTGCACGCTGCGGCCATCCTCACGCGCCAGGGACAGCGTTTATCTCGGGGACCCTGGGCCCCCAGGAACCAAGGCCTCTTGTCTCCTTCCAGCTCGGCACTGGCCGGCCACCCCCACCTCCCCACCCAGTTGGGTCCCAGGGGCCTGGGCCTCCTCCTGGGAGCAGCTTGCCTGTGACGCACTCGTGTGTGACGTGGCCCCTGTCAACAAGCCTGGGAATCGGCCTCAGCCAACGGGGGGGGGGGGGGGGGCCCTCTGGGCGCCCAGACTGCTGCCGCCCTGGGCAGTCCGCTCCACCCCATGCCTTCCTCGACTGCCTGCCTTTCGGATGCCCGGCTTCGTGCCCTGGCTTCCAAGATGTGCTGTTGTTCTGCCCTCACTGGCCCCTGGCCCCCAGCCCTTCCTGTGAGTGGACACAGCCTTCTGCTGGGCACTTGGCTCTTTGTGTATTTTTTTTTAAAAAATATTTTTATTGATTTCAGGGAGGAAGGGAGAGGGAGAGAGAGAAAGTGAAACATCAAGGATGAGAGAGAATCATGGGTCGCTGCCTCCTGCACACCCACACTGGGGATCGAGCCCGCAGCCCAGGCCTGTGCCCTGACCGGGAATCAAACCGTGACCTCCTGGTTCATAGGTCGATGATCAACCCCTGAGCCACGCCGGCCGGGCTAACTCAAGGATTCTGATGCAGAAGTCTGCAGGGGTAGCCGGACCGGCCTGGAGGACTTCAGCCCCGGCCCAGGCTCCTATCCCCCAGCCTCCCTGCCCAGGGCCTGTTTGAGCCCCCCGGGGATGGGGAACCGGCCCCCCCAGGCAGCCCGTTCTGCCTTGAGACAGCTGGGCCTGCCCCTCCCCGCTGCACGGAGCTGAGGATGCCGGCCCTGTGGATGGTGGGCCGCCCTCCCGGTCCCTTGGGGCCCCTGGCAGTGGGTGAGCACTTCACACAGCCCTTGTCCCCTGCAGGCTCCCAATGCACCCCACCCACATTTCCTGCCCTCCTGCCCTCTCCTGCTTTTCTTTGGTACCATAGCCCTACGTCAGTATCTTGTACAGCTGGATGGATGGATGGACGGATGGATGGAAAGGGAGACTGGGCGACTCTGAGACAGATGCTTATGTAGTGGGTCCACAGCCACACGGGGCTGGCGGGAAGGGCCGGGCGGGTCCCAGGGGGTAGGCGGTGGGTTCTGAGTCTCCCAGCCCACAGCCAGGGGGCACAAGTCTGCGCTTGACCTCCGTGAACTTGTCCTAGTTCCAAGCATCGGAGGCTCCTCCTCCTCTCCCTCCTCCTGAGGCGTCATGGGAAGACGAGTCCTGTCAAGAGGGAAGTAAGAGACCACGGGACAGATGCCGAGTGTCTCCTGGGAGAAAGCAAGGTGCCAGGCGGTCCTTGGGTGCTACTTAAAGAGGGAAGGCGAGGAAGCGGGTGTTTGTCTGGGGTCAGAGAAAAGGCAGCTGGAGAAGAGGATTCTGGGTGTCGGGGCCGCGGGGCCCTGGAAACTGTGCGCAGGCTGGTGCGTGTGCAGGCCGGGCCCGCGGTGGGGAAGGGCAGCGGGTGAGCGTGGGCGTGCAGACATCGCCGCTGGTCAGCGGGCCGGGCATGGCAGCCAGCCCCCCACCTCCGCTTCCAGCGTCGCCTCCGCACGCCGGAGCCCGCGCCCACGCTGCTTCCCAGCACATTCCTTTCCTAACAAAATGCATGGTTACTGATCTCAGAGAGGGAGGGAGGGAGAGAGAGACATCCGTGATGAGAGAGAATCACGGAGAAGCTGCCCCCTGCACACCCCCCTGGGGGATGGAGCCCACAACCCGGGCCGGTGCCACAGCCGGGAATCCAACTGTGACCTCCTGGTTCCTAGGTGGGCGCTCAGCCACGGAGCCCCGCCGGCCGGCCGGGCCGGAGCAGACTCCTTAATGGGCTCTGGCCGCGCCCACAGCCTCCGTATTCCACCTGTTCCGTGGAGCATAGGCGTAGCCTCGGCGCCGAAGGAGAAAGCCGGGCACTTGTTACAGGTGCGGGCGCGGCCTTCCTGCCCCCCCACATCTCCAGTCAGGTGTGGCACGAAAATTGTCCAGCTCAGTAAGGCTGTTCGCCGGCAGACGACGGCGGCTAAGAGAAATCCCACCTGATACTGGCAAGGAGGGTCTCGGGAAGCGACATCAACTTGGCACGGGCGTGGAGCTCATCTTCCGCTCCTTTCGGGGAGCCTGGCTTCTGGCCCCCCCAGAGCACTTTCTGGGGGCTCCCAGACATCGGAAGTGCCGGCCGTAACGTATCTCAGCTTTTGTACAGTCTCCTTGTTTTCCCGGCCTCCCAGCTCCGAGAGAATCCCGGTGCCGGGCAACCTGAACCCTAAGAGCGCTCGGCCGCCCGGGCACAGACCCAGCTCCGCGGCTGGGAGGGCTCCGTCTGGCTCGCCCCGCTCCCCGGCCTGGGAACTCAGGCTGTTCTTTTCCATTTGGAGACCTGGGAACTGGGTTATTCTTGCCCAAGACAAAGGCCTGGGTTTCTAGAATGATCACGGAGGAAAGGGATGCTCCAGACAGAAACCCTGCGTGTTTCTAGAAAGGTGGACAGGGGGTACCTGGGCAGCGTGATTCCGACAGAGGCGTTGCTGCCAGACTTGGGAACAGCCTGGGGGGTGGAGAGCGCCCGAGGCCCCCACCAGGCTACGGCGATGGGGCGCCAGGAAGAACCCCTCAGCCTCCAGGACCTTCCTGCGGCCCTGGGGAGCGAAGCCGGCAGCCCTCAGGGCTTCCTGACAGCCGCCCCCTGAGGATGTCTCATCTCAAACTCCCAGAATCCATTCAGTTCAATTCCAATAAATCGTGAGGGCCTCCTGGTGCCGGGGAGGGGGAAGGAGATGGGGCGGGAGAGGATGCACCGGGTCCTGTGACGGAGGAGTCCCTGCTGCGGACCAGCTGTCCGGCTGGTGTGCGGGATACAGAGAGGAACGGGGAGGTCCCTGCCGGGGGCCCGCCTACTGGCAGACGGACAGGGCTCCCAGCAGAATCACCCCCAGAGAAAACTTCCACGAGACTTCGGTCAGATCACGGCCACTCAACGGCCACCGTTATCCTCAGCGAAGCAGCACACCTTCCTCAGCCTCGCAGGTTAGACTCCTGACACACCTACCAGGCCCCGGCCTACGTGCTTTTAACAGAGGAAGACCGACTCACTTCCCACCCCTCCCCTCCCCCTCCTTCAACTGGTGCTGCCACGATCCCCATTTTACAGGTGAGGAAACGGAGGCACGAAGCGTTGGGAGCTTCTTGTCCACTCCTGCAGCGAATTAGGGGCAGATGGAGTTGGAAGGGTGGTCCCAGCCCCGCAGCAGCGGCGCTACCCGGGAGCCTGTTAGACGTGCGGCCCGGCCGGCGAGGCCCAGGGGGTGAGCGTGGACCTATGAACCAGGTCACAGTTGGGTTCCTGGTCAGGGCACAGGCCCGGGTTGCAGGCTCGATCCCCAGTAGGGAGTGTGCAGGAGGCAGCTGATCTATGTTTCTCTCTCATCACTGATGTTTCTCTTTCTGAAATCAAAAAATATATATATTTTAAAAAATGCAGAAGCCCAGGGCCTGCCCGAGACCTGCTGGACCAGGATGTGAGTATAAACAAGGTGGCCGTCCCTGCAGGAAGTCTGAGCAGCAGCTACAGAGCCTCCGTGCGGCTCCCCCACCTGCCCAGCACCTGTCAGCCCAGGCCCCGCCCCCTCCTGCCGCCGGCTCCAGCTCTGAGGCATCGAGTCCCCTCTGGCCTTGCATGTCTCCTCCAGGTCCCCGATGCATTACTACCCCCCAGGCGGGAGCCTGGCAGCCCGCCTCGTGTCCTTCCTTCTGACACGTCCCCTCTTTGATTTATGGCCCACGGGCAGCCAGGGTGAGGAGGGGCCTCCCCACAGAGCCAGCTGGTGCCCATTGTCACAGGGCCCATTCGGGGTTGCTGAGCTGTGGCAGGCGGCACCCAGGGGGTCCGTCTGGTCCGAGAGCCCGGGAGAGCATTGCTGGGAGCAGACAGAGAGGGAGCCAGGCTGACCCCTCAGCGTCCCCACGACGTGGCTCCTTTGGCTTCCGTTTCCTCCTCACCTGCTGGGAGGACACCCCAGGGCTGCCGTGAGTGTGAGAGTGAGCAAGAGTGTGAGCGAGAGAGTGAGAGAGAGAGTGAGAGAGAGAGAGAGAGAGAGAGAGAGAGAGGAGACGCTGCATGGCAGGAGAACCGAGTGTTAGCCATTGGCACTTTTTAAAAAAAGCCTCCCCGGAGGATATTTTCCCATTGATTTTTAGAGAGAGTGGGAGGGAGGAGGAGGAGGAGAGAGACACATCGATTGGTTGCCTCCCATATGCTCCCCACATGCGCCCCGACCAGGACTGAGGATTGAGCCTCAGTCCTGCAACCGAGGTACGTGCCCTTGACCGGAATCGAACCCGGCACCCTTCAGTCTGCAGGCCAACGCTCTAGCGACTGAGCCAAACCGGCCAGGGATGGCCAGATGACACTGGATGGAATTCTGGGTAGTCGGGACCAGAATGTCCATAAGAAATCGGTGACAGACGGGGAAACCGAGGCCCGGGGGCACTGTGTTCTGTGCCAGGTCACCTGGCAAGGTGCTGACAGACTGGGGCTGGTAGCCTCCTCCGATGCTGGGCTGGATCCCACAGGAAGACGGAATCGGGGTGACAGCTCAGAAGCAATGCTGAGGATCCCGAGGGCCAGCGTGGAGGTCTGCGGATTGGGTGTTGGCACGGGGGTGGGGGTGGGGGGAGCACGCACAGGGCTCCGTCAGCTGCTGCTGGGCCTGAACTTCCTAGGAGAACAGCCGGGCCCTGCTCCTGCTGTTGGAGGAGTGATGTGAAGGAGCTGTGGGTCCCGAATCCCTGACGCCCAGGAGGACACACCTGCCCGCACCCCCCCCCCCCCACCTCTGCTGGAGACAAACACAGACAGACAGACAGACAGACATGCCGACCAGAGAGGCACAGCACCCAGGTGCACACCCACACCTGCCCAGAGGACACACGGCGCACAGTGCGGGGTCGCTGGCAGCCCCCCTGGTGCAGGGACCAGTCAGGCGAGGCGCTGATGCTTTGGACACCCACAGGCTGTCGCTCTGGCCAGCGGGGAGGAGGCAGGACATGAGTGAGCGCCAAGCCTTGGCCTGAGCAGGTGTGTGGGTGTGCCCACCCACCCCCCTCAAATGGGCAACGGGAGAGCGGAGGCTGGCTGCTGGGTAGCTGAGTGCTGTGGTCCTGCGCAGGGTGGTGTGTTGCCATGGAGACGAGAGCCTGCGATGCTGCTGGGAGGCAGGCTCCAGCGTGTGGGCGGTGGATCCACGATGACAGGGAGGGAGGAAGGTCGGCGTGGGAGGCTCTCCAGCAGGGCCCTGCTCCTCCCCAGCTGGGGACCAGGGAAAGAGAAAGGGGAGGGGAGGGGGATGGCACAGGGTCTGAGTGGGGTGGGACAGGGCGGAGCCCTGAGCCTTTCCCACTCTGGGCTGGGGTTTCCCACCCAAGGGTGATGGGGCTTGACTCCCAGTGTGGTCAGCCTGAGGCTGCTGCCCCCGCTTGCCCAGGGAGGGTGTGAGGCAAAGCTGGGCCAGCCGGGCACAGCATTCAATAGGGCGTTGGCGAGAAACCCAGCCAGAGCCCCCAGGAGAAGGGCTGGCTCTGTGCGCCGAGGCTCCGGGGAGGCGAGAGGGGTGCAGGAGGAGGGAGGGGTGCGCCGCTGGCTTCTACTGGGGTTTCTCTGGAAATGTTTGCTTGGGCAGAAAAAAAATCTGTTGCCATGGCAACCCAACGTCTACCGGACCAAGCTGAGTCCCTCATGGTAGAATGTCAGAGACGCCAGGAACGGGTTATCTTAGGGGGCTTCCCTGGACTGGGCCCTGGGGCAACCAACATTCGCACCCCAAAGGGTAAGGGAGCCGTGTCCCTTCACGCACTCATTCACTCACGCATCCATTCAACACACAGCTCCCGGGCTGCCCCGGGCACCTGGCCGGGCCACGGGGATGCGGAAATCCACTGAGCACCGTTGCTCAAGGATCGCACAGGGTGGTGGGGAGACGGGTGTACATGCCGACCGTTGGAAGGGGAAGGGCTCCACCGGGCAGGGAGTCGGCGGTGCAAGCTCAGAGGAAGGCTCTGGGAGAGGGGACATGGCTGTGGCCTGGGGCAGGGAGAGCCGCCCAGGCAGAGGGAACAGCAGAGCAGAGGCAGAGAACGGGACACCTCCAGAAAGACAGGTGCCTGAGGGCCTCACCCGAGGCGCGGCGAGTCTGGGGGGGGTCAGGGGTAGCTCAGAGCAAGCTGTCTGCACTTGGACCCCAGGGTGCCACTTCCGAGACGGGTGACCTCCAGCACGGCACTTCACTCCTGGGTGCCCGATTTCTCGTCTGTGAAACGGAGATCATAGTGTGGTCCACCTTGGGGTTGCTGGAGGGAATAGGCTAGGATGTGGAAACCACTGTGCAGGGCCTGGCACGTAGCAATATTACCTATCATCATAAAGGGTGATATGCTAATTAGACCTGACGTCTTCCGGACATCATTCCGGATGTCCTTCCTGGCGAGCCGGGTCCAGAGGGAAGCCAGCCCAGGTCCCGGGTGCCTGTTGGCAGCCAGAGGAGGGAAGCCTGGGTCCTGGGTGCTGGAGAGAAGCTGGTGCTGGCAGCTGGGGGAAGGAAGGCCTACTCTTGCACGAATTTTCATGCATTGGGCCTCTAGTACACAAGGTGGGAGGGTGTCCCTCGGCCCAGGCTGTCTCCAATCTGGGACCCCTCGAGGGATGCCGGACTGCCTGTTCACAATCCAGGAATTCTGGCTCCCAACCGCTCACCTGCCTGCCTGCCTGATTGCCCCTAACTACTTCTGCCTGCCAGCCTGATCACCCCCTAACCACTCCCCTGTCAGCCTGATCGACGCTTAACTGCTCCCCTGCCAGCCTGATTGCCCATAACTGCCCTCCCCTGCAGGCCTGGTCCCCCCCAACTGCCCTCCTCTGCAGGCCTGGTCATCCCCAACAGCCCTCCCCCACTGGCCTCATCAACCACAACTGCCCTCCTCTGCTGGTCATCTTTTGGTGGCCATCTTGTGTCCACATAGGGGTGGCCATCTTTGACCACCTGGGGGCAGCCATCTTGCATGTTGGAATGGCGGTCAATTCGCACATCACTCTTTTATTAGCTAGGATAGCTGGTCCCCTCCCCACCCACTGAGTGGCTCAGAGAAGGTGTGAGCAGGGGAGCATCTGCCGGATCCTGCAGGCAGAGGGTAAAGGAAGAGGAGAGATGGGCAAAGCAGACAGATGGGACGGAGGGCCCTGCCCCCACCCATTCCACCGGTGAGCACACTGAGGAGCACAGAGGGCAAGTGGCAGCACATTGGTGACAGTGTGCTGGTGGGGTTCATGCTCATGAAAGGAAAGGAAGCTTTATATCTGACCTGAGTAAATAATTTATTTCTGGGTTTTAATAATTCAACAGCCTCCATTTCATCGTTGCCTCATCCCACATAGAAACTTTCCTCTTTTTCATCCTAGCTCTCTCTTTAAAGCAGTGCGTGGGAGCGGGGGCCGGAGCCGGGGCCTCTGAAGGGGTCTGTGACGGCGTCCGCCGGACAGGCCCCGGGCCCCGAGCCTCTGGCTAGAGAAGTTGCAAGTGGAGTGGCCTGTGCGTGGCCCCTCCCTGAGCTCCGTCCAGTGCCCAGCGGTCCTCCGCGCTGGGTGTGAGGGGTCAGAAGCCACGGAGAGAGCTGGGCCAGAGGCCCAGGGCCCTGGACGCGGTGGCGAACAGGCGATGGCCAGCACCCAGGCCCTCCACAGCCGCCCGCCTCCCTTCCTCAGGGCACATCTGGGTCGTGATCTCTCCTCTCCAAGTTGTTGAAGGAATCCAGCGCGTCCGTGTCCACGGTGGCCCTGTCTGTGCCTGGACCTGACACATAGTAGGTCTACAACCTAGAGACATGTCCACCCTTCAGGGACAGGCCTTCGCAAAAAGGCAGGGACCCGGTGGCCGAGAGGCACCGAGGGAGGGAGCACCAGGTGAGGGGGGCCTTCCCCGGGGTGGTCTCCTGGCCCAGCTCTTCCCCCGCCCACAGCCCCACCTGATCTTTGTATCTCACAGAGCCACAGCTCGCAGGGTGCAGCGTCCTTTCTGGGGGAAGTCCGCCAAGGAGACGCCGCAGCCCCGGGGGCGGGGGGCCCCGACGGACAGCATCTCTCAGCTCCCCTCGCCAGGCGTCCTCCCGCCTGCCCGATGGACCCTGCACGTTCTGGCCTCTCCGTGGATCTGATCCCTGGGGTACCCACAGCTTAAGGCGGTGCTTTCCAATGGGGGGCACACGCCCCACGGGGGGGGGGCAGTTTGCTTTTTAAGGGGGGCAATTTGAGAATGAGCTATTCATAGAAATTTTTTTGCGTTTCTTATGGTTCTAGGGGACTCATATACAGAATATAAATATATATTGGGACAGATTTGTGCATTTCAGTTCTCCATACGTTCTGAAACTTTATTTGCTATGTTTTCATATCACTTCATATTATTTTTTTAAACAATTTTCTAGTGATTTCTTCCTCAGGACTTCCACTGTCCTTTCGTTCTTTTATTTTTCTCTCTCATGGATGCCATGCTCTTTGGAAGCGTGTTTAGACCAAGTTCACGGCCTGTTAGGTTTCCTCCACGTGCACAGGAGTCACTTTTTGAGTAAGAATTAGGTGGCTCAGTGGATAGAGCGTCGGCCTGCGGACTCAAGGGTCCCGGCTTCGATTCCGGTCAAGGGCACGTACCTTGGTTGCGGGCACATCCCCAGTAGGGGGTGTGCAGGAGGCAGCTGATCGATGTTTCTCTCTCATCGATGTTTCTAGCTGTCTCTCCCTCTCCCTTCCTCTCTGTAAAAAATCAATACAATATATTAAAAAAAAAAGAGTTAGGTGTCACGGGGCATCCGGATGTTAGAGATGCTCAGGTGGGCGTGGACGGGAGGAGGCTGGGAACCACTGGCTGAAGGTCTTGTTCCCAAACCAGAGAGCACCCCTTCTGCACCCTTCCAGCCCAGACTCCACCTTGAACACCCGCACCTTTGTTGGGGAAGGTCATCTCGTCCTAAACCTGTGTCCGGCCTTGAGCCCATCACCCGTCCGGGCATTCGTCCCTCCTGCTGTCCGGCCGAGCTGGCCTGTCGTTGTCACCCCTCCCCCAGGAGCCCGGCAGCCTGCAACGCACGTTCCAGCCCCTTACCCCGCCCGACCGCCGGCGATCCTGGAGTGAAGAGCCACGAGGAGCCTGCACGGGGCCTGCGCCGGGCCGCGGCAGAACCAGGCTGGCCACGGAGGTCTGTGTCCCCACCTGGACGCCACCCCCGCCCTCGCCCTGTGCCTTTATCGCTGGACCCGGACAGCATGGCCTCCAGGGGCATAGTGGCCACTCGCCTGGACACCCCATGTGGACACCGCTGTCTCCACCGCGAGAAGCCACAGCCACGGCCCCAGGGCGCCGCACCCCCAGCTGGGAGCGCCCCGCCCAGCGGCTGCTGAGCTCAGCTTTTTAAAAAAAATAATTCTTTATTGTTGAAAGTATCACACATGGCCCTTGTTGCCCCCATTGACCCCTCCAGCCCACCCCCACCCCAGGCCTCTACCACCCCAGGCCTCTACCACCCCATTGTCTGTCCACGGGTTGTGCATCTATGCATACCAGATCTTTGATTGGCTACCTCCCACCCACCCACCCTCCCCGCCTCCCCTCTGAGATCCCGCCTCTGTCCCATTGAGCTCAGCTTCTGTGGCTAAAACAAAATCTCCCCTGAGCACGAGGTCAGCGAGGGCGTTAGACCGGGCTCTCCTGCCTGGGACAGACGGACGGCAGGGTGGGAACCGAGGGCTGGCTCCAGGCTAAGGCCGGTGCATGTAGGGGTGGCCCTCGGCCTTTCCTGGGGGGTGGGGGGTGGGGGGGAGGGTGGCATGACAGGGGAGCTCAGAGGCGGAGGGGACAGGCAGATGCAGGGTGTGCTGGGAGAGCCCGGGAGGGTCTTCGAGAGCGGAGAGAAGCTGGGGCCGTAGCCGAGCCGAGAGAAGAGGCCACAGGCCCCTGGCCTGAGAGCTCACGCGGGGACGGGCGCCAGGAGAGCCGCCTCCCCAGCCCCAGCACACCCTGCATTGCACTCAGTCCCGCCTGCTGCCCAAGCCCGGGGCCCCAGGTTCCAGCAGCTGGTGGGCGGGGGCAGGGACGGGATTGCACCCAGGAGAGTGGGGTCCCGGGGGGTGCACCCCATCGCTCCGGCAGCGTGACCGAGCCCGGGTCTTTCCACAGCGCGATGGGCTGCCCGCACGCCGGACCCGCAGCGATGCCAGCCCCTGAGAGGCAGCCAGGCCTCCAGCCCAGGGCGACCCGCATTGCCAGTCAGCAACGTGAGCTTCGGGCCAGTCAGCCCCGCGGGGTCTTCGTGTCCTCGTCTGTACGACGACGGGTGCGGGGGGGGGGGGTGGGGGGGGCTCCTCCTGGGTCTCTACCATCCCGCCTAACACTGCGTGAAACATAAGCACCCCTTGCCCGGCCGGCGTGGCTCAGTGTCTGAGCATCGACCTAGGACCCAGGAGGTCACGGTTCGGTTCCCGGTCAGGGCACAGGCCCGGGGTGTGGGCTCGATCCCCAGCGTGGGACGTGCAGGAGGCCGCCGGTCCGTGATTCTCTCCCATCCTGGATGTTTCTCTCTCTCACTTCCTCTCGGACATCCATTTTTCATATTTTTAAAAATAAGCCACCTCTTCAAATGGGGCCATTCTCCCCATGAAGTCCTCGCAGAGTCTAAAGAGAAACGTGGCCGGGAGCGCGGACATCCTGTTCTTACGGCAGGTTTCCTCTCGGTTATAAATAAGCAGCTCTTGGCAGAGGGGAGCCGGCCCGGCTTTGCCCTTCACACGGGAGCACACGCTTCTGTGCGGGAAGGATGTGACCGCCGGGGCAGGCCACATTCCTGTTGACAGCTGTTGCCAAGGTAACCCCAAGCCAGGCTGCAAACAGGTAGAAACAGCTGGCTCTTCTTACTGGCCTTGGAAATCACCGGGAAGCGGATCACGTTTTCTTAGCGTCACACGCGGGGCCCAGAAGCCTCCTTGGGCGGGGCTGCGCTGTGTTCCTCGCAACTCACTTCCTCTGTGCCTCCCACCGGCTCAGGCTGGAGGCGGGAAAGCCCCGGGTGGGTGTCCGGGTGCTGGCGCCCCGGGACACACCACGGGCCAGGCTTTCCTCCGGGGTCTTTCCCTGGAAGGGGAAGGAAAGAAACTTTTATGATGATCGCAGAAGACAAAGGAGCAATCTGCCATCTGCGTTCCGAGAAGGGGTGGGGAGACAGGAGCCCGCTGAGATGGGGGGGGGCGGTGAAGGAGGAGACAGAGCGGAGAGGCGGAGGGGCTGGTGGGGGGGGAAGGCCTCCCCGCCGGGGTCTGTGCTGCTCCACAGCCTCCTCCCTGGAGAACACCAGAGGCTCATGGGCGCGGGGAGGCTTGGCAGGACCAGGGGCCGCACAGGCCTTGGAGCTGGGGGAGCCCGGCAGAGGTGACCAGCCCAGGGACTGGGAGGCCCGCCTGGCTTCTGGCTCACACCCCAGAAATGCCTGGTGTTTGTGGCCCAGGGAGGAGCACAGCACTTCTGCTGCCCACCGCCCGGCCCCCCCTTCCCCGGCCCGGGCTCCGTGGACACTTCTTCCTGGTTTCGGATATCCGGGGCCTGCGGGAAGTGAGGACCCCCCCTCTCCCCCCCGAAAGGGGAAATCCCGCCCCCCTCCTGATGCCCCAGGATGGCTGTGTTTTTCCAGAGGGAAGCAGAGGGCAACCGGTGGGAAATAGGGGTTTTCCTAATTCCTCCTGCACTGCGTCCTGCTTCCTCCTCACACAAGTCACAGGCCGGCACAGGTGAGGCCGGCCTGGACCTCACTGGAGGCGTGGGCCTCCGTTAAAAATAATCTGCACCCAAACAAACAAAAACGCTGCGTCGCCAGGATGCAGCCGATCGATGATGCTCTCATCACTGACATTTCTGTCGCCCTCTCCCGTCCTCTCTCTGAAAGCAATAAAAACAGGTAAATCATATTTACAGGAAAACAACCTGCAGCGCTCTATCAGGAGCCCAGGGCTCTCCCAAGGAAGGCCCCGCCCCGTCCCCTGGAGGCCCCTGGGGGAGTCCTCGGAAGGCAGTGAGCAACAGCTAACACGCATCGGGCTTCCTGGCGCCAGGGGCTGCCCTCAGCTACGCCCAGAGACAGCTCTGTGAGGCGGGCACGATGCCCATCGTTTTGCAAACGCAGAAGCACACACCCAGAGAGGTTCATCAGCCAGCCCAAGGCTGCACAGCCGGGGAGGGGCCGAGCCAGGACTCGATCTCGGACAGTCCGGCCAAGTCTGTTGCCCCGGATGCTGCCTTTCCCCGCTTCAGAGCCGGGAAATCAGTGAGGATTTGAACCCTGGTCTCCCTTTTACCTGGCAAGTCACCTCTCAGCCTCCTTCTCCTCACCTGGGAAGTCAGGGTAGCGGTCCGAGAGATGGAGGTGCAAGCTGCAGTCCTTGTGAAATCTGGTTCGTGAGCTCGATTTATAACTTTTAAATACGTAGACACACGCCCTTCGCTTTAGATCTCCACTTCGGCCCCTGGTGCACAGGAGGCGCCCAACCCACTCACCCGGTTTCCATGAGAAGGGCTGTGGGGAGGGGAGCTTGTCATGCAATGGCAGAGCACTTCCAGATGCTGCCACCAGAGGGCAGGCAAGCACAGCAGCTGGAGCGCGGGCCCAGCACCAGCGACAAGGTGGGGTGGGTGGGTTCCTGGGTGCCCAACCTCCAGGCCTGCAGGACGGAAGGCCAGGTGGAGTGCTGTTTGCTTGTGGACTCAGGCCTGTGGGGGGCAGGTGGTGTGGGGCGACCTCCTGAAGCCCCCCACTAGCTGGCCGGCTGTGCAGGTTGCTCTCCCCACCCCACCGCATGGCACCTCCTCTCCCGTCCCCTTTAAGGTTCCGGGGGCGTTTCAGGGACAGAGTGATGTGCAGGTCGTGACGGGACAGTCCGCGCCTCTGGCCACAGGGGTCACCGAGGTGGAGCCTGAGTCCAGGTGACCTTCCTCGGGCTGTGGTCTCTGTGCTGAGGGCTGAGCAGGGTCAGGCTCAGGGGCCCGGAGCTAGACTCAGGGTCCGTCATTGGGCATGAGGGGCTCCACCAAGCGGGCCGTGTGCCCTTGCCCTGGGGGTGCCTGGGAGCGGCCCCTCCACCGTCTGACCGGCCCCAGGCTGTGCAGGCTCAGCCCCATGGCTGACACGTGGGGCTGCCAGACACAGCAAGTGAGCACGTGAAATACCGCATGAGACACGTGCACACTGTTAGATCATTTGTTGTTTATCTGAAATTCAATTTAATCGGGCGCCTACTGCCAGGCCTCTGAGTGCAGGGTACCAGGCGCCCGCCTCAGATTCGGGGTGCTGGGTCACTCACCAAACACCAGGCTCTGGGAGGCCTTAGGGATGCAGACATCCTAGCCCGGGAGGCCCTCCCGGCCACAGCCACCAGGGGGCAGCAGCACCCAGCGCCCGAGGCTCCTCTGCAGGTGGGGGCCCTGACCCAGGTCCCAGGTCACCCAGTCCCTCAGCAAACGCTGGCGGAGCCGATGGGGACAGGGCTGTGGGAACAGGGGTGTGGCCTGGCTCAGAGGGAGATTCGGGGCTTGAGGAAGGGGCTCCAGCAGCCTTGTCCCCAAACCAGGCTGCTCCCCCAAAACTCTTCCTGAGCCCGACAGGGGAAGCCCCCCCCCAGCCCAGCCCTGGCCTCCTGCCTGGCCCAGGGAACAGCTCCTGGGGCCCTGCAGCCTGTGCCTGCTGCCCCCTGCCTGTCGGGCGTGGGTGATGCCCCCACTCACCTCCTGAAGTGCCCACAGGGCCCCGCAGGCCTGGGCTCTGCTCACAGCCGCCCCGCCCTGGCCGTGCGCAGGTGGGTGCTGTGGGAAGCAGAGGGTGCTGTCCTCGCCCATTCCCCACCCCTCACCCCCCCCACCCCCCCACCCCACGGAGCCCCAGGCTCCTCTGCAGACACAGCTGCAAACCTCTGACCGCCCCTCTGGCTCTGGGGCTGTGCACATAGACAGGCCTGCGCTGGAGAACACCCCTGGGCCTCTCCCACCTGGTTTGGGACTGCCCTGCTTTACGTTTATTTCTTTAATTGAAAACCATTTTTTTTTATGTCAGAGAGGAAGGGAGAGGGGGAGAGAGAGAGAGAAACACCCATGATGAGAGAGAATCGTCGATCGGCTGCCTCCTGCACACCCCACACCAGGGACTGAGCCACACCCACAACCCAGGCCTGTGCCCTGGCTGGGAATTCAACCGTGACCTCCCGGTTCATAGATGAGCCTTTACCCACCGAGCCACGCCCGCCGGGCAAGTCTGAGCTCTTTTAAGGGAAAGGCACTTGAAAATCAGCAGGTGCGAGCGCCCCCCGACCTCCCTTCTTTCTCTTAAAGCAGGCGAGGAAGCCCCCCGGGAGAGATGCCTCCGGCCCCAGAAAGGAGTCCGGTTCCTGTCGTCAAGGAGGGGGCGATGAGGCCCAGGGTCCTGTGCGTCCCCAGGTGCTCCCGTCACTTTCCACATGCCTCTCGGTTTTCCCCAGCGGAAAAAGCCTGCAGGTGTCTGTTCCTTCGGCCGGCTCTATGTCGCAGAAAACTTCTGCTAGTAAATTCCCAGGCCCCGTGGGAAAGAGAAGGGAAATCTGGCCTCCCTTACCAAAGCAAAGCCGCCAAGGTCCCGGGTCTACTCTCCTGGCGCCGCGTCTGCCGCCTCCGTCTGTCTGATTTCAGTCTGAGAAGTCGATTCAAGTCCTCAGTCAGCCCATCTTCCCAGCTGAGCTTCCGTCAGGGTTCCTACCGGCCTGGGCCACTGGTGCAGCGGGGGGCGGGCGGAGGGGGGGGAGGCCAGGCAGAGGCCCTGCTGGGGAGGACAGCACCATGCCACCAGGCAGGTCCCAAGCAGCCGGGATGCTAACGTCTGAGGCCTCGGGAGCTGCAAGGAGGCTGGTCCGGCATGCTCACGTCATTGATGGAGAAACTGAGGCCCAGCGCGAGGGAAGAACGTACCGAGCGCACGCGGCCCTGGGGCGCACCGGGCGGGCCCGGTTTGCAGCCTGCACGCTCCTCACCCGGCCTTGGAACGCGTGTTCCAATGAGCGCGGCTCCGCGGGACGCATTGGCTCCCAGCTCACCACGGCAGCCTCAGGAGGTGGGAGCCCAGGCCAGGGGTTGACTCCTGGGGTCCTATGTCTGAAACCCAGAGCTGCCCGACGTTGGTGTCTTAAAGAGCTATTGCATGTTACTGTTAATTGCTTACTAACTCTTGGCACATTGCTTTACTGTTTAAGAGGTCTCTTCCCGTCCGGCTGGCGTGGCTCAGTGGTGGACCGTTGACCTATGAACCAGGGTTTGATCCCCGGTCAGGGCACAGGCCTGGTTGCGGGCTTGATCCCCAGTGGGGGGCATGCAGGAGGCAGCCGATCATTGATTCTCTCTCATCATTGATGTTTCTCTCTCGCTCTCCCTCTCCCTTCCTCTCTGAAATCAACAACAACAACAAATACTTTTAAAGAAAAACAAACAAAGAGAGTACTTTTCCCAGCGTCATCTTATTAAACTCAACAAGCCCACGCAGTAGGCACTAGGGTTTCCATCTTCAGGGCCCGCAGGTTGGACAGATGACGTCAGCACGCGTGAGCGGTGGCTGGATTCGGGGGTCTGCCCACCACGGGGTCTGGGGGGAAGGGGGGCACAGGGAAACGCAGGCGCAGGCAGGCCATGATGAGGAGCTCGTGGAGGCTCACCTGCGGCGCTACGCCACACAGAGACTCAGCGAGGCGTCTAGAAGACACTGAATGTCAGGTGGCGGGCAGCCGTGAGGGACAGGCTTTGGAACTCGTAGCGTATTCCATGCTCATGAAAGAATAATACACTTTACATTGTGCATGTTCGGTTATTTTATAAAAGTATGTTTTTATTGATTTTTTTTTAGAGAGAGAGGAAGGGAGAAGGAGAGATAGAAACATCCAGGATGAGAGGGAATCATGGATCGGCTGCCTCCTGCACGCCCCCTGCTGGGGATGGAGCCCGCAACCCGGGCCTGTGCCCCGACCGGGAATCGAAGTAGCAAACTCTTGGCTCGTGGGTGGACACTCAACCACTGGCCACTCCAGCTGGGCACATGGTACATGTTTAGAAAAATACAGGCCAGGGGCGTGGAGGGATTGAGCAAAACAGAAAAAAAAGAGCAAGGACTCATGGACACAGACAACAGCGTGGAGACTGCAGTGGGGGCGGGAAGTAGGGGGAGGTGGAACAGGGCAGAGGGGGTATAAATGGTGATGGGGCAAAATAAAATAATTTTTAAAAATGCAAATGAAAGCAAACATCTCTACATATAAAAGCCTACGCAACCGGCCAACTGTCCGACCGTCTGACCATCCGACTGTCTGACCATGCACCGACCACCAGGGGCCAGACGCTCAACGCAGGAATGGAGAGCCCAGGCATGGAAACATGGAACAGACGGATGAATCTCAGAAGGAAGGGAGGAGGGCAAGAAGAGATTAACCAAAGATCTGACGTGCATACTAGAAGCCCAGTGCATGGGTTCGTGCACCGGTGGGGTCCCTCACCTTGGGCCTGCTTCCTCTTGCAATCTGGGACCCCTTTGGGGTACGTTGGAGAGCTGGTTTTGGCCTGATCCCCGCAGGCCAGGCCGAGGGACCCCCACTGGTGCGTGAATCCGTGCACTGGGCCTCTAGTTTAGAAATAATTTGCAATCTAACGGCCCAGATATCGTGTCTATCAATGTTTTGATACATGTACATATAACCCCCCATATTTTTGTACAAATGTTTCTTTTTCCCCCTCAAAGAGCGACGTAAGATGTACTAGGTCGATTCCTTTCTGATCTGATTTTAATTCCATTAACACCTCTCTTCCTTGGCCATGAAAAATGACGTTGCAATAATGGTTTTGAAGCCCTGGAACTGTCTTTAAACAAAATCCTACCAGGAACCTCCAAAACCAAAAGGGACCAAACTAGAGTTCCTGTGATCAGAACACGCGTGGGGGGCCTGACCCTGTGGGGCATCTGACCGCACCCGAGAGCCGCGGCGGCGTAACGTCGGTTTGGGCTGTGCGGGAAGAACACAGCACCTTCTCCCCGGCCAGCAGCTCCGCTGTGCGCAGTCCCTCCCTCTGTCAACCGATGCGACGTTCTTTTTTTTTTATTATTATTATATTTTACTGATTTTTTTTACAGAGAGGAAGGAAGAGGGATAGAGAGCTAGAAACATCGATGAGAGAGAAACATCGATCAGCTGCCTCCTGCACACCCCCCACTGGGGATGTGCCCACAACCCAGGTACATGCCCTTGACCAGAATCGAACCTGTGACCCTTGAGTCCGCAGGCCGACGCTCTTTCCACCGAGCCAAACCGGTTAGGGCTAAAATACATTTTAATTAATTTCAGAGAGGGAGGGAGAGGGAGAGAAACCTCAATGATGGGAGAGAATCACGGATCGGCTGCCTCCTGCATGCCCCCCGCTGGGGATCGAGCCGGCAACCCAGGCCTGTGCCCCGAACCATTGCAATGTGACCTCCGGGTTCATAGGTCGATGCTCAACCACACTGAGCCAGGCTGGCCGGGCCAGGCAGAGGTTATAAAAGCAGAACGCGCGTTATGTAGCCAGTCCTGGCACGGGGTGGTCACAAGGATGCCGAGGCCTGTGACTCTGTGCCTGGGCGGGAAGCCGGAGCCAGGCCTGGTTGGCCCCAAGACTGCAAATGGAGACACCGGCCCCCGGGGAGCAGGCTCTGCAACTTGCCTGAGACCCTGTCACTTAGGCTCTGGGAAACGCCTGGGGTCCTTCAGCCACACTCGGCGCCGCCCTGGAATCCGAGGAGGCTGCTTGCGGCTGTTGAGTGGGGCGCCCTCCTGGCTGCGGGGGGCCTCTGACAGGCAGTTTTGCATCCAGAGCGCCCCATTCCTCCACGCGCTGTTCACCAGGGAACCCTCCTGAAGCCGCGCCTCCGTGAGCACAGAGAGCGGGCTCTTCAGAGCCGCAGGACCGGCTTCAGCTCCCCCTCTGCCTCTTGCCTGGCCACGTCGTCTGGGTGGACCTCCTGAGCCTCAGTTTCCCTTCCTGTTTGAGGAGAAGAGACAGATGAAGTCCCCGCTCCGTGACGAGACGGCCCAGGTGATCAGCCTGGCACAGCGTCCGACGCGCTCTGTGCCAGGCCTGCCCTCGCTCCTCCGCCCTCGGCTCCAGGACTCCGCAAACCATGGCCCTCGGGCCCCCGTCACGGGCAGACCCGGCCACGGGCAGGCCTCGGGGCTCTGCGAGGGCACATCCGCTGGGGAAACGCCTGATCCTCTCTCACCGCCCGCGGACGCCATCGCGAGCCCACGGAGGAAGGGGTCTCGTGGGCAGGGGAGGCGCCAAGGGTGCTGTTTGCTTTCTGGGGGACCCCTGAGCCCCGTGATGAGCAGGGACTAGGTTCCCAGGGAGCTGATAACATGTCTCTCCCCTTCCAGCTGATGACCTTGCCGTGACACACGCATGTCTGCCGGGGTGTTCGCAGGCTCTGGCCAGCTGGTGGGGACTTGCCCTCCTCGTGGAAAGAGACAGAAGTCTGGTTACAGAATGAAAGCTGTGGCGGGGGGGGGGGGGGGGGGGAGGCAGGGCGTGCGCCCTAGGCAGGCCCCCTCCTCGAGCTGTGCCGGTGGGGACGACGTAGTAAATGCGGCCACGTGACCCTTTGTAGCTCACGTCTCAGTGTGCAAAGCCTTGGCCAAGCCGGTCACACCGCTGACCCCACCGGTGCCTCCCAGCCTCACCGGGTGCTTTGGCGCCGAGTTCATCTCCGGGCTGCGGGCGGGCGAGCAAACTGAGACTCACAGAAGGGGCTGGTCCGGGCCCCCCAGCCAGCAGGTGAGTTTCAGGCCAGGGGTTATTTATTTTTAACTAGTGTCTTTACATTTAATGAATTCATTTGTTTTTATATATTTTTATTGATTTCAGAGAGGAGGGGAGAGGGGGAGAGAGACATCCATGATGAGAGAGAATCACGAACCGGCTGCCTCCCGCACGCCCCCTACTGGGGATCGAGCCCGCAACCCGGGCACGTGTCCTGGACCGGAATCAAACCCGGGACCCTTCAGTCCGCAGGCCGACGCGCCATCCACTGAGCCACACCAGCCAGGGCTCAGGCCAGGATTTAAACCTACTCTCCTGAGTGCAGTCTCTGCTCTGTTGCCCCTTGAATACGCAGCTCTTCCCGCACCGGTACCGCCTCTTCCACGAAACGTTCGGCTGAGTTATCCTGGGCTCCAAGCCCTGGGGTGTGGGTGGCATCCGGGGTCTGGAGGCGGCAGTGGGACCAGCTCCCCTGTGGCCACACCCTGCGGGCCCGGGCCCAGCCTGGAGGATGGGTGGCCACATTCCTGCCATTCCCAGGGCCTGGTCACCAAGGAGTGACGCACACAAGGACTTTCTCCGCAATCGCTCAGGCTCCCAGTCGCCGATATCTCATGGCCGGCGGCACGCAGATGCGCTCCCATCGATCCCATCTCTACCCTCCGGCTCTCCTTTCTCTGCTGCCCCGTCTCTGCACTTCCTTTCGGCGACCCCCTGCGGACATGGCCTGTGCTCACGCTCCCCTCCTCCTCTGTGCTCCCCGACCCTCAGGGAAGCGCCGTCCTGCCCGCTTCCCCAAAGCATCTTGTTAGCGCCTGCATCCTGCGAAGGCCTCTGCTCAGCTCCCCAGCTCCTACCAGCACCCCGTCTTCTTCCGTGAGACGCCCCGCACGGGCGCGGTCCCCACAGGCTGGGCCTCCTGCCCACTGCCCGCTCCTGCCTTTGATGTCCCGGTGCCCAGCCCTCAGCCCGCTCTCTCCTCCCCCCGGCTGCCGGGTCTCTGCTCTCACCCCTCAGGTGCCCCCCCGGCCCCCGGCTTGAAATTGCACCTTCACACGATGACTCGCTCATTTGCACGGCTAGTCCCGCACCTCCTCTGGATTCCAGGCTCCTCTGTTCCACTTCCCAGTCCGCATCTACTCTTGTGTTTCTAACGGAATGTCAAACGTCACGGGTCCTGATCTTTTTTTTTTTAATTTTTATTTTAAAATATACTTTTATTGCCCTGGCTGGTTTGGCTCAGTGGCTGAGGGTCAACCCAGGAACCAGGAGGTCAGGGTTCGATTCCCGGTCAGGGCACAGGCCCGGGTTGGGGGCTCCATCCCCAGTGTGGGGTGTGCAGGAGGCAGCCGGTCCATGATCCTCTCTCATCATGGATGTTCCTCTCCCTCTCCTTCTGCCTTCCTCTCTGAAATCAATAAAAATACATTAAAAAACAAACGAGCCCTGGCTGGTGTTTCTCAGTGGGTAGAGCGTCGGCCTGCGGACCAGAGGGTCCCAGATTCGATTCCCGGTCAGGGCACATGCCGGGTTGCGGGCTCCATCCCCAGTAGGGGGCGTGCGGGAGGCAGCTGATCCATGATTCTCTCTCCTCATGGATGTTTCCATCTCTCTCTCCCTCTCCCTTCCTCTCCGAAATCTATAAAAACATATTTTAAAAAATTAAAAGACAAAAACCCACTAAACAATATTACGTGGAACATTGTGTCCGCGGGCCTGCTGAAGGATGGCTGCTTTGACGGGCACGACGAGAGGACGCTGAGATCCATGCGGACGGTGCCCCGTGGGATGCGGTTCGGTTGTGCACAGAGACCTCCCCGCCGTGGGGCCGTCCCGTGACCTGCGGGAGCTGAGTGTTCACGAGTTCTCTGCTCACGTAGAAGGTGGTTGGCTATCTCACAGCAAAATTCCTACAAGGCCTGTCAGACTTGGCGATGAGTCACCGTTTTCTCCTTTTTAAACAAAAAGGCACGTCTTCCTGTGATGACCGCGGCCGCCTAGCCCACCGCCTGGCGGTTCTTCCCAGGCTGTGAACACGCTTCATCGGTCCCTTCGGGGCAAAGGGGATGTTTTCACCGTGGAAGCAGCTGATGACTGGTGTGCGGACGCCTTATCTTCATGTTTACGGTCACAGACACCCAGGGCCCCGCGCTGCCTGGCAATCTACCGGACTGCTGATCCGACTCTCCCGTTGCCAAGCGATATGGCACGCCTGCTCTCTCTGACCTGGTACAGCGCCCCATGTCCGTGCCCAGCTGCGACCTGCTTCCCACTTCAGCAGGAGGAGCAAGCGGAAGACGACCTTTCCCCTGAACATCAGACTCATCCGCTCCACAGCACACCCAACCTCTCCTTTAACGTATTTCACATATGTGGCCCCAGCTGGGTTGGCTCAGTGGATAGTGTCGGCCCTCGGACTGAAGGGTCCCGGGTTCAATTCCAGTCAAGGGCACGTCCCTCAGTCACAGACCCCGATCCCTAAGAGACAACCAATTGATGTGTCTCTCTCTCACATTGATGTTTCTCTCTCTCTGTCTCTCCCCGTTCCTTGCACTCTCTCTATGGAGTCCGGCAGGTGTAGCTCAGTGGGTGAGCGTCGACCTATGAGCCAGGAGGTCAATATTCAATTACCGGTCAGGGCACAGGCCCGGGTTGTGGGCTCCATCCCCAATAGGGGGCGTGCAGGAGGCAACCAATCAATGATTCTCTCTCATCATGGATGTTTCTCTCTCTCTCACGCTCCTTTCCTCTCTGAAATCAATAAAATATATATTTTTAAAAAAAATCAATGGCCCTGGCCAGTGTGCCTCAGTGGCTAGAGCATCCATCTGTGGCCTGAAGGGTCCCCGGTTCGATTCCGGTCAAGGGCACAGGCCCGGGTTGTGGGCTCCATCCCCAGTAGGGGGCGTGGAGGAGGCAGCCAGTCAATGATTCTCTCTCATCATGGATATTTCCATCTCTTTCTCCCTCTCCCTTCCTCTCCGAAATCAATAAAAATATATTTTTTAAAAGTCAATAGAAAAACATCCTCAGGCAAGGGCTAACAACATAGCAAAATCTTCAAAGTATTTTGCATATACATAAACATCTTACAAAGTCACTCATCCATTCAACAAATATTTACTGATCACATCCCAGGCGCTACGCTCGAGGCGCGGGGTGTACAGCCGCAAGCCAGGAGCCCCAATCCTGAGGTCACGGAGCTGTCTGAGTTCAGGATGCTCACTCCGATGAGCCGGGCCCTCAGCACTGCCCCTTCCTCAGACTGCAACAGTGACAGTCCGGGCCGGTCTGGAAAACAGAAGGCTTGTGGTCAGCAGCTCATATGACAATCCTCCACGCTTTGATGATGGGCAAGGGCTTTTGGGAGGCGCCTGCCGCCGCGCAGAGCCGAGCCTGGTGAGCGACAGGGCTGACGCGCGCCGGGAAGCGCATTAGGCAGCGCCATGATAACATAGCGAGACGGGACGGACCGCTCCGCACGCGGGACGGGGAGCCTCTCAAGGCAGGGACGCTGTCCCGTCTGCCCCTCGTTTCCCAGTGGCTGGCGACAGCCTGGCCCCGTGGGTGTGTCATGACTGTGAAAGGAATGGACTGACAGTCAACAGGGAGGGTGTGACTAAAGAGCTACTCCCTTGGGGACCTCACTTACGTCTCTTTGAAGGCCATCTGGACAGAGGGACAACTCCCAGTCCTAGCCACTCACCGACCTCCTTGCCGAGCCTTAAAATGACGTGGCCTGAGGCTCAGGACTCGGGGCCTTGGCGCTTCCTGTTCCCTCTGCCGGGAATGACGTTCCCCACAGGGCTCTGCCTTCCTTGCCTGCAAGGTCCTCTTCTTGGTGAGCCCTTTCCTGGCCACCCCATTCAAAACGGACACCACCCTATAGCTTCCGCTCTCCCTTCCCGCTTTCCTCCTGGGCGCTCGTCACCACTTACACCACATACTAGAGGCCCGGTGCATGAAATTCGTGCATGGGCGGGGCGGGGGGGGGGTGTCCCTCAGCCCAGCCTGCACCCTCTCCAATCTGGGACCCCTCAGGACTGCTGGCTTCTAACCACTCGCCTGCCTGCCTGATTGCCTCTAATTGCTTCTGCCTGCCAGCCTGATTGTCCCCTGCCGGCCTGATGGCCCCCAACTGCCCTCCCCTGCTGGCCATCTTATGGCGGCCATCTTGTGATGACATGGGATGGCCATCTTGTGATGGCATGAGGGCGGGAGGGTTTTATTAGTATAGATTTCCTTAAACCTTATTGGTCTCCTTACCAGAGTGTAACCTCCATGAAGAGTAAGCAAAAAGGGACTTTTGTTGACTGCTGAATCCTCAGGACCTAAACAGCGCCCGCTTAATGAATAATCCGGGAATGAACGTGCCCAAGGAAGGAACAGTGAAAGCTAGATTTGTGAGCACTTACTTAGGTGAGGCTCCAAGAGAGGGGGCTCACAGGTAATAGCTAGCTTTTACAGAGGAGGAGACTGAGGCCCAGGTAGCCGGAAAGCCGTGACTAGAAACCCAGACCTCGCCCAGCCACCTGTATTCTCCCCTCCGGAGCCCACGCCTCCCGCGCTATTCAAAGCCACGTGGAGTGGGGCGCTCCCTGCGGCCGAATCGGTAAGCGGGTCTCCGAATTAACGCCAGGCAGACAGGGCGTGGCTGCATCAGCTCAGTACGAGGCGCCGCCCAGCTTCTTACTGGTGTCACTTTCGTTCCCTTGACTCGGAAAGGGATGCTGTCTGGGAGGGGGACCCAGGGTTTGCAGCTTCGCCCCGGGAGAGAGCAAAGGGAGGTTCCACCGCCGCCGCAGGCGCCCGGAACTCAAAGTCAGGGTCTCGGTTTCCGCCCGGAACGCTGCTCCCGCCGCTCCCGGAAGTTGCGCTGGCTGCCCGGGTAACGGGCTCCGACGGCGTCGGCGGCCGCTGCGTCGCTATGGACCGAGAGGAGGCGGTGAGCGGGTGGTGGGCCGGGCGGGTCCGCACAGCCGGGCGGGAGGGGACCCGAGCTGGGGAGAAGGGGCTGGAGGACGCCGCCTGGCTGCGGGGCGGCCTCTGACCGCCGGGGGCGGGGCGCAAGGCTGCGGGCGGGGACGGGGATGGGGCTGGTGGGCGCGCGCCAGTGTTTTGGGGAAAGAGGCTGGAGTTTCTGGCTGGAGGAGGTGTGGGTGCAGAGAGGGTGGGTGACAGCCTGTATGGGTGGGTGTGCTTCGGGAAGAGGATGAGCGGTGGGTTTTTGGGTGGGGGGGGGGAGGTTGTCCACCCACGTGGCGCATCCTCTCCGGACGGCCCGCAAGTTCCCTTTGATGTTGGGGCGGGAGAGGGAGGGACGGGGTAGGAACCGGAATGCCCCCAGGTCACCCCTGGGAATCCTCGCCACCATCTCGCGCAGGGATTCCAAATTCGGGTTTGGGGATCCTCCGGGGAATACGGGGTTAGAGAAAACGTGACCAAGTCGCCAAAATAAACGGGGCGTTGGGTTTTGGCATCCCACACGGCGTGCCGGGCGCCCTCGGTGGTGCGACAGCATTCTGTCCTGAGACCAGCGATCATGTCAAACACCCAAGAACCGGGGGCCAGGAATGGACTGGCAGTGCAGGGACGCGGAGAGGCGCTGTGGGGGAGAGAGAAGCCTTACTCCTCGCGGGCGCCCAGTGGCTGTTTCCTGAGCCATGGATGGATGGATGGATGGGTCACGACCGTTCATGACGCTGGTGGTTCCAACACCCGTAGCCTGACTATGCTGCGAGCGGGCACCAGGTCCGTCCGGCTCCCCCTGGAATCCTCACCGCCTGCTTAAATGCCCAGTCCATAGATTGTTGATGCTCCTTGTATCCCCGAAGGAATCAATCGAAACAACTAGACTAAAAAATCTGGTCTGTGCCCGGCCGCCGTGGCCCCGTGGCCGAGCACTGACCTGTGAACCTGGAGGTTGGGGTCAGGACACGTGCCTGGGTTCTGCCTCTCCCTCTCCCTTCCTCTCTAAAATCCATTTTAAACACCTCTTAAAAATGATATACTGTTTCTGTTTGCTAAGTCTTCTCTCCACTTAACTCTTGCTATCTTTTTCTTTTTCATCACAGCGTTTTCAAGGAATTTCACTAGTATTCGCTCATCTTTTTCCTATTTCACCCCGGCCACCTTTTCTTTATGCCCCTCCCCCCCACCCCACCCGTTGCACGTTATAGAAACTCTTCTCTAATAGTTTAATCCATTCAGACGGCTCCAGAGCCTGACCGCTGTTCTCCTTGCTTACAGGTCACCTCTCTGACGTATTTCCTGCTTTGGATGGTTTTGTACGTATGGGGTGGAACGGCAGGGTTTGGGTCCAAGGTGCTGAGGGCGGCTTTCCTCTTTTCCTGCAGAAAGAACTCAGAGAGCGCTGTGCCCAGTGCGCTGCGGTGTCCTGGGGTCTGACCGATGAGGGCAAATACTACTGTACCTCTTGCCACAACGTTACCGACGTAAGTCACGGATCTCATCTGCGAGCGAACTCGCTCGTGTTTCAGACATTGCAGGTTCAGCCTCGTATGTGGCCAAGAGTTGAGCTGTTCTTTTGGGTCCTGTAATAACGCCAGTTCCACAGATGCCGGTGGCCTTCACGTGCTTACACAGGCGAAGGCATTGGAGAGTCAGATCTAGGATGAGTTTTTGAAATTATGTTGGGCCGTACATAGGATTGATTTCCTGATTCAGACCGTGTAGTCCAAGCGTGTCAAACTCGTGGCCCACGGGCCGCACGCCTCGTTTATTTGGCCCGTGTTAGCCTCCGAGTCTGGCATGCTTGGTGTAGTCTTATGGGGAAAATAATGAACACTGTAGTTCTTTGATGAGTTAAGAGTTTTTAAGGTGTGGTGGGTCCTAGAGGTTTGGAAGATGGCATGTTAGAAAGATGGAGGACTGTCGGAAATAGGCTTCGTTATCATTTTATCTTGGTGCGGTACCTTCCAGATTGCCAAGCGCTCTCTTTCCCAGTCCCTCCCTCCCTCCTCCTAACGACCTGTGGGCTACGCTGCTGTGCCTGTCTAGAGGCAGGGCAGGTAGGGCTCACGGCTTGAGCGCGTTTGCCAAAGCCGCACAAGCACGGAGTGTTGAGCCAGGACTTGGCCCTGAGTCTTCTGACTCCAGTGTTCCTTTTGCCCCGCCTCGCCTGCCTCTAGAGTGGAGACTGCCGTTGTGCCCCGCACGGCCTTGATCAGTGAGGCCCCTTCCCACCGGGGGCGAGGGCCTGTCCTGGTTACACACCTCAGGGCCACAGAACCCACAGAATCAAGGGTGTGGGCAGCCTGCTATGTATGGGACAGTCTAAGGCTGCGACTCCTCTCTCTGGAAAAGGATGTGCTCAGAGTCGACAGAGCCAGGAAGGAACAGAGACTACCCTCACCCATCCCCTTACGAAAGGCACATTTGGGACAGACAAATGTCACTGTGTAGACTTTTGCTCCTGGCCAGGACGGAGTAGCAGGACCCAGATTTACCTTCCTACCCTAAACAACAAAAAACCTGGAAAAAATGTATGAAATAAGTAAAACAAAATTCCCCTTGAGAAAATGGTTGGTTTAGCTTGCAACTCAGTCACACAAGCTTGTCCTGGAGACATTGTTCTGTCTGCAGCGGAAGTCCTTATGTCGACTTCCATGGAGTCACACAGAGCATTTACAAGAGAAGTCAGTGCTCCTCTGATGACATGGTTGGGCTAAGGGGTATGCTGGTTATTGTGATCACGGTGATGGTTTTGGATATACACGCACAAAAGATGATTGCTTTTGGAAAATCACATTTATGACTAGAATGTCTGCATATTATTTGTGGTGCCTTCATATTATTTAAGTGCCTACATATTATTTAAAGATACTAAACAAAGGTATGAAGTATTGGTTACGTGGAAGAAAATAACTTCGCCTACATGTACTGCTGAAGTAAGAGATTTATTTAAGAAAAACATATATGTGATCATGTTTCTATATTTTTACATTATTTATGAGTATGTTAAGAGTATTAAATAATCTAATTACATATATATATTTAGGACAGAATTCTTAAAATTATATAATTATATAGTAATGGCTACATTTTTATTTCAGTATTAGTAAAAAGTAGACAGAACCCTGGACCAGGTGTTAGAAGATCTGAATTCTAGGGTGCTTTTCTTTTGTGTGTGTGTTATTTGTAAAATATGGCTCATTTGTAAATAATATTATTGGTGTAACAATGAGGGAAAGTATATGTTGGAGGCATTTATAAAATTTTGGAAAAGATTTAATATATGTGTGAGAGAGAGAAAGAGCCGTAAGCAGAGAGCAAGCCAGAGTCTTAGGTACCAGTCCCTGAGAGCACTTGGAATGGAAGTACCTACCATTTAGTCATTCCAAAACCCTGTAAATGGACAAAAATAAAAAGTAGTATTTTTATAATTTCATAAATAAAGCTGTTTTAGAATGTTTTTCAAATACAGAAGAGTAGGATGTGTAGTTTAGGCATTGCTGATTAAAATAAATACAGAAATTGTTTTAATTCCAAAGCGTTTTTGGTGCAGAAAAACGAATACATTTGACTTGAGGTTTGGTTTGAAACAATTAGAAAGTGATTTTACCGAAGAACCGGTACGCTTTTTGCGTAACCCAAGGACACAGGCAGTAGTGTGGCTAAGGCCTGAGGAGGGGGTGCGGGGGGAGGGGTCCTCTGTAATACTTTCGCCAATAAATTTAGAAAATAAATAAAAATTAAAGATTGACCCACATACATGCACACACACACAAGTGATTTGAAATACAAGTTCGTTCATTTGACAGACATTTATTCTGTGTTTACTGCATTCCAGGCACTGTTTAGGTGGGGAGTAATTTTGAATGAGAAAGCAACAAAAAGGTTAATCGGAACGTTCCAATCTATGTAATTCCCCCCAATGTCACCATCATTGGTTCTGGCACTCACGGTTTCATTGGGCTTCCAGCACAGCTTGGAGACACGTGGGAGACGTAAAGCTGTGCTTTTAACGATGGTGTTTCCGTTTCCTGCAGAGATCTAAGGAAGTTTTAAACACCGAGGCGATTCCTCACACCAAAAAGCAAGCTATCAGCCGGGGGCTTAAAGGGAGGAGGAAACATGGTAAGCTCATTCTTCATAGGTGCCTGGCGTTCTTCATCCTTGGTTTCACCTTCATGATTTGGGGACGTGGAATGGACTATTACACAGATTCTGGAGAAGTTGCCGGAATTCTAAGCAGGCAATCCAGCGTGGCGTCGGAGTGGGTGGTTGCTGATGGGGAGACTGGAGGCGGCTGTCTGCCAGCACGCCCCTTTCCACCCTGCTGCTGTCAAGCCGCGTTTCCAGTGGAGCAGCTGTTACGCAAAAACAGAATGCTGCCCAGGGAGCATATCTCTCTCCATCTGTCGGCGTGTGCTTTTCTGCTCTATATTTATCATCTCATGAGTGTGGCTTCCTGTGCTTTCAGGGAAAATGCTTACTTTCTGAAATGATTCAGCAGGAATTGTCAGGTTAGGCCAGTTAAACCTGACACGCAACTTTCAGAAACCCATTTCTCACACTGAATTTTGAACACACCCATTTATTTATTTATTTTTAAAAATATATTTTATTTATTTTTTACAGAGAGGAAGGGAGAGGGATAGAGAGTTAGAAACATTGATGAGAGAGGAACATCGATCAGCTGCCTCCTGCACACCCCCTACTTGGGGATGTGCCCGCAACTAAGGTACATGCCCTTGACCGGAATCGAACCTGGGACCCTTCAGTCCACAGGCTGACGCTCCATCCACTGAGCCACACCGGTCAGGGCTGAACACACCCTTTTAAAATAGGGAAGATTATTTTCCCTTAAAATAGCCTCAGGCCCTCGCTGGTTTGGCTCAGTGGGTAGAACGTTGGCCTGAGGACTGAAGGGTCCTGGGTTCCATTTTGCTCAAGGGCACAGGCCTGGATTGCAGGCTCGATTCCCAGTGTGGGGTGTGCAGGAGGCAGCTGATCATTCTCTCTCATCATTGATGTTTCTCTCTCTCTCTCCCTGTCCCTTCCTCTCTGAAATCAATAAAAACATTTTAAAAAACTAGCCTCAGCATGGGTGTGCTTTGAAAGGTATCTGTTTCACTAACGCAGTAAGTACATGTAATTAACCTCTTGAGAGGAATGTGAGGTCGTCTACCTGCTGCTTTTTATGAGGCCACTGATGACTCAGGACCAGATTCTCAGGTTTGAAACCGGCCGATGGCGGCTCCTTCCACATGAGGGCTCCAGGGGCACACACGCTGGAAATAGAAATGTGAAAATGTGAATGAGCTCCGTGGGCGACACTGACTGCTCTGGGGGGGTGACAGGGTGCCCGAGTGCCAGCTTCTGTTCCTGTCTAACCTTCAATGACGGCTGCTGTTATTAGGCTGAAACCTGATGAATTTTAATAAATTTTGTTAGGGTCAACCTGGGGAATTTGGATTGACCTATGTAAACAGTTCAAGTGTATAGTTGAGCTTAAGTAGCTGCAGGAGCTTCAGTGCTTCAAATGAGATGTCAGGTGTCTTATATTCAGCCTCTTTGACCTTCGTCCCTTCCTCTAAAACGAAGGTGGTACCGTCAGTTATGCGGACAAGGAGCCCAGACGTGGGGCGTGCGGGTGGGAGCAGGCGCGGGGCGTGCGGGTGGGAGCAGGCGCGGGGCGTGCGGGTGGGAGCAGGCGCGGGGCGTGCGGGTGAAAGCAGGCGTGGGGCCTGCGGGTGGGAGCAGGCGCGGGGCCTGCGGGTGGGAGCAGGCGCGGGAGGAGGAGCGCCGGGACCCAGTTGAAGAGCTTCCCCTCCGTCCCTGCGCTTGGGGTGCATCGCAATGACAGGCTTCCCGTTTCTCTCATGTACAACCCACGGCCCTCTGCAGAAACTGGCTTCGGGCCTCGTGACACAGTGAGGGAGAGCCGCGCAGGCCTGTGGCAGTGCACGGGGGAGGGACCTTGGAGTCGTGGTCCCGACCTCAGAAGCTCTGCGTGCGAAGGCTGCTGCTCCACCTTCCAAGGACAGCGTTTGTCCAGCAGGGCGCGGGGAAACCTGCGGGTCTTCCCGGTGGTCCTGTTTGAACGCGTAGCTCTTGTCTGGCACGTCTCTCGGGGCGTCTGAGGACGGAGGGAGAGAACCTGCTTACAGCACCCAGCGCGCACCTGGCACCTGGCACCTGGCACCTGGCAGAGCTCCGGAAAGTGGAGTCCTCGCTTGCAGTTTCCCCCGAGTGCCTGGAGCCGTGTTCAGAGGAGCAGAACGCCGCTGGGCACTGGGCACTGGCGTGACTGTACTGCCGCTCCTGTGGCCTGGACCCTGTCCTGCTTCTGTCCGTTCCTTCCCAGGCGCGCACTCTGCCTCTCCTGAGTGGGGGCAGAGCCGTGGGAGCCAGGGCCCGGCACTGAGTGTCCCACGCCGGGTTTCCTGGGCACTGGTCACACAGTGTGCTTCTTAAAACATATTTCGTTTGTTCAACATGGTGACTACCATTTTCCTACCTTTTACATTAATATCTCAGAAAAATTATGGGTAACGTGAAATACAAAACCTCATCCATTATAAAAATAACGTTTAGCTTTAGCATTTGGGTACAAATCTGCGTGTTGGAAACGGGACTGTAAGGGTGGAAACCCCATTCAGGGGTACAGACAGCGGCAGTGCCCTGGTCAAACAGCGTGCCTGGGCGCAGGCGCGGGGCGTGCCCTCGGTGACACACACCTGATGTCACTCAGCTCACCGTGGTCGGGTAGGGTGTCTGAAACGTGGTGTCTGTCTTTCAGAGAAAGGCTGGGATTGGTACGTGTGCGAAGGCTTCCAGCACATGCTGTGTCAGCAAGCAGAGGCCTTAAAGGCCCTGGGGGTAGGCCCCGAATTAAAGGTGAGTACATTTGGCCCGCATGTTGGCTTTCCCTCTTGTTGTTGGAAGAACAGTCAGATTTAGAGGGAAACTAACCGGTGATTCCAGGGGGCTGCCGGGAGAATCCTGCTTCTGATATTTTTGCTTTAGGCTTTTTATCAGACCCGCAGTTCCCAAACTACATTCCCCAGGATGTAAAGCAGCACAGCTCACAGAAAGCAAGAAAGGCTTTACTCATCGTGTATTTAGGAAACATTGGCTTAAACAATGTAAAACGCGTAACTTTGCAAGCGTCCTGCTGCCTCTCGGGTGGCAGTGTGCTAGTTCGGTTCCCAGGGGCCTGGGCACGGCGTGGGCCGGGCTGGGGGTTGAGACAGAAGCCGGTGTGTGGCCTCAGCAGGACGTGAGTCGCAGACGCTCCCCAGCCAAGCGCTGGACACCCAGCCTCGCTGGGGAGAGGGAGTGAGTGAGCAAAGTCAGACTCCGGCTGCTCACAAGTGACGCGAAGGGCAGAACGAGAAGGGAGGGAGACGGTGTGGGCCGCGTCCCCGAGGAGCGCTGTGGAGGGGCTTTGCTGGGGCAGCCGCGCAGGGGACCTCGCAGGGGACCTCTAGAGCGGGGGTGGCCGGAGAGGCACTGCCTGTCCTGGCACAGGTCACTCGAGCACAGGAAGCTCAGGGCACCTGCTCGCCTCTCGGGGCGCTCAGGAAGCTGTGGTGAGGGAAGTGGCCGCACAGGCGACGGCCGTCCGGGCGGCACACGGCCGCTGTGGGTGAGGCGTGCGAGTGTGTTTGTCGTGGGAGCGCAGATCTGCCTGTTTCCCTTCCACCTCAGAACCAAGTCTTACACCGTTTTTGGAAGCGCTACCTTCAGAAGAGCAAGCAGGCGTACTGCGAGAACCCGGTTTGTGCCCGAAAAAGGAAAGCCGCCGTAAGTCACCCACAGGGAGGGACAGGGGACGCTCAGCCACAGGGAGGGACAGGGGACGCTCAGCCACAGAGAGGGACAGGGGACGCTCAGCCACAGGGAGGGACAGGGGACGCTCAGCCACAGGGAGGGTCAGGGGACGCTCACCCACAGGGAGGGACAGGGGACGCTCAGCCAGAGAGGGACAGGGGACGCTCAGCCACAGGGAGGGACAGGGGACGCTCAGCCACAGGGAGGGACAGGGGACGCTCAGCCACAGGGAGGGACAGGGGACGCTCAGCCACAGAGAGGGACAGGGGACGTTCAGCCACAGGGAGGGACAGGGGACGCTCAGCCACAGGGAGGGACAGGGGACGCTCTGCCACAGAGAGGGACAGGGGACGCTCAGCCACAGGGAGGGACAGGGGACGCTCAGCCACAGGGAGGGACAGGGGACGCTCAGCCACAGGGAGGGACAGGGGACGCTCAGCCACAGGGAGGGTCAGGGGACGCTCAGCCACAGAGAGGGACAGGGGACGCTCAGCCACAGGGAGGGACAGGGGACGCTCAGCCACAGAGAGGGACAGTGGACGCTCAGCCACAGGGAGGGACAGGGGACGCTCAGCCACAGAGAGGGACAGGGGACGCTCCGGAGGCGGAGAGAGGAGGTGGGCCGCCTCCCGGGGCTTAGGCTGGTCAGGAATTGTTCCAGTTCATGGGAATTAACTGCCATTAATTTACAGTTCCCCTGTAGTCACCATGTTGTTTTGCCAATAGGTCCTGGGGAGTCCCAGCCACTCGGACTGGGAGAGCGAGCCCGCGCTGCTGAGTGACGTCAGCGACCCTTCTCTTGGGGAGAGGGGGGCCGAGCCCCAGGCTGACGGCCGCAGGAAGCCTTCCCCCCGCGGCAGAGCCTCCCAGTCAGGTAAAGGGGAGGCGACGCCCGGGGGAAGGCTGGTGGCAGTCCCGGCTCCTCGCGCTCCGGGAGAGGCGGGCCTAGCAAAAGCACACGCTGAGCAAAAGGCAGTGGCGTGAAACCTAGTGTCATGTGGAGCTCACGGTCTCCGCGTGCATATTGTCGTGTGGTGCTGGAAGGGAGCCAAGCAGTCAGGGGGTAGGAAGACGGAGGCCAACTCAGGGAAGATCACACGGGTGGCGCGGGGTTCCAAAGAAAAGCCGCTGCCCAGCAGCGAGAGAGCTCAGCCCGCGGCGCAGACAGGCGGCAGAGATGGCGTCCCTGTCTCTGAGCACAGGCTAAAGCCAGCGGAGTGACGCCGCGGTCCGCGCGCGCCTCCTTTTCTGGCTGCAGTCCACACTTGTACCCCGGGGAGTCTTGTCCCCGGGCTCCGCGGGGAGGCTGAGCTACGGGTCCCTTCCTTGGTGGGCCTCCAGCGTTCCCACCTGGAAGGCCGCTCCCCGGGAGCGGATCGGTTTTCCAGAGAACTCCCTCTGAGGCTCCTGCTCGGAGCGGGGCATCCTGGCTGTTCTGGAAAGTGGGCGGGAAGAAGAGGGCCCGGGGAGAGGGGTTGCCTCAGGACTCCACATGTGACCTTTCACTTTACCTCCCCCGCCCCCCCATTTTCATAAGATGCCCGACTCAGCCGTGAATGTGACTGAGGTCCCTATCCCAGAGGCCTTCCTTCCCGCTCTCCAGAGGAGAAGCTTCCAGTCTCCTGCCGCGATTGGGGCGGGCAGTCCTTGGGCTGTGGCGCTGGGGTGCGAGTCTGATCAGACTTTCCCGCGGTTGGCTCTCCTGGGGTCAGCCCGACCGTCCCTGTGGCCAGGGGCCCCTGCTTTAACCGAAGAGTCCAGCTCTCAGGACTGCTAAGCCCCATCGCTGCCCAAATGCTTCCCAGCTTTCACCGGTACTGCTCTTCTCCCGCTCCCGCCTACTTGTCCTTGGGGCTACCTTTTTAGTTGCCTTTGTAATTGCTTAGTGAGACAGAGCAGAAGCTAAGCCGAGCAGTTTTCAACCTGCCCTCTTACCTGGCACTTCCTGCGAGCTGTCCTATGTCCATACCATGACGTCTTGTGTGTTCTGTGGAAATCTGTGGCCCTGACCTTGTAAAGAAGTCCTCCTCCATCCTTTGCATCCTCAGCCCCTGCGGGCTTGTGGGACAGGTTGGTGCAGCTCCTCGGGGCTCAGGCGACCCCAGGCAGCTGGTCCAGGGACGATGCTGTGAGAAGCACCGGTTCAGATGCCTCTTTGGATTTCAGTTTTTCTCCTTTGTCCCCTAAGAAATGGCCTCCGTCTGTTCCGGGTCTCTGGATGGAGTCGAGTACTCGCTGCGCAAGGAGAAGGGGCTTGTGAAGATGACCGTGCCCGCGACGCTGGCTCTCTGCGGCCTGTCCTTGCTGTGGCAGCGGGAGGCGCTGGCCCTTTCCGACCTCCTGCGGTGAGTGAGCGGCCTGGGGGCGTGTGTGCTCATCTGTGCGGACCGACGGGGACAGACGTGGATGCTGTGACCTACGAGGCGTGAATTAAGGAAGGGCCTGGAAAGATGGGTAACCGGCGTTCTGACTGTAACTCGGTCCTCCCTGGGCTAGGAACTCACCATCTCCCTGGCTTCCTGATTTATGAAGTGGAAGGAATAGTACCCGCCTTCCGTGGCGTTGGAAGTTAATCTTCTGCGTGGGTAAAGTGCTTTGAAGAAGAAAAGGGACATTGAAGTGGTGGTGTTCGTGGTTCTTGTTCCTAAGGGAGAAGAACCGATGACCTTCACGTCGGCAAATGGTTATTAATGTGGTTACACAAGAGCTGAACACAGGCTGCCGGTGTTCATGTGGGGACCGACAACAAGCTGTGGGAAGAACCTGTCAGGCAGACAGCTGGCATTCACACTTTTCAAGAGAACCTGCGGGCTCTGTGGTTAATGCGTTAACGACGGCATTGTGCGTACGAGTGCCCATCACGGCGCAGATGTGCCCAAGCCGTTAACGTGTCGCTGTCCGCTGGCGTTCCGTGTCTCTTTAATAACACTCGGGCTTAGCCAGCGGGTAGAGGGGGTAAGAGCACAGACGCAGACCACCCGCCTGCGTCCTGCTGCTTGTTTGTGTGGGAGCCTGAGCGGGTGTCGTTAGCGTGGTCTCTGCCTCTGCTTTCCTGTTGTGAAGCAGGAATGGCGCTAGTTCCCTCGCGGGTTGCAGCTGCTTCAGGACTTGGCACGTGCAGAGCACTCAGGCCGGGGCTGACGGGAGGACCAGTGCTGTGTGGGGGCTGTGTCCCCCTACTTTCCCTCCTCCTCCCCTCCTTCCCCCCTCCTCTTCCTCTTCCTCCCCCTCCTCCTCCCCCTCCTCCTCCCCTCCTCCGCCTCCCCTCCTCCCCCTCCTCCTCCTCCCCTCCTCCTCCTCCTCCTTCTCCTCCTCCCCTCCTCCTCCTCCTCCCCCTCCCCCTCCTCCTCCTTCCCCCCCTCCTCCTTCTCCTCCCCCCTCCTCTTCCCCTCCTCCTCCTCCTCCTCCCCCTCCTCCCCCTCCTCCTCCTTCCCCCTCCCCCTCCTCCTCCTCCTCCTCCCCCTCCTCCTCCTCCTCCTCCCCCCTCCTCTTCCCCTCCTCCCCCTCCTCCTCTTCCTCCTCCTCCTCCCCCCTCCTCTTCCCCTCCTCCCCTCCCCCTCCTCCTCCTCCTCCCCCCTCCTCTTCCCCTCCTCCTCTTCCCCTCCTCCTCCTCCTCCTCCTCCTCCTCCTCCCCTCCTCCTCCTCCTCCCCCTCCTCCTCCTTCTCCTCCCCCCTCCTCTTCCCCTCCTCCTCCTCCTCCCCCTCCTCCTCTTCCCCCTTCTCCTCCTCCTCCTCTTCCCCTCCTCCTCCTCCTCCTCCTCCTCCTCCCCCCTCCTCTTCCCCTCCTCCTCCTCCTCCCCCCCTCCCCCTCCTCCTCCTCCTCACCGTCACCATCTGCTCGGCAGGAGGCCTGGGTGAGAGAAACGCCCCCGGTGAACAATGCGAGTGCCTTTGAGTTTGGCCACATGAACCAGGTAACAAGGCTTTTCTCGGGGTGACTTGCCGCGGGCACATCGTCCGTGACTCAGTGACTTCACTGCTAAGTTACAACCCCGTCTTGCTCTGTCTGCCCCGTGGGGTGACCTCATCCTCTCCCCGGGCTCTAATTACCGCCTCTGGGGATGACGCCCGAGTCTGTGTCCAGCCCAGACTTGTTTACTGGGGGCCAGGCCCCTGTGCGTCACAGAGGCAGCCGGACGCCACTGCGGGGCTCTCAGGTTCAGCATGACCGATCGGGGCTCCTCGCCTTCCCCTCAGCCCAGCTCCTCCCCCCAGCGTTTCCCGCTTCATAAACGCCACGCCTCTGGCATCCCACCCAGCCGCCGGGACTCAGCCTTGACCCTTCGCCGGCGCACACCCGTCCCGTCCCGTCCCGTCCCGTCCCGTCCGCCCGACGTGCAGAGTAACTCTCCAAACCGCTCTCCTCCCTGCCCGTCCCTGCCTGTCTCCGCCTGGGTGGCTTAGCAACCGCCCAGGTGAGCCCTGTGGCTGCAGCCGCGGGCCACTCCATTTCCTCCCTCACCAGAGGCCTTGCAGAAACAGCCGGCTAGTCCCCTGGCGGATGCAGAGCACTGGCTAGCCACCCTCCCCGCGCGGCTGTAAGGGGCTAGCAGAACTCTCCAGAAATCGAACGAGATGGAGATAAATATTGACCTGGAATTCTTCTCGGGGAATGTTACATGTGGTTGGAAGATCGAGGGTGAAATCCTGCCCCTTCATCTCTTTCTCCCGGCTCCCTCCTCCTTTCCTTCCTTCCTCTCTCTCCCTTCCTCCTCCCCTCCTCCCTCGGTCCCCTCCTGCCCTCTTCCCTGGGTCCCCTCCTCCCAGGGGAATTTCCAGCGCCTTCAGGGAGATTGGACCTGGTCGGCTGGAGGGCTTTGGTTTGCTGGGTTCATGCACGCATTGGGGACCGAGCTCACTTGCTTGGAGTGAAGGAGAAGAGCAGTCCTCTCCCCGCTTTCCGCAGAGGAGGAGCGCTAAGTCCGGCTTCTCGTGTGGCCGTGGCCGCAGCATCGCCTGGGACCCGTGAGAAGCGCAGGTCCTCGCCGTTCTCGCCTTCTGAGCCAGACGCCCTGGGCATGGGCCTGTCATCTCTGCTTTCCTGAGCCTCCAAGAGATTCCTGTAGGTGTGAATGCAGAGCCCCCTCCGAACCTTGGAAAAATATTTGAAGGACATTGATCTGAAGAGAATACACAACGGGCCTGGCTCCGACACCGGCACATCTTACTGATCTACGCGGCGTCCCGTTTACGTCCTTGCTCAGCATCCGTGGTCCCCGGGATAAACCCATCCCCCTTACCTTAACCTTGGGAGCGCCCTGCCTACCAGCCGTGACAGCAAGAAGTAAAAATCCAGCCGGCACTGTTCAGTCCACAAATGCTTCCTGAATATTGATGATGTGCAGGTGTTGCTCTTGAGATGCCGTATAGAGCCAGTCCCTGCTCTCACCAAGTTCTAGACTCGAGGAGGGGACATGAGCAAGGACATGACTGTAAACACTGACCCCAGAGTGGAGTGCCTGCAGGAGACGGAAGTTGGATGACGTGACAGAGTGACCCGCTGGCTGCTCGGACTGGTCATTAGGGAGGTCTGCCTACGGAGGTGGCGTTTAAGCCGCACTTTCAATGAAGATAGAGGCGGAGGGGGCTCTCAGACGGACTAGCGCTAGCGCTCGGGCCGAGGGCGGGGAGGTGCCCGGCCCTAGAGCTCTGTGTGATCAGGGAGGAGAGGGGCCGGTGGGACAGTGAGCGAATCTGAAGGAGTCGCAAGGTGGGGACAGGGACCTAATAAGCAGAGGCCAGATACAGGTCTTCATTAGCCTGGTTAGGAGTTTGGGTTCTTTTAACTGAGACATAATTCCTATACAATGAAATTCACCCTTTCAGTGCCCTTCAGTTTTCGGCGCATTTACAAGGCTGTGCAGCCATCTCTGTCTACTTCCACAGCCTGGGCTTCGCTCCAAAGGACACGCGTGCTCAGTAGGAGGGAGACAGTGAGGCCCTGGGAGACGGAGCAGGAGAGGCGGACCTGGTCACTGGGCTCCAGGAAGGCGCGGTGGGGCAGGGGGACGCGTGGTGACGCGGCTGCACTTCAGGAAGGACTGGGGCTGGGGCGAGGTGGCGGCGATGGACATGGAACCAGTAGAAGCAGGAAATGTCTTGCAAGTAGATGTGCTCCGCCCGAGTGCGGCCGCTGCATCATCTGCGGGGAGAACCAGTTTGCTAAATTTCCAGGCGGGCACCAACGGAAACGTCTGAAAAATATAGTAAAATTATAAGTAGAGGCGGTGTATCCTGGGACCTTGTCTTTGAATTACAGCATTTTCAGCTCTTTGGATTGCTTTGCTAAATCAGTACATATCTCTTACTGGAACGCTTTCTTTTTAAAACCAGATTTGTGGAAGAGGGCCATATTCCTTACGTGAATGCTTTTGAGCATTTTCCAGAAGAGATGAAATTGTACGGGCGCGACAAAGGGATCTTTGCTATAGAGGTGAGTTATTTTCGTTGTAGCTTGGTGTCACGAATAAGACACGAGAATGGCATAAAACTTTAAAAGCTCTATCCAGAAACCTCTAAGGAAGTTCAGACCCCTAACAGCGTTCCTGTTGTTTGAAAACTGTGTCGCTTTGGGGAAAGTCATCCCCTTGTCTCAAGGGGCGGCGTTCCAAGTCCTTGGCTCGCATCGTCCTCCGGGTCTGCTGTCCGGCGGCTCCTGTGGAAGGGCTTCTGGCCGTCAGTTGTGAGCCTTTGTCACTGTTCACGCTGCTCGGAGGTTGTCCTTCCTTCTCCATCATCAGGAGCTGGTCAGTTCCTGAACAGCGTTAGGGTTGAGCAGTATCTGCCATTTGCCCACTTGAGGCGTCACTTCCATGGCCTTTCCGAGCTTCACAGCGCTCCGTGTTTGCCGTTCAATGTGAGAGGCGTTTGTGGCCCTGGTAGCCCTTGCCTGAGAGTTAGCTCACCTTCCCCGGTCTTCGGCGAGCAGACAGCTCAGAAAGGCAGAGTGCTTTGCCGCGGCCACGCGGTTGGTGGTCCCGGCCCGGGATCGTGGTACTTTAGGCCTCTGCTCACTGCAGCATCTTTTGCTCCGTTGCCTGCTGTTCTGCCCTCCTCGTCACCCGACTCTCCAGCACTCCTACGTGGGCGCCGTGAAAACGTAAGCGTGTCCCGTGCTGTGGAAGCGCTGAGCCGGAAGGAAACGGAGGCACCCACACAGAACATGCAAGCTGCATGCCACTTTACACCTGAGGTCGTTAAGTACTGGCAGCACTTTGCGTGGAACTAGGATGTCGGTCGCTGTGAATGGTTTGTAGAGAACGTTGGATTTGTGAACCCGGTGGCTCTACCCTCAGGACAACGTGAGCGAAGCGGCTCCCGTGACAGGGACGCAGCGCTGGCTTGGAGGTGGGCTCTCAGGGACGGTCCCTATTCCCTTAGACCAGCGGTTCTCAACCTGTGGGTCGCAACCCCTTTGGGGGTCAAATGACCCTTTCACAGGGGTCACCTAAGACCATCGGAAAACACAGATATTTACATTACGGTTCATAACAGTACAAAATTACAGTGATGAAGTAGCAGCGAAAATAATGTTATGGTTGGGGTCACCACAACATGAGGAGCTGCATTAAAGGGCCGCGGCGTTAGGAAGGTTGAGAACCACTGCCTTAGGCCCAGGAGAGAGAAGGCAGTGCCCAGTGCCCGCCCTGGCCCATCGTGGGAAGCGGGAGGAAGGAGGGATAGCTGCAGCCCCTTTGACCCGGAAAAACAGGAGATGTATTAGTTGTGGGAGTGCTTATTACGTACCGGGCCCTGTTCCAAAGACTTCGTGAGCTCATGTATTACCCAGACAACCCTCTGAGGGACGTAGCAGTATAGCACCCCCGTGTTACAGACGCGGAGATCTGAGGCGACTTGCCTGGTGTTCTCACCCTGAACGTAGCCTGGCATGGCTAAGGCAGACCTAGCTGGGAAGGAGACAGAAATGAGGGGCCATACCAAGCAATGAGCCTGGGGGCAGGGAGCAACAGGGCAGGGCGTGGGAGGAGGCTGTGGGGCCAACGGGGCTCCAAACTGGTTCCTGAAGCCCAGAGGTGGGCCTGTGGCAGCGAGCAGCCAGGACAGAAAGCGGGGGCGGAGCCAGCTGGGGGGGCTGGTGGGTAGGGACCGTGGGGGACGCGTACCTGTGTCTGCAGGAGGCGCAGGTGGCTGGAAGGGTGCACCTTCTGGAAGCGGCTGGTCGCCTTCTCAGCCTGGGCAGGGGTGCGGTCTCTGCCGTGAAGCTCTGGGGACAGAGGACGCGTCTGCTCTTGGAGCGGCACTCCAGGCCCCCGCTGCTTGTCTGCGAAGTGGTGGGACGTGGGTGGAGTCGGGGAGGAGGGCACGAGCTCTCAGGTGCGCCTGCCCCTCAGGAGGCCTCACGTCGGGGAAGAGCGTAACACCAGGCCTGAGTTTCGGAGCGAGCTGGACCCAAGGTTGATTGGTTTCATCTTTTCTAATGGCAGCCGCGCTCAAGGCGACAGAAGTCGGGCACGCTGGTGGACACAGACAGTGGGGTGGGGCTGGGGGGTGTGCCTGCACCTGTCGCCTTGAAGCTTTTCTTAAGAGAATGGAGTTTACAGTCTGTGTAGCTCACTCATCAGTCACTTTAAATTTAACTGCCAGACGTGGCTCAGTGCTCTGCTCAGAGGAAGAGACGCCTGGTCCAGTGACCCGGGGTGTCTGCATTTATTCCGCTCTCCTAGAGGAACCAGCGGGACCGAGTTATCATTTCTGCGTTAGTTACCAGCTCAGTTTTGGTTAATAAAAATGCTCTTTCCTCTGGCTCCCTCCCCTCCTCGTCCCTCCCCCCTCTCTCTCCTCTAAATCCCTAGTATATTCTTTATCTTACATCCTAATTGGGGTTTAACCTGATTTCTCGGAGCCTTCACCATTCAATTTGGTACGTTGATAATCTTTGCTTGGTTATTTTTACTCTTTTCTGGCGCCTAAAATTATCACTTAGTTGTCTTTTTTTTAAAATATATTTTATTGATTTTTTACAGAGAGGAAGAGAGAGGGATAGAGAGTTAGAAACATTGATGAGAGAGAAACATCGATCAGCTGCCTCCTGCACACCTCCTACTGGGGATGTGCCCGCAACCAAGGTACGTGCCCTTGACCGGAATCGAACCTGGGACCCCTCAGTCCGCAGGCGACGCTCTATCCACTGAGCCAAACCGGTCAGGGCTCACTTAGTTGTCTTTAACAAATGTTAAACTTCTCAGGAATAGACCCCAGGAATTTTAGTATAGTCATGGAGTATTAAAGCTGGGAGAAATTTAGAGATTATTTAGTTTACTTTTCTTATTTTTCCAATAAGGAAACTGTCCTAATTAGAAATGTGAGTTGGGAATAAATATACCTCTGCTTCATCAGGGTGCTAGCGAGGATTATTTGGGATAATATATTCACAACGTAGGCATCTCTCGCCTGGAAAAGCTTCTTCTCTAAGGTGAGGATACAGAGGGTAACCACGCTGCTAGGAGGAGAAAAATGTGTCATTTCTGGAAAACAGAGTTTTCATTTAAAAAGTCTATTAAGAGAAAATTAAACTTTTGCGCTCATTTCTAAATTTTCTCAAAGTAGGTTCCAGGAAGTGTATGGATATGACTCCTACTTCTCATTGTGGCATCGATAATGTGGATTGCCACAATCCAGCTTCTTGCGAAGGATACGGCTTCCAGAGTTAGGTTCTATGCTTGGGATTGGTACCTAACCAGCAATTGCATTTTGGATTAAGAAACGTGGTTGCACTCTCTGTGTACTCACATAGACACTCACGTTTCAGTCTGTAAAACTGATGATCCAAACCCTATTCTCTGTGCCCTTTCAAATGGTAACGGGTCCCCTTGTTGCCAGATGTGAAATGACTGCAACAGGCCACGCAGCGTGCAGCACCCAGCGGCGCACTGCAGTGGCCGCGTGCGCACCTTCTCGGACGCCCTGCTCGGGGCTCAGGGAGGGTGCGCGATGCCTTCCCGGGCGGGTGGTAGTGCCTGCAGCTGGTATAGCTGCATGTGTTTCTGGTGATGGTTCAGGGTGGCAGCCGGATATACTGTGTTCTCAGTGTCAGATCTAATCTAAACTGTTTCTTGCCCCTCCTAAGTTTTTAAAATTGGGGACAAGTTTTGTAATATTGGCAATATTTCTTGTTCTAACATCTACCTTGTCTGATAGTAATGTCGCCACTTCAGCTTTTTAAAAAAATCAATGTTTATGCAATACTAGAGGCCCGATGCATGAAATCTGTGCAGCCCCAGCCCCGACCTCAGCCCCCCGCCCACGCCCTCCCCCGCACTCGCCTTGGCCTGGCGCTGCCCGCATCCGCCACCATACATCCCCAGTTCCCTGGTTCTGTGGAGCCCCCGATTAATCGTCCCATAGAGGGTGGCCTGGGCCTCCCTCTTTGGGGCGATCGCAGAGCTGCCCCCCCACCCCCATCCCCATCGATGGACGTGTCATCTGGAGGCCTGGGCCTCCTTCTGCAGGCTGATTGATCACGGAGGCCCCCCCACCCCCACATCGATTGCCCTGCAGAGGGCGGCCTGGGCCTCCCTCTTTGGGGCGATCGCGTAGCCCCCCAATTAATTGCCCCATTGGCCGGTGGCCTGGGCTCCCTCTGCAGGGCGATGGTGGGGTGATGGTGGCCCCTGACCAATCTTATCACACCCGCCTTGGCTGGCCTGGTGCCAGTGCACGTCATAGCATGGTCGTCCGGGTGGTCATCCTGCTGTTTGGCCGTTCGGTTGATTTGTATATTATGCTTTTGTTATTATAGATACCTTTTTCCAGTATTTTGTATTTAACCTATGTCTTTATATTTAAAATGGGTATTTGGTAGATAATATGTAGTTAAGTCTTGATAATTTTTAACCAGTCTGATAACTCTGCCTTTAAATTAAAGTGTTTAGACCATTTATATTTGATGTAATTCTAAATTTGGTTGGGTTTACATCTACCATCTTACTATTATTTGTCCCATCTACACTGAGTGGCCAGATTATTATCTCTGAATGCATAATAATCTGGCCACTCAGTGTGTGTGTGTGTGTGTGTGTGTGTGTGTGTGTGTGTATGAGGCCCGGTGCATGAATTCGTGCATGGGTGGGGTCCAGCCAGCCTGGCCAGGGTGAGGGGACATGGGCGGTTGGCCGGCCTGCCTGCTGGTCGAACTCCTAGTCGAGGAGACAGTTTGAATATTAGCCTTTTTTTTTTTGCACGGGGGCGGGGAGGATGTCCCTCAGCCCAGCCTGCACCCTCTCCAATCTGGGACCCCTCGAGGGATGTCCGACTGCCTGTATCCAGGACTGCTGGCTCCCAGCTGCTCGCCTGCCTGCCTTCCTGATTGCCCCTAACCGCTTCTGCCTGCCAGCCTGATCACCCCCTAACCACTCCCCTGCCAGCCTGATTGATGCCTAACTGCTCCCCTGCCAGCCTTCTTGCCCCTAACTGCCCTCCCCTGCAGGCATGGTCACCCCTAACTGCCCTCCCCTGCAGGCGTGGTCATCCCTAACTGCCCTCCCCTGCAGGCGTGGTCATCCCTAACTGCCCTCCCCTGCAGGCCTGTTTTCCCCCAACTGCTCTCCTCTGCAGGCTTGGGTCCCCCCCAACTGCCCTTCCATGTAGGCCTGGTCGCCCCCAACTTCCCTTCTCTGCAGGCCTGGTCACCCCTAACTGCCCTCCCCTGCAGGCTTGATTGCCCCAACTGCCCTCCCCTGCTGGCCATCTTGTGGCGGCCATCTTGTGTCCACATGGGGGCAGCTATCTTGTGTGTTGGAGTGATGGTCAATTTGCATATTACTCTTTTATTAGATAGGATATACACTGAGTGGCCAGATTATTATGCATTCAGAGATCATAATAATCTGGCTACTCAGTGTAGTCTTTATTCCTTTTTCTCCCTCTTTTCCTTCTTTCTTTTTTTTCTTTAATGTATTTTTATTGATTTCAGAGAGGAAGGGAGAGGGAGAGAGAAACATCCGTGGGGAGAGAGAATCATGGATCATCTGCCTCCTGCACGCCCCCAACTGGTTGGGGATGGAGCCTGCAACCCGGGCATGTGCCCCTGACAGGGAATCGAACCCGTGACCTCTTGGTTCCTAGGTTGATGCTCAAGCACTGAGCGACACTGGCTGGGCATTCCTTCCTTCTTTTGAATTAAGATTGGTTGGTTTCATTTGGTCTCCATTGTTGATTTATTACTTATACCTCTGGTATCTGCTGCGAATTAGCCACCGAAGCTCACAGAGACCATGCTGTCTCCTCAGTTCAGCCGGACCACTGGACTCCCCTCACTCCCTGTGCTGCAGCTGGGAATCCGCCCCCAGGCAATAAACTGCACCATTTGTTTGCTCTGAGCTTAGCCCTGCACTTCCTGTTGGCCAGTGCCGGGAACTGTTACATGTTTTCTTCCAGTTCTCGGGTTGTCAGCACGTAATCCTTCGTAGGCAGAAGCCGAAGTGTTCCGATGCTAACTTTTAGATATTTACAAGTAGAGTCAGTAGTCAGATTTTTTTCTGAAAAGCCTAAAAGTATCTGAGTGCTCATTTGTCATCGGGCTTTTTAAAAAATCGCAATCTCTCTTCATGAATACTGGCACTCGCCTCCTCTTTGCTTTAAACACTCCCCCAGCTGACCACGTTATTGGTTCTGGGCGTGTTTACACAGAATTCTTTTCCCAGTAATACTTTCTTTTGCTGGCTGTTGTTAAGTTAGTCTTGAGTGAGGGGACTGGGTAAAACAGGTGAGCAGCTCCTTACAGACATTTTGGTAGAAAGCACAGGCGTAAGGAATAGGTCCTCCCTGCGTTTTTCTGGGATACCAGTTACGTGTTGTGCCTTGGTAACAATAACCATCACACTTGGCCTTTTTCACTTACATCTTGAGGAGTTTTTCTGTTTTTACGTAAACTTTATTTTGGAAAAATATTAGGTTTACAGAAAACTTGCAAAAAATACAAACAATACAAAAAAGCACAAAGAACACCTGTATGTCCTTTGCCCAGATTCAACTGTTAACATTTCATCCCATGGGTATTGGTCTTATTATATGGCTTACAGTATGTTACATGTATTCTCTTGTATGTTTTAAGATTTTAAAGGCAGCTAGAGGGCGTTGTCTAAATAGGGTTTCTGACCCAGAGGCGTCAAGGCAGTGTGTAATGCATGGGTTTATGTATATATGTCTTGCACCCTGTGAGAGTAGGGACCACATTTAAAACTTCTTATCCATAAGACCTAATGCAATTCTATACACGTGGTCAGGACTCAGGCTGTGTTCATTGACAAAATGATTTGAAATAGCTAAAGAAAACAGAATACGTTTAAATACTTTATTTTTAGAAGATCGCAAATTAATCCTTTGGGGAGCTTTCCCACGTCAGTAGGAAACTTCCAGACTGCTTCTGATGTGTTTATTATATATTGGGAGGCCAGGAAGTAGTGGCATTGGTTTGACAAAAAAGCATTCTGTTAATATTTAAGTGATAAATATCTAAGGGATATAATTTCTGCTTGTAAGCAAGGATATTAACAATGCAAACATGGGTGTGTGAGTATTACTCGTGAAAAGCAGTGTGTGAGAGAAATAATCTGACCGTTAATTTGTGCTCTTTACCAGTGTACTGGACCCAGTAGCGAATTGCTTCGGTCAGAAATGTCTGTGTGAGCTATACTGATGACACTTCTTTTAGGAGAATCATACGCCATATTTGCTAAGTGAAACCAGCACCTTAATGTGGACTGTCTGTGATTTAGTTTGATTCTGGGCCAGCACCTCCCGGGAGCCGGCGTGCTTAGCCCAGTCTGCCCTCACCTCTGCTTCCAGGAGCAGAGAAAGGGACCAGGCTGCGTGAGTCCACAGAAGACTGAGTCCTGACACAGGTGCTTTGCGGCACCAATAACCCCAAACCCTGCGAGACCAGTAGGAGTTATTTGGGGTTATCTGCTCTTCCGGGTCCCAGCTGTTCATCTCCGCAGGCAGATGTGTGGGTTCAAACAAGTCCTGCAGCATCAGCAGAAGAGTCGGAGAACAGAGGCTCTCACGAAGGAGGACTCGCCCTAGCTGGTGTGGCTCAGTGGATAGAGCCGCAGCCTGTAGACTGAAGGGTCCCGGGTTGTATTCTGATCAGGGCACATGCCTGGGTTGCAGGCTCCATCCCCATTAGGGGGCGTGCAGGAGGCAGCTGATCAGTGATTCTCTCTCACCACTGATATTTCTATCTTTCCCTCTCCCTTCCTCTCTGAAATCAATAAAAATAAATAAAATAAAGGAGGAGGACTCTGTGGGTTTCCCCTCGCTCTGATCCTGGGCCAAACAAATTCTTGTCTCCCATTCTGTTGGCAAGTCTTTTTTTTTTATGTTAATCCTCACCCGGGGATATTTTCCCCTTGATTTTTAGGGAGAGTGAAAGAGGGAGGGAAAGGAAGAGAGAAACACATCAATTGGTTGCCTCCAACATGCGCCCCAACCAGGGCCCAGGCCGGGGAGGAGCCTGCCGCCGAGGTACGTGCCCTAGACCAGAATGGAACCGGGATCCTTTGGTCCGCAGGCCACGCTCTAGCCACTGGGCCACACTGGCCGGGGCTGTTGGCAAGTCTTCATTGGCCCTTAGTTCATACATCTGTGTTTATTCGTAAAGTTTGTCTGCCTGTGCAGCCCACGCCATTTCTAAACTCACCCCCAGGACCAAGACTTTATCTCACAACAAGCAATGTGCTTTCCACAGACGTACAGTAGACTAGACTTGGACATAGAGAAGTGTTTTCTGTGACGCCCTGGTCGGTACAGCCATTAAGATAAGCCTGGCGGCTGAAGTGCGAGGGGAGCTGCTGGTGGCTCCCCGTGCGTGTGGGATGCAGACCCTCCCTCAGCACAGGCCGAGCAGAGCTTCGTCATGGCTTCTGGCGCGGCTGTCCTTCCTTACTGGCTGTGTGTGGGACAGAAAGTCTGTGTTCCGTTCGGATTAGCAGGTGCCGGTAGCATTAGCTTCTCAGCCGCATCTTTGCTGCAGAACAACAGTGAGTACAAGGGTGAGGCTCAGCAGGGAGCTCACCTCGGACAGGTATTTAGTCGGGTTATCACAGAGCCTGCTGTTGTGTAACAGAAACTCCAGCTTGTCCTGACCTGTCTTAGGGCATTGCTTCATGAAGGAAAAGAAACGCGCTGAAATATTTGTGAAATTCAACAAAAAGCTTTCCCAAGCGCTCCTTTTTAATGCATGCGAGGGCAATCTGTTACAGCCTCGTGGTCTTTCAGAGCATATACCGTGTGGCTTTTTCACCTCTGAAATGAATCTGTACCACTCAGGAAGCCCGGTGTGTCATACTTACTGTATGTATGTACCCTTTGTTGTTTTGTTACTTTTTTTAACCCTCATTCGAGGTTATTTTCCCACTGATGTTTAGAGAGAATGGAAGAGAGAGGGAAAGAGAGAGAAACATCCATGCCAGAGAAACATCGGTGGGTTGCCCCCTGCACGAGGCCCCGCCAGGGCTCAGGCTGGGGAGGAGCCTGCAACCGAGGTACGTGCCCTTGACCGGATGGAACCCAGGACCTACGGTCCGCCGGCCCACGCTCTATCCAGTGAGCCACACCGGCCAGGGATATATGTACCCTGTAGACGCGTCTTCAGCCTCTGCTGGTTAGCGTCCACATTCCCTCCTGCCTGTCCCCTCGGTTTTCAGGAAAAAGGGGGGAGGTTTGCACGTCTTCGAGTGACTGTGTGTGTAACTGACAGGCGGCTCTTCCTCATCGCATGCTGCGCTTTGCTCACAGAGGTGCGCTCACTCTTCCACGGCGTGTCGAAACTTTTAAATGGAAACGCTCCTCGCTGACAAAGGAGGCATTTTCTCCCTCCTTCATGCCTCGGCTCTCCACCTCTTGGCTTCCTCGGCAGCTGTGCCCCACCAGCAGTGACAAAAGGTGCGATTGTTCGAGGCGATGGCGGCGGAGATAAGCCAGCGGAGTTTGGTGTGTGTGGGCTCCCGGGACCGTTTTTCTCCTGTGTTTGCTTTCAGTTTGTTTTTGTTGTTCCAGAAAGTCGAGCACACCTTAAAAAACAAAGCAGAAAAAAAAAAAAAGAGAGCTTTAAAGACCCTCAAACCTTTATCCTGGCCAACTGCTTCTTTCCGTTCAGCTGCTGTTAGTATTGAAGTGGGCCCCTCTGTCCCAGTGAAAACAGAGCTGACAGGCTCCCTCAAACCCGGGCCTGGGTGCAGAGTGCGGAGCTGGGGGGTTGGTTTCCTTTCCTTTCCCGCGGCCTCCTGCCTCCCGGCGAGAGCAGAGCTGGGGGAGCGCAGCTGGGGGAGGGCAGGTGTGCCAATTCAGTTTGGTATTTCCCAACTCCAGGTAGGTAGCCTTGCTTTCTGTCTTTTTGGTTTTTTACTTACTTAATCGGAAGACAACCTCCTTCTTTACCTGCCTTTGCCTCATCTGCTATTTTATTTTTGACTCGTTTCTGGAGTATGGTACTGATTCGAAGCATCATTTTCTTCCAGCAAAATCTTTTGGTTCTGGTGGAAAGAACTGCACAGCTGGTCTCTTCCGGGGACACCCTACCTCTGCAGGCACCAACAGCCAGTCCCCGCGCCGAGGCTGGCCCGGCCCTGGCCATCACAGATGCAGTATTTCCTCCTCCTGGCGCGGCTTCTGTCTTTTCAGCCTTGACTTGCTTCCGTTTTGTATCTTCTCCACCCACAGACCAGTTTCTAAACAGGTCATGTGTAGCAGGGCTCTGCCGTGGTCCCTGGCAGTGTTTCCCATCCTCGCAGGAGGCCGTCCTGTGGTCACCATCCCGCTCCGCAGAGGGAGGGGCTGGGAGTCCCCCCCCCCCCCAGCACTGCTCCAGTATTTTGAATGTTGATCAACAACATTCTGATCTCTCTGAATGAGTACGAAGGAAAGATGTCACGCTGGTTCGGCCGGCCCCACCCAGGGCACGCTGCCAGGATGACTCACTCCGCCCGGGGCGGTCTCGCCCGGTGAAACTGGGTCCCTGCTGGCCCACTGACGGGGAAGCCTTCGGGCGGCAGTCACTGCCAGGCCCGCCAGGTGACGGACAGCCCGAGTCTTCACTTTGCTCCGATTTGCTCGCCGTCACTCTGTGGGCCCGTAGCTCCTGGGGTAGTTTGTGCTGGCCTGGGGGGGGGGGGGTAGCACCGGACAGGCCGGGCTCCCCGGGGGCTGAGGTGAGTGTCAGGGGAGCGGTGTCCTCAGCCCCTCGCGCCCACACCGCCCTCCTGCCAGGCACAGGCGGAGAAACCAGCCGGTGTTTTCCTTTCCGCCTGGCCTCCCACAGCATCGCACCCACCCCTGGAATGTGTGGGCGCAGCTGTCGTCAAGCTTGTGGGTCACCCATGAGCGGGTCTCCTTAGGCGGCAGGGACGAGGTGGGGACACGTGCGCTTCGTTTCGCTTGGCTTATTTGCGTGAGAACATCCTGGAGAGCTTGTCTAAGCCCGATTCGTAGACCCGCTGTCGGGTGCTGCAGTGTCTGCTGTGGCGTGGAGGAACGCGAATTTGATTTTCTATTGAATTTTCAGAGGGAGTGGAAGGGAGGGAGGGGAGAGAGAGAAACATGATGTGAGAGAGACACATCTATTGGTTGCCCCCACACCTGCCCCAACCAGGGCCAGGGATTGAACCTGCAACCCAGGTACATGCCCTTGGCCAGGAATCGAACCTACGACCCATCGGTCCGAGGGCGGACACCCTAACCACGAACCAACACCAGCCAGGCGGGCGTGCCTTTTAACAAGCATCTTGCAAAGGGTTCCGATGGAGGGTGCTTCGAGCAGCACAGACCAGTCTATGTCTGCCTCTTCCTTTACTTTCCCAGCTTGTCCCACAGAATAGCTGAGGTAGACTCAGACTAGTTAGCAGGTCACCGAAGTCCGGTGTAGAACAGAAGCCATCACACCTGTTATCCCAGGACTCTGGCAGGCCTCCCATTCTTCGCAGCCCCTCAGAGATTCCCCGGGGACACGACTCCCCGTGGAAACGGGGTACGAAGGCCCGGCAGCTGCTTTGAGGCCTTCCCTGTCGTGGCCGGTGCACAAATGCATGTTCTAAAGGCCAAGTCCGATCATTCTAGCAGTCACTGAGTGTCTGCTGTGATTACCGCGATCGGTTCCGTGTTTCAGAGTTTTGTCAGAGGGAGAGCCTGCCTCCCCTCCCTGGGCAAGGCCTGCGGGCTGAAGCCAACGTGGCCGTAGCCTCTGGAACAGGGCTGTGCGCGGCGCTTGGCCGCTGCCGCTGAGGTGCTGCTGCGCTGCAGGGCCGCCCGCAGATGGGCCTGGCTCGGCCGGAATCAGAGCAGACGAGCAAGGACAATTGGGCCGCCGCTTCCGGTGATATCGGAGGCAGGAGGTCGCAGGCTGGTCCTCCGGGGCCTCCTCTGGGACGGAAGTGGCGGGGCTTCCCTCGTCGGAGGCGCTAGCTCGCTGCCGGCCTGGTCCCGAGCGCCCAGTGGAACCAGCACCGCCTCTGGGCAGGGGCCCGGAGCAAGAGGCCCGCGTGTGGGTGCTGCTTTATGCTCAGCGCATTTTGTGGTGTGGGAAAAGCACTCGCTGTACCTGATGCTGTGTGTGTAACAGTTACAGTGTAATCACTGACCCCCCCACATGTGTGTCTCCGTTGCTAAGATTGTAGAACTTACGTATGTTGCATTTTTTACATTTTCAGCTTATTATTTCCTTTAGGTGATGTTTAGCCTCCTTTTGTATACTTTCTTAAGATTGTGGTAAAATATACACGACATGGCGTTTACCATTAAACCACTTGGAAGTGTGCAGTGCAGTAGTATTAGGTGCATTACGCTGCGCCATCACCACCGTCCACCTGCACACCGTCCCACCCGCCCCCGGGGAGGCTCACCGCGTGCGGCACGGCGGCCTGGTCCCTGCTTAAGGCTGACGCACAGGCTGTCGTGGGGCCAGGCCCCGTCTGTGGAGCCGCTCATTCCTGGCCACTGCGTGGTTCCCCTTTGGCGGTGACGAACAAGGCTGCTGTGAACAGGGGGTACAGCATCTGTGTGAGTCCCGTGGAAGCACGCCCAGAGGGTGTGACACGAAGTCCCTGTGTTCGCTGTGAACTGGACTGTTAGCGAGGTGGGGCCTGCGTTAGCGCGGGTGTGGCCACAGGGAGACCCCGCAGCGTTGTCTGCGCCCGATGCTTCTGTGATTGGCAGGAGGCTAGGCGTTCACCACGTCGCCCAGCAAGAGTCTGATGAGCCACATCGAGTCTTAGAGCCCTTTTTGTTTGGCGTGCTTGCTGTCTAAACTGCGAGGCAGGGTGCTGGGCTGCGTGCGTCCCTCGCGCTTCCTCCACATTCGCAGTCTCGCTCGGCGGGGACAGGCTGCTGCAGGTCAGAAAACACTGGGCGCTCGCTCACGTGGCGGCAACGGCTGCTGGGCTTTGTTTCAGTCGTGGCCCAGCTACGAGGACATCTATCGGAAGATGATTGAAGTCGCCACCTTCCTGGACCTGCCTCGCTTCCCGGCCATCACCGAAGACTGCTACCTCCACCCCAACATCCTGTGTCGGAAGTACCTGATGGAAGTCAACCTTCCCGGTAAGAAAGGGTGTCTGGTGAGGAAGCTTCTAGAACCCTGGGGGGCACCATGGCGCGTCCTCGCAGGTCCCCGACCAGCAGAGCCACCTGGCAGGGCCGTCGCAACACGAAGCTTCACTTCAGTCCTTCTACGGCAGCGGTTCTCAACCTGCCTGACGCCGCGGCCCCTTCACGCGGCTCCTCACGTGGTGGTGACCCCAACCATAGCGTTATTTTCGCTGCTACTTCGTAACCGTCATTTTGCTACTGTTATGAATCATAATGTAAATATCTGTGTTTTCCGACGGTCTTAGGCTCTACAGCAGCGGTTCTCAACCTGTGGGTCGCCTAAGACCTTCGGAAAACACAGATATTTACATTACGATCCATAACAGTAACAAAATTACGGTTACGAAGTAGCAGCGAAAATAACGTTATGGCTGGGGTCACCACCACGTGAGGAGCCGCGTGAAGGGGCCGCGGCGTCAGGCAGGTTGAGAACCGCTGGGCTAAGGCATCTCAGAGCCCTGACGAGCGACGGGCTGCCCAGAGGGGCGGCGCCGTGCTGGGTGCGGGCTGTGCTGGGCGGCACAGCGGGTTTTCGTCAGTTTGCCGCGTGCAGGTAAGGGGCAGGTGCTTCCGGCGTGTGATCCATGGCCCGTGGCCCCCGAGCGGCCCTTCTTCTTTGGCAGGAAGCAGGATTATTCCAGGATGAACTCTCATTTTTAAAACCCCAGAAGCTGAGCTTTACGGGAAGACATGCCTGTGGTGGGAAGCCTACCGCTCTTTCCCGCCCCTAAAACAGACGGCCATCCAAGTGGCTGGAGCCCGCGAGCTCGTGGCCGCAGCGACGCCGGGACGCAGAGCCGCGTGCACTCGCTCACCGTGCGCGGCCCAGGCTGCCCCGCGGAGTCCGTTCTTGAATTTCTGGCTGAACTAGAAATGTGAGAAGTTCAGGACTTTTGTTTTTAGGAGAAAATGTGAACATGGGGAGACTACTATTGCTTAGATTATCAAAATTGTGACTGAATATATTTTTAAAAGAAAAAGAAAAAAGATATATGAGAAAGGCAGCATGTGAAACTGCGTCCAGTATTTTAATTATCATTTAAATATAATTAGTAACATATACACAAATATAAACATTAAGTCTGTAATTCTAAAATATTTTTAAAGGAACAACAATAATTTAAGCTTTTTGTGTTACAATAAAATGTTTGTGATACAATAAAAACGTGAAATGACCCAAATTACAAAATTATATATAACATCACCACAGCTACATAAAATGAAAGTATTCATAAAAACATTAGGAGTAAAATGCCAACTATTAAGTGCAATTTCTAAGTTATGGCTATGTGTTTTTCCTTCCTTCTGCCTTCCTGGGTTAGGATGCCCTGTATTGAGGTTGTATTACTTCATAGTGGGGGGAACCACAAACAGATGACCTACAAATTAAGACGTGCTATCCCTGCACCCCGGGTTAGAGTCGGAACTGTGCCCTTGGTTTGCACACCACCCATAAGATTGTAGGGAGACTAGGATGTTGGCGGCCCTCTGGTGGGTTCCCAGAAAGCTGGGCGCAGTTGTCAGCACGCTGCCCGCCAGTGCCCTCCCCGGAGCCCGCCCGTGTGACCGCGTGGTCTCCGGAGCAGCAGGGAGGTGTCCTCCAGCGACACACACCCTCGCTGAGTCAGCACTGGCTCTGGCGGCTCTGAATGAGCTCCAAACCCACGTTCTGGTCTTGTTCCTCGTACCGGGCTGGGTGCCTGCTCCAGAGGCTTCTGGCAGCTTCCACCGTCACGTGTGTGTTTGTGGGGAACTCCCGCGTGTCCCGTGCTCCCACGTGCAGTACCTCAGTAACCAATGAGAGCTAGCGAGGCTCTAGGACTCGCTGGCGGGCGGAGGGGACACGCTGGCACCCAGTCTTCACGTCCCAGAGCCAGGGTCCGCCACGTTGCGCTCCGGGTCAGAGCCCGCACGCCTCAGTTTCCCCTTCTCTTCCTTTCTCGTCATTTCTTCCATTTTCTTCTTTAATCTTCACCCAAGGCTATTTGTTTTCCATTGATTCTCAGAGAGAGTGGAAAGGAGGAGGGGAGGATGAGAGAGAGAGAGAGAAACATGGATGTGAGAGAGACACGTCAAATGGTTGCCTCCTGCACGCGCCCCAGCCCGGGGCTGGGCACTGAACCTGCAGTCGGGCGTGTGCCCTTGACCTGGAATCAGACCCGAGACCCTTCGGCCCACAGGCTGACGCTCCAGCCCTGAGCCATGCTGGCCAGGACCATTTGCTTTCCTATTACTCCCTGCTTTGGGCGTAAGAAAAGCAGTTCACGATATTAATTTAAAATAAATAGTTTCCAAGAAATGTCATTCTTTATAATAATAATAAGGTTCCCACTTCTAAATTATGTGAGAAGAGGCTATGCCTCTATAACCCAAGCTGTGCCCTGACTGGGAATCAAACCGTGACCTCCTGGCCACAGGTCAACGTTCAGCCACCGAGCCACGCCGGCCGGGCAGCACCGTGTTTGGAGACAAAGCTCGTCGCCTGGACACGCGTGCTCGTTGTTTCGTTACTTCCTGCCTCACTGCTCTCTCTCCCACAGACGAGATGCACCATCTCGCCTGCCAGGTGGTGCAGCTGGCTGGCATCGGAGAGGTGGACTTCCTGACGTTCGACCCCATTGCCACGCAGCCACGGGCTGTGAGGTACGACGTGCAGGCGGTGGCCGTCATCGTGGTGGTGCTGAAGCTGCTCTTCCTGTTGGATGACCGTGTGGAATGGTGAGCGGCCGGCGTCTCGGGGGAGCGGTGCAGTGCCCAGCAGCAGCGCGCCCTCCTGACGCCGTAGTGACGCGGCTGGTGGTCAGGTGCCATCCTGACTTCATACCTGTGTGTTTGCAGTGTGTTTTATTTCTAGTTTTTGGGTAGATACACGTTTCTCATGTTCTACCGGCTCCTGCGTTTTAACCGTCACAAGTCCTGGCGAACCCCTAGCCTCCATTGGCATGCCTGTGGGCTCCCGGCCTGTGTGTCTCGTTATTATTATTATTATTATTATTATTATTATTGGAAAGTCCAGGAGCTGTAAAATGAGCCCCTCCCACAGGCCAGCCGAGAGGCAGCGCGTGTGGCGTCCTCCTCCCCATGTCGGCGAGGGCTTCGCCATCCGTTCCAAGGACGCTTTGCTTGTCTTTCTGCAGAATTCAGAATGTCACTCTCCAGATAAGTGCTTTCTAAATCAATTGCCTTGTTTGCTGGTGTCTGCAGGTCTTTGTCTGCGATTGCCGAGAAATATAACGAAGAGAACAAAGAAGGTACTTACTGTTTTATCCATCAAACTCAAAGATAAGCAGTGGGTTAAAAGATCAATAAATGTAGGGAAGAACCTTTGGAAATGCACTTGTACAGATGCATGTGGATAAATGGTACCTTGTACCGGGTTCACATAGTTATCTGACTGTAGCTCTCCTACTGTGTGCAAAGGCCAGCTGGCTCTTCTGTTCCCGGCGTCTACTCAGCAGCCACGCTAGGCCGTGAACCTTGGGCAGTGTTGTGACCGTGCGTCTGTTCCGAGGCCTTCAGCTTTGGCTCACGCTGGTTCTCCTACCTGCAGTGCTCTTCCCTTCTCCCCCAGCCCCCCGGCTCCCAGCCCCGGCAGTCCATCGGCACTGTCCAGGTGCACCTAGCACCTTCTCTGCTCACCTGCTCCCATCACCTTTCCCAAGTCAGGGCTCATCACTCCTGCCACCGCCGCTCCCGCCCCAACTTCTGTTAGATGTGAGGGACACGTGACAGTCCTCATGATGTGAGGGACCGTTCACTGTCCCTCAGACCGTTGGAGGGCACAGGGCACTGCAGCCAGTGGACTGGGCGTGTCTGACCCTAATAGAGTGTCCGTATTTGTCAATCGCGTGGAAGCCTGTTTGACTTACAATAGGCACTACATACACCACAGGCAGACAAGCAGATGGGGAGCGGCTAGAGGGCGGGGCCATCTCCTTCCTACTGTCACGTGTCTGTGCTGCCTCCATGGTGACTGGTCGAAGAGACTCAGTGACATGTGATAAATACGTGAACTCTTACACGCAGTTCCAGTTCCTCCGCGTCCTCACTAGGGTTCGTGTGTGTTGTCCTTTCTGAATTCTCCGTTTCACTGAGGAATAACTGACATGTGGGACGTTGAACGTGTACATTTGTGCTTTGATGCATGTCCATGTCAAAGGCTTCCTGCCGTCCAGTCAGCTAACACACTCATGCCCGCACGTATGTAACTTGGGTGTGTGTGTGAAAACACTGAAGTTTAACTTTCTTAGCAAGTTTCAACTATACTATACAGTGTTACCAGCTGCAGTCCCCACTTTCCTCTCGGATCCTCAGGCCCTGTTCATCTCAGACCTGAAAGTTTGTGCCTGTGACCGCCCTGCCCACCCCCCCGAGCCATGGCACCACGTTTCTGCTCTCCGCCGAGTTTGACTCTGTGAGATGCCAGATGCACGGTCGTTGGTTTGTGTGTGGGTTCCAGAGCGCGTGCGAGCACTGGCTCAGCGACTGCCTCCGTCGGTCCTGCACGGAGTGAGGGGTGCACAGGCCGGCTCCTGGCGCCCTCCTGGCTGCAGGGCCGCCCTCGCTGTGGACTGTGCGGAGCAGCAGAGCACTCAGACCTGGCCTCCTCTGACCCTGAACCTGAGCTGCCAGCGGGCAGGGTCTCCGTTCTCCCGCTCTGCTGCCCGCCGTCCCTACGCGTCATCAGTGAACTTGCCCTTCGAGAAGCTGTGGCTTGCTTGGGTCAAAGGGCATGTTAATGGATGCCATGTCCCTCTGTGTGCAGCTCTTGGCGAGTTGCCGCTCCTCGGTGGCTGTGGCCTCAGGGCTCTGCTGGGCGGAGTGATGGCTAGGCCAGTTGAAAGAATTTTAACAGACGTGGAGGGAGACGATCTCATTGGAGGACACGGAAAAGCTAGACTTCCACAGCCCCTTCCTCCTCTGGCCAGCCTGGCTTCCTCCAACTCCCTCACTCGGGTCCTCTTTCTGCTTTTCCTTTCGCTTCGTCCCCCTGCTCTGCCCACGCCCCAGGTAGAGTGAGTAGAGTGATGGGGGCTGGGCCGGGCTCCACGCAGCTCCAGCAGCCCTAACCAGGCCCGCTTGCCCGCCTACCCGGAAGCTCTGGGTTTGGAATTGGAGTAGGAAGAACGGGAGTGGGAGCTGGTGAAACCGGAAGTCTGCATTCAGCTGCTGTAGTGCTAGTCCCTTCCTCGGGTGGCCTCAGACACGTGGAGCTGAGTGCTGGGCACGGTGCGGGGCGCGGGGCGCGGGGCTGGGCTGGGCTGGGAGGAAGAGGCCTGGTAGGTAGAGGAAACAGTTCGTCTTGTGTTCTCAGGAGGTGGTAGTCCAACCTGGGAGAAGCAGACACACAAAGGCAGTGTCCGTGTCATCTGGTTGGGCCAGGGGTCCTCAGACTTTGTAAACGGGGCCAGTTCCCTGTCCCTCAGACCGCTGGGGGGCCGGACTACAGTTTAAAAAAACCGTGAACAAATTCCTGTGCGCACTGCGGGCCCGGGACGAGGCGGCTGCTGAGCAGGACAGGCAGCGGCCCCGGCGGCCGGATCAGTGTCCTCGGCGGGTAGTTTGAGGACCCTGGGCTATGGCACCAGTAGAGACTCAGACGAGGAGTGACTTGGCAGGACTTGAGTAGAGTCCGGACAATTGACTGCATCTGTAACTCCCAGGGGCTATGGTACAGCTGTTGAGTTGCGTCAGCGAATGAAGATTCGGGTGAAGAATGTATGTTATTATAAGGTGACTAATTTGATTATCATGGATTTTTTTTTTTTTTTCAGATAAGCCACGTTTTGATTTCAGAAAATGGTACCAAGTTATGAAGAAATCTTTTGATGAGAAAAAACAAAAATGGGAGGAAGCCAGGGCAAAGTACGTCACCTCCGCCAGTTTTAGGTTCACCTACCCCTTTCCAAGTCTGTCACTTCACGTTTGAAAGAGGAAGTGTCATCAGGATAGGTTCGCCGGCGTTGTGACGCTCCTGTTCTGGAAATATCGGCCGCTGTGTCCTGACAACGGTTTCTTTCATTGGAACGTTCTCCTGAAGTAGAGACCCTCCAAACACACAGCCAAGGGAAGGGGGGGGTCTCCACTGCAGTCTGTCTCCCTGGCTTTGAACTCTGTCCGGCGAGGCTCCCTGTGGCGAAGGGGAGAGCCCGCTGCCCTGGGGGCCAGCCCCGCTCTGCCCGCGGGAAGGTACTCACCCGTGGCCTCGAGCACTGGGACTGAGTCCGCTCATAAATGTCCCTGCTTCTGGCTTTCTGCTCCTTACCCGCTTTTATGGCAGAAAATCCGCAGGTATTTCTTGAGTGTCCACTAGCCCGACACTTGGTCAGCGCGGGCTAGGAACTACTTCCAACAGCGGCGCGGGTTCCGGTGTGGCCTCGACTGCTGCCCTCACGGCAGCCGGTGAGGGTGGGCACACTCGGAGGTGTGGAATCCCCTGGTTGGTTCGCTTACTCGTCCAGTCGTTCCTCACCGAACACTTAACTGAGTCCTCACCCTGTGCCGTGCCCGCCAGCCCGGGGCCTCGGGAGAAGGGACGGGCCCTGTCTTCGGAACGCCAGCATGTGTCGCATGTGACTCCTGTGGTCACGCCTGGGAAGGGGCTGCCACGCTGCCTCAGAGTAAGAACGAGGCCTGAGCGCGAAGGAGGCAGATCTTACTTCCGCTGTAAACCGGAAACCGTCCGCGTTAGGGAAGAACTCGAGATGGAGCCTGTTGCTCCTGCCTGGGCTGGCCACCACCTGGGAGGGCCCACACGCCCTTGGTCTCTGCTCCCGAGGGGACACTGTGTGTATTTGGGGGAGCAGTGCGGCACCTCCACTTCATAGCGGCATCGCCCTGGCTGGCTCCCTAGGTGTGGAGGGTGATCAGTGCAGGGGCTGGTACCCATTTGTCATGCTGGAACCCAGACCGCTCCTCCTCCTCCTCCTCATCCTCTTCCTCCTCCTCCTCCTCATCCTTCTCTTCCTCCTCCTTCTCCTCCTTCTCCTCCTCCTCCTCCTTCTCTTCCTCCTCCTCCTCCCCCTCCTCCTCCTCCTCCCCCTCCTCCTCCTCCTCCTCCTCCTCCTCCTCCTCCTCCTCTTCCTCTTCCTCCTCCTTCTCCTCCTCCTCCTCCTCCTCCTCCTCCTCCTCCTCCTCCTTCTCCTCCTCCTCCTTCTCCTCCTTCTCCTCCTCCTCCTTCTCTTCCTCCTCCTCCTCCTTCTCCTCCTCCTCCTCCTTCTCCTCCTTCTCCTCCTCCTCCTTCTCCTCCTTCTCTTCCTCCTCCTCCTCCTTCTCCTCCTTTTCCTCCTCCTCCTCCTTCTCTTCCTCCTTCTCCTCCTCCTCCTCCTTTTCCTCCTCCTCCTCCTTCTCTTCCTCCTTCTCCTCCTCCTCCTCCTCCTCCTCCTCCTCCTTCTCCTCCTCCTCCTCCTCCTTCTCTTCCTCCTCCTCCTCCTTCTCCTCCTTTTCCTCCTTCTCCTCCTCCTCCTCCTCCTCCTCCTCCTTCTCTTCCTCCTTCTCCTCCTCCTCCTCCTCCTCCTTCTCCTCCTCCTCCTTCTATTCCTCCTCCTCCACCTCCACCTCCTCCTCCTCCTCTTCCTCCTATTCCTCCCCCTCCCCCCAGGAGAGGCGTGACCTCAGGCGCGTCTGGGCATCAGAACCAGAACCACTGCTTCCCCCTCAGCTCAGGGTCAGCTGGGCAAAGGCCAGGAGAACCCGTTGTTTCTTAGGTGGGTCACTGTGTGGGATAGGCAGCGGCACTTCCTGGCGAGGGACCCCTTCCACGTCTGTGTGCACTGGGAGCTTCGGGGTCTGTGGCCCTGGCGCTGAGACGGGGTGAGGTCCGTTCCTCCTGCTCCAGCTGTGTTTCTGCCTCGCACAGGTTCATGTGGAAAAGCGAGAAGCCGCTCTACCACTCGCCCATCGACAGATCCGTGGTGTATAAACGGAGGGGTGAGCTGCCTTTTCTCTCCTAATGCCAAGCAGCAGCGCGGTGAGGGGAGCTCAGGGGCCTGACATTCTTTTTGGGACCCAGAGTCACATGGCGCCTCCGCAGGAAACACCCCAGGAAGCCACTTCCCCAAGTAGCGGAGGCTGCGCCAAATCTAAACACTCCTCCTGTGGCTTCCAGAACTCTCTGTGGAGAGCTGCCTTCAGGTTGTCTGACTCATACATGTGGTAAAATACATGTGATTGCATTTACCATCTCAGCCTTGTTTAGGAGGTCCCCCTCCACCCCTCACCCACTTTCAGGTTCCCCAATGTTATTGGTGATGCATTTGTCATACTAAGAAACCAACATTGGTGCACTGCTACCAAGTGAACTACAGATTTTATTGGAATTAACATTAGTTTTCTTTTATTCCGTCCCTTTGCCCTACATTTCCAGAGATGGTGGTGAATCTGCAGAAACAGTTCAGCACACTGGTTGACTCAGTACCAACGGCTGCAAAAAAAAGCCCTTCAAGTTTTCAGTTCAACTGGACGGGAGAGGTCCCCGGTGGAGTCTGCTTCCATGGGCACAGCCTCCAGGGCGTCCTGTCCAAGAAGGGCCGGTCGCTGACGACCCTGAACACGCTCTACTGGCTGAGCACACAGAGGTTCTGCAGAAGGTGGGTGGCCCTCAGGTGGCAGAGGATGGGAAACGTGACACAGTCTCTAGTTGGCCTGGAGGAGTATTCTTTTCTAATTAAAAAAGTCACATAGAGCCCGGCCAGCATGGCTCAGTGGTTGAGTGTAGACCTATGAACCAGGAGGTCATGGTTTGATTCCCGGTCAGGACACATGCCTGAGCTGTGGGCTCCATCCCCAGTGGGGGGCGTGCAGGAGGCAGCCAGTCAATGATTCTTTCTCATCACTGATGTTTCTCCCTCTCCCTCTCTGAAATCAATAAAATATATTTAGCTCTAGCCAGTTTAGCTCAGTGGATAGAGCATTGACCTTCGGACTGAGGGGTCCCAGGTTTGATTCCAGTCAGGGGCACATGCCCGGGTTGTGGGCTCTATCCCCAGTGGGGGGGGGCGTGCAGGAGGCAGCCAATCAATGATTCTCTCTCATCACTGATGTTTCTATCTCTCCCTCTCCTTTCCTCTTTGAAATAAATACAAATATATTTTTAAAATATATATCTTTCAAAAAATAAAAATATTTTTTAACAACCATGTCCTTGGCTGAGGATTTAAATACACACACACGCACACGTATATATATATATTTTAAAAATATATTTCTATTGATTTCAGAGAGGAAGGAGAGGGAAAAAGAGAAACATCAGTGATGAGAGAGAATCATGGATCAGCTGCCTCCAGCACACCCCACACTGGGGATCGAGCCCACACCCCAAGCATATGCCCTGACCGGAAATCGAACTGATTCATAGATCCATGTTCAACTACTGAGCCGCGCTAAAAATATATGTGCTTTTAAAGCAAAGCCATAATACCATTAGCCAGACATAAAATAAACTAATAATAATTCCTTCATATTATCACGCACGCATGCAGTCACTTTTTAGATTTTCCCAGTTGTCAGGTCCTTTTAAATAACCCAGAATCCAAATGCGGCCCATACCTTGCGTGTGGCTGAGGTAGCCCTGAAGCGGTTCCGTTGGCAAATTCCTCCTTTATCTCCTGCTGTCCCGGTGCGATCTACTGGTTGAGTAATGCAGGTCAGGAGTTCGGCACGGCTTCCCGCACCATGTAGATGGAGTCCGGGTCCCGTGTCCCGCATTGCCTGCCGCGGGGCAGTTAGAGATTGCGATCTGAGTGAGAGGTTGGGTGGCAGTCAGAGGCTCTGTTCGATGCAGATCTGCTCCCGTAGAGGAAGTGGCGTTGCTGTGAAGACTGTTCCCGGAACAGCACAGGCTCAGAGGCTGCCTCCTCAGTCTGGTCTCTGATTTGGGTGGGGTGGGGAGTCTTTGCTTTCTTTCATTTGTTTTAAAAACGGGTCCGGAATCGCTGCCTTCTGCTCTGTTTGCCTTGATCATGGTAAGAAGCGGGGCTCCTGGGAAGGAGTGGCAGAGCCCTGGACCAGGAGTGGCAGAGCTGGCTCAGGCCCGCCTGTGTCCCCGCCGTGGCGGCCAGGGGCAGGGCCAGGGCTCTCCCCTTTGTAAAATCAAGGCGTTTCACCAAATTGTTCTAAGGTTCCTTTCAACTCAGATGACTGTGTTAAGCCGAAACGCATCTGCCTGTTCAGTTACTTGGGAGAGGTCCAAGGGGCGGGTGCACGCATTCCCAGGTGGCCATTTAAAGATAGCATCTTCCTTTGCTTCCTTCTAGCTATTGTAAACATGTGACAACCTACGAAGAGTCCAATTTCTCACTGAGTTACCAGTTTGTAATAAATCTCTTCTCCTTCCTGCTAAGAATAAAGACCTACTTCCTCCACGAAGAAGTGAGCTTAATTGAAAAGAGACTTTTTAAGACAAAATACAGTAAAGCAAAAACGAAATCTTCAAGATCCAGGAAAGTGAGAAAGTGAGAAAAGTAAAATAGAAACTTCCTAGGGAAAATATTTTAGTAGTGACAGTAATGTCAAATTGTAATGTAACAGTCCAGAGAAGTGTGGAAATAGAATTTTTTGCCTGTATATCCATACCTAGGCATGCGTACATATCGTACATATATGTGTCGATTGTGCTTATAAAGTGTGTGTAAGTGAGCTTTGAGTTTATTTTTTTTAATTACAAATATTTTTGAGAAAATTAAAAAGCAATGTTATATAAATGGTATCCAGATATTTCTATTCATTGTATTCTAGAGCTAAATTTGCCTTTTAAACCAGATCACTTCCTTATTCTTTATGTCCCAAAGTAAATCCCAGAATGATCAACGATCAAAACATTCTCGTCTTTCGTAAGTGTTAGAGGCAAACAGGTCTGAGGGCTTCGGCGATCTGGGGACAGGGAAGGACTTCCTACGCCTGAAACCAGAGGCAAAAGGCGAGACTGACCATGCGACTGCGGTCAGGGGCCAGCGGGAAACCGGGAAGAGAGGTGGGCAGCACTTGAAGGAATAATCTCCCGAACGGATCAGTGGTCCTCTTAAAGCTCCAGCTGAGTGCCAGGCTGCGCAGGAGACGGGCACAGATCGCTTTCTGAAAAGGAAACAGCCCGGGACAGAGGACGTGGCAGGAAACGCAGCCTCCCTCCTGCTCGACACGCTCCCTGGCGCCGTGTCCTTCAGGGCGGCTCCGGCGTGCTCGCCACTGGACTCCAGGTCTTTGCTGATTTGGGTGGAATCCCTTTTATGAACAAATCTTATTTATCTTTTTAAATTAAATTCCATGCCACTGCAGTGAAGCATCATTTTACCACTGAGGCGCGATTTCACTGGTCTCAGACCCGGGCACGGTCGTAAGTGGGAAATGGGAGGCGTCTGGGGCTGCAAGTGGAATGCAGGGATCCTTCGGGGAGAGAGTTGGCGTGTTCCAGGCCTCCGGCCCGTGCAGGCTCCCGGCCGTGCGGATGTAGCAGGACGTGCAGAAGCTGAGCTAAGTCTCACGGTGTTCGTGGGCTTCGGATCGAATTCGGGTCACCCGAACATCATGTGAAACAGTTACTACGCACCTGTCCTGTACCGAACATTTTACGTTTTCTCATTTACTGTAGCTAGAGAAATCTATCTACACCTGTAGCAATAAAGGTTTAGGCACAGTACGTTAAAACAAAAGCTTTAAATTTTTTTAATTCAAGTATTAAATCAGTGAATGTACAATGAGAGCCTATTCCCATGAGAATACAGAACATTGGCCCCCAAACCTCATTAATCCACTGGGGTAGCTCACACATTTTGAACAGTTTGGTTATGTGTGCGGGTTTTTCCCCTCTTAGTCCTTGGAAAAGAAAAAAAAAAAAGGCAGGTTTTTTTCGGCAGCCTGAGATTCTGTGTTGGACTTAAATGCACAGGCGTGTCTTCTCCCTGCCGGTCCTGGCTCCTGGCCCATCGGGTCAGTCAGCATGATGACTGGGATGTAATGATGGCTGGCAGGGCAGCGAGCCAGCGCGCCTTATCTCACCGGAGGGGGCGGCAGGCCTGTCATCGCCACACAGAAGTGGGGCCTTCAACGTCCAGAGAAAGGAGGCGAGCCGGGCTGGGGGTCACCAGGTCTCTGTTACCTGTGAGTGTTTTCTCTTCCATTGGCACAAGGCCACCTAAGAGGAAGGAAAGAAGGATCGGTGCTAACCCGCCCTGCACATCTTCCCACGGAAGGATGCTTTGCTGAGAGGGCGAGAAGGGGCGCCCTTCCCGGGCCCAGTATCCCCAGGAGAGGCCCCAGTGTGGCTGCCCAGAGTGTGCGGCCTGCTGTGTGCTCTGCAGGCGGCAGAGCGGGGCTGTGCCCTGGGCCGCAGCGGCGACTTCCTCCATTTAGAACCCCCTGCGTTCCTGAGAGCTGAGCAAGCCCCCGCAGCGTTAAGCCTCACAGAATGCTTTCCAAGAAGTCGGCTTCCGTTGCCCGTGCTGTGCCCTGTGAAGGGTTTAGGGTAAAGCGATGCCAGCGCCAGGCTCGCCCACCACGCGCGGGACTGAGGAGCCGGGAAGGTTCCTTTTCGGACGAGGGACCTGGTCTGGCAGCGCACGCGGCCCTCTGCCCCCGCAGCACTGGCTCCTGGAGCAAGTGGTGCGTGTGTGGCCGGTGTTCGTATTGAACGGGGCGGCTCCCAGATACTCCCAAAGGAATGTTTATCTAAACTGTCACTTCAATGTAATTACCTTTAGTCACCATTGCCGTCCACATTAATTCAGATTAAGGTAAACATTACCTACAATGGGAAAGGTGGTCTCTGAATTTTATTTTATTTTTTTAGTATATATCTTATTGATTTTTTACAGAGAGGAATGGAGAGGGAGAGGAATAGAGAGTTAGAAACATCGATGAGAGAGAAACTGATTCACCTGCCTCCTACACACCCCCTTCTGGGGATGTGCCCGCAACCAAGGTACATGCCCTTGACAGGAATCGAACCTGGGACCCTTCAGTCCACAGGCTGAGGCTCTATCCACTGAGCCAAACCGGTTAGGGCTAAATTTTAAAACTCTCAAGGTGAAAAGTAGGAAAAAAAATGTCTTTTCACCATGTTAGAGGTTCAGAAAATATTATAAACCATGTTTATTTGTTTACCTTTCCCTCCTTAGAAATTCACACCAGAAGGAAAGCGTCCCGGGGAAAGTGCTCTGCTTAGCCCCTGTCCCCTGGGCAGTCCCCCTGCGGGGCCTGGGGCGGGCTCCTCCCACTGCCCTGGGCTGTCAGTCCCGCCAAAGGCAGTGCACGCGCCCACCCGCCCACCCGTCCACTCCTCACCAGCTGCCCCGTTTCTCCAGGCCCCGCGCCAGAGTCGGGGTGCTCTGTAACACTGTGCCGGGCCCCCTCGTCACCCAGGCTTGCCGGTCAGAGTGGGTGTGGTGGCCTCACACACAGCAACCTGCTCCCAGCCCCAGGCACAGAGGGAGGGGCTGCCGGCTTCTCCCCGCAGTCTTCCCATTCCTCAGCACCCACCTCCCATCTCCTGTGGACGACCTATGCCCTACATTTGTGTCCTGTTTTCCCAACTCACAGCAAGCCTTGGAGACGGGGCCGCCGTCCAACGGATGCTCAACAAATGTCTTCGATGACAGCGACGCCGATAAAAGGGGACGTCCCACAAGGCTTCCCACTATGAGTTACTGCTGGGCAGTGGTGAACTAGCTGAATGGATGAGCTCAGCTGTCTGCCTTCCAAATGCTGGTTGTGGATCGAACGGGAGTGCTTGCAAACTGAAGGGGAAAAGGGCAGAACATTAGCCCCTGCATCCCCTCGGGCTCCCCGAACATCCGTGCAGTGCTCTCGGCACTGTTCTGAGCAGCGGACACCTCGCCTCTTTCCCCCGAGTGACCCTACGGCGTGGTCTCTGTCATTTCACAGCCAAGCAGCAGCGGTCTGTCCCGGCAGCCCGCTCCAGCATCTGGTTCCCAGCCGCGGAGACCTTAGCCCCGGCCATGCCAGGCTCGAATGTAAGGACCCCAGTGCCACTCCTCCAGAGGAGGAAACATTAGCACCTATGGCTGGAGCATATCCTCACCACCCCCCCCAAACCTCCACCCCAAACCTGTTTGTCCTCTACGCACCCTATCTCTCATCACAGCACCGTGGCCTAATCACCCACTGCCAGCCCCTCCCTCCCTGTCACCCCAGCAGCTCACCCATCACTCACCTGATGGTTCCACCACCAGACACCTCTCGGGCGGCTCTCCAGGCCTCCGGAGAAGTCACTGCCCAGCTCAGGCCCCCAGCATGCCACTCCTGTGGGCTGCAAGAGCCCTCCCCTTCCTGAGACCCTGTCATTCCCCTCCCAGGTGGTTCCCCGAATAGATCTGCTAACACAGTGAGGCCCCAAGTCCTCCCTCCCGTGGCTCCTGGCTGCCTACAGCCAATGGCTTGGCAGACGGGGGAGGGGTGGGGTGGGATGGGGCTGAGGGGGGTCCATTAGAGTGTCGCCTCCCTTGCCCTGCTCCCTCAATCTCAGGCAAGGGGCTCCTGAACAAGCGGGATGTCTCAACCTCAGGGCCTTGGCCCGTGCGGTGTTCCCTGTTGGAGAGCCCATATCCCCCCGGGACCCTGCTGGAGCGCCATCTCCTGCTCTCCCCACCTCGGCCCCGGGCAGAAGCCCTCATCCCAAAGCACCAGAGCGCCACTGCCCCTGGGGCCTGGCAATGTGTGTGCCGCTGTCCTTGGCCCCCGGGTCAGACAGCCTGAGCACTGGGCTGCGATTCAGTCGTGCATATGTACCCCCAAGGGCTGGGCGGGGGCCTGGGCGGCTAAGAAACGGGAGACCTTAGGCGAGGAATAGAATTCACCGAGATAAACAGAGCAGGCAACTCCCCACGGGCCTCTGACATGGGAGCTTGTCCACGTCCACGTCCGCCCGCAGCTCACGGGCAAGTGTGCGGGCAGCCCGTGCTTCGTCAGGGAGAGCCTGGACCCTCTGCTGTAGAAGGATCGGGCACGTACTAAGACGCATTTTGTGTGCTCTGCCTGGTCCTCTAGCTACATGTTCACAGTCCCAGCCCGGCCAGCGTGGCTCAGTGGTTGAGCATGGACCTCTGAACTCCCTCTCCCTTCCTCTCTGAGATCAGTAATGTGTATATGTATGACTCCCCGTCTCAGAGTTAGTGTCTGCACCTGCGGATCCCGCCGTGTGGCCCCGGAGTAGTCACTTGGGGTGTGACTTGAGGAGCTTTTAGGTACAAGGACAGAAGGATGCTCGCCTGCCTCCCAGTCCCAGAGGAGCCCAGCTGTACCCGTGCCCACGAGCGTTCCAGACCGGACACAACCAGTCCCCGCCCTTCACGGAGAGCAAGCCCACGCGGAAAAGCCGCTTCCCCGCTTTCTCTCTGCCGCAGAGTTCTCCGGATTTGTCCCTGCCTCGGGCCTAACTGCCAGCTTTTCTCTTAGCAGAGGTCTCCGACAGGAGTCCCTCCAAACATGCAAAAGTGAGTCCAAACGCACTTGAATTTCAAGCAAAGGAAACCCAGCTGGGGAAGGGTCGCGACAAAGAAATGCAGGTTTGGGGAGGGACTTAACCCTCTCCACTGGTTTCCCACCTACAAAGTGGGGGCGGCAACCCGGCCATTTTAAATGGACATTATTTTATTTTTTAAAAATATTTTTTTTTTATTGATTTCAGAGAGGAAGGGAGAAGGAGAGAGAATCATGGACTGGCTGCCTCCTGCACGCCCCACAGTGGGGATCGGAGCCCACAACCCGGGCCTGTGCCCTGACTCAGAATCCAACTGTCACCTCCTGGTTCAGAGGGCGACGCTCAACCACGGAGCCACGCCGGCCGGCTCCAAGGGTTAAGAATCCAGTGAGCTCAGACCTGCGAGCGTTTTGCACACTGAGCTCTGCCGAAGGAAGACGAGTGTCATTCCCTTCCTGAATAGCCACCATCGGTCCCCTGCAGCATGCTCATGCCTGTGCCAGACTGCGAGCCACTTCTTTGGTAGGAGATGCAGCTTCTGCCCCTCGTGGTAAGAAAACACAGGGCAGGGAAACCTTTCCTATCTATTGAGTCCCAGGAGGTCTGGCATTGTTTGAGACACTTCACGAAACAAAGCAAAACTAACAACACTGTGGGCCAGAGGCGTCATGACCCAGAGGCCCCGGTGCAGGAGCCGGGCTCAGACGGTAAGTGGCTTCTTGAGTCATAGAGCTGCGAGGAGGGTGGGGATGCCACCCTCTCCCCTCCACACCCGTTTCTCCCGAGTGGAAGGCTTTCGGCTCCCAGCGGGCGCTGACAGACAGCGAGAGACACGCCGGCTCCGGTGAGCTGGGTGGGACAGACTGTCGGATGTCAGGGCGCAGGCTCGCCATGGTGCGGCAGCCACTTCAGGGGCCCCCCCTCCACCCCAACTGCCGCTGTTTCATCGGGGCGAGGCCGCTGCGTGCAAGTGGCTGGCCAGGTTAGGCTTCGGTCACATGGCCACCCCGCAAGCACTCAGAGGAGCTGGCCAGGGCTCCTGCCCTCCTCGTCTCCGCAGAGGACGGGCCCACGGTGGAGTAGCGTGGTGCGTGGTGCCGTGCCCGCCACTGCATTCTCTCAGCCAACGCCACGAAGCGTGGCACTGGTTTCCTCGTTGTGCAGATGAGCACTCAGGACTGGCAGAGAGGCAGACGGCTCAAGGTAAAAGCAGGCGGACCTGAGATTCGAACCCAGGTCTGATGGACTTCAAGTCACCGTCTCAAACTCAAGGCAGCACTGAGTTAGGAAAAGGCAGAGCGCCTGGGGAAGAGTGGCTGAAGAACGGCGGGCTGGGCACTGGGGGGATAGCAAGGGTTCCGGAGGAGAGGGCATGGAGGTGGGCCTGGTGGGAAGACGCAGGAGTGGGTGGGAGGGGAGAGAAGGGATGGCCTGGCAGCCGGGGCCTGAGCTCGCCGGATGTGTTCCGGGGAACACAGTGTCGGGGCCCAGGGCACTGGGGCTTTTGACTGGGACAGACATTTAGGAATGTATGTGGGGTCAGATGGAGAAGGAAATTCACTTAATGTTTTTCTTAAAACAGACCGTTTAACATATACTTTATTTAAACCAAAAACAGTGAATGAGAAGGAACAGGCTCCATGCTCCGGTGAGTGCCCCGGCTGAGGGGTAGAAACTGCAAACGGCAGGAGGGGACAGTCAGAGGCGTCTGCGGTCCCCAGGGGCCCGAGCGCCGGGACAGGACGCTGCCGGGAGCAGATGAGCGGCGGCCGGAGCTGAATAAAGGCCCGTGGCCTCCGCGTGGCTACAACCTCGTCTTACTTGACCCCTGGCAGCATGTGACCCGCCAACCACACCGCCCTCCTGTCTCACTTCTCAGCCCCATTTTCCTCCTTTAGCGGCGGTTCCCCTCTCCTCCTTCACCTCCTCCACCGGGTCCCTCTCCACCTTGTCCTCCTCCTGCGCCGGGTCCCCCCTCCACCTCCTCCTCCTCCTCCACTGGGTCCCACCCCCCACCTCCTCCTCCTCCTCTGCCAGGTCCCCTCTCCACCTCCTCCGCTGGGTCCCCCCTCCACCTCCTCCGCCGGGCCCCTCTCCAGCCTGCGTTGGAGGTGTTGGTCCTGCGTTCTCCCGCCGCTGTGGAGACTCATCCCGTCGCAGGCTTCCAGCACCCTCTCTGCGCTGACGCCTCCCGGTGTCCACGCAGCCCAGACCGCTTCCCTGGCCTCCCGATCACAGTCACCTGCCTGCCGCTGCAGCCTTTGGCTTTCTAATAAGAAACCTTGAGCTTATACTCAAATGGAACCCCGACCTCCCGAGACCCACGCCCGCAGCCTTCCCCATCTCGCCGACGCCGGGCACCCGCCCTGCTTCCAGCAGGAGCCCGCCTGGTGGTCCCGGACTGCCTTGTCTTCCTCACACCCCACACCCAGTTTGGGGATGTCGGTGGTGCTGCCTTCAGCGGAGACCGGAACCCGACCTCTCGCACCCCTCCCTTCACACCAGGACTGGGTGGTTTCCCTGTTCCCACCTTTGTCCCCACCACCCAGCAGCCAGGTTATTTACAGAGGTGAGTGGGCCCTAGCCGGTTGGACTCAGTGGAGAGAGCGTCGGCCTGCGGACTGAAGGGTCCTGGGATCGGTTCCGGTCAGGAGCACGTGCCCAGGTTGCAGGCTTGATCCCCAATATGGGGCGGGCGGGAGGCAGCCTATCAATGATTCTCATCGCTGATGTTTCTCTCTCCCCCTCCCCCTTCCTCTCAGAATAAAAATATATAAAAAGAAAAAGACACGCGTGAGACCACACCACTGCCTGAATCCAAACCCTCCAATGCGCCCCACCTTTCAGCAAAAACCCAAGTCCATCCAGAGGCCTACCGGCCCTTTGTCCTGCTGCTCTGCCCGCTGCAGCCATGCTGGTCCCCTGCTGTTCGTGCCCCCACCTTCTGCAAAGCTGTGCCTCCCCCTGGACCCTCCTCCCCCACCTCCTTGAAGGCCCCTCTCCTTCAAGCCGAACCCGGACTCCACCCCTGCTCCTCAGCTGCCTGCTCTGCTGTATGAACGCGCCACTTGCCAACACACCATAGGATCGTCTTACTATATTACTTTAGGGTCTGTTTCTGGGGAGGATGCTGGAAGAAGGCACGGTTTTGTCCACTCGCTCTGACCCCAGCATCTAGCTCAGTGCCGGGCATGGGGCCTCACAATGTCTGTTGGATGAATGGGCAGGCCGCACCCTCAGGAAGGACAGCTGGGCCTGGGGTAGGGGGGAACGAATGGAAGCAGGTGGTGAGGGTGAGACTGCCCCAGGGCTGCTGGAGGCGAGAGGGCAGGACCGATGGATGGATGGACAGACTGGAGGGAGCCAGAGGAAGGAGCACTGGAGGGAGGGGCGTGCAGGCAGGGAGAGCTGAGGCCTGGGGGACCCCGAGGGCTCAGGGGGAGGTAAGCAGAGGTTGGAAGTGGGAGACTGGCGGGGTCCAGCAGTGAGGGGGGCCCAAGGGGAAGGGCAGGCACGGGACCGGGCGGCTCAGGGAGGTCACACCGCAGGGACCCACCGGGCCTCCACCCGAGGGGAACCCGGTTAGGAGGCCGTCGCAGTGTCCAGGGACTGTCACGTGGTGGACAAGTGCGATGGGTGAGCAGGAGGCTGGGCAGGCGAGGAGGGCGACGTGGGCGCTGCCCCGGGCGCCAAGCCGGAGGCCTGAGCGAGTGGACGCCAACCGAGAGGCGAAGGGCAGGAGGAGGTCGCGGCGCTTCTGGGACTCCAGGCGGGAAGATGACGAGGCAGCCGAGCGGCGGGCTACGGGGCGCCGGGGTGGGTGCGGCAGCCGGCGGCGAGGCTCCAGCACCCGGCGGCGGAGGGCGTGGGTGGGCGGGCGGCGAAGGCAGAGCGCCCCGCGCCCGGGAAGGCGGCGCCAAGGCCCGGCCCGGCCCCCAGGTGGGCGGCCGAGGGCGCGACGGCGGGGCCGAGCGGCGACACAGCGCCCGGCCGCCCGGGGTGGGCGCGCGGAGGCCGACGAGGGGCGACAGGTGCGCGCAAGTCGGGACGGGCGGGAGGCACCGGCGCGCCACCCCCTCGGGACTTGGCCCCGTCGCCCCCGTCCGGGCGCCCCGCGAGCCCGCCAATCAGGAGGCGCCGCCGGCCGCCCCGGCCCCGAGGCCCCGCCCCGAGCCGCCGGCGCCAGCCAATGGGCGGCCGGGCCCGGGCTCCCAGTGCGCTCAGCCCGTGCGGACCCGCTCAGAGCGAGAAAAGCGAACCCAACCCGTCGGGGCTGCCGCTCCGGACCCGCCGCCGCCGCCTCCCCCCGGATCGGGTGTACTGTCCCAACCCGAAAGTCCAGTTCTGCGGCCCGGCAGCGGCGAGCGAGCGCGATGACACAGGAGTACGACAAGTGAGTGAGCGCCGCGCGGGCCGCCCGCCGCCCGCCGCCCGCCGCACCTGCCGCGAGGCCCGGCGGAGCGAGGCCGGCGGGCGCGGGGACGGGCGGGCGCGGCGCGGGGCGATCGGGGGACGCGCGTTCGTTCTTCTCAGCCCCTCGGCGCCATTGTTCCACCGAAGCCCCCTGGGGGGACCCTGGCCTTGGAGACTGGACTCCGTGGAGTCCCCTCCCCTCCCCCGCCTCAGCGTCCTCGTCGGGGGGGGGGGAGGGGACCACCCCTGCGCTCCCGCATCTCTGCTCCCCGGTGGCCCGGTGCGCGGAGGAGTCTCCGGGCGCCCGGCCTCGAGGGCTGCGGCCCTAACGCCCTCCCCGCGTCCCCACCCGGTCGCCCTCGGTTGCTTCTGCCCCGTGGAGCTCTGGCGACGCGCCGGCGGCTGCACAGGTGGAGTCTCCGGGTGACCCCGCCGCTCCGGCTCAGGGCGCCGGCCAGGGAGACTTGCCACCGGGAGATGCCGGGGCAGTGCCGCCGCGGGTCCCGCGCTGTCTCTCCCTCCCGTGAGTAAGAACGTGGAGGTGGAGATGCGCCACCCGCACGGTTGGTGGTCATCACGGCTCCGATTCCACGCGCTCAGGACCTTCGAAATCAGGGGGGTGCGCTTGCAAGGACCGGACGAACGCGCCTTCCGGAGTTTGTGATTAAAGACGTATTTTGACAATGTAAGGTGGTGACATAAGCGGATGCTTTTAGGGGACACTGGGTGAGGGATATTCTGTGTTTTCTTGGCAGCTTTTCTGTAAACATAAAATTGTTCCAAAATTAAAAAAATATATATTTAAAAGAACCGCACCAAACCAAATCAGTGTATTTAAGTGTGCTGTTTTTCTGGCTGAGTAGGTTCGATATTTAAGTGCGGACTATATCTTACTCTTTTGTTGTAGAATATGCATTTGGATATTCTGATTTTTCTGAATTATCCCTTGAAGTAACGTATGGGAAGCCTTTGCGAGATGACCGACAAGAGGACTCCCCCAAGGCAGGGATGCGCCCTGAGGGCTAGCACTGGCGTGTCCTGTGAGAAAGTGGACAACGGCAGCCGGGCTCCTAGTTATTTCTTAATGTATACGTTTAATAAGGCAAATGTCCAAAGCCAACATTTTGGCCTTGGGCACATTTTGGGAACGTGAGACCCGGTCAGGGTGATCACCAACCAGACGCTTCGCAAAAACTCCTTCGTTCTCTGTTGCTTCTACACATGTGGGCTAGGCGTGGGAGAAGGGAAGCTGAAAAACTAGCTTTATGGGAATTGGATGAGCCCGGTGCTGTCATCATCTGTGGGAAGTAGCTATTAGCACTATTAATAATAGCTTAGCAGGAACACCAGCAGGTCATCCTCAGGCGCCCCTGGTTCCGGCTGGTGTGCTCTGTTCCTGGCGGCCCCGGGCATGCATGCCCCCTTCCCTACGCTGCTTTTCGTCTCTTTTCCAAGCAGCCCCTGGTGTGAGTTTTGTGTTAAAATGGTGCCCCACCTCAAGACTTCCTTTTCTCCCAAGTGAGAAGCACCCATGACTTTATGCCCAGGCACGAGGAAAAACACTGGCTTTGAAATAAGACTTAATTGTGACCGAGGATAAGTTAGGTTGTCGGATTCCCCCCACACCCCCTTTTCAAAGGTGTTTTCCTGTTTTAAAAACCTGTATCTGTTTTTAAAGGGCCTGGGCGGTTGCCAAGCCCTAACCTTTGTTGATTACTTGAAAAGATAATCCCTCTTGCTGCATTCACTTTTGGAGGAGGTAGGTCACCTTTAGGCGATTTACATATTTCACTTGTGTGTCGCAATGAGAACTTAAGTTTGCTGGTTAGAATAGTGATCATTCAGAGTAGTTCTGAACATTTAACATTTTTTTCCCTTTAAAACAACACACTTCATTTGGCTGGAGTGAGTGTTCTCCCTTTTTCTCTTTATTGACTTCTTAAATAGTGCAAAACTGAGACTGTTTGCATTTCAAGTTTTTTAAATCAGCCATGTTTGCTCTAATCTCTTCAATCAAATCTTCTATAAGAGTTTACTAAGACCCACGTTGAATTTCTCTGGATTATCTTCCCACCAAACTACAGTGTTAAAACGAAACCGGTCTCGCCCCGTGTTGGAACACTGGTAAAGATTTTAAAAGCCAGATTTCCCCTCCTGTCTTCTTAAAAGTCTCTCTGTTCAGTGGCTTCGTTTATTGTTGTAGACTCTTAAGCGTTTATCTCCAAGATAAACAGTTAACTCCCAAGCCAGAAAATTATGGCTGCTTATTGATTTACAGCCCCCCTTGGCCACATTCCGTGCTCAATCTGCCCGTAATCAGTAGAATATTCTCTCTGTACCCCCCGGAGGATTAAACGGAGTAGCCCTTTTTCTTCCCGCCCCCTCCTCCTCTCGCTGGGCGGGAGGAGAGTTTTTAAGGCCTGGCATCAGCAGGAGAGCGCGGGAGTAACGTGTAGCAGCATGATGCCTGAGCCGTACATGTTCTCTTTAAGAGGGTTCGGCCTGATTGCGTTTCTGAACAGAATCCACACTGTTCTGCCTTGCTTGGTGTCCCTGGTGTTTGCTTATATGAAGTGTTTGAATAGCCTGGATTTTCTTGGAGTATCTTTTTCCCCTGCCAAATAGTATGTACGTCCTGGTTCCACGTGTGGGCTAGCTGCAGCTTCCCTGGCTGCCCAGATAGCTCCTGTCCTCCTGGGTGACCCATCGGCCTGCGACTAAGTGGGCTGTCTTCTGGTCTTGTCATACACACACACACACACACTATTTATTTCAGAGAGGGAGAAGGAGAGAGAGAGAGAGAGATAGTGAGAGAGAGCCATTGATCGGCTGCCTCCTGCACGCCCCACACTGGGAATTGAGCCCGCAATCCAGGCACGTGCCCTAACCAGAATTGAACCGGGACCCCCTGGTTTATAGGTCAACTCTCAACGACTGAGCCCCGCCCAGGCCAGGCTTCTGGCCTTGTCTTAATTTACTTTATTGGGTTATTGACGAAACAATGGACTCTTTTATTGGGACATCACTGGATTGGTTGTGTGGTTCTTTAAAAATTAGCTCAGGGTGCCTTGCAGTAGAAATATGTACACATGTTTGTTTTCTTAATTTCCCTGAAGCAAACGGCCAGTGTTGGTTCTTCAGAATGAAGCTCTGTACCCGCCGCGGCGCTCCTACACCAGCGAGGACGAAGCCTGGAAGTCCTTCCTGGAAAACCCCCTCACGGCAGCCACGAAGGCCATGATGAGCATCAACGGCGACGAGGACAGCGCGGCCGCGCTGGGCCTGCTCTACGACTACTACAAGGTGGGTGCGCCTGCCCCGCGCCCCCAGCCCGCCGGTGCGCCTGGCTCAGCCGCATGTGAAACAGTCATGTGCTGGGAAGATGCCCTGCCAGTTGCTTCTGCAGTGACTAACTAGTTTAATGAGCGCTTTGAATTACTACGGTTCAGAGCTGAGCATCTCCGATCCTGGAATCAAAGGGCTGTTTTTCCGTCGCGAGAGGTGGCCGGCTGTCCTGCTCTCTGAAGGGGAAGCCGTGTGAAGGAAGATGGTGGGCGTCTGTCTCGCTGAGACCAACATTGACGGGAGGGTCTCGGTGCTGTCAGAGCGGCAGGCTCATTCCGACATAATCCGGGCGATTTCCTTTTCCCGACATGAGGGTTAGAATCAGCCTGGGTTGGATTTGGTTTGGTTGTAGGACTCAGGAAAAGCAAACTACGTTTTCTAGTCTTGGACTTCCTAGTCCTCAGGTCAGGGTCTATTCTAGAGGTTCGGATGGATCTTAGTTAAGTCGTCTGTCCTCTGGCTGGAGTTTCGCACGGCGTTCACATACATGACACCACTGGTGTGTTTTGTTTTGTTTATTTATTGTTATCATTTAAATGCATTTGGATTGATTTCAGTCAGAGAGGGAGCGGGAGAGAGAGAAACATCCATGATGAGAGAGAACCATGGGTCGGCTGCCTCCTGCCCGCCCCACACTGGGGATGGAGCCCGCAGCCTGGGCCTGCGCCCTGTGCGAACCACAGCCTCCTGGTTCATAGGTTGGCGTTCAGCCCGAGCCACGCCCAGCCGGGCGACACCACGGCGCCGTATCTCCCTCCTGTCCCTGCGGTTCTGGCTGCCACAAAACTTAATGAAGTAAATTCGACTGATCACCTGGACTCTGCCAGGCGTGTTCACACTGTGCGTGTTGCTCCGATGCCTCCAGGATCCCGGCAGCGTAGGTGGCATCACCCCCAGTTTCCAGAGGAGAACACTGCAGCTCTCAGGTCCCACCCCGTGTGTGCGGGCGCCAGGATTCCAGGCCTGGGCTGGTTTGTGCCAAAGCGGTCCTCTGCGGTGTGCCGTGCTCTCCCGTGGGCTGCGCTGTGCTTGCCGGTTCACGTGGCAGTTCTTCTTTCTGACCGATAGCAGACACTCGGGCGGCTACCTATGACACTTCATTTTCGCCATCGTTTCGTTTCGAAAACTTCCAAACCCATAGAAAGCTTAAAAAACAACAACGGGGCGTTCGCTCTTGAATGCTTTCACCGGGGTTGACCGGTTGCCTGCCTTCTGGTACATTCTGGCCCCGTTTCCTTTCCCGAACACAAGAAAGCCAAGAAGACAGTGTGGTTGTCAAAATTCGGCGGGACCTACACAAAGGCTTACTCTCTGTTGGTGGGTGGGCGTGTGGTCAACGTGTGCTTCAGGGGCGAGGTAAGCATGTTTGTCTCGGACGAAGAACGGAGACCTGTGTCGTCACTAACGATGCTGGGAGAGACCCCTGTCTGGGCAGCGTAGCCACTAAAGCTTCCCTTGAAGTGGAACTTGTTACGTAATCTGGGCTTTTGATGGCTTGTTTTATTGACTCAACCAGTGTAAAAGCCGTAAGTTCCTAAGTGCTAATTAGGAAGTTTGAAGTTACATGTTTGTAACTGATACTTCTGAGAGTGCTGGGAAGACTGATGCCGTGATACTGGTGGCAGAGGTCCTGTGTGCGCGCGTGCGTGTTTTAAATAAAGGGCCCTAAGCCTGTTTTACGTCTGAGGAGCAGATAAGCTTCCGTGGCTGCGCATTAAGGGAGACCGTCTTCCTAGTGCTCTACGTCACGCTGCTCGTGACCGGTGTAGTGACCGGTGTAGGGCTCTTTGTTGAGCGTCAGAAACATCGATGAGAGAGAAACATCGACCAGCTGCCTCCTGCACGCCCCCTACTGGGGATGTGCCCGCAACCCAGGTACATGCCCTTGCCGGAATCGAACCCGGGACCCTTCGGTCCCCAGGCTGCTGCTCTATCCACTGAGCCACACCGGCCAGGGCTGTTTGTTTGTTTTTAAATGAACTGACTTATCTGTTTCATTTTTTTAAGTGTAACCATCCGTCAGTCTTACATAACAACTTGGGTGAAGCTTTAAAAGCACATCAGTAACACAGGAAACACTACACTTTTTCCTTCAAGGCTGAAATAAGTTTCAGACCTCTTAGCCATCTGGGAGTGCACGTGGGGAGGAAGTCTCGGCTGGGCTGATGCCTGCAGCACTCCCAGTAATGTTTGCCTGCTTTCGCCGCCGAGGTAAAGAATCAAAAAAAAGAATAGCCCTGGCCGGTGCGGCTCAGTAGATAGCGCGTCAGCCTGCGGACCAAAGGGTCCCGGGTTTGATTCCGGTCAAGGACCTGGGTTGCAGGCTCCTCCCCGGCCCGGGCCCTGGTCAGGGCGCACGCAGGAGGCAACCAATCGATGTGTTTGTCTCACATCAACCTTTCTCTCTGTCTTTCCCTCTCTCTTCCACTCTCCCTGAAAATCAGTGGAAAAATGTCCTCGGGTGAGGGTTAGCAACAACGAAAGGAATAGAGCGAACTGGGTTCGATTTGTCCTTCGGGTAATGGACCGCGATAATCCCCAAGTATCTAAAGAAACTGGCCGCTCGAAGCCAGCCTTTGGCTCTTGGGAGGCCCTGCTCAGGTGACTGATCCCTTCGACTTGACCTTCGATGGAAAGGAAGAGAGAGTAGCAGCGAGAACGGTGAGAGAGGCCAGTGTGTTTCCGTAGCTTCCTGTCCCTTACATTATGTCCATCAGTGGCTAAAGCCAGGCCAGGGTATTCCTCCTGAGAGGTGAAACCCACACGCGGGGCAGTCGATGTGTGACCCTGAGTTTGCTCGGCAGCTAGGAGTCGGCTTTGGCATATCCCCCGGAAGCTCTGGAGGGCAGACGCTGCTCGATGCTCCTGCCCCCGGAGCCTGGGGTTCGGGAGGCTGTGCCTGCACTTCGCGGAGTAAGGATTGAACTGTTGTCACGTGTGTCACTGCCTCAGGTTCCGAGAGAGAGACGGTCATCCACAGCCAAGGCCGACGTTGAGCACCCCGAGGCCGATCACAGCAAAAGGTAATGTCTGCTGGAGAGTACCAGGCGGTTCTCTGGAGAAATGCCGGTGTCTGTGACGGCGAGAGGAGCGTCCGTTCACAGGAACAGGTGCCGGTGGAAGAGACGGGCGCGCGGGGTCCTGACCGTCTGAATTCGGGGCTCTGGCGGCTGGCCTCTCGCCAGGTGTGATCCCGTCGCTCTGGAAGTGACCAGTTCCAGGGGAGGTGGTGGCCTTTCCCTCCGCCTCCAAAGGCGTGCTTTCAGTGCTAACATGCGTGTTTGCTTATCTGTCTGGGATGTTCTCTGGGAAGGCTGTGGCTTACAGCAGTAAGGGGGAGGCGGCCATTAAGGAAACGGAGCCCCTACGGTCTTGAACAGCTGCCTAAGCAAAACTTAATGAAGTAAATTCGACTGTATTCCAGACTCCTGTGGAAGTCATCTTAAAACATATTTTAGGTTAAAACTTGCAGAAAACTAAATTAAGGCTTGGTGTTATCGCCATAAAAATTTTTAAATGTACCTTTAAAATTGCCCTGTGTGTGCCCTGGCCGCTGTGTCGCAGTGGGTAGAGGTCGGCCTGTGGACTGAAGGGTCCCTGGTTCGATTCCGGTCAAAGGCACGTACCTCGGTTGCAGGCTCCTCCCCAGCCTGGTTGGGGTGTGTGTGGGAGGCAACCCATTGATGTGTCTCTCTCACATCCATGTTTCTCTCTCTCTGTCTCTCCCTTCCACTCTCTCTTAAAATCAATAGAAAAATATCCTTGGGTGAAGGTTAAAAATTTTAAAACATTAAAAATTGCCCTGTGTTCTGTTCTATATAATAAAAGCGTAATATGCAAATCAACGGAATGGTGGAACAACCGGTCAGTGGGGGGCAGGGCTGGCAAGCAGGTGGGGCCAGGCCAGCCAAGGCAGGTGCCAGCAGGCAGAGGGAGGAGACGGCGATTCCGGGGGCGGGGGGTGGGGAGGAAGGGGGAGGGGGGAGGGGCGGTGGTGACCAGCGGCAGCGGTGGGGTTATGGAGGGTGGGGCACTGGCTGACGCCATCCCCTGATCGGCCCACCCTGTCCCCACCCGGTCACCTCCCGCAGAGGGAGGCCGGTGGCAGAGGCAGCGGCAGGGTGATGGGGACGGGGCCAGACAGCTCGCTGGCCAGCGCTGTCCCCTAATTGGCCCGCCTGGTTGCCTCCCACAAAGGGAGTCTAGAGTGCGACTCAGGCCCGCTCCCCACGGAGCCGTCAATCAGACACCCCCTGAGGGCTCCCGGACTGCGAGAGGGTGCAGGCCAGGCCGAGGGACCCCCCAAGTGCACAAATTTTTGTGCACCGGGCCTCTCGTTAGTAATAAAGCAGTAGAACATTTTTAGAGAAAGAATGGCCACTCAGAACCCCACTGTGCTGACGGCGTCTGTGTTTGCTCTTTGGGTCTGCACGTCGGGGTTGTAGTCACAGATGGGGTTTGGAAGGAAGCGTTCTTCTACTTAGTGTTTCCTGTGTTGCTGTTTAATCTTCATAATTACCCCTTGGCAAAGGGCTCATGGCTTTTATTCTTACTTTGTATTATGGGACTTCTCAAACAGCAAAAGCAGAGAAACACTATAAACCCACACGTACCATTATGTTGGAACGGTGACAACATAATTCCTCTGTTTAATCTACTCTTACCCTCTTCACCTGTTTTTAAAACATTTTTATATCAGCGAGGGAGAGAAACATCAGCGGGTGTGTGCGAGGCTACCAGGCGATGTTTCTCTCACGTCAGTGTTGTTCTTTCTCTCCCTGCCTTCCCCTCCGTCTCTAAAATCAGTAAAAACATACCTCCCCGGCCAGTGTGGCTCAGTGACTGAGCGTTGACCCAAGAACCAGGAGGTCAGGGTTCGATGCCTGGACAGGGCACCTGCCTGGGTCGCAGGCTGGATCCCCAGTGGGAGGGTGCAGGAGGCAGCATGACTCTCTCATCACTGATGTTTCTATTGCTCTAGTCCTCTCCCTTTTTCTCTGAAGTCAATAAAACATGTAAAAACAAAACAAAAAACAACAACAAACATATCCTGGGGGGAGGATTTTGAATGAATGAATGAGTAAATAAGGAATAAAAGTGGTCAGAGTGCTGGATGAGCAGTGAGACAGGGTTTGCTTTCTTGCAGAAACAGCATGCCAAATGTGAGTGAGCAGCCCCTCGTTGCTGCCGGAGAAAACAGAGTGCAGGTTCTGAAAAACGTGCCCTTTAACCTCGTCCTTCCCCACGGCAACCAAGTGGGCATTGATAAGAGAGGCCATCTGACAGTCCCAGATACAACCGTCACCGTCTCCATAGCAACGATGCCTACCCACTCCATCAAGACGGAAGCCCAGCCGCACGGCTTCGCTGTGGGGATCCCGCCGGCAGTGTACCATCCCGAGCCCGCCGAGCGGGTGGTGGTTTTCGACCGGAACCTCAGCACGGACCAGTTCAGCTCTGCGGCTCAGCCCCCCAATGCTCAGAGGCGAACGCCAGACTCGACCTTCTCCGAGACCTTCAAGGAAGGCGTGCAGGAGGTACCGACCGCGCCTTCCTGAGGCGGCGTGTGTTGTGTGAGGGTCGGGTTCCACCGCTTCCTTGTTATGCAAGCCTGAAACTCGGCCTGAAGTGCGTGGATTAGGAACAAAAGTGTTTGGTGCTTTTGTGTGTGTGTTTTTTTAAAGAGAAAAGGCCCCCGGCTGTGATTTGTAAACTAACCCTATAAAACCAGACATTATCATGAGGGGCACATGGCTAATCTCACCGGCAGCTGAGTTACCAGTTACCATGTCAGCTCCGTGATTTGCTGGAGAAGCAGAAAGAGAAACCCCACACGCCGTTTTTCATCAACAATAGATAGAGCCCCAGTGTGTTTGCGGCTTTTGTCCCAGACCAAGCCCCGCTCCCCGCGCTGGTCTCCGGGTAAAACGGCTCACCGTGTGTCTGCTTGTCCGGTGTTGCTGGGTTGGCAGAACTGTCAGAGAGGCAGGTGGATCTCGACGGCGAGTGTGTTGTGTGAACTTTACAAAGGAACTGCAAATGCTTCTGGGGGTGGAGGGTGTGAGCATGGCGCTCAGGTAAAAATTAGGCGCTGAAGGTGTTTGGATCTGCGTTTTATGGGGGGGCAGGGCGTGGGGGTGGGTGTCTCTGCTCATGGGGATAGGCGTGGAGGAGTGACGCTCCTGAGAAAGTCCACCAGCCCTGTGTGAGCTTGACACCCGGTCTGAACGTGGTACCACGATGGCGCTGACTCCTAAGAGTCACGAGGCGTCGGCTGCAGGCTCTGGAACTTGAACGGAATTCGGATGTGTGGGAAAGGAGGGAAGGGAATCGGCGAAGCCCTTTGTGGGTTACTTCCTTAGGTGGTTTTCACTTAATTGGGTGGCACATACGATGGGTATTTTTAACGTTCTTTTTAAGCTTTCCTAGAGGTAAAACTTGATTTCAGACGGCTGTTGAGCGAGTAGCGGGTTGCTGTGAGCCACGGGCTCTTGCTGTCCCAGACGCTGGCCTCGGGCAGCCTGGAACCGAGTAACAGCCGTGGCTCGTCATCTGGATGTTTCAGGTCTTCTTCCCCTCGGACCTCAGTCTGCGGATGCCCGGCATGAACTCAGAGGACTATGTGTTTGACAGTGTTTCTGGGTAATAGTTGTCTTTTCATTTGATTTAACTTCGGCTTTGGTGACGTTTCCTCTTTGATCATTTGGTCTTGGAAAATCCGAGGTGGCTTTCGCGGGCTTTCTCCTGCGCCTCGCTGCAGTCCCTGGGCCAGAATGCCTTCCTCTGCTGTGGACGGTGCTGCGCTTTCCGTGGGAGCCCCGAGCTGCGGCTGTGCCCCCCCCCCCGCCCCCCGGTGCCGTGCTTCTCCTCGCTGGGTGTTCTCTGGCCGGTGGTCGTCGGTGGCCGATGGAGTGCGAGGAGAGGGAGGGCTTCAGTTAGAGCTGAGATGCCGAAGTCTGTTTCCGAGGCATCATTCCTGAGGCTGGGAATTACACCGGGCTAAAGGCCTCCACTTTCCCATTAGCCTCGCTCCTGGGCATAACGCGGACAAGTCAGCTTTTCTCGGACCTGATGACCGCTGTGAACCTCCCCACAGGGTGTCACACTCGGAATATGAGTATTTATTTCCCCAGTTAGCATGAGCATACAGCGACACCTTCCCATTTTTCTGAAAGAGTTTAAGATTTCCTTTTAGAATTTTGCTTTATGTACTTTTTACGTGTGTATATTTTGACGTTAAAAATTTTGTATCTAAAAGCCTGGGATTTTTAAAAAATAATAAAGTAAAGTCTAGGGTTTGATGGGAATTGAGACTTCCCGTAAAGGCCTGCCTCCAGCCAGGAGGCACAGACTCACATGGCTCTCGGGCCTAGGCCAGGGGTGGGCCGACCTGCGGGGATCAGATAGCAAGCGCTCCAGGCCTTCCGTGCGGCCGTGTCGCAAGGCCCCGGCTCTGCTGCCGCAGCGCAAAAGCAGCTGCCCCGGACTCGAACCCGAGGGCGTGGCTGTCTCCCATACATTTTACATCTTCCTTGCAAAAGCAGATGTACTTTACTCATAGAAACGGGTGTTCATTTGCCAGCCCCAGGCCTAGACAGGTGATGAGACAACTGCAGGGGCTCCGGGGATGTGGCTCGGAGGTCACAGGAAATGCGGAGCACCGTGGAGTGCCCGTCTAAGGGCCTGCAGGCCACGCAGGAACAGCCGGAAAGCGCTGTGTGGGCCTCTGCGGGCCAGGATCAGCCTGACGGCCCATCCCGGGAGGCTTCCTCCCAGAGACCTTTCCACGTATGAGCACCTGGAATAGTCTCAGCCTCCCAGCGTCTCCCCGTTAGCATCACTCCGTGGAATTTCCACAGGCCTCTGTGGTCCCACGTGGGTGAAACTTGAGGCTTTCTGTGTTGCTCAGATCAGGTTTTTCCCGGGGAAAGCGGCCGCTGCTCTGGGTCACAGGACGTGGTGATAGGGCGTGTCCGGGGGCCCGCTGTTTCAGACATCCTCACCGCCGCGCTTGGAGGCTGAGCTAGAACATGGAGGACGCTTCCGAGGGAGCGGTCCCAGACCTGCGACTTTCTCTTCCTCAGGAGCAACTTCGAGTACACGCTGGAAGCCTCCAAGTCGCTTCGCCAGAAGCCGGGCGACAGCACCATGACCTACCTGAACAAGGGCCAGTTCTACCCCGTCACCCTGAAGGAAGTGAGCAGCAGCGAGGGCATCCACCACCCCATCAGCAAAGTGCGGGTGAGTCCCCGGGGCAGGCTCTCGGCGCTTACCGGGGCCAGGTCTGGGGCAGGTCTAGATCGCAAACGGCCGCGTGGAGCCTCTCCCGTGGACCCTAAGGCCGCAGGCGCTGTCCCCGCCATGCTCCCCCGGCGTGGCCCTGCCGCTGAAACGAGCGCTCTCTCCTAGAGCGTGATCATGGTGGTGTTCGCCGAGGACAAGAGCCGGGAGGAGCAGCTACGGCACTGGAAGTACTGGCACTCGCGGCAGCACACGGCCAAACAAAGGTGCATTGACATCGGTACGTAGCTCGGAGCCGCGCTCGTCCCCCGGGAGCAGCGGCCGGCTCCCCCTTCAGTTATTGTTGGCAGTGCCCAGCTTCCTGCCGAAAGCGTGTGAATGTGTGTGCCAGCCGCTGGCCTGTCCCAGCTCCGTCCTCGGCCTCCTGGAACCCGTGCTCTGCACGTTGCTTCCTCCTTGGGGGCCTGGGCCCCTGCAGCTTTCCGTGTGGCGCCGGGCCAGGCGCTGCAGAGCGGCTCACACAGGGTGCCCGCTTTCCGGTCTGCAGGTTTCCGGGAGGGCACGGCCTTGGCGGGCGTCTGACCACCTGGAGGTGATAGTAAGGGCGAGGGGGAGGCCGTCCCCGAGGGAAAGGCCAGCACGGCTCGCACCGGGCGCTCCTGCCCATCCACAGACCCAGAGCGGCAGAGCAGCGGTGCCACATCCATATGCAGTCGCTGGGCGCAAACCCCGTTCCTGCCGTGTGCCACGCTTTCGTGTAGCGCTCTCGTCTGTACCGTAAGACGGCCCTGACCTTAGTGCGACTCCTGCTCTGGGCCTCTGGTGACGTCCGTGGTCTCCCCCAAGGAATGAGGGGAACCGAGTCCTCCTCGTGGCTCTCGGAGTGGGTCTGTGCGCTGGGGTCAGGGGTTCACCCACTTTCAGGCCCACGAGCCTCCTGTTACATAGTGAGGTACAGTTCAAGGTGTCTCAGCTCCCTCTGTTACAGAAGCTGCCTCGCTTCGTTTTCTAAACTTGTCTCAACTCGACACAGTGTTCCTTTAAGTGGCCCGAGCCGATCCCATGAAACGGGATCTGGCCGTGGCCGGCGAGCACGTGCCGGCGGCCTGAGAAGTGACAGTGCCGTTTCTGCTTGTCACCCGTAGCCGACTACAAAGAAAGCTTCCACACCATCAGCAACATCGAGGAGATCGCGTACAACGCCATTTCTTTCTCCTGGGACATCAACGACGAGGCGAAGGTAGGCGGGACCCCGGGACCCCGGGCCGCCGCCCGGCGGTGGGGGGAGGGGCCTCATGCGTTGACAACTGAGGTTTTTACAGTTCTGCGTGTTGTCCTTTCTTTCTTAAACACATGCTGAGTTTTACAGAAAGAGAGAGAAATGGCTATTTGTTCCGTTTATTTACGCGTTACGGGCTGATGGTTGTCCGTGCCCTGACCGGGGGTCACACCTGCAGCCTTGGCCTGTCGGGAGGACGCTCCCAGCAGCCGCGCCACCGGCCAGGGCCGCGCGTTCTCACGTCTTTGCTAAGGAATGGGGAGACCAGCTCGGCCAAGAAGATAGCTAGGGCCGTAAGTCATCGTGATGTGCATGGGGGCCGGGGGGGCGGGTGGGTTTGGGGAGAAGAACAGCTGTTATTTCGCCAGCCCTGTGCTTTCTCCCCCAGGACCTGCACCCGCTGGGGTTTCATTCTCTTTCATGATTTCACGTTTCCTGAAAGTACAGCTCTTCCCCAGGTGCTATGAACTACCCTCCCCGCTGCCTGTCCTCTCCTTCCTCCAGACCACGCGGTTCTTGTGAACCCACTTCAACACAGGAGGTGCGGTGTGTGAGCCACCAGGGTGGGCCAGCGCGGAGATCGGGGGGGGGGGTTGCCCCCCGCGGGGCGGCTGCGACTGCCCCCCCTTCACTGTGCTTCGTTCCCTCGCTGGCCAGCAGACGGCACGCGTCTCCCTCCGCCCTCCTTCCGGGCCGGGAGGTGCGGCGCCGAGTCTGAAGCTGGTGGCGCGTCTTCAGGAAGGCCCCACACAGGTCTCGGTGGCCGTGGTGTCTCACGTTGCCAGGCGTTTCAGAGTCAGGTAGGCGTGATCACAGGCGTGATCACAGGTGAAGAAGTGCCCCAATTCAGAGGGTCATGTGGACGATGGGAGTTTTTGGTGCCTTTGAAGGAAAAGTCATCATATTCTTAGGTCATTTCCGACTCCCCCTTGCAGTAGGAAGTCCTCTCTTCACTGAAGGATTAGTGTTCTGGGGTTTATTTCCTTTCGATCGTTTAAGTACACTGTAGTAGATGCTCAGCTACGGCAGGGTTTTACTGTTCACTGCCTAGGATCGCTTCTAACCAATCGCACGGCTGGATTCTTGAGAACCTCATGAAGCTGTATGTAATCGCCTGCCTTCCTTCTTCTTGTGGCGTCATGTGCAAAGCCGAAGTGTGTCTTTAAGGCTGAGGATGCGACCGGGGTTGCTGTCTGTCAGGAAGCGTTGAGATGCTGCTGGGACCACCTCGGTCCTGCCCGCGCGTCCCCAGGCTGCTCAGTCCGGAGCCCGGTGCTGGGTCAGGCAGTGAACTCACTGCAGAGCAGCTCCGAGGAGGGACAGTAAACTTTCCATCTTCTGTAATTGCTGTTGCGGTAATTTTGAAATTAAGTATAATAGGACTCTGTGCTGGCTCCTAACAGCCTTTATAAGAGGGTTGGCCCAGTGCCCCCTGGGTACTTTTGTTCTTACCGAAAACTAGAGAAATGGGCATATCGGGACCAACTGAGAAACGAGGAGCAGAGGAAGCCCGCCGGTCCCAAGTTCACAGTCCGACTGACTTGTGACCTTGCGTTGGTCCTCTGGGTCCCCAGCTTCTCCCCGCTGGCCGCTCAGGAAAGTAAAGAGGCTCCGGGCGGCTCCCGTCCTGTGGGCGTGAGGTGGGGACTGACCCACTTGTCAGATGCGGGAGTCCTGGCGGAGCGGCCGGCGATGGGCTGGGCTGTGGGCTGGGCGGGTGCTGTTTGCTTGCTGTGTCACTCAGGGAGGAGACTGAGGCCTGGCGGGTGGGGATGGGAGGGGGATGATGGCTCCCGGTATTCCGAAGGCCTCCATGTTTGTATTGAAGAGAAACAGCGCTGGGGGCGTGCCCTACGTGGCCTTCATCGCGTTGTGGCTGGCGAGGCTCGCCTTGGTTCCATTTCCCGCCCAGACCCCAGCGCTGCCTGACCTGGCGGTGCGTTTGGTAACGAGGCCGCTGCCGTTTGAAGCCGGTGGGGGGCATGCTGTCGGCGAGGCTGCGGGCGCCTGCCTTCCCCGGCCAGGCTGATGTTCGCTGTCTTACACTTACAGTAATTGGTGCCTTGGGGCACCGAGAGGGAGCACATGGGCATGCCCAATCCTGTGGGGTGTTTGGCTGCTTTTTCTGAAAGCATCCACTTTCTTGTTCTAATTTAGGATCCGTTTGTTGAGTCTCAGCTGCAGTTTATCCTCCCCCCACAACCACGAGGGTTGATTGGAGATGGGTGGCATTCCCCTCCCCCTCCCACTTCCGTTTAGAGAGACTAAGGATGAGTAAAACCGGAATTCTGGCCCGGCGATGCCGTGGGTCCTCCCTGCCGCGCCTGCTCACAATAGGTGGAGTCTGACCCCTTGGCTTCCGTTCTGATTGGGGACAAGTGCTATCAAGGCTAGACTCCTACTGCCCCTGTGCACCTCCATGAGCGCACTCAGACCTGCCGGCACGTGGAAACCGGGAGCACGACCGGAATGTGTACAGCCTCACCCGTTTTCAGAGTGCCGGGGCGGGGGGCGGGGGGGGGGCGTTGCTTAGACAGGCAGGGACACTTTGGGAACGGTCCCCCGGGAGCGCCCACTCTCCACGGGGCAGCCCTGCTTGTCTGCGGCTCCATTCTTCTGCGCTCCACGCAGCGTTGGGTTTGCTCGGGTCGTCAGGCATCTCCTACAGAGCCAGACCCCTCTGGCAGGAATGCATAACCTCGTCCCGCAGGTATCTGAGTCCTGCTCTGTCCCAGGCGTGGTGCGAGGCCCGGCTGAAACCCTGGTGCTGTGTTCAGGTGTGGGGGGGTCAGATGGCTTTTGTGGGCTGGCCTGAGACCCTAATGCAGCGTCCTGGTTTCTAAGGAAACGTGCGCTTCGGTGCCGCCTCACAAATGCACTCCGAAGTCACACGGGAGTTATATATCGGGACTGTTTGTGCTGCTCAGGCGGCCCTTCCAAAACCAGGTGAGAAATTCAGGGTAGGCCGCACACCGGGGCCGGGGACCTGCATCGAAGAGTTCACAACAGGTTGAGGTTTGGTCGGCCATGTGAAGCAAGGGCCTCCCCAAAGCCTCGAGATGCGAAGTAAGTAGAGGAGCCTGGCCGGCGTGGCTCAGGGGTTGGGCATCGACCTAGGAACCAGGAGGCCACGGTTCGATTCCCGCTCAGGGCACAGGCCCGGGTTGTGGGCTTGAGGCAGCCGATCCATGATTCTCTCTCATCACTGATGTGTTTCTCTCTCGCTCTCCCTTCTCTTCCCTTCTCTCTTCTCTCTGACATCAGTAAAAATATTACAAGAACTTAAGCTAAATAGAGGAAAACCCCCGAACCCCGCACCCCGCTGGCTGGCTGCCGGCTGTTTGGGCACTGTGTAAGGCGCCTCACCTGTGCTCACACTTAGAGGGCAGTCCCCTGCTCTGCGCCCACAGAAGCGCTGGGTCTCCAGGTGGGAGCGTGGGTGCTGCGTGCTCATGGGAATGCGGCCACCCAGGGAGGCGGGATCTGGGCTCTGAGTGGGGAGACTGGTCTGACGGGAGGGTCTTTAAAGCGCAGGCTTCTCACCAGTGGAGCCGCGCCGAAGGGCACAGGGAAACCGCTCGGGGAGAGCCCCCTGCTACCGAGAAGGCGCTTAGCGTGGTGGTCGGCTGAGTGGCGTTGAACCACATACAGAGGAGTGGGAATTAGAGACCAAAGCACAGCTGTGTGGAGTCGAGTGAGCACTGGGCAGCCACGTGGGAGGGAGCCCTGTCACCCCCTCCCACCCCGGGCGGCATGGGCGGTGGGTGGGCACACGCTGATCACAGCCCACCAGCTGTGTGGCCGACGGGGAAGCCGCCACCGCTCACAGCAAGGCTGTCTCTCTGACCCTCCGCGAGGGTTAAGCAGGCCTTTTAAAGACGTGCTGACCCGAGGGTATGCACTGCCCCGTGGTTCTCCACAGGGACGTCTCAGTCCTCAGGCCAGACCGCTGTGCAGCTGCCGTTCAGGGAGCCTGTCCAAACATTAGCGCTCCTGGGGCCTCCGCGCCAGCCATCCTTCCGAGGAGCTGGATGGGGTCTCATTCCGGTTTCTGGTTCCCTGTGCGCTGCCTCCGAGGCTGAGAGGACCCTGCGAGGCGGGGAGAGGAGAGGCGGGGAGAGGAGCCGGCTTGCCCTCTGTCCTCAGCCCTCAGCAGGGGCGCCCTGGCCGTGGTGCTGGGCTTGCTGCAGACAGGCGGCCCTGCGCCTCTTCCTCCTCTTCCCCGGGGGCTGCCAGGCGGTTCCCACACACGCTTCGTGTCTTCACGGCTCTTCTAGCTTTTTGCCTTCAGCGTGGTGCTTGGCCCCGGCGAGGGGGAGGGGCAGGCAGAGGCGCGACAACACCAGAGCTCTGTCCCCAGAGGGCCAGCCCCGCAGGGAGCACTCTCCTCCCCTTTTATTCGCTCTGTCAGCTCCAGGGAGGGCCACTCTGCAGGCTGGTCCCTGAGCCCCGTGGCTTAGGTGTCTGTTTCAGGAGAAGAGGGATCAGAACAGGGTGCGGAGCCTCTCAGCCCAGAAGCTTCGCCCCTGGCGGGCGGGGCCTGGATGGCGCCTTTCCTCCTTGTCTCAGGGTCACTGAGGGGCTCCAGGGCTCATTTGGGCGGGGCGGGCGGCTCTGGCCACTGGAACGAGGACGTCCTGTGTGTGCGTGCGGGATGCAGGTTGCGGGATGCAGGTTGCGGGATGCAGGTTGCGAGCGGAATGGCAGCTGGCTGTCTTGCCTACACGTACTGCCTGGAGTTGGTTGGAGCTCGGTCTCGGTTGGCTCGGACTGAGCGCATCGCTTGCCTTTACAGGGTTCGTGGGGGCGGCATCAGCCAAGCGCCGTGGATGGGCGCGGCCTGTCCGGGCGCCGGAGGCAGGGCCAGGTCTGGCTGGTCTCCCAGCCTGAGGTTCCCAGTGACTGGGAGGGAGGAGGGGAGCGGTGAGTCAGGCCTCTTTCACCGCAGCTGAGTGTGGGCAGGATCTTAAAACAACCGCGTGTGCTCCCCGCCCGAGTGGAAGAGAAGTCGGGGAGCCTCGTCCCTTTAAGACCCGGGTCACGGTGAGGCCGGCGCGGCTCCCTGAGCTGGGCGACCTGGTCCCGTCCTTCGCCCTCGGGACGGACGCCCAGGGCAGGGCGGCGCTGGGGGCTTCCGGAACGACATTCGGTCCCCTCCGGGGCTTCCCTTCGTGCCGCTGGAAAAAACGTGTTTATCCAAGTGAAACACGAGACGCTAACGTGGAGCCCCAGCGGTGGTCACGTTCCTTCTCGGAACAAGTCAGTCCGCACGCGGACGGCAGGGCCTTCTGCTCCATGGGGATCTGCGGAGAAGGCCTCTGCTCAGCTGGGGTGGGATGCCGCTCTGCTGGAAACTGGGAACTCTCTCCCAGTTCTGACGGCGAGGAAGCTTCTCCTGGAAGCTCTTTCAGCGAGACTGGGTAGGCGTTGGCGTTCCAGCGCTTCGCAGAGAATGCACTCGCCTGTCTACGCGGGAGGCGCGTCCAGATGTAAAATAAACGCACAGAACCCGGGAGCCTCAGGCTCGGGCGACAACAGCGCCCATTTTCCTGCGCTCGGCCCGAGGGTGGGCCGGGAGGCCGGGCAGGAAGGGCGCCCGGGCGGGGAGTGAAGCCCGCGTCTTGGGGAACGGGTTTGAGGCGCCCTGGCCATTTAGCCACGAGCTGCGCTGTCACTTGAATTCTCTCTTCATTCTTTTTGTGTGTGAAGTTTTCCTCCTTCCGCCACCGCCCTGTCAAACAATAGCTCCTCTGTGGAGCGCGTCCTTCACAGCTGTCACCTTACCCTCCGCCGCCTCCTTCCTGGAAATGCCCTCCGAGTGGCTTTCTGCATCTGTCATTTCAACCAGTTTTGCTGCTTGTGAGCTAAACCCGGCGCGTTGCCTCCGGCCTGACAGTTTCCGTAGAAACTGAAGTTCCCTGGCCTGGAGATGCCAGGGCTGCGCGGGCCTGACGGGCAGGCTGCTTGCGTGTGGCACCTCTCCTGTTCGCGCGACCGCAGACCCTTCAGGAAAAATGTAGGCCAGCTCTCCCCCTTAAGCACCCATTTAGGGGCTTTTCTTTCGCGTCTTTAGAGTGGAAAGCCTCTCGTACTTGGACCTTGTGATGGGAAGTCGGCATGCCTGCCGAGTCCCCCGTGACCCAGGTGCTCCCCTGTCCCTTCCAGGCCTGGGATGCTGGAATGTGGTCTGTGCTGGCCTGTGTCACACCTGCACCCAGTTCTGCATATTTCAGAGCAAACATTATACTCATTGGGGCCAACAGGTGCCGGATCCCTGCATCTGCCAAGTGTCCTTAAGTTCACCAGGCCCTGCTCATCGGGCGTGCCAGGGAAGGCCGCCGCAGGGCCTCCAACGTCAGCCAGTCAGTGTCTGCCCGCTCCTCGCCGCCCTCCCGCCGCGCCTGTCCCTGGCTCCGAAATCCATGCAGAAACCGGGTGGGGGCGGGCGGGGCCGTGTGGGCGGCCGCATTGTGGCAACGGCGAGGGCCCGGACGCCGTCCGTCCGTGTTTCTTCTTCAGGGAAACGCCCCGCGGCGACGTGAGAAGATTTCGAGTTAGTGCTTTGCCTCTCCCACACCCTCTCCACCACCCCCCGTCCAGTTCCTTATCTTCCCTTTGTGGCCAGTCATTGGGTCATGTGAGAAATGACACAAGTACGAGTTGCACATTGGAAGGCGTTCAGTCCATGCTGACATCTCTCTGGGGTGGGGCTGCTTTTTCCTTTCTGATATATTTTTCCTGATTTCAGAGAGGGGGGTGGAGAGAGAGAAACATCAATGATGAGAGAGAATCACTGGCTGCCTCCTGCACGCCCCCTACTGGGGATTGAGCGCACAACCGGGCATGTGCCCGTGACAGGAATTGAACCCAGTGCCCTTGATTGGAATCGAACCCCTTCAGTCCGCAGGCTGACGCGCTACCCACTGAGCCAAACCAGCTAGGGGTGCGCTGGGGTTTCTTAATCCCCTCCCGCCATCTGAGCTGCGGGAGGTGTGACCCCTCGGATTGCCCGATGAGTTCGTGCGAAACTGGATCTTCCTTCTGAGTGTCTGACTCAGCCTCTGGTGTCTGTTGGGCTTAATTCACGAATCAGGCCCATGATACGGAGTAAGCACACGGCTCCTACAGAACCGATGTGGCCGGGGGACTTTTTGATGGGGGGCGGGGAGGAGCACTGGTTAGGATCTGGTGTCTGCTGTGCAGCGCACATTCACTGTTCCTGTCCCGGTAGACGTCAGCCAAGGGTTGGATCTTGAGTTCTTAAACTGTTTCCCTCCATCCGGCGGGCGTGGCTCCGTGGTGGAGCGTCACCCTAGGAACCAGGAGGTCACGGTCCGATTCCCGGTCAGGGCACAGGCCTGGGTTGCAGGCTCGATCCCCAGTGGGGGGCCTGCAGGAGGCAGCCGATCCGTGATTCTCTCTCATCATGGGTGTTTCTCTCTCTCCGCCTCTCCCTTCCTCTCGGGAACCAATAATAATAATAAAAACAACATTACAAAAGCTCTTTCCCAATTGCTGCCGCGACATTTATCACTTCATGTAACACTGGAAACGGGCGCTTTCCTTCTGTTTACCTCATGGTGGTGGGTCTGGGGAGAAGCTGTGCCGCCGACCTCACGGTTTTCGTTCCTCAGGAGGGTTCCGACCAAGCAGAGCTACCGAGAGGGGGTAAGTGACCTTTTAGACTGATGCAGACGAGAGAGAAATTAAAATTTGTTCTCGGGTTCCTACCTTCGGTGTAGGTCAGTTACATCCCAGGCGTGAGCTTATGGCTATCACATCTGCATGTCACTAAGTCGAATTCAATGCCCAATGGTTAAAATGCTGAGGACTGCCGGGCAGCTGGGCCTGTTTCCGAGGCGCCTCCACCATCTCTGGGAGGTCTCGCCGTCACCTGAACCCGTGACTTCAGTGAAGTCAGCCAGGAACGTGACACACACGCCCTCCGCCGTTTGAAGGGTAGGACCTTTCCCTTCGTGCCTCATGGTCAGGCACACCCTCCCGCTCCCAGCTCTGGGGGCGGGGGCTCCTTCCCGTTTTCCTGCTTCACTGCCCGCCTGTCGGTGGGCTGCTTCTCCAGCCACGGCTGCTTTGGTGTGGGTCTGAGAGCGCCGAGCTTGGAGCGGGAGACACGGGGTCTGGCTTTGTCTCCGTCGTCGGTGCACGTGTCTTTGTCGTTATCGGTCAGTTTGACTCATTTGGACATCTTTATAGGGAATCGTATGCAAGGAATTAACCTCTTGCAACGATGTGGAAGGACTGGCTTAGGAAGTCATGTTGCAAGGAATTGTCTTCCTTAGCCTTTCATTCGGCAGATTGCTCACTGCGCTTCTCGCTGTGAGAATAGAAAATGCTTCCAACAGAAAGCCTGTCCCCCAGAGAGATTTTGCCCTCTGTGTGAGGACGCAGGCCGGAACAGATGCTCTGAAGACCTTGCTGGTTTGGTCCCCAGTCTGGGCACATGCCCGGGCTACTGGCTCCATCCCCCAGTAGGGGGCGTGCAGCGATTCGTGATGTTTCTCTTCCATCGGTGTTTCTCTCTCTCCCTCTCCCTCCTTCTCACTCTGAAAATCAATAAAAACGTATTTAAAAAGTCCTCGGAGAGAATATGTAGATTACTTATAGCCCTCCTTTTCCTGCCTCTTACTACCAGCATTTACTGCAGCACCATTTAGTCCTAGGCCTTGGGGGGAAATGCACTCAACACTGGAAGAGATGTAGGAAGTAAAGTAACGCATAACCGCTGCCATCAAGGGGCGGCAGGTGACAGTGACGGGTGATGCACAGGTGGCATGCCCGGGCACTCACTGGTTCCTCCCCGACCTCGGCGACGTGGGTGGAGTGTGGCCCTTCACCTGCAGTAGAAGCTCAGAGGCTGCCACTCTTAGGAGCGAGTCACCTGGTCACTCTGTTTTAGTTTAAAAACCAGATCCCTTAAGAAGAACGCTGCGTCCCTTAATAAAAACTCAATTAGAAAGAAAACTTATCCAAACTGTCCTAAGTGTGGTTCATATGCTTAGAGGGTCTAAAGGTTCACATTTTAAAAAAATACATTTTATTGATTTCAGAGGGAAAGGGAGAGGGAGAGAGAGACAGAAATACCCATGATGAGAGAGAATACTGGATCGGCTGCCTCCCGCACGCCCCCCACTGGGGAACCTGGGCTTGTGCTCTGACCGGGAATCCAACCGTGATCTCCTGGTTCACAGGTCGACGCTCAATCACTGAGCCACACCAGCTAGGCTAAAGGTTCACGTTTTGAAATAATTTTATTCTACTCATTGAAAAAAAACCGTATCATGAAAGTCAAAAGAAGTCATTTTCAGTATTATAGTAGCAATGTCGTGAAAACAGGCAAGATCCTACCTGAATCTGGCAGTGGGGAAACCAGTTAAGACTGTATTCTTTGGATGTCGGGTTCTTGTACTTGGACATAGCTCGGCTGTTACTGTCCTGATAAACTTTCAGAAGGAGCAGCCTTTCCGTCAGTTCGTGGAAAAGAACCTCGTACTGTGTACCTGCGTCAGTCAGGCTCATCACTTAGCTTCTGACTCAGCTGCTTGTCACTTTGGTAACTTGACTGACAAATTCCAAGTGCTTTGTTTTTGTTTGTTTTTAATCCTCACCTGAGGATATTTTCCCCATGATTTCCAGGGAGGGGGGGAGGGAGGGAGGGAGGGAGGGAGGGAGGGATGGAGGGAGGGAAGGAGGGAGGGAGGGAGGGAGGGAGGGAGGGAAGGAGGGAGGGAGGGAGGGAGGGAGAGAGAGAGAAACATTGATGTGAGAAAGACACCTCAGTTAGTTGCCTCCGGCATGCACCCTTACCAGGGCTGGGGAAACTGCAGCTGAAGTTCCATGCCCTTGACCAGGAACCGAGACTCCTCCGTCCACAGGCCGGCGCCCTAACCACTGAGCAGCCAGCCAGGGCTCCGAGTGCCTTGTGCACGCTCTTTCCGAGGGTGAGATGGTGAGCAGCACTCCTGTGGTCTCCCCACAAGGGGGTTGGCTTGCTGAAGCTCCCGATCTGACCGCTGCTGTCCCCGGAGACGGTCAGCGCACCGTACCGGGCGGAGCCTCGGCCTGAGAGCAGGGGAGCTGAGGGGTGATCACACTGGTTCTCAGTTGCTTTCGCCATGCTGGCGACCTGTGTTTCGAGCACGCTGTCTCCTCGCGTCTTTCTCCCCCTCCTTGTTCCCCCTGGAGGAGGGGCCGTGTGCCGAGCAGCCAGCTGTGTGAACGGCTGTGGGGCTGCCAGGGCCTCCGGGAGAAAGCATTGGGTCTTCGTTCTTGTGGGTTCTGTGCCTGCGAGCACTGGCACTAAAACAATCCAGACAGCTTAATCCTTTGGTCATGCAAGCCTTTATTTCGTTGTTTGCCGCTCATTCGCAAGCTGAGCTTGGAAAACAAGTTCATTCCTTTGGAAAGCTGTAAGTGCAGGAACTCTGGGTCAGGAGTGAGGATGGGGGACGGTCTTAGGCCAGTGGCCGACACGGAGCAGGGACCCTGCGTGGCGTCTCCCGCCTGCCGAGCCGTTACTTCCGTGCTCCCGGGGATGCGGGGCAGGGACGTGACTTACTCGTCTTCTGAGACTTTCTTTACGATTATTTTAACAAAGTCAGACTTTCCCTCAAAACCAATGGCGAGAAAGGATGAAAACAGGAAAGGGACCACCTTTGAGGTCTTGAGGGTCTTTGCATCGTGCTGGAGAGCAGACGCTCTGTGTCATTCAGCCACCCCCGACTTCAGAAATGGGGCGGGCCGGGGAGGGAGGGAGAGGCATACGCGTGTACTTTACAGACAAGGAGTTGAATGTGTCATAATGCCGTTTTAACAGTTTTTCTTGATTGAGTTTTAGAGAGGAAGGGGCGAGAGAGAGAGACGTCAGTTTGCTCCACTCACGCATTCACTGGTTGCTTCTTGCATGTGCCCTCACCGGACATCAGACCGGCAGCCTTGGTGCATCGGGACGACGCTCCTACCAGCTGAGCCCCCGCCCCCGCCTCGGCCAGGGCTCTGCCTCTTTCCCACCCTCCGTGGGAGATACTGGGGTTTCCGGAGTCACCTTATAGAAAGCATCTCTCTACGTGGTGAGAATGGTCCGGGTGTTGGTTTCACCCAGACTTGGTGACGTGGCCTGCTGCCCTGCTCCTTCGGGGCCGCTCTGGGCAGAGCTGGTGCGCAGGGGCGACGCCTGGGAACAGCATGCCCGTCTGCTGCTGCTGCTGCCGCTGCCGCTGCCGCCCCAGGAGCAAAGGAGCGGCGGCCTGCGTTCCCACCCTCGCCCTCGTCTGTTCTGGGTGCTCCTGACCGGGGCCCGTCCCCTTCCTAAACCAAGGCTCCTGCATGCGGAGCGTCTCCCGGGGACGGACCTGATCCCCCGAGGGGTGAAGGACAGGCTGGCAAGAAGCCACACCGGTGTCTTCTCAGGAGGCCGCTGTGGGAAGTGGGGACCCTGCACACAAAGGGGAAGAACACGCTAGCCTGTTGGCCCCGTGGTGGCGACGTGAGGCTAATCACGGCAGCAGCCTTTGCGTCAGGAAGTGAGCCCCGGGGTGTGGGATGACGGGAAAAGGTAGGTTCCCCTGGTTGCGAGATGGAGAATACAGTGGGTGGGGTCCTCTCTGCTCCATTGGTTCACAGACTGTCTGTCCTTCTGTCTGCCGTTCTGTCTGTGTTGTTCTGTCTGCGTTGTTCCTCTCATCTGTTCCACAGACTACCTCCTTAACCTGAATTTATGGATCGTATATCAGGTGTTTTCCAGAAATACAGTCAGCGCGCTACGTTGCTGTAAGGGGTTGGAAATGCACGTGCACCACTTTTTGCCTATGTACCTGGATTTAGGTATTTGAAAATTAAATCAGAGTTTGCTTGTTTTCTAAACACGAGTTGAGTGGGAAGGAAAGTCACAGTGGGCAAGCCAGGGCCGTCCTAGGTCAGGCGCTGTGCTCAGAAGGCACACGGCAGAGAATGTGCACCCGGCCCACCACGTGTGTGTAGTCAGTCGGGGGATGGCAGGTGTGACATGGGGGATGGCAGGTGTGAAGGAAAGCCGGGGTCAGGATAAAAAGCTGGTCTGGGTCCTGGCCGGTGTGCTGGCCACACACCACAGGGCTGCAGGTTCGATCCCCGGCCCCCGGTTGGGGCGCCTGCAGGAGGCAACCGGTCGATGTGTCTCTTACATCAGTGTTTCCCTCTCTCCCGCTCTCTTCCTCCTCCCTCCCTTCCACGCTCTCTGAAAAGCAATGGGGAAAATACCCTCTGGTGAGGATTCACACACGCGCACACACACACGCACACTCAGTTGGTTTGGGACAGAGGCAGGGTGAAGAGGGGGACGTCCTGAATATGAGCCTCAGCCCCATGCCCTCTACCTGGGGGACACTTGAAAAATCTCTCCCTTTCCTTGTAAACAAGAGGATAGGCCTGCCTCTCCGGGCTGTGGGGAAGCAGGAAGGAGGCCCCGTGTGTGACGTGCTGGCCCCGGTCTGAAGCATCAGTGCTCAGGGAGTGGTGTGCCTGCCGTGACCCATGGCGCAGGCCTGGGTGCAGGTGGGATTGCGTGTGGAGAGGCAGAGCCCCGGGGGACGGGGGGCGGGGAAGGACGGGCCCAGGGAGCTGAGGCTGGAGCCAGCTCCCCCAGCGGCCCTGGGAACGGCCAGGAGCCCAGTCTGCGTGGAGAGCTGGCGGCGGGGCAGGATGGAGGCGACTTTAAAGCTGTGGCTTGGACAGGCGCTCAGTCTTTCCGGCCGTTCCTGCTCGGGAACCGTGTTCAGACCGGAGGGCGAAGAAAAGCTCCGTCTTTTATAGAAGCAGTTTGTGCGCTTTGTAGAGGGCCCTCAGTCACGGGGCTGTCGTTTCCCTGTCTCTCTGCCCTCTCCCCACCCCTTCTCTTAGCTCCCGTTCTGGTAGGTGTTCCCCTTTTCTAGCTCACAGTATCCCTGTCTGGCCTGGGTGCAGCCGGGGCGCCCACAGTGCCGGGTGGGTCTGGTCTTGGTTGTTTGGCTGAGGGGCTGTCGCCGTGGACTGGAAGGAACACAGCCCAGGGTCTTTGGTCCGTGAAATGTGCCTGGCTGTTAAAACTGTCATTCCGGTAATATCCACTGCACGGTGCTCACGCGTCAGAAATGGATTCTAAGTCTTGTTGAAAGGGAGCTCAGAAAGCGCGGTGCCCGCGTGTGGGAGCCTCAAGTCCCGTCACAACAATAGGAGGAAACCGGAGCATGTCCACTTGCGAGGAAGCTTTGCCTGGGACTTGCTAAGGACCCCTTTCAGAACGTCACCCCCGATTTCACAAATTCCGAGACACTCGGGCGTCGGGTACTGCAGGCTGTCCTCCGTGGGCAGACACGCAGGCAGGGCCCCGGCGCGTGTGTATGAAGCGTCAGGCAGCTGCAGAGGGAACCTGCGCTCTTGGTGACTTCGAAAGTGACCCCCAGACGACAGCTCGTCCCTGTGCGACGGCACAGACGTGTTCCGACAGCAGGTCAGAGCTCCCGGCTGCCTTTCCCGTTCGAGTCTGCCGTTGCGCTGACCAAAGGCGGTTCTGAAATAAACCTTTTTTAAAGGCTGCTTTTTGGTGGGAAGCTGCGCGCTCACTTAGAAGAGCCTGGTGTCTCCGGGGCGTCGGCGTCTCTGGGCCGAGCCGGGCAGCCATCAGGCTCCGGCTCACGGGGCGTCGGTGTCTCCGGGCCGAGCCGGGCAGCCATCAGGCTCCGGCTCACGGGGCGTCGGTGTCTCCGGGCCGAGCCGGGCAGCCATCAGGCCGTGGCTCTCGGGCCTGGTGTTTCCGGGGCGTCGGCGTCTCTGGGCCGAGCCGGGCAGCCATCGGGCCGTGGCTCACGGGCCTTCCCTTGCAGGTGTTCATCTCCGTGAACTGCCTGAGCACGGACTTCTCCTCCCAGAAGGGCGTGAAGGGCTTGCCGCTGAACATCCAGATCGACACCTACAGCTACAACAACCGCAGCAACAAGCCGGTGCACCGCGCCTACTGCCAGATCAAGGTCTTCTGTGACAAGGTGGGCCAAGGGCAGGGCCCGCCCCGTGTCCACGTCCGGTGGCACGCACCGCCCCGTGTCACGCACTGCCCCGTGTCCACGCCCAGTGTCACGCACCGCCCGGTGTCACGCACCGCCCTGTGTCCACGCCCAGTGTCACGTACTGCCCGGTGTCACGCACCGCCCCATATCCACTCCCGGTGTCACGCACCGCCCGGTGGCACGCACTGCCCCGTATCCACGCCCGGTGGCACGCACCGCCCGGTGTCACGCACCACCCGGTGGCACGCACCGCCGTGCTTTAATACAAAGTAGGGTAGGCGGTCACTGTTTCAGCCGTGCAGGGACACGTTATAGAGGGAAGAGAAGAATCCTGTTTTTATGGAAAATTACTTTTCCAGAAACGTGTTTTTATTTCAGAGAGAGGAAGGGAGGGGGGAGAGAGGAACATCAATGAGAGAATCATCGATTGGCTGCCTCCTGCACGCCCCCTGCTGGGGCTCTAACTGGCAACCCCGGGCGTCGCCCCGACTGGGAATCGCACTGTGACCTCCTGGTTCATGGGTCAAAGCTAAACCACAGAGGCACACGGGCCGGGTGGAAAAGGGCATTTTGCTGGGTATGTCTGGTAGAGTCGGGGTGCACCAGGGCCACGCCGGGCTGTGCTCCGTGGTTTGAGACGGCACCACACCCCATCTTCTGGCGTCGCTGCTGCCTGTGTGTGTCCCTGTCGGTCACATGTGAGGCTGTCCCGGGCCTGGGAGCGTGCTGTCCCGGGCCTGGGAGCGTGTCAGGTGTGCGGCCGAGGCCGGCGCTGTTCCCCGCCTTGGGGTAAGCGCTGTGCGGTGTGAAAGGCGCACACAGCGCGGTGAGAAGCAGGCTCTGCCGGATCCCGCGGCCTTCATGGCGGTGGCTGCCTCCGTAAATCCCCTAAAAACACCCCTTCCGGTGGCCTGCTTGCTGGAGCAGAGGCCTGCGTGGAGGCGCGAGTTGCCGTGTCCTGCGTCCAGCCCCGTGGCACACAGGAGTGGCCGTAAGCGGCGCATCGTAGCCGGTGCCGGGGACATGGCAGGTGGAGTCACACCCTGTTCTGTTGGCGTTTTTATCGTCCCCAGTTTTTAATCCCAGGTATGATGGATCGTATGAAAATCCTTCATGAGAAGAGAATGTTACGGATGTGTTTTGTGTCATTCACGTTCCGTCTTTGGACTTTCTAGCCACATGCAGCCTCCTGTGATCGCACCCCCATCCTGGTCCCGGGTCTGTCTGCTTCCGGCTGAGGTCGCTGCTTCTCGTCTAGGTTCCTCCTCCGCTCCTCTCTCTGCAGCATCCCTCCTGCCCTCCTGACGCTCTGCTCTCCGAGGCTTGAGTCCCGTGTCATCGGTGCCGGCCTCTCGTTCCCCGCTGCCGGCTCTTCGGCTCTCACGTCTCACGAATCTGGTCTACGCTTAGTCAGACACGAAAGCGAAGCGCCTTCTGGTACCCTTCAGAGGCACTTAGCTGTTGGTCTCCCAACAGGTGCTATCAGTACTGTACTACGAGTTGCTCGTTAGTGTGACAAAGAGAACTTTCTCTTGTTTCAGAAACAGCAACAATGTAGCGCTTTTTCAGAGAAAGTGGGGACAGAAGTCGGGGGGCTGACCAGTGGAAGTCTGGCAGCTCCTCTCTCTGTGAGCTCCTCTCTCTCTCTCTCTCTCTCTCTCTCTCTCTGAGCCCGGTCTGTCCCAGGAGAGAAACGGTCACTGACACTGTTTCCCACGTCAGCTTGCTCCCTCATCCGAGGCCCGGTCCCTGCGGCTGTGACCGGGCTCACTGCGTCTTTGAAGGCAGTGACACGCCAGCAACTTCCCAGCTGTGCATGCAGCCTGGCCACAGCCACTGTGGAGGGGATGGCTGCTGTTTCCCTGTGATTCCATTGAGTTAAAAATGGGTTTGAGAAAAGGCTTTTTAGCCCGGCGGGTGTGGCTCAGTGGTTGCGCGTCGACCTGTGAACCAGGAGGTCACGGATTCCCACTCAGGGCGCACAGGCCTGGGTTGTGGGCTCGATCCCCAGTGTGGGTTGGGCAGGAGGCAGCTGATATATGATTCTCTCTCATTGGTGTTTCTATCCTTCTCCCTTCCTCTCTGAAATCAATTTAAAAAAATGTTTTTTAAAAATAGGCTTTTTAGAGGACACTGCGGTGATAAGCTCCAGGAACGTAATAGGCAACGGGTCCATTTCCAAGAGGAGCTGTCCCCACCCCGACCCCACCCCACCCCACGCCCACCCCACCCCTGGGGGGAGTCACGGGTCCTAAAGAGGACCCGATAGACAGAAGCATGTCTTCTCTTGTCTTGCCTTTTGACCTCCAGGGAGCCGAACGGAAAATCAGGGATGAAGAGCGAAAGCAGAGCAAACGGAAAGGCAAGTGCCCCGAGCCGCTCCGGGTGAATGCTGTGAGCGGCCCCGCGTCCGTCCGCGGCTCAGCCCGCGCCTGTCGGAGCCGCCTGAGCTCTCCGCAGGAGCTCGTGGGCTGCTTCTCTGCTGTGGCTGGAGGCCTGGCTTCCCCCACCCGGCGAGGCTGAGGGTGGCTCAGGGGTGGCCTCCTGGGGCGCAGGAGGGCTCCTGACGCTGCCCGCGTTTCGGCTGCCGGTCCCCGCAGTCGCTGGTGGTAGCCCCGGTGAATGGCTGAGTGCGCGCTCGGGACTGGCCTGGGTTTTTAAGGATAAAGTGACACCCCGGAGAGCTCAGGGCGTCGTCATTCCAGATGAGCAGCTTTCCTCGGTCTCGTACCCTCACATTGGCAGAATCTGCAGAGCCTCAGTGTGACGTCTCGCCAGGAAAGCCTTTTTCTTTTCCCTGTGACCGACAGTCACATTCACAGGACCCTCTCGCCGCAGGGAAAACGCCGCTCTCTGCCAGCAGTTCCCTCCGCAGGGCGTGGCGCTGCGCATCTGTTCGCCGAGCGAGCGCGCGTCGTCGGCTGGCTCAGCAGGCATTTGCCCCTTGGCCCGCTAGTCAGGTGCAGGGTCGGCTGGCTCAGCAGGCATTTGCCCCTTGGCCCACGAGTCAGGTGCCCCTGCGGCATCGGGGCACCCCAAGGCCACTCCAGGGAGCGGCTACTGGGAAAGCGGTCGCCAAGGACTCCGGGGCGGGGAGGGGGGCCTGCAGTCTCATAAAGGAGAAGCCAGACCGCGGTGCCCTCAGCCTCGCTGAAGGGAAGGAGCAGGAAGGGGTGTCGGAGCCATACTTTGTGTTAGAATGTGAATTCCTCGATGCGGGCGGCCACGGTGAATCCCACTAAGTTCTGTCCATACTTCCCATCTTTGAGCTTTCCGACAAAGCTGTACTTTGCGTCTATTCCTGATCGGGGTGTGTGTGTGTGTGTGTGTGTGTGTGTGTGTGTGTGTGTAAAATGCCTTTTCCCCTCTGATTTTGATAAGACGTTCTTTTAGTGTGCGAAACACCAGCAGCACATTCCTTCACATACCGCTTCCTCCGAGTCCCGGGACGGGCCTGCCTCTCCCGGTGCCACGGTGAAGCTTCTGACCACTGAGCAGCCTGCTGGCCGCTCCGGGCTGTACCTACAAGCTGCTGACGGTGGTGTCCTCACTCTTCCAGTTTCTGATGTGAAAGTGCCGCTGCTCCCCACTCACAAACGCATGGATATCACGGTCTTCAAGCCCTTTGTCGACCTGGACACGCAGCCCGTGCTCTTCATTCCCGACGTGCACTTCGCCAACCTGCAGCGGGGCACTCACGTACGTGGCCAGGGTCCCGGGGCGGCTGCAGGGATGGGAGGCTTTGTAAACTGGGGGAAGCCCAGACTGGGGGAGGCGTGCCAGCGCCTGGTCGGCTTTTGGAGTGTCCGTGGGTGACACGATGTCCTTGCAGCACGGGGGTGTGAGCGCCGTTGGAGATGCAGCGCCAGCCCCGGCACCGAAATCCGCTTGGTGGTGGTGGTGGTGGTGGTGGTTGGTGATCCTCACCCGAGGATACTTTCCCATTGAGTTTTCAGAGAGAGTGGGAGGGACAGGGAGAGACGGAGAGAGACACATCACTTGGTTGCCTACCACACACGCCCAGACCAAGGCCGGATCGAGCCTGCGTCTCAGGTGCGTATCCTCGATCAGAATCAAACCCGGGATTCTTCTGTCCGGGAGCCGACACTGTACCCAGAGCCAGGCCGGCCAGGGCCAGGTTCGTCTTTATTTCGATTTTAGCTCATTTACAAGGTGCTGGAATAGTCACATAAGTTGGAGTTGGAGTCTTTGATCTCGTGGATTTAACGGCCGTGGGCCTGGACGGGAGGGAAGAGCCAGAGGGGTCCGTGGGGCCAGGCAGCCTCGTGGCGCCAAGAGCAAGGTCTCGGGCACTGGGTCGCCATTGCGCACAGACATCGGCGACCAGAGGCTGGTGGCGAGGGCGTGAGCAGAGCGGAGCGCGCTCTCCGCGCTGAGCGCAGACGGACACGGCAAAGGCGGTCTGCGCGCACGTGGCAGGCAGATGCCGGTTTGCGTGGACTCGCGGTTTTTGGAGTCTTGGGGGACACCGTTGCCAGTGCATTCAGTTCTCACGGGAGCTCTGGCACACTCTTTCTGAAAAGGGTCAAGCAGCAAACACGTTAGGTGTTTGTGGCCACGCGGCCCCTGTTGAGACGACGTCGCCCGCGGCTTGCAGTGCCAAAGCGGGCACCAGCCCGGCAGGGACGGCGGCCACGGGCCAGCCAGCGCTGTCTTGCCTCGCCCCTGCGGTGGAGGAGTCCAGCATGTCTCCCGGAAGCTGGCCGATGAAAAACAAGGCGAAGGGTGGTGTGTTCGCCGGGTCCGGTTCAGGACGGCGTTCGCTGGAGGGGTAACTTACTTGTGGTCTCAACTGCTGGAGCAGGGACTTGAAGCTGTTCTGTCTGTAGGTCCTGTCCGTGGCCGCGGAGGAGCTGGAGGGCGAAGGGTAAGATTCACGCTTTGTTTTGTTCTAAGTTCTTTTTACGTGGAAACAATGTCACACGCGGAGAAAACGGCGCGTCTGGCAGAGCTCGCGTCTTCCTGAGCCGTTGGACCTGGTGGGCCGCCATTCCTCAGTCCGTGGGTCCTCCTCCTGCATCCGGGGACCAGGACGCGCTCCCCGCGACAGGATGGCGCTGAGACGGCGCCAGTCGGCACGCAGCCACTCGGGTCTCGCGGTTGTTGCAGCCTGGCCTTCGCGGTGGGAAGGGGCCAGTGCGGACCCACTGGGTGCACGTGGCTGTCGTTCCTCCACGCCCACCACCCGGAGCCCATCTCTCCTTCGGTCCCTGAGCTGACGCCTTGGAAGGTCCCAGTTGTTCTGTGGGCTGCCCCCCAGTGTCGCCTGCTGGTTAGACTAGATCGTGCCCCTGGGCACTGGCCCTGCTGCCTTCCCCGGAGGCCTGTCGGCGGCACACTGCCCACTGATGCCCGACGCAGGGGTGTCACCAGCCGCCGCTCTCCTTCTGTAATAAGTGCTTTGTGGGGAAGGCGCTTCGTAGCTTTGTAAATCCCTCCTCCCTCATCACACTTGCAGCTGACCCCCTTATTTCTATCAGCGTGGGCTCACGGATTCCAGTTTTGCTCAATAAGCTGTAGCCCAGCACTGTCACTTGTCTGCAAAGGCCCCCAGCTGCTCCCAGATCCTCCGACCTGACCTCCACCCCCCACCCCCCACCCCTGGGGCCGGGTGCTCCCCACCTCGGGCAGCTGTCCCAGGCACGGTGCTTCCCTCCTCCCCGGACCCTGCTCTGCGTCAACAGCTCAGGCCCACTGGGTGCTGGATGTGCGCACAGCTGTCGAGGTGGTGCTGCGCCGCCCCCCTCCCCCCCCGCCTCCCCCCTCTCCCCCCTGTGTGCACCTCGGAGCCTCTGGGCCCTGACTGCCCCTGGCAGCCTCCTGCGCAGTGCTCCCCGTGGTGAGGGCCCCTCTCTGGGCCACGTCGTAGCCCGCCCTCCATGGTGCCTGCGGTGGTCTCTCCACCTCCGCTGTGCTCGGGCCTAGGCGCTACCTGGGCCGTCACTGGAGGCCTCGTAGGTTCCCGAAGCCGGACAGAGGGGTTTACGACCCAGCCCCCGTTCTCGAAGCGCTGACCCTGCTCGAAGCCCAGCACCCTTTCTTCGTTCTCGGTCACTGGACTGGGTTTGCTCACGCACTCTGACCCTCACAGCGTTAGCGCCCGTGGCATGCTTCTGACAGCCAGTCCACCCCTTTCCACTCCTCTCTCCAGCTCCCGCTGTCTTTCCGCTGACACCTGTGGTTTTCGTCGTTGCTGTGCTCGCCCAGGGATAGTTTTCCATTGGTTTTCAGAGAGAAACATCGATGTGAGAGAGAGACAGAGATTGGCTGCCCCCCACACACGCCCTGGTCAGGCGGTCTCTTTCTCGGGGCCTCCGGTGTGTGTCCGCACCAGAAGGAGGCGGAGCAGAGGAAGAGGGCGGTCACCCTAGGTCTGAGCTCGGCCCCGTCCCCGGCCCGGCCGGTCTCGCAGGTGCCTTGGAAGTCACGCTCTGTGCCTTGGTCTCCGCAGCTCGACCTTGAAAAGGGGGCCGTACGGGTCCGAGGACGATTTTGTGGTCCCGCCGCCTGCTAAGCTGACCCGGGTGGAAGAGCCGAAGAGAGGTGCGTTGGCCCCAGGTCTCGGGGGGACTTGTAGGTTGGAAGTGAGGTCTCGGCCAGCCAAGAGCACCAGGCGCTCCCACCAGCCTCGTCCGGTTTGACGTCCTTGTCCTGGCGAGAGCTTAAACCAACGGCAGGGCTAAGGGGCCGAACGCTGAGCCCTCGGACATGGCCGACGGCGTCATGTGGCGTCCGTGGTGTGGACGCCCCTCTTGATTGTAACCGGCGCCAGGCTCTGCTGTCCCGTTTGCTCTAAGCATGACCCGTGTCCTCTTTTCCTCTCACCCGCTCGCCCCGGTGGGGATTAGTGCTGCTCTACGTGCGGAAGGAGGCGGAGGAAGTCTTCGACGCCCTGATGCTCAAGACGCCGTCCTTGAAGGGCTTGGTGGAGGCCGTGAGTAGCGTGCTTTGCAGTAATGCTCCTTCACGGTGGAAGCTGCCCGGCGGCCTGGCTCAGGGGCTGGGCATCGGCTAAGGAGCCGGGAGGCCACGGTTCGGGTCCCAGGCTCGCTCCCTGGCGTGGGGTGTGCAGCTGATGCGCATCGGCTGACCCCAAAGCAAGGCCTTGGCACACTTGCTCGGAATGCGTGTGACTGTGTGGCTGTGTGTCTCGGAGCATTTGTCAACACCCCTGAGTGGCCAGCACAGAGGGGACGCAGCGAACAGGGTGGACTTGAACTCGTAACATTGTAGCTCGTCGCCTATCGCCAGGGCAGGGCACTGATGTGAGAGCTTGATTCATAGCCGGTAACGGGGAGCAGCTCCGTGCTTCTGCCCAGCTCTCCTCCGGGCTTACCACTGCTCTGTGACGTGCCCTTTAAACACTCTGGCCTGTCAGCAATCCAAACCGTAAGTAATAAAACAGCTGGCACGTAACACACTTACGGGCATCTGTACACGCGGGCTCTAGCGCGCCCTCCCAGCTCCCTCCACGGGAGGCTGTCCCCGCCCGGCCTGCAAAGACGTAAGCGGTTGGAAATCAGAGTTGAGCGACTGTCCCACTGCATTCGTACACACGTAGCTGTTGGTTAAGCCAGCGAAACGCCATCTTACCGTTCTTTTCCGTTGCTCTTCTCTCTCAGATCGCAGACAAGTATGATGTTCCCCACGACAAGATCGGGAAGATATTCAAGAAATGTAAAAAGGGGTGAGCATTCGTTCCCTGGCGCCCCGGCGCCCGGGTCAGACTGGTTTAGTCAGCGTGGCCGCTGCGCACGCGCACTTGGGCCCAGTCCAGAGCCTGGCAGACGCATTCCTGGGAGGACGTGCTTCTCCTGAAATCACCCACACGCAGGCATCTCCCCGTCTCGGCCTCCTCGTGGGTTTTGCTCTTCTCCTTACTGCCCCGTTGTAGAGCCCCGGCAAGGGTCGGGCTGGGTCGGGCGCTTCCCACGGGACTCACTGTTCACGTGACCCTCGGAGCCAGGTGTTCCCTGCAGGGTTTAGAGGGTAGAGGGCAGGCAGCGAGGCAGAGCGGGAGACCCGCCCCCCGATCGGGCCAGGGCCCAGGTCCGTGAATCTGGCCGAGGCCCCGCCTTTGCTGCCCCCCCCTCCCTCTCTGCCCTGGGTCGCATTTGCAGTCACAGAGCAGGGCGTCCTTGTGCAGAAAGCGGTATTTTCGTTCCGAGTGTCTGCCGCTTGGCAGGGTCAGCAGGGCAGAGAATTCGAACACACGTCCTCCTGGGAACTTTGCACACGGGCCCGGTGGGAAGGGTTGGACTTAGTGCTGCTTCCGTTCGGCGCTGAGGGTAACTTGCCAGGGCAGATCCTTTGTCAGGGGACTGCGGCGTCAGACCCCGTGGGCCAGCGGTCGGCAAACTCATCAGTCAGCAGAGCCGCAGTTTGCTGACCGCTGACCTAGGCTGATGCACTTTCCGAAGCTGGACCCACGAAGTGCCCCAGCCGTGGCCCTACTTTGTTCGTTGTAACGGCTACGTGTGTCGCGTGGTTACCGCGCGCCGAGACAGCCAGAAAGAAGCGAGTGTGTGCTGCTGAGCGCGTGCCCTGCCCTGTTGCAGGCGCTCCGCTTGAGTCCCCATTGAGCCCTGGGACGCGCACTGTTCCCCGTCTCCTAGCTGGGGCGATCCAGGGTTGGGGAGTTGAAGTGATTGGCCTCACGGGTCCCAGCTAGTAAGCAGCAGAGCCAGCCACACTCGGACGCCCCGATTTCAGGGGGCAGGCCTGAGCGCCCCTCTCGCCCCTCTCGCCCTCCCCCCAGGATCCTGGTGAACATGGATGACAACATCGTGAAGCACTACTCCAATGAGGACACCTTCCAGCTGCAGATGGAGGAGGTGGGGGGGTCGTACAGACTCACCCTGACGGAGATCTGAGGGCGCCCTGGCCCACAGACCCCACAGTTCAACCAAGGTGTTGCCGAGGTCTTGCTGTCCGCCAAGCCGCGGGCCCGCCGGTCAGCCTCCTTCCACACACGAGCGATGTCGGTGGGAGGGACTCCTTTCGCATTGGAGATGGGGCCGCACGCGGCTTGGTGACAGCGGGGAGCATACTGCATTGGCGCTTCTCCGACGAGAGAGATCCATATGCTATTATTACGCTTGCCTTTTCTGATATAAATACTTAGGGTTAAAAGTGAAAACTCTGTTCCAAGATGTAATAGACTCTCTGGGAACCTTTAGGATATCTGCTACATTATTTATAAAAGTATTTTCATTACACGTTCCATTCAATATTATGTGGTATTAGTTTGAGGTGTACACTAGTAGCACCGCGGCCAGACTGTACAGCTGTTGGGCGATCCCGTGTCTTCAGTGTTAGCGGGCCTGCCCAGTACGAGTCAGAGGGCAGTGGGTGTGGCCGTAGGCTTCGCTGCCCCGGCCTGAGCTCAGTGTCACTCCCTGCCTTGGGGTAGTGGGAGCCGCGTCCCAAGAATGAAGGGTTCACCCTCTCCCGTGGCCACCCCCCCCATACATGTTTACTCCAGCAGAGCGCGTTCCCGAAACCGCCCGTCGCGACTCTTGAAGCACCCGCTGCCTTTCTGATGCAGACCTTCGGGGGCCACAGTGTACATAAGTGCAATACAGTTCCCAGGGCCCGCGTCTGTAAATGTGTACATACGTGTCTTATACAGATAGATAATATATGCACGAGGCGTCCGTGGGCAAACACGGAGAGGTGCGATGAGAACTACCTGAGAGACTTGGCCTAGACGGGCGGCTGAGTTATGGTGGTAATTAACGTCCACCGAGCAGACCGAACACTCTGGGCGGAACCCAGCGCGGACGCAGGCATCCCGAGCGGAATGTTCCAGGCCTCCTCGGGCCGCGGCTCGCGCCTGGGCTGCTGTCGTCTGGATCTGCACTGTTTACACATGAAGTCAAGGGAGGACGCCCAGCGGGGGCTGCTGGCGCGTGTGGCGTGTGCGACATCAGCCTGTGCCCTTGTGCCGCGACAGGGCTGCAGCTGACACCGCTCTGTCCTGCCCAGTCTTCCTTCCTGCCGGGAGGCGTTCTCCGGCGTGGCAGACCTCGCGCCTCGGTTATCCAGGCTCTCACCGTGTAGAAGCGGTCACGGGTGCGGGAGACTCACGTGACGGGGACGTTTTGTACACGTGTTTAAGTAAGTGGGGATACTGCACAGTGCCACAACACAAGATCACGGGTACCTGTCGGTTCACGGAGCTGGATTGTAGGAACAGAATGGAGAGCTGCGTTCTCGCGTTAAAACAGCCTCGTGAAGTGTGTGAACGGAATTGCTGGTTTTCTAAAAGAAGATACGGGACACGGGTCACACGACAATATTCCTCTTGTGTCTTACGAAACTGATTGTGTCTTGTTTACTGGTTTTAATTGTGTCGCTGAAGATGTGTTTTACGCCAATGGGATTAAATTTATGTGCCTATCTCCTGTCATTTCCTGCTCCCCGTGTGAATGTGCCCTTTCTTGGGCGGGCAGGCCGGCAGGATCTGAGCTCTTACAGAGGCAGAGCCGAGACGGGACTTCCTGGCCGTTTCTGCGGGTGCCCAGCACGCGGCCTCGGCCGCGCCCCCGCCCCCAGCTGAATGTCCCTCCAGGGCTCTGAAACAATCGCAGTAATGGTTCCGTGAGGGCCCTGAATAATAATCATCAGCTTCGACTGTTAACCAGAATGTCACACGAGAGCCGCGGGCGAATGCTTTCGGCCTGAAACCTTAGTGTTCTTGGTTTTTAAAAGCGGCACAGAAAGTGTTTAGTTTAAAACCTGCTAGTAATGTTTCAGTTCATCAGGATTTCCAAGTCGAACGGCTGCTGTGCGCATGTTCCGGTAGCTGGGCCTCGCTGTGACAGACACGGAAACACACTCCAGTGGCCGCACCGTCACATGGATGACGGACGCTCCCGGTACAGTCCCACGACTACGGCGCATCTCCACCCTCACCCTCGGGCCTCGAGTCGGGATCCTTAGGGGCCGGCTCCGCCCTGGCCACCGGGGCGTCCTCCACCTCCAGGGCCTGGACTCTGCCGCTGCCACGCTGCAGGGAGCTCCGGGGTCCCCCTGCTCCCGCCCCCGCGTGCTGTGCTGCGGCGTTTCTTCCTCCCCTTGTCACAGCGCTTCCTTCCGTCTCGGCGCTGGGCTTCCGGGAGTGAGGGCAAAAGCATGGCCTTTAGGGTCAGTGCTAGGGCTCCAGAGGAGCGCTCGGAGGGAGCGATTCCCATCCCCGCAGCCTCACTCCCCGAGAGAACCCGGGACGGGCTCTCCACAGACACCCAGCCCTTCCTGCGGGCTCGGCCCCCGAGGCTCACTGTTTGGCAACAGGGGCCTGCTGCTTTTTATTTTCACTTCTTTTCTTGCCGCAGTTTCCCCTTATCTCTGGCCTCCAGGCAGGCTTGCTTTTGAACGCGACCATCATGTCGATAGCATCTTCCGATCGCTGCCACTGATGCTCGCGGGGCGGAGGGCGCCCGGTGGCCGGGCCGCTGGCCTTACCTGTTTGTCCAGGAGAAGGACGGGGCGGGCGCCTGGAGGAGCCGGCTGAGTCAGAGCACACGCTCAGTAACTGTTTTGCCGATGGGGCCCCATGGCCACCCAAAGCGAACCGACTCAGTGCCACCCTCTGAGCAGGCCTCCGTCCCACACGTCCTGCCTGGATTTGCGCGGCTCTGAGTGACGGGAAGTGAGACTTGGCGAGGCCTGTGTTCATGTCCTTGAAAAGGTCACCTGTTCGTTGTCCCAATTTCCCGTTTCTGAAGCCCTCCCCGCGCGCCACCTACTGAGCTCTGTCACTTGACCGTCTCAGGTCCCCCCACCATAGGCTGCGCAACAGCGAGGTGAGCCCTAAGGGGAACGCGGGCTTTGGGTGGGGTGGGGGCAGGCGCCCACTGTGGCGAGGGGTGCTCGGGGGAGGCTGTGCACGGGTAGGGGCGGCGGGTGTGGAGACTGCTTTTCTGTGAACCTAAAACAACTCTAGGAAAGCGAAGTCCTGGAAAAAAATGTTCCCACACGAAGGCGCAGACTTCCGCTCTCCTGCCGGAGGCCCCGGAGAACGGCTGTGGGCCTGGGAGCCCAGCCGCCCTCCACTCCTGACCGGGGTATCTAAGCCCAAAGCTCCCCAGCTTGGGGCAGCATCTGGGGGTGACCTGATTCCCAAGCCGGGCGATGGGGCCTGCTTGCCCAGAGCTTGGACTCAGTGGGGCAGGGAGGGTGGTCCAGGTGGACACGGCGCTCCTGGCCTCCCTCCGTGTGGCCTCTTGCTGCAGCCCCCCACTTCCGGAAGGCCAGGTTTCCCCCGTCTCCCCCTCCGCCATCCGTGTCCCAGAACAGAGCGGGGCAGTGAACGCCTTGTCCCTCGGCTGCAGAGGGAGCGTGAGGTGAGCCTGGCGGCCACACAGGCCCGTTACCAGGTGCCACACGGAGTGCCTTCAGCTCTGGTTGGCTGTCGGCTGTGAGAGGAGTAAGCAGACATCCTACAAGCCCTGCAGGACTGGAGGGGGTGGGGTGGCGGCAGGCTGAGCGGCTCCAGAGGGCGAGGTGCCCTGGAGGCAGTAGCCCCTCTTCAGGAGGACCGCGGGGGAGAAGCTGTGGGAGAGGAGGTTCTGCCTTCCTGGGAGGGCTGAGGTCATTCTCTCCCCTCGTAAAAAGCCAGCGCTCACAGAGGCTCAGGGGCTGCCCCACATCCCACAGCAGCAGAGGCCCAGCTGGCTGCCTGGAAGCCGTCCCAGGGCCGCAGGGCATTGGCTGCCTCAAGACAGGGTGTCCCTCCCAGTTCCACCCACTCCCAATAGCTGACTCCCTTTCTCCACTTCCATTCTCTCCTCCAAGCAGAGTGCCCCGCTCAGTAGCAGCTGGCCCATCCCCTGGCTCAGAGGCCTGGCTGGCTGCTGCCTTCCTTCCAGCTCCCTCTGGGGTTGAGGGGCATCTAGGCCCCGCCCCCGCCCCCCCCCCAGCCCTGACTTGTAGTGGCAGCCATGCCTGGGCAGCTCTGAGAGGCTGTGAGAGGGCACAGAGGCCTGGGCCAGCCCCCAGCACCCCAGGGCCGCTGTGTGGGGAAACATCATTCTCATGCTTTAGTTCTCTAGACATGGTTCCCTTATGTCTGTGAACTGACCTCAGAACAGATTAAAAATAACTGGTTTAAAGTCCTTGTCTAGTAAGTCCAGTGTCTGGGACAGTTGCTACTGGTTTTGTTTTCTTTGTCTATGGGCCCTACTTCTCTGTCTCTTTGCATCTCTGTTTCTTCTTGTTGTTGAAACTGAACATTGTGCACGATGGAATGTGGCTATTCTGGAATTCAGACTCTTTTCCTTCCTGGGTTTGTTTGCTCGCTCGGTGACTTTCCTGAATGAATTCTGTAGCTTCCGTATGTGACACACCCAAAGCGTGGATAAATCACAAAATAATTGTGCCGAGTTGAAGAAGCCAGATGAAAAAGACAACGTACTGTACGACTCCATTCATAGAAAACTCTAGAAAACACCAAGCAATCCAGAAAAGCCCATGGGAGGAAGTGAGTCTGAGATGTCAGTGAACAGAGGGTGAGGCCTTGGGTGCAGCCTTCTGTCCATCCTCTTGGGAAATGCCACGTTCAACACACACAACCCCACTCACAACTGGGAGGTACTAACTGGGCCACTTCCAACAACCCTGCTGCTATCAGCGGCTGCTGTCCTTTCAACGTGGTGCGGGCCTTACAAAGAAAGTCCTTTTTATTTAAACACACACACACACACACAACATACAACACACATACCACAGCACAACACACATACACCATACGTACCCCACACATAGCACGTACACACCACACACACAACACCACACACCATACACAACACACACACACAAGTAACAAACAGTGATTTCCTAGGACTGGGTGGGCACCGGGAGGGGCGGAAGGGGGGTCCCCAGGGGCCACGAGGGAGCTTTGGAGGATGGAGATGTTCTCTTGATTGTGACGGCAGCTTCGTGGGGGTATACGTGTGTCAGACTAAACTGTGACTTTCGGTACCTGCAGTCTGTGGTGTATGAATCATGCCTCCGCGAAGCCGTTCTGACGTTGTTCAGGATGATCCGGACCTGCTCCCGGGGACGACTGTGCCCCCTCTCCGTCCCCCACATGCAGAGCCGATGCCGCCACGGTGTGTCCCACTAGGTCCTCGGCGTCTCCCCGGCGCCTGGGCCTCCCCTCGGGGCGATGAGACCGTGTCCGCAGTGGTCACCCTGAGAGGGTCCACCTCGCCTCCCCGGCAGCTGCTGGGACCGAGGGAGGCACGTGACAGGGTCTGAGGGTCCCCAACCCAGGAGCCCTGGGCCACTCCCCAGAGGCAAGAGGCCGCCGGGCCCTGCCCTGAACCCAGATCCACGAGCACTCAGCGCGTGGCCATCTGAAGACTGCAGGACACCTGCGTGTGCACGTGTGTTGTGCGCGTGTGAGCGTGTGCATGTGTGCGCACACGTGTATGTGGGGGCGCATGCTGCTGCGCTCCTTTGCTGAACAGAGCTGAGCCTAGGAAGGAGGTGTGACGGGCCCAGGCGGTGGAACCTGCCCTCAGACCCCTCCTAGCCCGGGACCGACCCCCGAGTTGGCCTCCAGACCCCTCACTGCTGTGCTGTGATCCCCAGAGGAGAGACCAGGGGGAGGCCTGACGCTCCCAAGCAAACCCCCAAACGCAGGCTCTGCTGGTCGCTGTGGGGTGAGCGTCCCATCTCCATCACGGCTGACTTCAAGCCACCACGGACGTCAGTGCGTGCGGGTGAGAGCCGCAGCCAGCCTCTGAGGGCCCAGCCCCCCTCCCCGGGGCCCCTCCCGCAGGCTGGGCTCCTGACAACCTGCAGAGGAGACCGCCAGCTGTGAGATAAGGTGCTGCTCCAGGCAGGGCGTGCACGGCTGGGGGCATTCGAGTTTCGGTTTCGGCCCGGCCTTATCCTCAGGGCGCTGTGGCAGGAAAGGGCTCTGGAGTGGCCCCACGCCCCGCCCTCTGCAGGGGCGGTCCCTGCTGCTCCCTCTTCCCCAGCACAAATATAAACACACACACCACACACGCCACATACAACATACAACACACACACCACAGCACAACACACAACATACAACATACAACACACACACCACAGCCACCACACACAACATACAACATATATACCACAGCACAACACACCACACACAACATACAACACACAACACACACCACACACACCATACACACAACATACAACATACAACACACATACCACAGCACAACACACCACACACACAACATACAACATACAACACACACACCACAGCACAACACATACACCATACACACACCACACACAACACCACACACACCACACAACATACAACACACACGTACCACAGCACCACACACACACACACCACACACACACCACACACACACCATACACACACACCACACACACACACACCACACACACACCACACACACACCATACACACACACCACACACACACCATACACACACACCACACACACCACATACAACATACAACACACACACCACAGCACAACACACACACCACACACACACACACAAAAACACGTACCACAGCACAACACATACACCACACACACCACACACATAGTGTGTGCACACCACACACACACACACACAAAAACACGTACCACAGCACAACACATACACCACACACACCACACACGCAACATACAACACACCACACACATACCACAGCACAACACATACACCACACACACCACACACGCAACATACAACATACCACACACACACCACAGCACAACACATACACCACACACACCACACACGCAACATACAACATACCACACACACACCACAGCACAACACATACACCACACACACCACACACGCAACATACAACATACCACACACACACCACAGCACAACACATACACCACACACACCACACACGCAACATACAACATATATACCACAGCACAACACACCACACGCCACATACAACATACAACACACACACCACAGCACAACACATACACCACACACACCACACACGCAACATACAACATACCACACACACACCACAGCACAACACATACACCACACACACCACACACGCAACATACAACATATATACCACAGCACAACACACCACACGCCACATACAACATACAACACACACACCACAGCACAACACATACACACCACACACACACGCAACATACAACATACCACACACATACCACAGCACAACACATACAACACACACACCACAGCCACCACACACACAACATACAACATACAACACACATACCACAGCACAACACATACACCACACACACCACACACACAACATACAACACACCACACACATACCACAGCACAACACATACACCACACACATAGTGTGTGCACACCACACACACACACAAAAACACGTACCACAGCACAACACATACACCATACACACACCACACACACAACACCACACACACAACATACAACACACAACACACATACCACAGCACAACACATACACCACACACACCACACACATAGTGTGTGCACACCACACACACACACAAAAACACGTACCACAGCACAACACATACACCATACACACACCATACACACCACACACCATACGTACCACACACATAGCACGTACACACACACACACAACACCACACACACCACACAACATACAACACACACGTACCACAGCACAACACACACACACACCATACACACACACCACACACACACCATACACACACACCACACACACACCATACACACACACCACACACACACCACACCACACACACCACACACACACACCACATACGCACCACAAACGCACACACACCACACACACAACACCACACACACACACACATAGCACGTACACACCACACACACACCACACACACCCCACACACACACACACACACCACACACGCACCACAAACGCACAGGCTGACACGAGGGGCGGACTGGGCCCCGTCCAGCCAAAAAGCCCTCCCCGGGCGGGGACGTGGGTGCCTGTAGGTGCCCCGTGGGGTGGGCACCACCTCTAGTTCCCAGAACCACTCGGGGGCGAGGGAGGCGTGCTTGAGAGCGGAGGACGCTGAGGACGCGGATGCTGCGGGGGAGGGGCTCCCGGAGGGTCGGTAAGACTCCCCTGGGCTGCCCTTGGGGGCCTGGGCAAGACCTCCTGGGTGAACACCAAACCAGTGTGAGGCGGACAGCATCGCATACCCGTGTGGCCTAAGCCCCAACAAAGCCAACTCGAGCCTGACCGGCAGGTTCTCACCCCTCCCCGGCCTCGACGTCCCCCTGACCATGGGGCGCTGATGAATGTGAAGTCTACGTAAAAGTCCCACCAGGCCATGGGAAATGTCTACAGCGTCTGGCACACTGTGGGCGATGATGTAGCTAGTACGACCAACTTGGTCACTTTATACTCCTTGTTCGGGGCGAAGCTGGTGGCTCCTCAGGTCCTGCTGTGCTCAGCTCTGAGGTGGGGGCTGGCGTCGTTGAGGGTTAAAACCCACCTCTGTGCTGAGTCAGGGGCTGGCCAGCGTGGGTCCACAGGGAGCGAGGAGCGGGGTCCTGACAGATCCTGGCTCAGGCCCCTGCTGGGCCCACAAGTGATCCACACAAGACACGTCTCCACCGGCCACTCTACCAATGCCTTGAGCTGCTGCCCAGCTGGCCCTGCTGCCCGGCTGGCCCTGCTGCCCTGCTGCCCGGCTGGGCTGCTTCCAGTGCCGAACTGGGTCACTGGGGAAGCCAGGCTGCCGGCTGACCAGGTGCAGGCAGCTGGCTGGACAGCAGGGCTGGCGGCCACGGGGCACTTGGGCCGCCTTCCCAGGCCCACAGGTCGTGTGTGCCATGGCCCAGCGCCCCCCGGCCTCCAAAGGGGTTCTCCTGGGCTGATCTGGGGACAGTGGCCCTGGGGCATGCATCCAGGTGGCCTTGTAACCTGGTGGAGGCACCGAGTCGGGCGTCATCGGGAGGCGTGGGTCTCTGGCGTCTCTCGCCCCCACTCAGCGGGTGGCTGGGGTAGTCGCTTCTGTTCTCTGGGTCTGTTTCCACAAAACCAGGGCGCTAGACCAGTGGCCGGCAAACTCGTTCGTTAACAGAGCCGCAGTTTGCCAACCACTGCGTTCGACAGACCCGGTCGTGCTCACAGCCTGGTCCCGGGCCCAGCGGTGTCAGCGACGTCTGGGAACTTGGTGGAAACACCAATGCACAGGCTCCGTGTGGGACCCAAGGCTATCCCGTGTCACAGTGTGTTTGCACACACACACTCTCCCTGGAAGGACACCCGAGAGAGGGTGGCACCTACTTTACACAGCAGTTCCCCGTGTCCAGTCTGCCCGCCGCTGCTGGCTCTGACCGCGAGGGCTCAGTGAGGTCTGAGTGACTGTCTTTCGTTTAAAACACGTCAATATCCCTCTGTTACAGGCAGGCCCGGGAGCCAGGGCTTGGCAGCAACCACACAGCCTGGTGTGAGTGTGCGCACGCGCGTGTGCGCGTGTAGAAAGGCTTCATGGAAATGTGGTACCTGGGTAGATGTGGGGTAGTACGGAGGACGGACCAGCATGAGTGAAGACCCGTCTGTCTGTCTGTCTGTCTGTCCGGAACATGGGCTAGACGTGAGAAGAAGAGAGCCTTATGCCTGGAGAGCCCGGAGCCAGCCTGCGGCCTGAGTTGCCAGGTATCCCCGCTGTCCAGGGAGCAGAAACAGAAACCGGGGGGAGAGCTTTGGCGCCAGCCTCCTGGGCACCAGCCTCCCGGGGCGCCAGCCTCCTGGGGGGGCCGCTACCGCCTCCTGTTCCACAGGAGTGAGACCCTGCCAGCCTGGGCGTGGCCACACTGCAGGACTGGCGTTTGGATCGGGTCTGACTCCCACCCGGCTCTGCGGAGTGGCCCTGCTGTGGGGAGTGAGGGAAGGCTTCCCCGAGGAGTCGCACGGGGCCCACAGAGCGGGACGGCAGGGTTGGGCGTCGGGCACAGAAGGAACGCCACGTGCGAAGGTTCTGTGTTGCGAGAACTGGCTGGAAAGGATGCGGGAAGCGCTGCCCCGTCATGGAGGCCTGCCCAGGCAGCAGGCGCAGCCCCAGTCCCAGAGCGGCCTGCATTCCCGCCGAGGGCTTGCAGGCCGGTGGCTACCCTCTCTGCTTCCAGAAGACCGTTCGGGCAGCGAGACGGGGGGCTAATTGTAGGCGGCAAGGCTGGAGGGAGGGAGGCGATGGTGGTAAGTCAGGTGAGAGAGGACGGTGGCCGGATGAAGGCAGGAGTGGCCACAGAGAGAAGTGAATAGTTTGAGAGATATTTAGGAAGAAGAAGGGCGTGAAATGATTAGCAGAAGACGCAGGTGCAGGAGAGGGAGGAGTCACAGATGACCCCTGGATTTGGGGGCAGCTGGAGGTGAGAAAGCCAGGTTTGGATACAACATGAGAGGTGTCTGCAGGAGAGCCACGTGGGCGGCCCAGTAGGTGGTCACCTTTATTCGCTTCTTCAACCAATAGTTACTGTCGCCTGCAGTGAGCCAGGCGTGTGTGTGTGTGTGTGTGTGTGTGTGTGTGTGTGTGTGTGTGTGTGGCGGGGGGGGGGGGGGGGGACGCGGATTGCAGTGAATTAAACAAGCTCCCTAACCTTGGAGGGTTAATTGCGGAGCCAATTAACAAAGAACTAAAGAAACAAGCGTTACCGCTCATCAAAGGTGCTGTGAGGACCTGAGGAATGGCGGTCACCCTACGCAGCCAGAGCAGGCCCGTGAGAGACAAGCGGGCCGAGTGCTGAGCCCCACCTGTTGCCTTCTCCACATGAGGTGGGAAAGGTGCCCTGGGTCTCTCTCTCTCATTCAGGCCTGACACCTCCCAGCGGGGGTGATACTGACACTGGGTCTGGGAAGAATGGGCGGGTTTCACCAGGCATCTGTCAGGTGATTACCTGTCTTGGCTTCTCCTGACCTCACTTAAGAGTGGACACTGTGCCCGGCCAGTGTGGCTCAGTGGTTTGAGCGTGGACCTATGAACCAGGAGGTCACACTTCAATTCCCACCCAGGGCACAGGCCTGGGTTGTGGGCTCCATCCCCAGTGTGGGTTGTGCAGGAGGCAGCCGATCCGTGACTCTCTCTCATCGTTGATGTCTCCCTCTCCCTCTCTCTCTCCCTTCCTCTCTGACATCACTAAGAAAATATCTTAGAGTGGAAACTGCGGCCCAAAGCTGCCTGGGGAGGGGTGTCAGAGACGGACACTGGCCTGGGAACCGGCTCCGGGTGCTGCAGGGAGAAGCAGATGCCGGCAGGTCAGCTGGAGCCAGCCAGCTTCCAAGGCTCCTCCTGGCCCGCGATGCCCTCCTCGGAGCCATAGCAGATTCATCAACACGAAAAAAGAAGCCAGCAGGGCCGGGCTGAGGCCTCCGGGGGCACTGATTCAATTCATGGGGCGGCGGGCGGCGGCCCCTTTAAACGCGGTCCCCTCCCGAGTCACCCCGTCCAGGACCGGGGACTTCCCGGGCCACAGCCGCGCCGCCCGTGCCGCCGCCGCCGCCGGGACCTTTCCCCTACTTTCCAGGCCCCCAGACCCCGCCCCCTCGCGCCGACACGACACGTGCCGCGCCCCGCCCCTCGCATCACGCCGCGGCCAGGCTTTGATCATGCGGCTCCCCGCCGCGCCCATTGGCCGGCGGAGCAGGGGCCCGCGCCGATTGGCTGGCGAACACCCGGCCCCGCCCCGGTGTATTTTGGTTTGCCTCCCGCCCCGCCCCCGCGGCCGCGCCCTCGGCGGGCGCCCCGCCCCTCCGCACCGCCAGGGCCGAGCCGGGCAGAGCGGCGCGGGCGGGCGGAGGCGCGTGCCGGCCCCTGGAGCTCGGGTCGCGGAGGCTGCCTTCGCCACGCACGTGCAGCCGCCGCCGCGCTCGGAGCATCCACCCCGCCGGCGCTTTGTTGCCTCGGGGCCGCCGGCACCATGCACACGCCGACCTCCACGGGTCCCGGCGAGGCGCGCGCGGTGAGTGGCCATGGGTGGGAGCGAGAGGCGAGTCGGAGTATGCGGGGCTGGGACGCGAGGGAGGGCGGGGCGCGCGGGGCCTCGCTGTGGGCGCACCTTTAGGAGCCCGGACTGGGTTGCAGCGCCGGGAGGGGCGGCGGCCGCTGGGGCTGGGCGGGGGCGTGTGCCCCGCGGCACCCACCGCAGCTTTGTCTCGCGCCCCGCAGCGGCGCCGCCCAGGCTGTGGGCGCGGGGCTATTTCCAGGCAGTGACGTCACCAGGCTGGGAGGTGGTGACCATTGGGCGGGGAGCGGCTGGCGGGAACGCGGCATGCGGGCGGCGGGGCCGGGCGGGCTGCGCGGGGCGGGGCCGGGGCTGTGGGAACCCGCGCTGCGGGCGGGTGGTGCCAAGGGAGCCGGGGCTCGCAGGTTGCCTTTCGCCTCATCCTGGGGCTCCTGCAGTCGCGCCTCGAGGGCTGCGGGGTGGTCGCTGGCTAGTCCTGGCACCGGACCGCGAGGGTCGGAGAGACGGTCTGGGAGCTCTGCGCGTCCTGCTCGGGGCCTCCCTCCACCCCACCCCACCCCCGTCCTCCCGCATAAAGTCACGCCTATGACTTCACAGTTTGTCCGAGGCCCCGGAGAGCTGGGCCAGAGCGATTGTAAGGCTGCCTCCTTGCCGGTGTGCCTTGTGGGGAACCTGAACGGGAGCAGAGGGTTTGATGCGGGCTCGGTGTGCCCTGCGGGGAACCTGAGCGGGAGCAGAGGGTTTGATGCGGGCTCGGCCTTGAAGTTACTTCCCGCCTGAAAAAGCGCGGGTGTGGCGCCTGAGAAGACAGACTCCTGGGTTGTGGCGGAAATTAGAGGCTCCCTCTCACCCCTGCCCGCCCCCTCCCCACCACTAGCCTGGAGGCATGAAGGTGGGACTCAGGTCCCCGGGACCAGGAACAGGCTTTACACTCCTGGGGCCCATGGAGTTCAGCCTCCGGCCGCGAAGTTCTGCTTGACTGACGGCCGTGGGGAAGGCTCCAGAATGTTGCCCAAAATGCATCGGCAGGGACACTCCCCGGTGGCTTTGCCAACTGGGAAGAGCCGGGCCCACCAGGAAGCGAGGATGGAGGCCGTGTCCCCTCCTCCCGGTGCGATGAGGCACTTGGGCTCCCACCTCTGGAGTTAACTCTTACCAGCTTCCACAGAAGAAAGGAACTTGACAATCCAGAGCCTTTTTAAGAACCAGGGTTTTCTGTGGAAACGGCTTGCCCACCACGCCCAGCTGTCAGAACGGGCCGGAAAGCACAGTGGTCGGAACGTTCTGGTGGCAGCTTTCCCTGGAGCGGAGCTCGCCGGGAGCGGCGTGTGGTGCGTGATGTGCCGTGTGAGTGCGGGCTCCTGGTGCGCGCGTCCCCGTGCCTTCCTCTGCATTTCCCGGGGCTGAGAAGCTGTCGTGTCGCCCGCCTTTAGGTGGACATCATGGACATATGTGAGTCCATCCTGGAGAGGAAGCGGCATGACAGCGAACGGTCTGCGTGTGGCCTCTTGGAGCTGAATGACATCGAAGCTGTCGAGGCTCTTGTTTGCATGAGCTCCTGGGGTCAAAGGTCCCAGACCGGCGACCTGTGGAAGATCAGACCCCTCACACCCGTGTCTGACTCTGGGGATGTCGCCACCGCCCTGCTGGTGGACGAAGCCACACCCGAGCTGCCCAAGGACTTCCACTCCTTGCTGGTAAGAGGCGGGGAGAGGAGCGTTTTGTGCCGTGGCTAGCGTGCCTGGAATGCGTCCGTGAGCTGGGGAACGCGTGGGCAGGTTCCCTGGGATGCTGGCAAGCAAGCGCATAGCCTCCCTGTGAGCATAGCCTCCCTGTGAGCATAGCCTCCCTGTGAGCATAGCCTCCCTGTGAGCATAGCCTCCCTGTGAGGGAGCTAAGATGAAGCTTCGTTTTGTCTTTTGGAAACATGGTCTGTCCATGGATCGACCGTAGCTTGCAGGCACAGGGCTAAAGTGTGCATAGGACGGAGCCTACAGATGGAGTTGAGAAAGTGAAATGTACCCATTTCCCTGGGCAGTGGCAGGGTGGGGACCAGGTTCCCCCGATGACCGAGTCCAGCATCAGGGTAAGTGGGTGGCGGCGGGGGAAAGCCTGCGCTGAGTGGGCTGGCGGGAATGCTGGCCCCTGCCTCCCTGTGGCTGCCACCTTCTGACGTGGGTGAGTTGGCTGCAGCCGGGCATGGTGTTCTGTTTGTTTCCTTAACTCACTGCGGCTGTGCCATGGCGGGAGAGACGGCTCCTCCGCTCGGAGAGGGGAGAGCTGTCTGCTGCGAGCAGAAGTGACCGTGGTGACCTCGTGGCCCTGGGCTGGGAGCTGGCGCTGGAAGGGGACCGTGGAAAGCCGCCTGGAGAGGGATGAGAAGGGCCACGCGTGCGTGCGGCAGAGCGGACTGCAGAGGCCCGGCCTGGCTGCCGAGGGCTCTTCCCCGGAGGCTGGAAAGCGGGAATTGTTGGGGCCGTGCAGAGAGGCTTGGCCTAGGCAGACACTGGTTAGAGCGTGGCCTCTGGGCGTCATCGCTCGGGTGGGTGTGCCTGGCCTCATCTAGTGGGCGCTGGCTGAGTGTGTATCCAATGAGAACCACTGGGGCTTCAAAGACGTTTCTGAGAGCCCAAAACTACTGTGCAAGCCCTCGCTGGAGTGTAAATTTGTTTTCTCACCACAGTCCTAATGCTTGCGTTGCTCATTTCAGTCGCTGTGCGGGCCCGGGAGCGGCGCTGAGTAGAGCCCAGCAAAGGGACCGGTTTGGGAGGTCAGAAAAGGGGGGGGAGGGACCAGGAAGTAAAGGCGCCGGGAGCATCCCACCAACGTAAATGCCTTTGAAAATGCGACCACGGCAGCCTCTCCCACCCGATCTTTCTTTTCCTTTCCCCCAAGTGCATGACCCCTCCTCAGAGCCCTGACCTCACGGAGCCGCCGACGAGAACACCGGTTCCCTCCCAAGCACCCCCGGATTCCAAAGCAGCCAGCGCCCTGAGCCGGAGGGAGGAGAGGAGCCTGCCGGGTGTGAAGCCAGAGCTGCCGGAGCCTGGCGCCTCCTGCAGGGCTGTGGTGGCCGGTGCCACCCCCCACGCCCTGGGGAGTCCTGTGCCTGGCCGCACTCCTGCCACCCAGACTCCGGAACGTCAGCCTCCAGACCGCAGGGGAGGAGCAGCGCCGCGTCGGGGACCCGCGGGAGCGTTGCGGGATGCGCGCCTCGGAGACCCTCCCCTCGCCTTGAACTCGGGGCCCTGCCCGCCTCGCTCCAAGACGTCTGGCGACTGGGTCCCCCCCGACCAAGGCCAGCAGGCAGGTCGGCCAGTTGCAGTCCCACCCTGCTCACCAAAGAACTATGAAAGTGACTGGCCAGGGAGCACCCCGCCTCTGATCTCTGTCCCCGCCCCCAGCCCTCCCGTCCTGTGCCACATGATCCCCGTGGCTGGACAAAGTGGCGTGTTGCCGGCGGCGTTTTTGAAGGCCCCTCCCCCGGTATCCGCCGGGACGGTCACACCCGTTCTCCCCCACGCTGCTCCAGGGCCCCAGCCCGTGCTCATGGGCCCGTCTGTGCCTCAGGGAGCTGTGATGCTGGTCCTGCCCCAGCGGGCGCTCCCCCAGCCCGCCGCCTGCTCCCCGGCAGGTGTCCTGGCTGCGGGGAATACCAGGCTGTTGCCTCTTGCCCCGGCCCCAGTGTTCATCGCCACCAGTCACAACCCTCAGGGAGACTTCTCCCGAAGGAGGAACTACGTTTGCGACTTCCCAGGCTGCCGGAAAACCTACTTCAAAAGTTCCCACCTCAAGGCGCATCTCCGCACCCACACAGGTAGGCATGGGGCGCGCAGATCCCGGGTCGGGGAAACCGTGGCTTTCCTGGGACACGGTATCGGCTCGCCCCGGACACAACACAACACGCAGGCGTCCCGTGACTGCGATCCTTGGGTGGCGCTTAGGGGGGCGCTCACGTTGCCCCTTTGTCTTCACGTGGCCGGGACATCCCGCGCGCTCTCTGCACTTTGGAAACTGTTCTCCCGTTCAGTCAACATCAGTGGGCCTCGGGTTTACTACGGGGCAGGTCTCTCCAGCGTGTGGAAAGGCTGGAGCCCCTGGAATATCTGAAATGTGAAGGAGTACAGTTTTCTTTTGGGAATACGTAGTTTTTCATTCAGAAGTCACACAAGAAAGTATAATGACTGAGTGGTCTCTTAGCTGTCTTAGCTGCATTCAATAGACGCTTCTGCGATGATGGGAATTTTCTCTGTCTATCAGGGTAGCCGTGAGCCACACGCCCTTGAAATGTGGACAGCGGCTAAGAAACGGACCGTGACGCTGTCGTTAAGTGCGCGTTTACGTAGCTCGGGGCTGGTGCTGCCGTGCTGTGTACCAGGCGTGAGGGGCCCCGGTAGGGCTTCTGCCTGGGCTGAGGGGGGCGGGCTCTCGGGTGTCCAGGGCACGCTGCTCTCCGAGCCTGTGTTCTGTCGTCTTGTTCTGAAGGGTCCTGTGGTTGAGCAATCGGTGGTTAAACTCACCTTTCAGGGTTCACACGCACATGCACACGCACACGCACACGCACACACACAGTAACAGGCTCAGGTTCTGCAGCGAAGATTGTTCCGTAGACTCTGATCCTGAAATCCCTCCCACCAGCGTGTCTGCTGGTGGCCTGTGGAACAGCCGCGTGGATGGGGCAGGGCCGGGAGGGAGCGGCGGGCGGGGGCCCTCCCTGGCACACTGCAGCCCTGAGGGGCAGCTCCCGCTTGAGCAGGGGGCAGCCTGGAGCGGGCGGGCGGGCGTCACAAAGGGAGCTCTAGCCCTGGCTGGTGTGGCTCAGTGGATAGAGCGTCGGCCTGTGGACTGAAGGGTCTCAGGTTCGATTCCGGTCAAGGGCACATGCCTGGGTTGCTGGCTCGGTCCAACATGCAGGAGGCAGCCAATCAAGGATTCCCTTTCATCATTGATGTTTCTATCTCTCTCTTCCTCTCTGAAATAAATAAAAATATATTTTAAAAAAAAACACAACAACACGAAGGGAGCTCTAGGCCTCCACCCTACGGGCGGGCGTGCTCAGGTGCAGGCTCCGAGCCTGGCCCGCCACGCACCTGCCTCTCCACCTTGACCTTCCCTCCCCAGCTCCACATCCTGCCCTTCACCTGCCACCCTCTGCCCATCTCTCCTCTCTGAACACCCGGAAGGGCCTTCCCAAAGCCGTTCTTACAGGTGTTTCCTGATCGCATTCCTTCTTGACCCGAGGAGCGTACTGTATTTCCCACCATGCTTTCTGCTTCGTGTTTTAGTTTCTTAGGGACCTGACTGCCTGAGATATAAACGCTTGGTGTCGCCCGTCTGGAGTGGCTCAGCGGTTGAATGTTGACCTATGAGCCAGGAGGTCATGGTTCGATCCCCGGTCAGGGCACATACAGTCAACCAGTGAATGTATCTGTGAGTGGAACAACAAATCGGTTTAGAGATACAACCGTTTTAGCTCTAAAATTCAACGTTTTAAAAAAAAGAATGCTCATTAAGGAAAAAAGTCTTCCCCTTACCATAAGCTAACAGTTGAAGATTTGTTTACTTACTTAAAATACATTTTTATTGATTTCAGAGAGGAAGGGAGAGGGAGAGAAAGATAGAAACACCAATGATGGGAGAGAATCATTGATTGGCTGCCTCCTTCACGCTCCCTATTGGGGACTGAGCCCGCAACCTGGCATGTGCCCTTGACCAGAATTGAACCTGGGACCCTTCAGTCCGCAGGCGGATGCTCCATCCACTGGTCCAAACCGGCCAGGGCGAAGATTTATTTAAAGATAGCTTTCGGAAGATTGGACATCCCTGGGCCCTGCCACTGTATCTCAGGTGTGGCAGGAGGAAATGCATCTTGGAGGATTTCTTGACTTCTGAGTAGCCCGATCCCGGTATAACTGGGTATTACTGTTGTCCTAGATTTCGAGGAACAAAATTTAAAAACAACACGGGTTAGCCCTAGCTGGTGTGGCTCAGTGGACAGAGCGTCGGCCTGTGGACCGAAGGGTCCCGGGTTCGATTCCCGGTCAGGGCACATGCCTGGGTTGCGGGCTCCGTCCCCAGTAGGGGGCGTGCAGGAGGCAGCCAATCAGTGATGCTCTCTCATCATTGATGTTTCTATCTCTTCTCTCCCTTTCCCTTGCTCTCTGAAATCAATAAGGATATTTTTTAAAAAATGAAATAAAAATGACGACAACACAGGTGGCGCGGTAGGCGCTGAGCGCTTAGTCTTCTGTAACGTGTGTTTTCTCGCCGACAGGGGAGAAGCCGTTCAGCTGCGGCTGGGACGGCTGCGACAAGAGGTTCGCGCGCTCGGACGAGCTGTCCCGCCACCGCCGCACTCACACCGGGGAGAAGAGGTTCGCGTGCCCCCTGTGTGACCGGCGCTTCATGCGCAGCGACCACCTGACCAAGCACGCCCGGCGTCACATGACCACCAAGAAGCCCCCTGGCTGGCAGGCAGAGGCTGGCACACTGGACAGAACCGCCGCCGCGGAGGCGGAGAAGCCCAGGAGCCCGCTGGGGAGCGGGCCGGCCTCGGCCTGAAGGGCCGGCCGCGAGCCGCCCGTGGGACTTGGAGAAGGATGGACTGGTGGTGCCCTCTCCCAAAACCACTGTCGTGGGGCCTGGGGGAGAGCAGAGGCCGGTTCTGGTGAGCCCACGTTACCTGCTCTCTTCTTGGTTGAGGCCCTGTTCAGTGTCTTGTAGGTTCAGAAGTTTTTTTAAGGAAATGGAAGAAAAGTGGACCATCTCCGTCACCAGCATTCAAACATTTCGGCAATAAATTTTGCAAAATCTGGATTTTTTTTTACAGCCTTTGTATTCACCTTTTGTAGAAATGAGACAGGGTGTGACTTTATACGTTTCTTACGGAAAGGTTTATATTGTTAGTCCTCCGATCACCAATTTCTAGATGGATGATTTCGCAGTCCTTTCAGTGGTTCCCGTAAAGAACCGCTCACCAAAACTACTGTTGTTATAAGAACCCTTTCAGTAACCTTGGAACGTTACTCAGCCAGGAAACAAAGAATCACAAGTCTGCAATCAGGCCTTTTAGAGCGAAGAATTGTTTAGCGTCGGAGCTGGTCGACAGAGTCTCAGAGAAGTGGGGAGAACGGCGTGGCAGGCAGCTCCCTCCGGACGCCCTCCACGGACGCGCCAGGCAGCCCGTCCTTTGTGGCTGTGGCCCACGCCTCAAAATGGTGGCTGCGTAGAACTAGTCACCTGTGTCTGCGGTGTGACTTGTGCGGGATGTCCCCAGAGGATGACTTAACACACTCCACGGACAGACAGACAGACAGACACCCTGTGGTCAGGGGGCCTCGGCAGGATCCGTCTGCTCTGTGGAGAGCACAGCATTCGCAGTCCCCTGTCTGCACCTCAGACGGGGGCGGGGGGAAGAAGATAATGCAACCCAGCTGCCCCGGCAGCGGCAGGGACTTCCTGCGGCCCCGTCCGTCCGTCCGTCCATCCATCTGTAGTACTTGGTGGGCAGAGCACCTCCTCAGAGCAGCAGGGCGTGGCCTCGCTGGTGGGAGGAGCTTCCCACCCAAGTACAGCTCTGTGCTCTGCACACCCAGGCGCAGGGTGCGTGCGGGCGGCCCGGCCCAGGGTCTGGCGCCTTTGCGATGGAGAACGGGAGGAAATGCACGTTACGCCCAACGGCAGTGGTGCCACCCAGCTGCCCTTTCACTCGTGGTGTTGGAAGGGAACTGGTCACACGGAAAACTCCGTGCAGTGGGGGTGTTGGCAGTCCGGTCGGAACTAGACCGCGGGCACCGACGTTGAGGCTGTGGGCACAGGCCCTCGCTGCACAGCGCCTGCCCCTGGCCGCGCCGGGAATCCAGGCAGCAGAGCGCGCGAAGGAACGGAGGGATGGTGTCCAGGGTCCGGTGTGCAGTTGGTCTTTGCCTCTAGGGGCCTGGCGTTTACCTTTATTACAGTGATGGTAAGGTGAGGTGCGGAATGAATATAATGAGGTTCGTGCCAGAGAACACCCATGGGACGCATACAGCGCCGGTCCTTTCTCTCCCACTCAGGCCTTTAAATCAGCCCGAACACCGCCCCGTGCGTGTCCGAGGCGGCATTGCACTTGGGCGTTTGCCTTCGTTCTACAAAACGACGGTGGTCCCGCCCGTGTGGTGGTGGATCCCACCAGGGACACGGAGTTTCATCCTGAGCAGCGTCGTCTCTAAGGAGACGTGCTGCTGTGGCTTTGCTTTGCACTTCCGTTCCTGGTCAGAGGTGGAAATGCCCCCTTTGCCTTCTGTCTGGCCCCGAAGGACGGGACGTTGGGAAACAGTTTCGTCTGAAGAATTCTGTCCCGAGAGCCACCCTTGGTTGGTTCTGCGTGGAGCCCCGTGAAGCCACCCCCTTCCCCGTGTTGCCGGCCCCCCAGTGCACTTTACTTCCTGAGCAGTTCTGCTTGATCTTTGTTGACTTGGAGCCTTTTAAGTGGTTTCAGTAACATTTGAAATGTCTCGGAGTTATGTTTCCTGTACCACCAGACTTTGACTTATTTAAATGAATATGTGTGATGTAACCTTTTTCTATGAATTGTATAAAACTTCTTGGATTTGCAAACTGGACTTGTGTCCCGTGTCATTGAACTGCCCCAGTTATAATTTACCAACTCCAGTGCATATAGGCCCAGCCTACGCCTTCTCTCTCTTCCCTGGGTTCCGTTCTGCTCCCGGGCCCCCCAGGTTCCGTGGAGGGTCCTTTCTGAAAGAACTGTGGGGAGAGGCAGCTGCTGTGTGGGCCGCTCTGGTGCTGGGTCTGGCCCTGGCAGGACCGTGGGTGCGGGGTGGCCCCGGGGCCCTCCCGTTGAGCCCGTCCTGTGCCAAGAGGTGGGAGGGAGGGAGCTCGTCCCTGCCACCCTCAGCCCAGGCTTAGCAGTGCCACGGCCCAGTCTTCACGCCTGCTCCTGGGGTACGTTCTCTCCTGCACCCCTCAGGCTGGGGTTTGCGTCCACGTCCCCTTAAAGGAGCTGCTGTGGATGTTGCCAGGGACGCGTGGGTTCAGGTCTCAGACCTCCTCACGTTTGTCCAAAACGACCAAGCTCCTCATCTCCCCAGTGCTAGGTTTTCTCACAGTTGACTCCCTTGTCTTTGAAAAGAACAGCAAGCCCTGGCCAGTCTGGCTCGGTGGATAGAGCTTCGGCCTGGGGACTGATGGGTCCCAGGTTCGATTCCAGTTAAGGGCACATGCCTGGGTTGCAGGCTTGATCCCCAGTGGGGGGCATGCAGGAGGCAGCTGATCAATGAGTCTCATCATTGATGTTTCAATCTCTCCCTCTTCCTCTCTGAAATCAATATATTTAAAATAAAAAGAACAGCAAGCCCGGAGGGCATGGCTCAGTGGTTGAGCGTCCACCTATGAACCAGGAGGTCAGGGTTCGATCCCTGGTCAGGGCACATGCCCAGGTTGTGGGCTCCATTCCCAGTGTGGGGGTGCAGGAGGCAGCCGATCAATGATTCTCTCATCATTGATGTGTGTCTCTCTCCCTCTCCCTTCCTCTCTGACATCGATAAAAGTAGACTTAAAACCCAAACCAAACAGCAAGACTACCCTTCAGGTTGCCAGGGGCAGCTGGAGTCACCCTCGCCTCCGTTCTCACTTGACACGCAGTCAATCCTCTTGGCTCGGTGCCTTCCATCGCCCCCCATCCTGGGATGTGATGGTGGCAAAGACACGCAGGTGTGATTCGTGGGCCATGCTGGCCCTGGTCATGTGTGTGCATGTGTGTGCAGGCGTGCTGGGGAGGCGAGATCCTAATGGGCTTTGCACTTAGCAGTCCATCTAGGGGCCTCCAGCTCCACCCTTGCTCTGGGTGGCGGCCACAAGTTGGTTGCTCAGCTTGGTGGCTGTGCCTGCTGTCTTCCCTCTGTGCCTCCCAGGGCCTGCTTCCCAGCTGTAACGTCACGGTGTCTTTGCTTTCAACCTGCCTCTCCGTTAGCAACGTTTAAAATGAGGCGCTTGAGACATGTTCTTAACAGCTGGGCCCCACCCTGCGAGGAAGCCCAGGCAAGGACTCCTTGCTCCAGAGGAGAGACACACTCAGTCCTCTGTGGGGGGGCTCCCTCCCCAAGAAGCCGAGAGTCCCCAGGTGGCCCTGAGCGGGCTCGGAGACAGGCGCCCTCTCCCCAGAGAAACCTGCCTAAAGGCTGAGATGATGGAGAGAGAAGACGCCCCCAGCCCAGGGCCAGGGGAGGAGGTGCGCATGCCCGAGGAGATGACACAGATGAGGAACTGGGGGCAGGGGCACCCCCTGGGCTCCCACCCAGCTCTGGGGAGCCGCCTCAGGGCCCCCTTCTCTGGACTCCCAACACTGCAGGTCTGACCATGAGTAATGAACTTCACTCCAAGTCTAATCCACCTGCTAAAAGACAAGGCCCCCCATGACAGGGATCATAGCACCCCTACCCCCACCTCCCGTCCGTCCATCCATCGAATGGAACTTTAAGTTTCCTTATTCATAAAACGAGGACTGTGGGGACAACAGGTGCAGCGTGCCTGGCACAGGGGGCACCCAGGGACGGCCTTGGCCGGATCTAGGACTCTGGTTGTGAGAAATGGAATGTCAGCTTCTTTTAAAAGAAGCACTTGTGCCCTGGCCGGCGTGGCGCACTTGGCTGGAGCATTGTCCTGGACACCACAAGGCCGTGGGTTCGGTTCCCAGTCAGGGCGCGTCCCTAGGTTGCAGGCTGGGTCCCCAGGATGGGGGCGTGTGGGAGGCGGCTGATGGATGTTTCTCCCCTCCTCTTTCGAAGATCAAACACCTGTGGGTGAGAACTTACTAACAAAACCATTAAAAGTAGCATGTGCATTACTAAAATAGGAATGGCTTTAATCGTTTTATCCAAAGGAAGGGCTTGGGCTTGGGCGAGAAACAGCTCTCATTGTGGGGGGTTCAGAGCCCACCCTCCCGGGCTCCATGGCTCCGTCCTGACTTGGGAGAAACCTCCCCGCTATGGACCATCCGATCAAAGGCCCTCTCGTCAAAGAAGCCAAGTTCACGGAGACACCCGTTTGCACGATGGCACGGGCTGCGGGTCTGTCGGGTAAGGCGCTCTTGCATCTGCAGGCCACGCCAGGCAGGCCGTTGTGTCGGTGGGAAATGCGGGACTAGCTGGGACCGCTTCCGGCTTCGGCAGAAACCGCAGTCGCCGCCACGTGGCCCCCTTGCGTCGCTGCCCTCCCCAGCATCCGGGGAGGGGCAGGTCCCGGGGCCTCCTGACCACTCCTCTCCCTGCGCTTCCGCTTCCGGGAGCAGCCACACCTGGGCCACGCCGGAAGTCCCGCCTCCCTGCGTGCCTCCGATGGAGGGGCGTCCTGGGCAAGGCCGCTTTGGACTCATCAGCCTCTTCCGGCCTCGCCGCTGTGATGTCTACTCCCACCGCCGCCGGGAAGACCGGGACGAGGCCCCGCAGGCGCGGGCCAGGTGAGGGCAGGTGGTCCTGCAGGCCCCTCAGCACGGGCAGTGCCCTGCCCCGGGGGGCGGGAACCGTGCGACCCCCGGTTGTCAGAGTGGGCAGAGCCTCCAGGACTCCCTTTCCAGGGAGGGAAATGGAGACCCCAAGGGCAGGATCAGAGCTGGGCCCCGGCCCCGGCGCCGGCCCGTGCTGTCCCCCTGGAGGCAGGCAGCCTCCTGCACAGTCCATCCATCCTGCTCCTGGGGTGGCTGGGAGCCCGCAGCGTGGTCTCGCCTGGAGCCCGTTAGAAATGTGGGCTTGGAGGCGCCCACGGCCCCACCGAGTCAGAATCTGCATTTCGACCACATCTCCAGGACGTTCGCCTGCAGAACTCAGGGCGACTCCCTCCGGCCGGTCCGCCCGTGACCACCTCCTGGCAGCAGGCACGCGGGCTGGCAGGCTCCGGACCCTCTGAACGTGGGTGGAAAGGTCGGTGTGAAAGTCCGTGCGTGGCTGCTTGTGGGCAGCAGCTCAGCTCCAGCTCGGGCCCGGGAGGGGCAGGGTGCGCACCCCCAGCCCAGGCTCCCGGAGGCCGTCCGGCGGGGCCTCAGGGGCCGTACTCCTGCTCGATGCTGGCCATCAGCTCCTCCTCGGAACAGTCGTACACGATGACCGACCGCCTCTCCGGCCTCTTGTGGCTGCTGCCCGGGGCTCTGCGGGCCAGAAACAGACACGGTGTCAGGAGGCAAGACGTGGCCTTGGAACTCGGTCCCTCTCCTGGGAAACCGCCATGGCCCCGGGCGCCGGGGGATTCTGATCATCCCGTGACCCAAACCGGGAAGCCCTGGCCTGGGGACCCCTCCCCGGACTGTCCCTCTCCGGGGAGCAGGCTGCTGCCCCTGCCTGCAGCCAGCCAGGGCCCGAGTGCTCAGGGCGAGGCCAGAGCAGAGGGCCCAGTTCCAGTCCCGGCTCCGCCACGTACTAGCTCCGTGGCCTTTCTTTTTCTCTAAAATGAGCCGTCTTCACCGGTTCCTTCGAGGCAGAAACGAGGTAGAGTGCATGGACGGCATGTGACAGAGTCTTGCCCTCGGCAAGTGTGGGCGGGGGTGCCACAGCCCCCCCCCCTGCCTCCGGGGGTCCCATGGGAGCTGCTGCGGGGGACAGGGTGGGGCCCCTCCACCAGCCAACCTGAGGGTGAGCTGAGATGCTGAATGCCGTGTGTCTAGCGTGGAGCGTGGCAGCTAGGAGTGCTGGGCAGGAAGGTCCCAGCAAAGCCCGACACGTCCTGCTCCTGCTCCTGCTGTCCCCTCGGGGGCTGGCGGCAGGTGGCCAGGGCAGGGAATTCGGAATGGGGGAGGGACCTCAGGGACCCCAAGGGCACCAGCGTCTCTTGAACAAGCCAGGGGGGAGCCGGAAGCTCGCTGTCCCGCAGGGGTCCCGGGGGGTACCAGTTCGGGGTCCTCAGCGGAGCCCTTCCAGGGGGTTAAGTGTGTTTTCCTGGGACTAGAGGGGCCCATCTGTCCCGCTCTGGGCAGTCAACTCCTGAAGGCCAAGGTCGGCGTCTCATCCTGAGCGATGGGTGAGGCTGCGACCGGGAGGGGCGGGTCCCGGACGCCTGAGGGAATGGGTCAGGGCCTTTTCAGGAGGGTCACAGCTGCTGGGACCTGCCCCCCTCTCCCCCCACCCAGAGGCAGAGCTTTGCATTCTAAGAGGGAGCTGCGTGGGGGATGAGGCTGAGGGGCAGGTGGAGACCACAGAAGAGCCGGAGACCACGGAAGAGCCGGAGCCCAGCAGTAAGTGACTCCCGGACTTACCCGGGCGCGCCGCTGCTCTCTGGGTGGTCTTCGGCTCTGTGCTCGGGGGACACCTTGAGAAGGACAGGAGGGAGAGGCATCAAAGGGTGAGCGATGGCGAGTGTCCCACCGCTCCGGCTTTCTGTGAACCCAGTGGCCACCACGTGCAGCCCAGGGCCGAACACCATCCCACTGTGTGCGCCAGCCCTCAGGACCGGACGCTGTCCCACTGTGTGCGCCAGCCCTCAGGACCGGACACCGTCCCACTGTGTGCGCCAGCCCTCAGGACCGGACACCGGACGCCATCCCACTGTGTGCGCCAGCCCTCAGGACCGGACGCCGTCCCACTGTGTGCGCCAGCCCTCAGGACCGGACGCCGTCCCACTGTGTGCGCCAGCCCTCAGGACCGGACGCCGTCCCACTGTGTGCGCCAGCCCTCAGGACCGGACACCATCCCACTGTGTGCGCCAGCCCTCAGGGCCGGACGCCGTCCCACTGTGTGCGCCAGCCCTCAGGACCAGATACCGTCCCACTGTGTGCGCCAGCCCTCAGGACCAGATACCGTCCCACTGTGTGCGCCAGCCCTCAGGGCCGGACGCCGTCCCACTGTGTGCGCCAGCCCTCAGGACCGGACGCCGTCCCACTGTGTGCGCCAGCCCTCAGGACCGGATACCGTCCCACTGGATGTGGATACGGTCAGCCCTCCGTATCCGCGGCTTCTGCATCCAGATCCAACCGACCGGGTCGAAAATAGAAAAAGCAACCCACGTTGCTGAGTGCACTGTGTCGGCAGGCTGCAGTGGCTGTGTTTGCCCTGAGCACAGTCAGGCTTTTTTCTCGTCATTATTCACCAACAACAGTCTACTGACCGTTCACACAGCGTCTACGTGGCATTAGGTGTGTTAAGTAACCCAGCGATGGTCTGAAGTATTTGGGAAGTTATAAACACTACACCATTTTATTTATTTTTATTTTTTTAAAATATATTTTATTGATTTTACAGAGAGGAAGGGAGAGGGGGAGAGAGCTAGAAACATCGATGAGAGAGAAATAATATCAATCAGCTGCCTCCTGCACGCCTCCTACTGGGGATGTGCCCGCAACCAAGGTCCATGCCCTTGACCGGAATCAAACCGGGGACCCTTCAGTCCACAGCCCGACGCTCTATCCACTGAGCCACACTGGTTAGGACAGTGGTCGGTGAACTCATTCGTCACCAGAGCCAAATAGCAACAGTACAACAATTGAAATTTCTTTGGAGAGCCACATTTTTTAAACTTCTTCTAACGCCACTTCTTCAAAACAGACTCGCCCAGGCCGTGGTATTTTGTGGAAGAGCCACACTCAAGGGGCCAAAGAGCCCCATGTGGCTCGCGAGCCGCGGTTTGCTGACCACTGGGTTAGGGCAACACTACACCATTTTAAAGAAGGGTGTGGTGTCTGCGGGGACCCTGAAACCAGCCCCCAGGGGCACCGACGGACGACTGTACCACTTAAGAAAATTTATTCTTATTTTTTTCAGTTTACGGTCAATATTATTTTGTATTAGTTTCAGGTGTGCAGCATCGTTGTTAGATAATCGTCTTTTACAAAGTGTCCCCTGATACTTCTAGTGCCCACCTGGCCCCATACACCGCTGTTACTGTGACCGACTACGGTCCCTGTGTTGTCCTTTACAGTCCCACGTCCAGTCTGCAGCTGCCCGTCTGCACTGCTCAATCCCTTCACCTTTCACCCAGCCCCCAGCCCTCCCCCACCCAGCAACCATCAGTGTGTCTGTGTATCTATGAGTCTGTTTCTGTTTTTTTTTTGTTTGTTTGTTTATATGGCTCTTTCGATTTCACATATAAATGAAAATCAGATGGGATTTGTCTTTCTCTGACTGACTGACTTCACTTCGCATAATACCCTACGTCCGTCCATGCTGTCGAAAACAGTTCAGAATCCATTCTTTTTTAGGGCCGAGTAGTGTTCCATTGTGTAGATCAGTGGTCGGCAAACCGCGGCTCGCGAGTCGCATGCGGCTCTTGGGCCCCTTGAGTGTGGCTCCTCCACAAAATACCACGGCCTGGGCGCGTCTGTGTTGAAGAAGTGGCGTTAGAAGAAGTTGACGTTTAAAAAATGTGGCTCTCAAGAGACATTTCCATCGTGGCGCTGTGGGTATTTGGCTCTGGTGACGAAGGAGTTTGCCGACACTGGTGTAGATGCGCCACAGCCTCTTAGCCAGTTGTCTGGCGGTGGACATGGGGCTGCTTCCATAGCTTGGCTGTTGTAAGAAATGCTGCAGTGAACATAGGGGGGGCGTGTGTCCTTTTGAATTAGTATTTTAGGGTTCTTTGGGTATTCACCCAGAAGTGGAATGGCCGGGTCATAAGGCAGATCCGTTTTTAATTTGGGGAGGAAATGCGTACCGTTTTCCATGCCGGCTGCGTTCGCACCAGCAGTGCACCCGCGTTCCCGCTCCTCCGCAGCCTCACCAGCGCTGGTGGCTTGTGGAGGACAGCCGTGCTGACAGGTGCGAGGTGGCCTCTCGTGGCGATGGCGCCGCATGGTCCTTATGCACTTTGTTGACCCGCCCGGCGATGGGCACGGGGGCTGCTCCCGCCTTTTGGCGGTTGTGACTAACGCTCCCGTGAACGTGGGTGCACAGGACTCCATGTGAGACGGGCTCCCAGTCCCCGTGGGCATCCTGAAGGGCGTCTCCTTGGCCTGGATATCTTCCCAGGGGCCACAGAGCAGAAAAACAACACTTCTACCCGACCGTCCTTCAGCTGTGGCCGTGAGGTCGCCCTCAGTTCCCGCTTACCAGTTTCGGCTGAGCCCAGCTATTGCTGTCGCCGGGGGCGGCTTTTCCCCTCGCCACCAGGCTCTGTGAGGGTTGTTACCGATACAGTGTCTCCCATCAGGACAGCGGGGTGAAAGCACAAGGTTGGCGTCAAAACCTCCGCACAGACAGCCCGGCCGGCCGCCTCGCGGGGCAGGGACGGCACGCACACCATCGCACACCGTGAACTGGACGCCCTGAGGCTGCGTCCGAAAGGTAGGCACACTCTTTCTTCAGGCACTTCCCTGCCTTGACCTTAACTTGGCCTCCCACGGGCGACGTTAGGCGCCCTCCCAGACGCACAGCTTGCACAAGTTGGACGGGGAGCTTGGACGGGAAGCAGAGACACAGCGGCCCCCGGTGGCTGCTCCAGGCCCCGGGCGGACACACGTGTCCCCCACCAGACAGCTGGCAGGCTGCCTCCTGGAGGTCAGACAGCTGGACCCCAAGGAGGGCGGAGCCGGGGCTGGGGCGTGGGAACCTGGCTGAGCTCAGGGAGGGCGCTGTGTCTGGGCAGGGTGGGGACATGTTCTCACTTGAAATCCTGCCCTAGGTGGTGTGGCTCAGTGGATAGAGCATCGGCCTGCGGACTTAAGAGTCCCGGGTTCGATTCCGGTCGGGGGCACGTGCCCAGCCCTGACCGGCTAGGCTCCGTGGATAGAGCATCGGCCTGTGGGCTGAAGGGTCCTGGGTTCACTTCCGGTCAAGAGCACATGCCCAGCCCTGACCGGCTAGGCTCCGTGGATAGGGCGTCGGCCTGCGGACTTAAGAGTCCCGGGTTCGATTCCGGTCGGGGGCATGTGCCTTGGTTGCGGGCACATCCCCAGTGGGGGTTGTGCAGGAGGCAGCTGATGGTAGTTTCACTCCCATCGACCCTTCTAACTCTCTCTCCCTTCCTCTCTGTAAAAAATCAGTAAAATACATTTTTTTAAAAAAAGAGCACAGGCCCGGGTTATGGGCTTGGTCCCCAGTGGGGGACATGCAGGAGGCAGCCGATCCATGATTCTCTCTCACCGTGGATGTTTCTCTCCCTCTCCCTTCCTCTCTGAAATCAATAAAGTATATTTTTAAAAACCAATAACCCCCCCGGAGGCTCTGTAAAACCACGCCCGACAGAAGGAGGGGTTGAGTAAGATGATCTCTGAAGGTCTCATCTGACTCTTCTTACAAGAGAGTGTGTGTTTAGAATAGTGAAATATCAACAGTTAATTTCAGAAAATCCTCCACATATCTTACCAAAATGCATTCTATCCTGCTGCTTCTATTGAAAGAGTTCTCCCCTTAGCTCTTGACACTTTTATGTGACTATACAGGGTGGGGCAAAAATAGGTTTACAGTTGTTCGTGTGGAAAATAATACAATAACTAGTGAGTAATAAGACAAGGAAGAAACCGTGGGCGCACTCACAGCTGAGAGCCTCCCTCGCCCGCCCTGTCTGTGCGCACGCCTGTCACTGACATACGTGGTCACACAGAGCGAGTCGCAGGGGTTGGAAGGGCACAATCGCGTAGGTTTTGACACGTGGATGCACCTGTTAACCTGTCACTGCAATGAACAGACTAAACGCGCGCTGTGCGGCCTACCTCCTTCCCTCCCACCTCCGCCTCCACCTCCTACCTCCTACCTCCACCTCCTCCCCTCACCTCCCACCTCCACCTCCCACCTCCACCTCCTCCTTCCTCCCACCTCCATCTCCCACCTCCACCTCCCACCTCCACCTCCTACCTCCTCCCACCACCTCCACCTCCTCCACCACCTCCACCTCCTCCTTCCTCCCACCTCCACCTCCCACCTCCACCTCCTCCCTCCTCCCACCTCCACCTCCCACCTCCACCTCCCACCTCCTCCCCTCACCTCCACCTCCACCTCCACCTCCCACCTCCTCCACCTCCACCACCTCCACCTCCCACCTCCACCTCCTCCACCTCCACCACCTCCACCTCCTCCACCTCCACCTCCACCTCCACCTCCCACCTCCTCCACCTCCACCACCTCCACCTCCACCTCCACCTCCACCTCCCACCTCCTCCACCTCCACCACCTCCACCTCCACCTCCACCTCCTCCCCCTCCCACCTCCTTCCCTCCTCCTCCCACCTCCATCTCCCACCTCTCACCTCCACCTCCACCTCCTCCCCTCACCTCCATCTCCCACCTCCACCTCCACCTCCATCTCCCACCTCCACCTCCTACCTCCTACTTCCACCTCCTCTTCCCACCTCCATCTCCCACCTCCACCTCCCCTCACCTCACACCTCCTACCTCCACCTCCTCCTTCCCTCCACCTCCGCCTCCACCTCCATCTCCTCCCTCCTTCACCTCCTACCTCCTCCCACCTCCTCCTCCTCCTCCTCCCATTACCTCCACCTCCTACCTTCACCTCCTACCTCCACCTCCTACCTCCACCTCCACCTCCACCTCCTACCTCCACCTCCACCTCCACCTCCACCTCCACCTCCTACCTCCACCTCCCACCACCACCTCCACCTCCACCCACCACCTCCACCTCCTCCCTCCTTCCTCTACCTCCACCTCCTCCCTCCTACCACCACCTTCACCTCCAACTCCTATCTCCACACCTCCCACCACCTCCACCTCCACCTCCTCCCACTACCTCCTACTTCTACCTCCCACCTCCACCTGCACCTCCCACCTCCTGGCAGCCGCGGGTCTGCTTCCCACCCTGCAGGCTCTCCCTGCAGGCTCGCGTGCTCCCTCTGAAGCCTAGAACCTGGGCTCGCACACGGTGCACTCTTTCTTGTCTGGCTTCCTTGTCTGCATCACGGTTCTGCGGTCCGTCCACGTGGCAGGGACCAGGAGTTCTCTTTTCTTTGAAGGCCAGGTTTGGTTTATTTGTTTTTAGGTTTCACTGCGGACAGTTAACACCTCCAGCGGAGAGAACAGGGCTGGATCTCCGGGTACCTCATCTCCCAGCCTCAGCTGATTTCAACCAAATTTTGCCAGTCGGGTTCGGCCCTCTCGCCACCAGAGGGCGCTGCTGCCCGCACTGACAGGCCTCCGGGGCCCGCGGCAGGTGTGGGCCCAGAGGGAGGAGAGCCCTTTGACGAGTTGCTAAAATGAGGAGGGACTTTCAGAAGGAGGCTCTGACTCTGAGACCGCCGTCCAGGGCCTCGGCCTCGCCCCCGGACCTGGCCTTCGGGAGCGTGTTTCCAAAGAGAGAGAAAGTCGGGGAGACCCAGAGAAGCTAAAGGGACGGGATTGGAGGAAAGTGACAATAAATTGCACTCACATAGTGTTTTATCACTTCATAAAGCACAGTCACACCTGGTCTGTGCATCTCAATGGTTAGAGCGTCGCCCCTGCACCAAAGGGTTGTGGGTTCGATTCCCGGTCCAGGGCACTTACCTGGGTTGCAGGTTCGATCCCTGGCCCCAGTCGGGGTACCTGCAGGAGTCAACCAATCATATTGACGTTTCTCTCTCTCTCCCTCCTTCCCTCCCTTCCACTCTCTCTAAAAATCAATGGGAAAAAATACCTCGGGTCAGGAATAACAACACAAAAAAGCACATTCACATATATTCTCACATAATTCTTCCCAGCCTCCCGCCAGTGACACTCACTGAGTGCTTAGCGAGACTGTGCTCCCGCCTGGGTGTGCTCCCTGACCGGATCCTCGCCCCCAGAGGCAGACGACCTGGCATGGCTCCTGGTCCCGGGAGCTTGGGGGGTGGGGACTTGGGCAGTGGCCGGGCTGGGCCCCAAGGCCTCTGATATGAATGCGAAGCAGCCCCCGGCGGTTGCTGAGGTCCCTTCATCTTAGCAATCTGGGGTTCTCAAACTCGCAGGAAAGCAAAGGGGCCCTAGCCGCTGTGGCTCAGTGGACAGACTGGAGGGTCCCGGATTTGAATCCGGTCAAGGGCACGTACCTCGGTTGCATTCTCGACCCCTGGCCCCAGTTGGGGCGCGTAGGGGAGGCAACCAATCGATGTGGCTCTCTCACACCGATGTTTCCCCCTCTCTGTCTCTTCCTCTCCCTCGCACTCTCTCCACACATCGATGGAAAAGTACCCTCGGGTGAGGGTTAACCAAAAACCGAGAAACCAAAGGGCCCTGCCCACCGGCTCTCCGGCCGCAGAGTCCAGCGAGAACCCGCGGTGGTGACCTTGGGCTGGGCCGCCCTCCCTGGTGACGGCTCCTGGTACTCAGACACGGGAGCATCTCCGTTCTGGCCAAACCGCTGCTGACCCTCCCAACCGAGTCCGTCAGGGCTCGTCCCAGCCCCGCGGGAACTCGGACTCCGGGGCCACGCTTTCGGCAGCCTCTCGGGGCAGTGCACGCCCAGCAACGTCCTGTCCGCTTCATTCTGCATCTTCCCACGCCCAGCACGCGGCGGCCACCCCCCAGGCCTGGCATCCGGCCAGGCGCCTGAGGCCCTGCTCCAGCCCCTCCACGCCAGCTTCCTCCGACCACGGGCAGCAGCCAGCAGCCCAGCCACCTGTGTCCCCCGCCACCAGGCCGCCATCACCTTTGCACATGGGGTTCTCTCTGCTTGTTGGCCAGACTCGGGTTGAGCCTGCCCTGGAAGGCCGGCCTGGCTCCCCCAGGGCTCAGCTGCTTCTCCTGCGGACCCCTTTTTACTTTATTATTCTTACTGACTTCAGAGAGGGAGAGAAAGCAGCATCCGTGATGAGAGAGAATAACTGATCGGCTGCCTCCTGCACGCCCTACACTGGGGATGGAGCCCGAGACCCAGGCCTGTGCCCTGACCGGGAATCCAACCGTGACCCCCTGGCTCAGAGGTCACCACTCAACCACTGAGCCAGCCTCGGGGCCCCTGCAGACTTGGATACAGGTCCGAGACCACACTGTACTCCACATTCTGCCTGCAGCGCTCCCTCCGTCCCCCAGCCCCCATTAGACTGCGGGCCTCTCTAGGACAAGGACAGCGTGCCATCTGTGTGTTCCTCTCCAGCACCTCGAGCTGCGCCCCGCACACAGCAGGAGCCCAAGCAGCACCTGAGAGATGACTGGAGGGATGAGTAAGGCGGCCCCTGCCCCCAGAGTGTGGTACCCAGCGACTTGGGGGTGGGGGTGTGTGGGGGGGTGTCCATTTTGTTGTTTTCACATCTAAAGTTCCCAACGCCCTGGAAAGTCGGGCACTGGAACACTGCTCCCGTGCGAGCTCAGACTGTCCCTGTTACATAAGCGCGGGTCCTGCGGCCTTAAAGGGCCCTGCGGGGCAGGCCAGGCTGCCGAGCGAGCTGCGGGCGCTGGGGAGGGCAGCGGGGCGGGGTGGGCGGACGGACAGAAGGCCGCTCTCCCGCTGTCAGGCTGGGCCAGCCTTACCCCACCCTCAGGGGTGGTTTCAGGACCGCACTGCCGAGGGGTGCCGGCGCCCCGGGGTGGGATTGCGGGGAGAGGCCTGCCGGCAGCTTCCTCGCCCCCCCCCGGAGCTGCTGTTTAAGACCTTGTCCGCTCAGCGCTCCCGGTTCTGGCCCGCGGGCATCTGGGAGCCACTCTTTGGCCACGGGCCCCACCACTTAGCACCTCCTCCACCCGCACGCCCGGGCGGCGGTGCTGTGCTGGGCCGGCGGACACCGTTCCCAGGGGGAGGAAAGGCGAGTCTTGGCCACAAGGAAGCCCGAGAGGCGCGTTTCTGCCGAGGGAGGTCTGTCCCCCGCCCCGTTAAGGCTGCCCAGCACTTCACCCCAAAACGGAGGCGGTTAACCAGCACCCAGAGGCGGTGACGGGAGGAGACCAGAGGCTGTGAGGGGGGCGAGGCCGAGGGAGCCGCAAGCACCTCGGAATGTGCGGGGAGGTGACCGTGCAGGCCCAGGCCAGCGGGGGCCGGGGGGGCCGGGGCCGTGGGGGGACGCGCCTGGGGAGCGCGGCGGGGAGGGCCGGGGCGCGCGACACTCACCCGGCTCCCCGCGCTGGCGGCGGGTGGGGGGCGCGCCGGGCGCCGCGGGGCCGGCTCCCCCGGGGCCCAGGCCGCCGACTCGGCCAGCAGCTGGTCCAGCAGGCGCAGGGTTTCGTCCCGGCCGTCGGAGGGCGCTGCGGGGCCGGGGTCGGGGCCCGCCGCGCCCGCAGCCGCCGCCTCGGGGACCTCCTCCCGGGCCACCGCCACCTCCGAATCCGGGGCCCCCGTCCCGCCCTCCGGGGCTGCCCCGCCGGGGCCCGCTGGCCGGCTGTCGGGGCCGCGGAGCCGCCGCAGGGCCCGGCCGCTCCGGCTGCTGCCGCTGCCCATGGTGCGCCCGCCGCGCAGACAGGTCGCTGCGGGCGGGGACGCGGGAGGGGGCGTGGCCGGGTGAACGGGGAGCGCTGGTTTTGGGGGTGCCGGGGGCAGGGTTGATCCGAGTCGGGTCGCGGTGGGCGGGGCCACGAGGGCGGGGGCGGGGTAACCGGGTGGGGGCACTGCCTTCCCCGCTCTGCACCCCCGCCCCGCCCCTCCCGGGGTCCCCCCCCCGCCAGTCCCCGTCGTCGCCTGGGAGACCTGTGTAGAGGTGACCCCGCAGCCTCGCCCAGCTGGAGCTTAGAGGGCGGTGGGTGCCTTCCCCTCTCCCAGCCTCGGATGCCCCAAACGTAAACCGGGGGACAGGCCAGCGGTTAAGGCACCTCTGAGGAAGCGCATGGCCGCGCACCTGCAGCCCTGCACCCCGTCCCCACCCACAGGCGTCTGCTCTTCTCCCTCCTGCTCAAAATGTCATCAAGAAGTAACCCCAGCCCTGGCCGGTGTGCCTCAGTGGATAGAGCGTCAGCCTGCAGACTGAAAGGTCCCAGGTTCCATTCCGGTCAAGGGCATCCCCAGTAGGAGGCAGCTGATGGATGCTTCTAACTCTCTATCCCTCTCCCTGCCTCTCTGTAAAATATCAATAAAATATATTATAAAAAAAAAAAGAAGTAACCCCGGCCCTGGCCGGTGGCTCAGTGGCTAGAGCGTCGGCCCGTGGACGAAGGGTCCCGGGTTCGATTCCGGTCAAGGGCACGTACCTGGGTTGCAGGCTCCTCCCCTGCCTGGGCCCTGGTCAGGCTCGGGCAGGAGGCAACCAATCCATGTGTCTCTCTCACATGGATGTCTCTCTGTCTCTCCCCTCCCGCTCTCTAAAACTCAGAGGAAACTATCCTTGGCTGAGGATTAAAGGAGACGTAATCACGTTTGGGAAAGAAGAAAATTTAAAAGAGGGAGACGGAAAAAGCATCCTCTGCCCCCGGAAAAAAGCAAAGGAAACCCGAGCAGCTGCCGATCGTAACTCGTTCTGGCTTTTGGTCGTGGGGTAGTAAAGAAAGAAAGAGAGAGAGAGAGAGAGAACCTCTGTTGTTGTTTTGTAAGTGCACCACGGTGACGGCAAACAAGAGCAGGACAGGCTCCAGGGCTGTGAGGCACAGCCGGGTGACGTGACGCTGGTCACACTCGTCTCCCGCGGACCAGGCTGCCGCCTCCCCCTGCCCCACTGCCGCGCCCCACCTTTCCTTCCCGAAGCTGGGCGGCTCAGGCCTGGGTGTCACCCGCATGTCCTGACTTGACATTAACCCGAATGCAGACTGGTGGCGGCACAACTGTCCACCGGAAATCTCCACTACCCTTCGCCAGCCGTGCCCTGGCACCGCAGGAGTAGGCATCTAAAACCTCCCGCCGATGAAAGGGAGTGAAGGTGGGGTTCAAGTCCAGAGCCATTTAGTTGTACTATGGAGAGCCCGAGGAAGTGTAGCCGCTCTCCTGCCTGTCTTTCCGGTTCCCTTTGGATGTCCTGTCTTCAGCAGCCAGATGGAGGCGTTGGGCCAAATACGTGATTTGATAACGTTTGGGGGTGCTGAGTCCACAGACGTCGGAAGCTGTGGATTCCAGGTTTCTCTTTAAGAAAAACAAACCTCATCTTGAAACGCCTTAAGCCTGGAAAAGAGTGTTCAGATGGAAAATTTTCTCCTGAGGGAAGTTCAACTAAGTTTAATCATTTAAAGGAAAACACGCGTCAGGGCTGGCAGAGGGAGGCTGGTCACGTGACTCGTTGTGCAACTGCGCCCGCAGCCCCTGGCCTTCGCCTCCCGGGCAGCGCTCGCCTCCCACCTCCCGGGGGTGGATCTTCGCGTCCCAGTCGCTCCGCGCTCCAGCGAGAGGGATGCCAAGCTGGTGTTCTTTCCACCCTGAGAGCACATTCCCAGTCGGCCCCATCGGGAGACCTGGCTTCCAGCAGATACTCAACCCCCAGCCTGCGTTTGTCAGGAGCTCCCCTAAGCAAACAGCCCAGCTCCCCCACGGGGCCAAGGCCGCCTGAGATCATCTCCAGAAATAAACAGGCACCTCTTTGTCCCAGAGGATGGCCAAGTCCCGGGAATATTAGGAGATTGAAAATGGGGTCCAGCCCTGACCAGTGTGGCTCGGTGGATAGAGCGTCGGCCTGCGGACTCAAGGGTCCCAGGTTCCATTCCGGTCAAGGGCATGTACCTTGGTTGCGGGCACATCCCCAGTAGGGAGTGTACAGGACACAGCTGATCGGTGTTTCTCTCTCATTGATGCTTCTAACTCTCTATCCCTCTCCCTTCCTCCCTGTAAAAAATTAATAAAATATATTTAAAATTAAAAAAATGGGGTCTAATCCCTCTTTTTTTAAAAAAACAAACAAACATTTTTATTGATTTCAGAGAGGAAGGGAGAGGGAGAGAGAGAGAAACATCAATGAGGAGAGAGAATCATGGATCGGCTGCCTCCTGCATGCCCTACACTTTAGGGATCAAGCCCCCAACCCGGGCCTGTGCCCTGACCAGGAATCAAACTGTGACCCCCTGGTTCAGAGGTCAACCACTGAGCCACACCGGCTGGGCGGGGTCTAATCCCCCTTAACACATTGGGCACCAATAGCTTTATTGCTGGCTTTGCCCAGTAGCCAGATAAGTTTCTATTGAACGAGCACAAAAAACGTTTTACAAAGTATGCTCCTTTAAAAAGTATTAGCTTGTAAGAACGTGTAATAAGTAACTTCAAGATGCAATGGGTGCCCTAGCTGGTTTGGCTCAGGGGATAGAGCGTCGGCCTACGGACTGAAGGGTCCCAGGTTCGATTCCAGTCAAGGGCATGTACCTTGGTTGTGGGCACATCCCCAGTAGGGGGTGTGCAGGAGGCAGCTCATTGATGTTTCTCTCTCATCGATGTTTCTAATTCTCTATCCCTCTCCCTTCCTCTCTGTAAAAAAGCAATAAAATATATTTTAAAAAATTAATTTAAAAAAAAGATGCAATGGGTATTTAATTTGGAGGCGTGCCTTTACCGTTTCTGAAACACGAGAATGCTCGTGATCCACCCGCAACGTGTTCAGCAAGCCTCCTGGCCCCGACACCTCGCCAGTGCTGTGGTGGTGGCTGGGACGGGGTGAGGACGAGGCCCCCCGTCGGAAGCTGTCTGCCTGACTCCTGGGAAGTGAGAACCTCCTTGCAATGAACAAGTCACACTTCAGGGGAGAACGGCAGCTGCTGGTGCTTAGAGCAGGAAATGGGTCCCCAGTGATATTTCCCTTGGCCCAAGCACCCCCATCATAGCGGGTCGCCAGCCCCAACCCTAGCAAGGCCCCCCGCAAGTGCCCTTTTTCGGGGGGCCCTCCCCACCCCCGCCCTGCTCCGCGCCTCTGTACCGTGCACCACCCCTGACGCGCCCCTCGCTCATACCTCGAGGGGTACGGTGCAGGCGCTGGTCACGGCCGATGCAGAAAGCTGGCGTCCGCGCCCAGATGGGAGCGTGCGCGCTGGAAGCAGAGGCAGGCCGTGTTTCCATGTTGACGCTCAGCGGTAACCCGAGAGCGCAGGCCGGCGTGTGGACGGCCGCGTGTCATGTATCTGCCGCTGCCTCTGGGCAAAGCGGCCCGGCTCTGCATTTGGTTCCGCGGTTCCTCACAAGGGTCCGCTCTGTTCACCGAGGACCACGGGAGGGTTACGGAACCCGCACCCTCCCGCAGAAGAGTTGGCATGTGACATCGGGACTGATGGGGCCACAGTCCCCCATCGGTGCTGCTTCTCCGGACAGCCCTGCCTCATCAGTCGGCCACATAAAATCTGTGCAGAAACTTATCTGGCTACTGGGCTCAGTGCTTAGAGCATCGGCCGGTGGTCCCGAGGGTCCCGGGTTAGATGTCAGCCAAGGGCAGGCTCCTCCCGGCCCTGGTCAGGGCTCGTGCAGGAGGCAACTAATCGATGCGTTTCTCTCACATCGATGTTTCTCTCTGGCTTTCCCGTCCTCTTCCACTTCCTAAAAATCAGTGGGAAAATACCCTCGGGTGAGGATTGACAATAACAACAAAATAATAATAATAATAAAAATCCATGAGTAGCAGAAGCAGCACATTCATTTTCCTGCTTTTCTTTTAAAGCTAACACTTCTGGCTGGGACGGCCCTGGGCCTCCTCGGCACAGGCCAGCCCCAGGCCCTGGTGGCTCCGTGGGCTCCCAGCTGAGTGACCAGCACAGCCAGCTGGCGCCCTTCCGGGCACGAGGGACCTGGGAGACTGGGTACGTGGCTGAGGGGAGGGTCGGAGGGCAGGAGGTGAGCTCTGCCCCGGCAGGAGCGGGTCGTCCTTCCGGATCTGAAACTGCCAGCCGGACGCACGCTCTGGCCTCCCAGCGCCGAGAGGTGCGGTGTATTTCACTCATAATTTGGTTGCTGGTGGTAACGGTACGAACGATCACAACGCCACCGTAACCTCAGGACTGGGTCCACACAGCTGCCTTCCCCGTGTGCCTGGTGTGTTTAAGGGCATGGACAGGTAGCCTGGCTGGTGTGGCTCCGTGGATTGAGGTCGTCCATGGGCCAAGAAGTCCCGGGCACATGCCGGATTGAGGGCTGCATCCCCAGTAGGGTGTGTGCAGGAGGCAACCAATCCGTGTGACCCTCGCATTGATGTTTCCATCTCTCTCTTCCTTTCTATCTAAAAAAAAAATCAATAAAAGTATTTTTTTAAAGAGAGAGAATGGACAGTTAGAGCTGAAAATGGAGTGTGTAGACCAGGGCCCAGCAACTTAGGGTCAGCAAGCCAAACCCAGCTTCTGCCTGGTTTTGTTTTCCTGCCAGTCCTCACCTGAGGGTATTTTCCCATTGATTTTTAGAGCGAGTGGAAGGGAGGGAGGGGGGACATTGGTTGGTTGCATTGGGGACTGGGCACCGGGGATGGAACCTGCAACCCAGGCAGTGCCCAGGACCCGCAATTGAACCCAAGACCCTTCGGCGCTGGGGCCGATGCTCTAACCACTGAGGACGCTGGCCAGGCTCTGCCTGCTGGTATAAGTGAAGCTTCACCGGACGCCCCTGTGTGTCTCGGGCGGATTTGGTTATGGAACACGAGGGCTTGGCTATGGGGCGTTCTATTCACAAACAAGATGCGGCTGCTGCAAGGTAGCTTACCCCCTCGCAGCGAGCCGGGGGATTCTCACCCCCAGCTCTGCCGCCCGAAAGGAAGCTGAGCCGTCACTCATGTACACTCTTGGATGCCTTCCTGGCAGTCGGCTCTCTTCGTGCCATCGAGTTCCTGTCAGCCCATCCTGTGTCCAGCCGCATCTACAAAATACTGTGCTACATTTTAACATTGTTTTACTTCTTAAACATATGTTTACTGATTTCAGAGAGGAAGGGAGAGCGAGAGAGAGAGATAGAGACATCAACGATGAGAGAGAGCCATTGATCGGCTGCCTCCTGCACACCCCACACTGGGGATCCAGCCCGCCACCCGGACGTGTGCCCCTGACCGGGAATCGAACTGTGACCTCCTGGTCCATAGGTTGACGCTGAGCAACCACTGAGCAACACCAGGCGGGCTACGTTTTAATATTTAGCAAGAAATGACATTTGGGACTGCCGGGCCCTGGAGACCCTGTGCTCCATGACAACCTCATGGGACAGTGGAGGGCCGAGTGGCCGCGGCACGGCTGCCTATCCTGCAAAGCCTAAGGCACTACCGCCCGGCGGTGTTTGCCAGTCCCAGGTCCAGTGGAAAGCCCCGAGTCTCACCCAGCAGTCCCGCACGGCATGGTTTACTCAGGGAAAGGGAGTTAATATTAACCAGCTGCGAGTTTTGGTAACTTATTTCTGCCGTCGCACCCAGCCCGGCATTCCTGCCTGGGGCCCCAGGAGAGATTGTGGAGGCACAAAACCCCCTGAAAAGGCCATCGGAGACGAATCAGCTTCCCACCCTTTAAGTTCCTTCTTGTGTGTGGCCCAGAAACGAGATCTGAAAGTCACCTTTATTTTCCTACTTCGAGTTCCTCTCTTTTCTCAGAGATAAAACGTTAAAAGCACGTCTCTTCCCTTGTTCTTCCTCTTATTCCGATGGGAATAAAAGGGAGACAGCTTTTGGTGTCCAGTTTTACAAGGATCGACACTAGGAATTTATTAAACGTGATTTTAATCTCCTCAGTGTTTGAGCATCCATCCCGACACCAAGATGTCACTGGTTCGATTCCTGGTCAGGGCAGGCACCTGGGTGGCGGGCTCCATCTCGCTGCAGAGACCATGTGTCCTGGCCCCTGGCCTTGCCCTCCGGCATCAAGGAGCCACCCCAACCAGCAGCCCAGCAGGCGGCTGCACAGAGGGCTGTGGGGGCACCAGGAAAGCACGTGTCCCTTCCTCTGAGGAGCCTCCCTCCCAGACCAGGGGCTCCCCCTCCTGGAGAGATCCCAGGCCCTCTTCCAGCTTGCAGGCCTGGCCCGCGCCCGCCTCCGGCGGCCAGCAGCGGCAGAGATGTGTTTGAATGTGTGTGGCGCCTGCACCATCCTGACATGGGCAGCTCTATGTCTCCCTAGTGCATCTGTCTCTGAATCCAATAAGATGTGAACCCCAGCCGCCCTTCCAGCAAACTTTGGTTTCCATGGTAACTGAGCCATCCGCTCTTCCCGACTTGAGCAGTGCCAGCAACACCACTGGGGTCTCAGTTTAGGGAATAGGGTTGCACCAAGTTAACGTCTGGCTTTTGGCATTCTGCTGTGGCTATGCCATGTGTTAACAGCAGGGGGCGCAGCTGCTCTGTGGAAACTGTACTATCTGTAAGTCTAAATTATTTTAAAATAAAAGGTTTTTAAATCGTGTGTTTTTGTCCACGAGAATAAAAGGAGGCACTGGCTCTCATCTCTGCTGCAACACTGCAGTAAGATAATCCTGCCACGTGCCTGATTAAGAAATCCCCTCCCGCTGCCCTGTCTGGCGCGGCCTTGTCACCCAGGCCACGGGGCAAAGGCCCACGGAGGCCACGGGGAAAGAGAGGACAGCTGGCCTCTGCCTAATGGTGGAGCAGTTTTCTAAACCCTGAAACATATTTTGATTGATCTCAGAGAGGAAGAGGGAGATAGAAACGTCAGTGACGGGAGAGAATCACTGATCGGCTGCCTCCTGCACGCCCTGCACGGGGGATCAGGCCTGCAGCCCACGCTGATGTGCCCTGACGGGAGGGGGAATCGAACCATGACCTCCTGGTTCATAGGTGGAACCTCAACCACTGAGCCATGCCGGCCGGGCTGGACTAAATTCTTTTTTTTTTTTTTTTTAATATGCTTTCATTGATTTCAGAGAGGGAGAGAGAGAGAAACATCAATGATCAGAATCATTGATCAGCTACCTCCCGCACACCCCCCCACTGGGGATCGAGCCCACAACCCAGGCACGTGCCCTTGACCGGAATCGAACCTGGGACCCCTCAGTCCGCAGGTCGATGCCTTATCCACTGAGCAACACCGGCTAGGGCTGGACTAAATTATTTATTATTCCAGTTACTTGGCCCCAAAACCCTGGGGTCATCCTTGACGCCTCCTCTCTCACATCCCACCTTCAAACCACCAGCAGTTCCCTTAGTTCTGCCTTCCCATCACCTGCCTAGGATCTGGCCACCTCTGACTTCGCCATCACCCTCTCACACTCCTCTCCAGCCTGCGCCCCCCACCCCAGGCTGGCCCACCCCCCACCACGCCGGCACGCGTGCACCTCAGGGCCTTTGCACGGGGTGTCTGTGACTCTTCCAGAAACCTGCAGCTCCATCCACCCGCCTCACCCCTGCAGCTCCATCTCCTCCCTCGGGGAGCCTGTTTTAAGTTAACCCTCCCCCAGATCCTCTCTCTTTTGCTCTACTCCCTCCGCGGCCTTTCTCCTTCTGACACACAGTTGAATACACCTGGGAGGCAACCAATCAATGTGACTCTTTCACCTCTCTCTCTCTCTCTCTCTCTCTCTCTCTCCCCTCCGCCTCCCCACTTCCTTCCCCTGTCTCTAAAAAAAACCCTCACAACTCGGGTGAGGATTAAAAGAAAATAAATATTTTAAAAATAAGAGGATTATTGTAAAAATGCCAGGGGCTGTCAGGCCCTGCGTTAACCACTGGGCTCCTGCATGGAGAAGTAAGCAAAACGTTCAACTTAAGGGCAAAGACCAACGGGATTTCCCACTCGAGCTAACGCTGAGTCGCGGTTCCATGTTTCCTGGACCGCCCTGCGCCCCTTCAGTTGTTCTGTGTCCAGGCAGAACCGGAGGGTCTCGCCCACACCCTCGTGTCTTAGGAGGCGGCAGGGTGGGGGAGGAGGGCCGCCACATGTAAGAAGGTCTTGGGGGGAGGCGGGCTGGGGGGCGAGCACAGGAGCACCGTGGAGATGGGGGGAGGTTGGAGGTGCCGATGGCACTGCGGGTGCGGGCAGGCGTGCGGGAGCGGCTCGGGCTTTTCAGGCAGGCAGACCAAGGTGTCTGTCACCTGCAGCCAGGAGCCCCAACTAGTGTCTCTCTCTCTCTCTCTCTCTCTCTCTCTCTCTCTCTCTCTCTCTCTCTCTCGGCCCCGCTCTCCTCTACGCTGAGTCCTGTCCCCGCTGGGCTCCCACCGTCTCTGTGCCCCCAGTGCAGCAGCAAGGGCCCGCCCCGGGCTTCCTGCAGGGGTGCGGGGGTGGGGTGGGGGGGGCGGGAGGCATTACCCCGCGTCAGTCCCCTGGGCCTGTGGGCCTGGCAAGGACTTGGGCTTCTGCTTTGGGGGAGCTGAGACGGGGGAAGTCACAGCGTCAGGTCCGGCGTTGGGGGTGGAATCCAGGCCGCCGGCCCGTGCATGCTCTGCCCACTGCACCCTCCGGTGCCTCTGCTTCCTGGAGCCCGTGCTTCCCACCCTCAGGGCGACCCTGCAGCTTCTGATAACGGGCACTGTCCTCTCCGCCCTGGGGCCGGGCCCGATAAGCCTCCCGGGCCTGCCCACGCCCGCAGAGAAGGAACAGAGTGCCCGTCTCAGCGGCAGCACCGCGGGGCTGCGGGAGGGCGTCCAGGCGCGGCTTGGGAAACCCTCCAGCACAGCCCCAGGGCCACGATCCCATCACAGCGCCCACTTATTCACACACCGGGATTGCCACACACCGGGCACCGGGCCAGGTCTGCCAGACACGGTCTGGCGGGGATGTGGGGAGGGGATCGGCGGGCCTGGCTCGCTCCGAAGGCCTTGCCCCGAAGCCACGGCCCCTCTTTCCCCCCCGGCCCCGCCTCCCATGAGCCTCTGGGCTCTTGTGCCAGGTTTTCAGCCCGTTTCACCGGCAGGGTTACGGGACGTGCCGCAGGAGACAGGATCGATTTTGTTCCCAACGCCCCACTGTCAGCCATGGAAATATCCCAGGAAGGGAAGGGCTGGGGTTACTTTGAAGCCAGTCGCAGCTGCCACCACTCCACTCCGGCGGGACATTTCTGCATCTGCTGCCCCTGAGTCAGCCACAGTGACATGAAATCAAAGTCACTAACCCTGACGAAGCTGCGACGCCATGCCGTGACTGGTGTGGGCACTGCAGATCCACAGGTGAGCGAGGCAGTTGCGCCCCTGGCCGGCTGGCATCCAATACAGTCAAAGGCTGAGATGCAAATCAACCGAAAGGTCACTATGACACGCACTGACCAGCAGGGGGCAGACGCTCCACGCAGGAGCTGCCCCCTGGTGCTCGGTGCTCAGTGCTCTCCCACGGGGAGCGCCGCTCAGCCAGGAGCCGGGCTCACCGCTGGCGAGTGCAGCGGCGGTGGCGGGAGCCTCTCCTGCCTCCACGGCAGCGCTAAGGATGTCCGACTGACCGACTTGGGCTGCTCCGGTGGGGCCAACGCCATCAGTCGGGCATCCCCTGAGGGCTCCCAGACTGTGAGAGGGTGCAGGCTGGGCTGAGGGACCCCTCCCCCTCCCCCCACCCCGAGTGCATGAATTTCGGGCACTGGGCCTCTAGTAAGTGCTGCCATAGAGGAACAGTCGTGGCACAAAGAGGGGTGAGGGGCAGAGCTAACTCCATAAAGTGAGGTGGATCTTGGAGAAGAAGTTAATGGGCTGAAAACGTAAATCAAAGCAAAGGTTATCATTACTTAAAAAAAAAAGAAATGAAAACGCATATTCACACAGAAACCTGTGCATGGATATTCACCACAGCTTTATTTTTTAATGGCCCACACCTGGGGGAAACCAGCTGTCCGGGGCAGCACATGGTAAACACTCAAATAAAAAGGCACCGATCACTGAGCCAGGGGGCGACCTGGGTCCATTGCAAGGGCTTTGTGGCGCCCGTCGCCGGGTGTCGCACTGTGATTCCGTTTGTGTGCGATTCTCTAAGTGACAGAGGGACGCCATTATGGTGATGGAGACCAGACAGGCGTGGCCAGGAGTCGGTGGTGGGGGGTGGGGGGGGGCGGGAAGGGTGACCACGAAGGACTAACACGGGGGTTTGTGTTGACGGAACAGTTCTGCAGCTGCTGATGATTCCTCAAATCTGCGCGCCCGCTGAAACGCCCAGGAACCGTGCACACAACCGCCAGTGCGCGTAGAAACCGGGGCCAGCCCAGCGTGGCTCATCATTTGCTAACGGGGTTGCCACAGGGCAGGTTCCTGATTTTGACAGTGTGTAACACGGGGGGACCTGGGGGAAGGGTACATAGGAGCTCGTTACTAATTTTGCAACTTCCGTGTCTGAAACTATTTCAAAAATAGGTTATAATTTAAAGGGAAAAGAGGACATGAATGAGAAACCAGGCAAAGTAACCGCAACATGTATCACAGAGCAGGCGATACCACCGAAAGATACAGGGCACCTTTGTGTCAATGGGAAAATGATAACACCCAACCAATAATTGGACGAATATCAGGAAGTTCCAAGAATACAAATGTCCATATTTGATCCTACTCATCCTAGCTAATAAAGAGGGAATATGCTAATTGACCCTCACACTGTCGCAAAGATGGCGGTGCCCACAGCCAATAAGGAGGGAATATGCTAATTGACTATCCCACCCTCAAAGATGGTGGCACCCACAGCCAATAAGGAGGGAATATGCTAATTGACTGTCATGCCCTCAAAGATGGTGGCACCCACAGCCAATAAGGAGGGAATATGCTAATTGACTATCCCACCCTCAAAGATGGTGGCACCCACAGCCAATAAGGAGGGAATATGCTAATTGACTGCCATGTCCTCAAAGATGGCGGTGCCCACAGCCACAAGATGGTGGCACCCAGTCCCGTCAGCCCCGCCCGGGCAGCAGGGGGTGGGCCTGGCCTTGCCGCGCCTGCCTCTGGAGTCCCCCAGTCCCCTCAGCCCCTCAGACGCCCAGGGCTGGCCCGAGGCTCAGGTAACCAGGGCCAGTGAGGCTTATGCTGCCGGCAGTGGCAGCAGCAGAGGTGTGATGGGGTGTCACCTTCTCCTGATTGCCAGGTCGCCTTCCACCCCTGAGGGCTCCCGGACTGTGAGAGGGGGCAGGCCGGGCTGAGGGACTCCCCCCTCCAGTGCATGAATTTTCATGCACCGAGCCTCTAGTAATCAAATAAATTCAGATTAAGACAACATGGAGACCTAGCCAGTGTGGCTCAGTGGATAGAGCGTCAGCCTGCAGACCAAAGGGTCCTGAATTTGATTCCAGTCAAGGGCACATACCTTGGTTGCAGGCTTCTCCCTGGCCCGGACCCTGGTCAGGGCTCATGCAGAAGGCAAACAATTGATGTGTTTCTCTCACATCGATATTTCTCTGCCTTTCCCTCTCTCTTCCACTCTCTCTAAAAATCAATGGAAAAATAGCCTCAGCCGAGGATTAACAACAACAAATAAATAAACCACTTAAAAAACACACAAAACAGCATGGGAATATTAGTTTCCACTCATCGTACCGTTACAGAATTTACCAGGCGACCGGAAAAATACGCAGGAGTACCGGAGACACAGGAAAAACCCATTTATTTCCAGACGTTTCACATGGACCGGCACAGGGACTCAGGGGAGTCTGTTTCTCTCCAAATCCTGAGCGCCAACATGGAGGAGACTTTCCCTTTTTATATTCTCTAGGTCTCCTTGTCTCCCAAATATGGATCATACTTCCAGACCTTTCTCGGGCTTTGCAAAAAGCCCGTGTGTTTGGGTGGGGGCAGTGGGATCACATCTCAAGGCCTGGCCTGGCACCAGCACTGATAACTCCGTCTGGGGATGGTTTAGGGCCTCTATAAAACGGGGTGGTATTTTTGGGTCAACAGCCCTTGCAGGGCCAGATAATTAAAGGGGCAGTGACTAGATTCAGATTGCTAGCCCCCCAAAAATGTCTCATGTCCCCCACCAGTACCATTTTATTACAATAAGGATATTGATTTAATTTATTGGGGTAACATTGGATAACTATATAGCTTTCGGGTATACAGTTCTATAATACACCAACTGTATGTTGTATTGGGTGTTCACCACCCCCACAATAAGGATATTTAAAGGTAAAAGGCCAAAATTTTTAAACCAAGAGAAAAAAGAAAAAAATACCTCTTGTAGGAAGCGAACAGCCCAGGCTACTCACTTCCTACCGCACCCCCGAGGCCCAGCCAGGGGCTCTCCTCGGTGGGGTTCCTCCCCTCCCGAGCCATCCCCTGGAGAGGCCTGGGCCACCCTTCCCCAGAACTCTTTAGGGCAGCCCCTTCCCTGAGGGGCTGAGCTGATACCCCCTCAGGGGAGCATGTGATCAGCAGCCAAAGTAAAACTACTTCAAAAGAAAAGCAACAGCCCTGGCCGGTGTGGCTCAGTGGACAGAGCATCAGCCTGCAAGACCAAAGGGTCCCGGGTTCGATTCCGGTCCAGGGCACGTACCTTGGCTGCAGGCTCCTCCCTGGCCGGGGCCCCGTTTAGGGCTTGTATGACTGGCAACCAATCGATGTGTTTCTCTCACATGGATGTTTCTCTCTGTCTCTCCTGCTCTCTCAGCAGATCAATGGAAAAATATCCTTGGCTGAGGATTAAAAAAAGAAAAACGCTGACATTTGCACCTTGGTGGAAGTTGCATCAGCGGCGATTACTTCATCGAGATGAAAAGGGTTAAACGTCTGGTGCAGAGGGGCACACTGCCTTTCGCACACTGCCTTTCACATCCCTTCAGGGGCCGCTTGAGCAAAAAGAAACCCGATTCTAGCTGATTCTAGCCCTGCAGCCAGGGCTGCCTGGTCCGGGCCTCTCGGAGGCTGAAACTCTGAACCTGCGTTCCGGCCCAGCCTCCCCGGGAGGAACAGGGATAGGGTCCTGGGGAAGCGGAGGGGTGTGTGTGTGGGCGGGGGGTGGGGAGCGTTCCATCTTCCTGCTCCCCTCGAACACAGCTTCCTCCGCGGGGGTCCCAGGCATCCTGGAGGTCAGAAAGGGAAGTCCCAAGGTCAGGAAGAGGAAGAAGGTGCCCAGGGCCACACAGGGAGGGGCTCGCCGGTCACCGTTTTGAGGAGGGCCGACCTGGCTTCCTACTGGCTGGGAAAGAAAGGAACCTCATTTCGGCCCTCATGAACTAAACGTGGCAAATCCACGCAACGGAATATGGCTCAGCCTTCAAAGGGCATGAGATTCTGATTCGTGGAGAGCCAGCGTTTAATGAGGACAGTCTCAGTTTGGGATGGTAAAAAGGTTCAAGAGATGGACGGCGGTGATGGTTGCAAATGTTGGGGGATGTACTTAATGCCACTGAATTGCACACCTGAACACGTATGTGTACTTGACCGCACCAGAAAAGGAAGCTGCATCTAAAAAAGCCTTTAGATCTAACTTCCAGGTTACAGTGAAACAAGTTAAACTGTCGTATGAAGTTACAATGCGGCAAATTTACCATGTGGGGAATGTGGGGCATGTGGGGCATGTACAAGACAACTGATCTGAGTATCACCGGGTGGGGGGTGGGGGGGTGGGGTGGGAAGAAGTGGAGGAGCGGTTCCCATGGAGGGAGGCTAGAAAAAACACAATAACCAAATGTAATGCGTGCACTGCACTGGGCCCTGCGTCAAAAACCAACAACCTTTGCACTGGCCGGGTGGCTCAGTGGGTTGGGACTTCGTCCTAGCCCCCAAAAGGTGTGGGTCCCATTTCTGGTCTGGGCACACACTCAGGTGGAGGTTTTGATCCCCAGTCAGGGCGCCTACAGAGGCAACCGATCGGTCTCTCTCTCTCTCTCTCTCTCAAAAGGAAAAACGTATCCTCGGGTGAGAATTAAAAAAAAAGGGTGAACTAACGTAAAAGACATATATGGAAGGCCTGGGGAAAGCTGAGTGCGGACTGGGTGCTGGGCCGTCAGAGAATCAGTGAGTGGAGAAGGTCTTTATTTTTAGGAGCTACCAGACGAAGCATCTAGGGGTTAGGGGTCTTCTCTGCAACTCACTTTCAAATGACCCAGGAAGGACCTCACACCCATTGGGGTGGGGGGTGCAAAGCAGATTCCGCAAAATGGATAGGACTGCAGAACCCTAGGTGCTGGGTGAATCCTGTAGAATCTTCCATTTTTCTATTTGCTGAGAACATTCCTTTAATTTTTTTTTTTTTTTTTGCTGAGAACCTTCTTAATAAAAAGCTGGGAAGAAATGTCATGGCTGCGCAGTTGAAGGAGCTGGGTGACCTTGGGCTCTCCTTGACCCCAGGCCTTAGTTTCCCCACCTCAGGAACAGCTGTGGTCGGCTTGCGGGGCAATGCCCTGGCCCAGGTGCGCAGCGGCTGCGGGTCACGTCGTTAGCGTTACCGTGACAGTGACAATGCCCAGCGCGGGGTTGGCACAGAGGGATGGACGGCTCTAGGTCTGGGAGAGTCTCCAGGAGAACCTCCGCCAGCACCGAGGAGACAGCGCGCGACGCGGGGGGCGCGGCCAGAGCCACGCGCGCACCGGAAGTGGGGTCCAGGCCAGCCCGTCTGCTGAATGAAGCCTATCGGGAGCTGGGGCGGGACCCCGGCGGACCAATCGGGGCTGGAGGGGCGCCATCCCGGCACCGGGAGAGCGGCCACAGCGACGCGCGCAACCGGAAAGGGGGCGATCCTGCGGCTCCCAGCGCAGGGCACTCGGCCGCGGCGGCGGGCGTCCTCTCCCGGGGCCTGGCCGTGCCGGACCCTTCCCTCTCTGTTCCCCGGGGTCAGAGATGGGGCTCTGCGGACCCGCAGCCGGGCCCGGCGTCTCCCCAGGGCGCGACCGCCGGGCAGCACCGCGCTGCTGGGTGCGCCCGCTTCCCCGCGGCTGAGGACGTAGGTGGGAGGATGGGGCGGTCCCAGCGACCGTGCGGCGCGCGCGGCGGGGGGGGAAGGGGAGGAAGGGAGGAGGGCGACCTCTCCCTGCCTCGTGGCAGCTCTCTCTCCCCGAGTTCTGCAGCGCACATGTGTATTTCGGTGGCGGGGGGTTGGGGGGGGGTGCGAGAGAGGGTGCGGGGGAACTGAACTAAAGACGGAGCCACAGCCTTTGGCTGGCTCTCAGGCGGGCTCGATGGCTGCAGCCCGCCCTCCAACTTGCAGGGCTGACGCCCGGGACGATTCAAAAAATGCAACTGCAGAGGCGCCGAAACGCGCCAGTTCCTGTCTCGTCAGCTTCCCCGGCTGCTCCGGACACAGGAAGCAGTCAATGAGCTCCCGGCTGCTCCACCAGTCTCGGAACTTCCAGGGCTTTCTGCTCAGTTTGCCACGTTTCCGACCATTCTCGGGGCTTTCTGCTCACTCTGCCATTTCTCAAGCAGCGCTGACACGGGGCAGTGGCCTGACCGCAGCCACCGTTCCAGCGGGAGGCTGCAGCCCCAAGGCGACAAAGGGCCGCAGTTGACGTGCATCCTCTCTAGCCCTCACTCACAAGCCCTGGGCCCTGGCCGGCGGCTCAGCTGGTTGGAGTGCAGTCCCTACACGAGAAGGTTGCGGGTTCGATTCCCAGCCGGGATACTTACCCAGGTTCGACCCCCTAAGGGGCGCATAGGGGAGGCAACCGATTGCTGTTTCTCTCGCTTGGTTGCATCTCTCTCATTGATGTTTCTCTCCCTTTTTCTCTAAAATCAACTTCGAAAGCACGTTTAAAAAAAAAACCATCCCCCGGGCTCGGTGTGGTTACAAGTCCCATTTCACCGAATCTTTTCAGTCATCTGACCGTCTCCCAGAGGCCCGGCGGCGGCGAGGCAGGAACCAGAAGTCCGCACCCCACACATCTGCGTGCCTCTGGGACCTTGACCCCCCGTTTGCGTATCTGGGATCTGCAGCTCCACCCCAGACCCGTTTGCAAAAACGCGCGCTTTGCAGTCATTGCCGCAATGTCATTGGCAGACGGAGCTCAAAACGTCCCCACATCCAATAGGGAAGCGGTTACCACCCAGGGGGCTCAGCCGCGGGGCTTTTAAAGCCTGACGGGCCGGCAGGAGCTCCCGAGCCGCCGCGCCGCCTCACCTGTGCGCCCCGCACGCCGCCCCACAGCCGCTGCACCATGCACTCCATGCGCCGCGCGCTCGCCCCGCTCGCCCCCCCTCAGCAGCTGAATCTCTCGCCCCTGAAGGGGCTCAGCCTGGCGGACAAGGAGAACACGGTGAGCAGGACGCGGGGCCGGGCCGGGCCGGGCGGGGGCGGCGGGGACCGGGGCTGGCCCTCACCACGCGTCTCCCGCAGCCCCCGAGCCTCAGTGGTACCCGCGTGCTGGCCAGTAAGACGGCGCGGAGGATCTTCCTGGAGCCGGCCGAGCCGGTGAGCGGGGCTGGGGCGGGGACTGGGGGGTCGGTGGGCGCGCGGGGAGGGGCGCCCTCGGGGAGGGGGCGCCAGGAGGAGCCTGCTCTACTCTGGGCCAGAAGGCCGCACTCATTGTTTCCTCTCCGCCCCGCCCTTTCCCGCCAAGAGCGCTTTCACTCCACCCACCGAGCTCCCGTCCTCACGGGGGATGGGTACCTGTAGGGACCGCGGACCCCGACCCAGCGAACCACATGAAACTGCCGATTTTGGGCCGGCCTCGGGCGGGGGAAAACGGCAATTTCATGTGGTTCGCCGGGTCCTGGGACATCATTCCTTTCTCCCCCCACAGAAAACCCAGGTCCCGGCCCCGGACGCGCAGGAGGAGCCGCTGCTGCGGGAAAACCCCCGCCGCTTCGTGATCTTCCCCATCGAGTACCACGACATCTGGCAGATGTACAAGAAGGCCGAGGCCTCCTTCTGGACGGCTGAGGAGGTAGTGGGGTCCCGGAGCCCTGGGGCGCTGCGGGGAAAGCTTAGGGCTCGCCTCCAGCTCTAGACAGAGACCCCGGCAGGGGCGCGGTGGCAGCCTGTGGGACCCTGCGTGCCTGACCCCTGTGACCTCCGGCGCCAGGTGGACCTCTCCAAGGACCTGCAGCACTGGGAAGCCCTGAAGCCCGAGGAGCGGTACTTCATTTCGCACGTCCTGGCCTTCTTCGCCGCGAGCGATGGCATCGTAAATGAGAACCTGGTGAGTGGCCCGCCCCCCACAGTCTGCTGGCACCCCCTCCAAGACCAGGGAGAAGAGACGGTCTCTCTCCCTCGTCGTCTCAGTTTTCCCATTCCACATGTCCAGATGCCCGGAAGCTAGATTTACGTGGCGTCTCCGCACCCATCACACACTTCTCAGCCACTTCTTCCTCGGGGAGTAGCTCCCTGGTGGGAGAAGCTCAGACCGTGTGGGGCGGTAACAGGTTCTGGCCAGGTGTTCCCCGGACAAACGGGGGGGCCCTCTGTCTCCTGGCCGGTAAAGGGAGCAGGCGGCATAACGTGCCCAGCTTCCCCACGGGACAAAGGGAAAAGCAGACCTTAAACTGGCACCCGAAAGGCAGCCGGTGCGGGGCCTTCTCCAAGCCGCGCTTCCTGTGTTCGCCACCAGGTGGAGCGGTTTAGCCAAGAAGTGCAGATCACCGAGGCCCGCTGCTTCTACGGCTTCCAGATCGCCATGGAGAACATCCACTCTGAAATGTACAGCCTCCTCATCGACACCTACATCAAGGATCCCAAGGAGAGGTGAGTGCGGGGCGGCGTGCCAGCCTGCTGAGGGCTTACCCGCTGATTGTGTCGGAGTGTTGCGTCCGCTCGCGGCAGGACGGGAAATGACTGGCGAGTCCCCGGAGTTCCTGGACCCCGCCTCTCCTTGGAGGAGAAAGCCTGAATCCACTTGATGAAGCCGATCACTTACAAGCAAAGCTGGGAAGCTGCGATTAGTCATCTCGCCAAATGCCTTTAGGCTCCCCAGTCAGGAAGTCTTAGCTACAGTGGGAGGCAGGGGCAGGGTGGAGAGGGCGGGGGGTGTGTCTCTCTGTCTCTGCCACTCCCTCTAAAAACCGATGGGGAAATAATATCCTCGGGTGAGGATTAACAAGAGCTAGGAATCCTGCATAATAAAGGGTAATAGGCACATTGAACCTAATGGCTGAAGGAGGCGCTGGGATGCGCACTGACCACCAGGGGGCAGACACTCCATGCAGGCGCTGCCCCCTGGTGGTCCGTGCGCTCCCGCAGGCAGAGAGCACAAGGATGTCCCACGGATGGCTTAGACCCAGTCAGGGGTGTGCAGGAGGCAGCGGATGGATGTTTCTCTCTTCCTCTCTGTAAAAAAAAATAAAATATATAAAAATAAAAAAATATTTTAAAAAAACGCCTACATTTATGTCAGCATAAACCAAGTCTCGTTAATCTGAGATTTTGAAAAGCACAGTGAAGAGGAAAAGCCAATCTGTAAAAACATCCGTTTGAGCCCCAAACGTGGCCTCGGGGCCCTGGTGCCCTGACCTGGAAGCGCGTGGCCAGGCCCCGGCGGGGATGCTGACCCCTGTGCGCCCCCAGGGACTTCCTCTTCAACGCCATCGAGACCATGCCCTGCGTCAAGAGGAAGGCAGACTGGGCCTTGCGCTGGATCGGGGACAAGGAGGCCACCTACGGTAAGGGGCCGTGCCCCTCGCCCCTCGCCCCTTCCCGCCAACACGAGCGCTCGCTCACGGGGCCCGTGTGGTGTCCGCGCTCACACAGGGGAACGCGTCGTGGCGTTCGCCGCCGTGGAGGGAATCTTCTTCTCCGGCTCCTTCGCGTCCATCTTCTGGCTCAAGAAGCGAGGCCTGATGCCCGGCCTCACGTTCTCCAACGAACTGATTAGCAGAGACGAGGTGAGTCCAGTCCAAGCAACAGGCTAGTCGGCACCCCAATGCCCGCTCGCCGGTGTGTGCACCCAAGGGACCCAAGCTACCGGGTTGCCTTACACGGCCACACGTCACGTGTGAAATTCAGCCACGGACGTACCTGTCAGGGGATGAAACATTCACTGATACCCTGAAGTGATGTACCCTGAAGTCTCAGTACATCCATGCACGCACACACGGGCACTCCTCTGTGGATGACGGGTTTCTAAAGGAACGTCGCCGTATTTCCCGGTGTTCTCCGCTGCTGTAATGCGGAGCAGGGGAGCCTCTTGGTGGAACCAGAGCCCATTCCGGTCTAGCGTGTCTCTTAAGTGCTGGGACTCGCTGCAGAGGGCAGGGGAGGTGCCAGCGGTTCTAGTTTAGGCCCGTCGTCGGCACCTGGGGACTTCCGCACTGACCCATGCAGAGGTGGCTCACTTGACCTGGCTTTGCGTGTCCTGCACGTTAGAGTCCTCGTTATGCCTTTCCCGCTGGCAGTAGCCTGCACGTGGGCACACGCGCCTGCGTGTGGGGTCGTAGAAAGAAGGGTGCTGAGCAGGCATTCACCACGTCACAGCTGAGGACTGGGCCTGCTGTCGGTGCCTGCAGGGGCAGCCCTGGGTGCCTTGGGTGGGGCTGAGCCAGTTTGAGGGGTGAGGGGGCAGCGGCCATGGACCTCTCCTTGCAGCCGCTCAGTGCTGCGGGCAGCCGGGCGGGATGGGGAAGGAGTGGGCAGAAGAGGACGAGCCGTTGGGGGTCGTGTGGTAGCGATGGACGTCTTCTGGTTCCATCGTGACCTGTGACCTCTGACCCCTTCTCCTAGGGCTTGCACTGTGACTTTGCCTGCCTGATGTTCAAGCACCTGCTCCACAAACCTTCAGAGCAGAGGGTGAACGAGATCATCACCCACGCCGTCAGGATCGAGCAGGTGGGTGGGGCCGGGCGTTGTGGGGGCGGCAGGGTCCCCGCTGGCCTGGGGCGTCTCCGGCCTCCGGCTCACCGAGCAGCTGTGCTCTGGCCCTAGGAGTTCCTCACCGAGGCCTTGCCGGTGAAGCTCATCGGGATGAACTGCACTCTGATGAAGCGCTACATTGAATTCGTGGCCGACAGGCTCCTGCTGGAGCTGGGTTTCAGCAAGGTAGAGTGCGCGTGCACGCGCGTGTGTATGTGTGCGCGTGTGTGTTTTAATACACACTGAGTGGCCAGATGATGACGATCTCTGAACGCATGATCTGGCCACTCAGTGTATGTCCTATAGAATAAAAGGCTAATATGCAAATTGTCCCCTTGACCAGGAGTTCGACCAGCAGGCAGGCCGGCCAACCACCCATGTCCCCTCCCCCTGGCCAGGCTGGCCGGACCCCACCCATGCACGAATTCATGCACCGGGCCTCTAGTGTATATATGTGTATATAGGTACATATACTACACACACACACACACACACACACACACACACACACACTGAGTGGCCAGATTATTATGATCTCTGAACACATAATCTGGCCACTCAGTGTATATTTGTTGATTTCAGAGAGGGAGGGAGGGAGAGGGAAACATCCATGATGAGAGAGAACCATTGGTTGGCTGCCTCCTGCACGCCCCACACTGGGGGTCGAGCCTGCATCCTGGGCAGGTGCCCTGACCAGGAATTGGACGCTGACCTCCTGGTTCGACGCTCAGCCCCTGAGCCGCGCCGCCGGGTGAGGGTGTGCAGCCCTCCGGCTCCTGCGCGCTCCGTAGTCACGTTCTGTGCCCTTGCAGGCGTTCCAAGTGGAAAACCCGTTTGACTTCATGGAGAACATCTCCCTGGAAGGGAAGACGAACTTCTTCGAGAAGAGGGTGGGCGAGTACCAGAGGATGGGCGTGATGTCGAGCCCGACGGAGAACTCCTTCACCCTGGACGCCGACTTCTGAGGGTCTGCTTTCCCCTTGATGTGTACATATTTTTCCTTTTCAAAAAAAAAAAAAAAAAAATAGTGACGTTCAGTCTTATCAACTAGCTGCAGCATTAACATTCATTAGCGACATCTTTGAAACTAGCTGCCCCAGCAGGAGCCCACGTGTTCATGGTCTCAGCTAGAGGGGAACTGTAGACAAAGCTCTTCGGAGCCTGTGGAAGTTCCTGTCCGTGTCTGACCAGCAGGCGGGTGTCCGCGACCTGGCCGTGGCTCCTTGCAGCTCTGCGGGGACATGGGCGGTCTGGTCTGGTCTGCAGGTTAAGCATTCCGTTCCGACCACGCGGCCATGGGAAGCTGTCAGCCTCGCTGTTTCCATGCAGATTGTAACGTTTACTAACTTGTACATAATATTGGCACTTTACCCACAAATAAGCCAAGTTTGTACTGCCTGCATCGAGGCCCTACACAGCCTGGCTTGAGGAGCTGGCACACCAAATGCAAAGCATTCTTTTGGCCCCTGCCGGAGCCCCTCAGCTCACCAGGTGGCCCAGAGGAGGTGAACTGTCACCTGAGCATGTTCCTCTTTTTTTTTTAGTTTTCTTTCATGAAGTGAGGTGCCTTTTCATCAACTTTAAGTTCAGTCCAGTGCCTACCTGAGCTCAGTTTCATGGGGTAGAGATAGAGGGTGGGGCGGGGGGGGGGGGGACTTCTGACTTCAGTCACTGGGCCCTGCAGTGTGGTCGGTGCTGACGGCCGGCCGAGCACCTGGCTGGGGGGGGGGGTGGCAGTCGGTGTCCGGGTGTCCTTCACTTCTCAAACCTCAAGCTGCCTTTTCCTGACCTCAGTGAACGTGGACGACCCTGCAGACTTACAGATGGGGGCTAGGCTAGGACTAAATTGCCCTTCCAAATTGCCCTTGGACGGTGACCTGCTAAGACCACTCCGATGAAGTGGTAAAAGCAGGGCTGAAGTCGGCTCTCCGGAAATGGTGTTTCCAAAAATTGAGAAGCAAGGACATCCGTGCCTTGGCCCATTTGTTACGTGTGGGGTGTGGGTTGACCACTGGCCTGAACTGTTGTCCGTTTTCGCCGTTCGTTGTATAAATCCTCTTAATAAATTTATATATAAACGTGCGCCCCTTTCACATCTTTTAAGTTACTGTTTACTGAAGTTCATCGGATTCTGTCTCGTGTGTCACACAAAAATAGGTAAACGCTTGGCTGTGAGCTGTCCGCATGGGAGGGGCCGTGGCAGACCTCAGGGTGCTGAGGGTCCCACTTCTCATGGTTTAAAGGGAAACCCATTTTAGCCGGAAGCATTTGGAATGCATAACCACACGCAGGTGGGACGAGTTAAATCACGCTGTTGTAGGCAATGGGAGTGTTGAGAGGCGAGGGGTGACCTTGTTTCCTGGAGGCGGGGCTAGGGGCTGGCCTGTCCCCTGTCAGGAGTCCAGGAGGAACCAGGAGGAGAGCTTTGCAGCCAAAGGCACTCTGAATGTCCTTGATGGGTGATGCCAGGTCAGTGACGCCATCGGGATGTTCAGGGCAGCCGTGCTCCGGGACCCTCAGCCATCAGGACAGCCTCCCAGGGGCCTACGGTCACGTCCCCTCTTGCCACCTCCTGTGCCAGCTCCCTGCGCTCTCTAGACCAGTGGTCGGCAAACTCATTAGTCAACAGAGCGGCATGCAGCTTGCGAGCCGCGGTTTGCCGACCACTGCTCTGGACCACACCTTAAGAGGGCTGTATCAGCTGGTGGGCACGCCAGACCGAATTGTCCCGGGCATCTGAGAGGTGCAGGCTCGGCCTCCCCCGGACCTCCTGGCTCAGTCCTGGGGAGAAACCATGGCGCGGGCAATGGTGACAAGTTCATTCTAGTTCGTTTCAGACACTGGCCAGCCGGCTGGCGTGGGTCCTCCTGGACTTCCAGCCACGGTTCTGGGCCGCTGGGACACCAGGGCGGGCCCCACTTCTGGGGAAGGCAGCCCTGCTCCGGTCCCTGGAGGTGCTGTTCCTGCAACTAAGAGGCACGTTTCAGTTTCGTTGCATGTGAACACGGCCTCCGGGGGGTGGCCACGCCCGGCTCTGGCTGGAACTCGGTGCTAACACCCAGGCCGGGAGCTGCTTCTGCGTGGCGGGGAGGATGGGTGGCCCTGCCTGTGCCAGTCCAGACGTCCTGCCAACGGCTTAACGCTGCAGCGAGACGCCCAGCCCTGAGCGGTGAGCTGCGGTGGCGGTGGCGGTGGCGGTGGCGGTGCGGCCGCTGGTTGCCGGGGGGGCCTGTGCAGACAGGAGACCGATAGGCCCCCCCCCACGCTGCGGAGGGCTGCCCCGCGGGCGCGTTCTGGGTGTCGGGACCCTGATCCGCGGGTGTCCTCGTCATTCTGGGGGGGGGGGGTGTCCTCCACATGAGGAGGCTGTGATGAGATGGCTGAGCCTGCTGTGCCCATAGGTTCATTGACGGCCAGCTGGGCTTGGCCAGAGCGGCTCCCGCCGGATGGCGGCCTGCATGCGCCGCCCCGATCAAACGCCCACCAGCGAGAACCAGTTAAGGGTGATGGCCTCCTGAGAAGGTGGGAACAGGTGGTGCCCATGGAGGCCTGAGTGAGCAGCAGTCCCTTAGGACAGGGGTCGGCAAACTCGTTAGTCCACAGAGCCAAACATCAACAGGACAGCGACGGACATTTCTTCGGAGAGCCACATTTTTTAAACGTAAACGTCTTCTAACGCCACTTCTTCAAAATGGCCTCGCCCAGGCCGTGGTACTTTGTGGGAGAGCCACCCTCAAGGGGCCAAAGAGCCGCATGTGGCTCGCGAGCCGCAGTTTGCCGACCACGGCCTTAGGAAAATCCAAGGATGACCCAGCACCCTTCTGGATTTGGGGAGAGGGGTCAGCCTGCAAGAGGGGCGGAGTCGGACCCCGAACCTGCATAAAGTCCGGACACAGCCCCTCCGCCCCGCAGAGGAATGGGGGCTGAGAATCCCACTGCCCAGGGAGAGGACAAGGGCCCCCATCTTGCTGGGCTGGGAACCCCTGGGACCGTCCCACCGGCCACATGTGACCCCACGCGTGGAGAGCACCGTCACACATAAAACATGACTAGGAACACGGGCCCTGGGGTCCCAGGCGCTTCGGGGTGATTGGATGGAAGGTACATAATGTGACCGAAGGGGGTGAAAACCGATCTGGAGAACAGCACTGGGAAGTGATCGGTTCTGGGGGTTGAAGGGGCTCGTGTGGCCCTAAAGGCCTCTGCAGAGATGGGGAAGGAGCAAGGAGCCGCTTCAGGTCCGGGGGGCACCGCCCGGCCCTGTTCCCACCATCACCGACCCCAGGGCACGGCGCTGGGCCCCAGCTCCACGCAGCACGGACCTGGCCCTGCGCGCTGGGGACTGGCGTTGGGGTCAGGGGGAGCCCGTGTTCTCCCGGCCTTGGAGTTCGGGGAGCCGGGTCGGGGCTTGGGCTGCCCGGAGGCAGACCTGTCTGGAGAGAGGCCGCGCGTGGCAGGCGGAGAGCGGATCTACAAGAAAGGGTCCTAGAGACTCGGTTTTCTGGATCTAAGCATGCCCGGGTCCCACACCCGTCTTCTCCGGACTATCCAACGTTACCAGCCCTCCCTCCGAGCGGGGTGGGGGGCTGGGGAGGAAGGACTGGCCGAAAGGGGGCCCGTGGCCAGGAAGCTGGTCCTGGGTCAGGTCTGGCCACAGCCTGTGACTGTGCAGGCTCCGCGCTGAGAATGTTTCAGAACAGAGCTGAAGAATAATTATGTTTCGTGACACATGGAAATTACATAAAGTCCTCATTTCAGCAGTTTAAACAATTCCACTGAGTCCATTTGCGGATCTAATGGGCTTGATTGGATGACTCATGAGGCGGGTGGCACCCATCTGGACAGGGGAAGGAGCCCCCAGGAGCTGGGAAAGGAAGGGCTTCTTAGGCAGGGGTGGGGCAAGGACGCTGGAAGGGGCTGCTCTCTCTGGGCACGGCCACCTTCCCCAGGGCGGTGAGGGGGAGGTCTTAGCAGGTGGCCGCCTCCCCCTGCTCCCTCAGGAAGCTCCAGGCTGGTCTAGTCTCACTCCCAGGGGAGGCTCAGGGGCAGGGGGAGGCTCAGGGGCAGAGGAGGCTCAGGGGCAGTGGGGAGGACCAGGGGCAGCAGGAAGGACCAGGGGCAGCGGGGAGGACCGGGGGCAGGGGGAAGACCAGGGGCAGGGGGAGGACCAGGGGCAGAGAGGAGGCTCAGGGGCAGGGGGAGGACCAGGGGCAGCGGGGAGGACCGGGGGCAGCGGGGAGGACCAGGGGCAGCGGGGAGGCTCAGGGGCAGGGGGAGGACCAGGGGCAGCGGGGAGGACCGGGGGCAGGGGGAGGACCAGGGGCAGAGAGGAGGCTCAGGGGCAGGGGGAGGACCAGGGGCAGCGGGGAGGCTCAGGGGCAGCGGGGAGGACCAGGGGCAGCGGGGAGGCTCAGGGGCAGGGGGAGGACGAGGGGCAGCGGGGAGGCTCAGGGGCAGGGGGAGGACCAGGGGCAGCAGGGAGGACCAGGGGCAGGGGGAGGCTCAGGGGCAGGGGGAGGACCAGGGGCAGCGGGGAGGACCGGGGGCAGGGGGAGGACCAGGGGCAGCGGGGAGGACCGGGGGCAGGGGGAGGACCAGGGGCAGCGGGGAGGACCGGGGGCAGGGGGAGGACCAGGGGCAGCGGGGAGGCTCAGGGGCAGGGGGAGGACCAGGGGCAGCGGGGAGGCTCAGGGGCAGGGGGAGGACCAGGGGCAGCAGGGAGGACCAGGGGCAGGGGGAGGACCAGGGGCAGCGGGGAGGACCAGGGGCAGCGGGGAGGCTCAGGGGCAGGGGGAGGCTCAGGGGCAGGGGGAGGACCAGGGGCAGTGGGGAGGCTCAGGGGCAGGGGGAGGACCAGGGGCAGCGGGGAGGCTCAGGGGCAGTGGGGAGGACCGGGGGCAGGGGGAAGACCGGGGGCAGGGGGAGGACCAGGGGCAGCGGGGAGGCTCAGGGGCAGCAGGGAGGACTGGGAGGCTTAGCAGAGCGACTCCGTTTCGGGCCTGTTGGAGCTTTTTCCATGGCACCCGCAACAGTTCCATCGGCACTTGCCACGCCACCGGTTCTGGCGCTGCACAATCGCATGGCGCAACAGGGACCAGGTTTCTACCTGGAGCTGCAGTGTTTTAGTTTTTAATATATTTTTATGGATGTCAGAGAGGAAGGGAGAGGGAGAGAGAGACACCAACGATGAGAGAGAATCATGGGTCGGCTGCCTCCTGCACGCCCCACACCGGGGAGCGAGCTGCCACCCGGGCCTGTGCCCTGCCCGGGGACACAAGCAGGAGGATCTCCTGGTTGATAGGTCGACGCTCACCCCCTGAGCCACACCAGCCGGGCTACAGTATTTTCTATCTGGCCTTTCCCAATCAAAGCGTTTGAGGACTTAAAACTGAGGCTTGGCCTTGCTCTTGAAGGGGTCACGGTCAGGTCAGGAAGATGGGAAGGAGTAGGTGGTCCGGCAAGGCGGCTGGGGCCAGCCAGGCCCGTTGGAGAGCAGAGGATTCGCGTCGGGAGTGTGGCGCGTGGAGTAGCCACTGGGCTGCCCTGACACCACCCAGCTGGGTGGCTCCGACAGCAGTTCTCTCTCCCACATCCGGCTGGAGTCCAGGAAGGTGCCGGCCAGGCTGTCCCTCCGGCGGCCTCTCCTCGGCCGCTCCCTGTCCTCCCGGGCTGCCCCTGCCTGGGTGTCTGTGTCCTGATCTCCTCTTAGCGGGACACCAGTTAGACTGGATCAGGGCGCGCCCACACGATCTCACTTAACGGTAATCACCTCGTTAACCACCTCCCCCACCCACCCCCGCTCCAAAAACAGTGGCATTCGGAGCAATTGGGACTTCAGCATGTGGGTTTGGGGGGCGTTCAATTTAACCCATCTCACTGGGCTGGCTGTTAAATACAGCCATAATTAAAAATGAAATCCCATAAGCTCACATAATGTTAATTAATGAACTAATAGTAAAGGCAAATATAATAAACTAGAGGCCCGGTGCATAAAATCCGTGCCCTCCGGCGGGGGGATCCCTCAGCCTGGCCTGCGCCCTCTCACAGTCCGAGAGCCCTCAGCCGGCAGGCGGACATGCTCAGCGCTGCGCTGTGCTCACCAGCTGGGAGCCTGGCTTCTGGCCGAGCGACGCTCCTCCTGCCTTGAGCATTTGACTCCTGGTGGTCAGTGTGCGCCATAGCGACCGGTCATTCCGCTGTTCGGTCAAGGCGTTCCTACTGTCGGTGCCGCCGGCTCTCCCAGCTGTTCTGTCCGCTCGGAGGGCGTGGCTAGAGCACGTTACTGAGCATCTCCTCACCTCGCCCAGCGACGCGTCTTGGGCTGAGCTGGGACCACGTCCCTTGCATTACCGTGGCCTCCCAGGAGGCTGTATCCCCTGGTGGGAAGGATCCGTCTCCGCATACCTGCTCCCTGCTCCCTGGCAGTAGAGGCCTTGGCTGGTGGGTAGACAAACACTGGGACCGGCTGACGGGGGCGTCTGGGCGCAGGCCTGGTCCGGGAGTTGAGAGCTCACAGGCCCTTGCCGGCTCAGTGGGGAGAGCGTCAGCTTACGGACCGAGGGGCTCGTTTCTGGGCCAGGGCAGCGGTCACCAACCTTTTCGACTTCACAGATCACCAGCGGCCCACGGACCACCCACTGGCGACTGCTGGTCTAGGCACGTACCCTGGTTGCAGGCTTGATCCCTGGAACCTAGTCGGGGCGGGTGAGGGAGGCAACCAATTGGTGTGTCTCTCACATCGATGTTTCTCTCTCCGTCTCTTCCCCTCTTTCCCGCGCCCTAAACGTCCATGGAAAGATATCCTCGGGTGAGGATTAACCAACAAAAGAGCGCGTTCAGTTCAGGTTCACACGCTCCGAGGTCGGGGAGGAGGGGGATTAGCTCCAGGGAGGGAGGGAGTCTGAGCAGAGGACTAACCCTGCGGGTTGTGGTTGGGAGGGGAAGGGGGGGTAGGCAGCAGCACAGGTGAGAGACGGGGGGGGGGGGGGATAGGGGGGAGATTGGGGAGGGAGGGCCGGGGCGGGAGGCCTTGTTCTCAGGTCGGTGGCTCTGAGAAGCCTGCTCTGCACCCGCTCCGCCAGGTGCTGGGGAGACAGGAAGTAAGGGCAGCTGCGCCCAGGCTGTGTGGGCTGCGAGGTGGGACAGCCGACTGGCCGCGCAGTAAGTCACCTGGTGGTGGTGGTCCCCAGGAGCCGGGTGGGGGGGTGGGTGACGGGGGGGAGGAAGGTGAAGGGAAGGGTGGGGGCTCAGGCTGGGCCCCTCGGAAGTCCAGGGCTTGGGCTCTTGCAGGCGGTGGTCAGGGGAGGGCTGTCCGAGGAGGGGAAAGTGGGGACGGACCCCCGGTTAGCAGAGGCCCACTGGCCCCCCAAGGGGCCGGAAAGGGCCAGGGAGGGGCTGTGGGCTGGGCACAGGCTGAATGGACCCCCCAAAGGGTAGTGGGTCTTCCAGGTGGGCCTGGGCCAGAGGCATCGTCGTCACCGGGGTATTCGTTGGAAATGCCGGTTCTCAGGCCCCGCCCGGCCCCACTGAGCCAGCGCCGGGGGTGGGGTGCTGATGGTACAGGTCTCAGCCCCCCTCCTGTGCGCCACACCTCAGTGGCCTCCTGCAGGCGTGGGCACGAGGGAGCCGGGAAGTCACGGCCCCTCCTCCACCTCCGACCTGGGTTTGGGTCTGAGAGCCCGGAGTGGTTTAATTTGGGGGAGAGGGTTGGGGAGAGGAGGGAGGGGGAAGGGCGGGGTGGGATCAGGAGTCGTTACCTGTCAGCCAGCCCTGCCGGGATGCCAGGCGGGGTGCGGGTGCAGGCTGGGCCTCGGAGGTCCCCACACCCCAAGGCGTGTCTTCCTTTATCCGTCCTGGGCTGTGGCATCCGTCCCGGGAGTCAGCCCCGCTCCTGCCCCGCCCGGCCAGCCCGCTGGCTGTCCTTCCTCCCGGCTGCCCGGGCTTTGTCCTGAGGCAGGGACTTTGCCTGCTCCTCAGTCCCCAGGCACTGTCCTCCTCCACTTCTCACGGGAAAGGGATCGGAGGCACAGAGAGGGTGAGTGCTGGCCTGAGGTCACACAGCGGTCAAGGGAGGACCTGCTATTGGAGTAGAGCTGGGGCACCCAGTGCAGTCACCCTGAACCTTTTCGTCCGTGGGCTGCCCCCCTGTGGCCAGGGCCCTGCCTCCTCCCCCGCCATCCCCGCTCCCCCCACCCCCCCCCACCCCCCGCCCCACTTCTCCCCACGTCCGCTTGGCTCCCTGACCCCGCACCCTACTGGCTTTCCACCTACCGCTCTGGTGGGCCCCTGCTCCCGCGCCCCGGCCCCCCTCTCCTCTCTGCTCCAGCAATTTCCTCCTCGAGGCCCCTCACCTGTCTGCTGTTTGCTTCCTCGGGGAACACATCCCCAGTTCTGGGTACTGGGTCCGAAATCCAGGCTGTGGGGGCGGGGCCCTGCTATCGCCGTGCGGCCAGCAGGGGGAGCCTCCGTCCCTCCCTTTTCCTCAGCGGCAGCCTGTCCTGCTGATCCGCTCCCAGCGGGCGCTCAGGGCAGCCCCTCCCAGTGCAGGCCACAGGTGGGCTCCGCACCTGGGTCCCCACCTGTCCCACTCCTGCTCCTTCAGTCTCAAGCTGAGCTCACCTTTCCAGGCGCCTCCCAAGACCTGGCTAGACTGGTTAGAGGTGCCCCTGCGCCCAGGGCCTCCACAGTCCTTCTCCTGGGGATTATCATTCAGAATCACACCTGCCCGTCACTTCCTGACCCGCCTCCCTCCAGGTGGTGAGACCCCTGAGGTCAGGGAAGGATCTGCTGTCCCTTCGGCCAGCATCTGGCCTGGGCATGGCACTCTGGATTCTCTCAGTAAATGTTTATGTGATGAGTGAATGAATGAGTGAGTGAGTGAATGAATAAGTGAGCAAGTGAATAAATGAATGAGTGAGCGAGTGAATGAGCAAATGAGTGAATGGATGACCGAGTGAATGAGTGAATGAGTGAATGAATGAATGAGTAATGAGTGAATGAATGAATGAATGAATGAGTGAATGAGTGAATGAGACGGCCTCTGGGAAGCGACTGTTGCAGGAGGGCCATGCTGCTGGGGTTAAGCGAGACCGTGACTGTGGAGATCATGACCCCTGAGGGGTGGCCGGTGCATGGGGCTCACTTCTGCACCCCGCTTTCTCCCTCTCTCCCCTCCCCCCGGTCCCAGCCTGGCTAACCTGTGAGCGGCCGCAGACGCTAACTGAATGGCTGACGTTCCGTCCATCCTGCCGCTGCCACTCGCCCGCCAGGCCTTCTGGAGGCTGTCCGTGACCTGGGGGTCAGGCCTTCGGGGCCTGGAGCCTGGACGGAGGGCGGAACCCCCAGGCACTGCGGCTCCTCCTTCCACAGCGTCCCCAGCTCTGAGCCAGGCTTGCTCCCTTCCCGGCTCGGCGAGGGCGGGAGGCAGCCGAGGGCGGGCAGGGCTCACGTGGACTTGTGAGCACAGTTTGTTGCTTCTTCCATGTTCTGGAGCCTGAGCTGTCCAGATGCTCATGGGGAGGAAGAGGGGGGAGATGGGGTTTTATGAGGCTGCTGGCCAGGACCATGTGGCTCTGCCGTGGGCCAGCGATCTCTGGGGCCGGGGCTCAGCTGCAGATGCTGCCTCCTCGCCGCCTCAGCTTCGAGCTGTCACGTGAGTGACCGAATGACCGGCCCTGCGGTGACCTGGCCAGCCGTTCGGGGTGTAGGTGGAATTCCTGTTCTGAGTGGCCAGGTGGTTGAGAAACTGGAGGGCTCGGCTTCCTCTAGCAGAAGCTTCCAGAACATTACGTCTTCCTTCTGTACAACCTGGGGACCCTTCTTCGCCCAGGAGGTCAGCAGGGTGGCCAGGAGGTGGCCCAGGGACCTCACGCACTGGCCGCTCAGCCGAGCTCTCGGTAAGCTGAGCCCCTAGGGGTCGGTCGGCCGGACCCCCTGCTCTCCGGTGGGGAGGGTGGGACCAGGGTGCACGGGGCCAGGCCTTGAGGGACTTTTCGTGCCATAACGAGGGACCTGAACTGTGTCCCTAACCCACGCCGAGTCCCAGCTGACGGGGACGCCATCCGACGCCTTTCAGAAAGCTTGCGAGGGCGGCGGGAGGAGAGCGGCATTCTTTCAGGGTTCTGTTCTTTTCTTTTTTAAAAAATAGGGTTGTTGTTTTAATTTCAGAAAGAGGAAGGGAGAGGGAGAGAGAGAGGAACATCAGTGATGGGAGAGTCACGGATCGGCTGCCTCCCGCACGGCCATCCCCGGGGACCGAGCCCGAAGCTCGATACCCAGGCCTGTGCCCTGGCCCCGGGAATGGAACCGTGACCTCCTGGTTCATAGGTCGATGCTTGACCACTGAGCCACACCGGCTGGCTTCTTTCATTTTTTAAATTGATTGTTATTGACTTTAGAGAGAGAGGAAGGGTGAGGAGAGAAGCATCCATGGGTTGTCTCCTGCACCCTCCCTGCCAGGGGTCGAACCTGGGTGTGTGCCCTGACCGAGAACCGAACCTGAGACCTTCCGGTGCACGGGACGCTCCAACCAGCGGGGCCACCGGGCCAGGGCAGCCTCCCGGTCAGGCGCAGGGACCTCGGGGTTACGCTCACCGCCAGTGGCCCGGCGCAGCGACCGCGGTCCGTGGGCAGGGCATCCGCGGCTGTCCAGTCTGTCCTACCGCTTCTTTTCCTGCAAATGCGGTCTGCAGCCCTCGCCATCCACGTCCCGGGCCCCTGGTGCTTTTGAACAGCTGGCCTGGAGAGAGGGGGCGGGGGGGGGGGGTGGGCAGGAGCTGGGCAGAGCTGCTGTCACTGCCCCCTGGGGACGCGAGGAGGGCACATCTCAAAGATGCGGGCGGCTCCTGCAGCCACGCGAGGGGCCTGCTACTGTGGGTCGCGCGGGGGATCCAGAGGCTGTGGCTTCACAACTCAGACGCCGCGTGGGGACTGGAAGTCATTGCATTAAATGTCGCGTGGAATGCAAATAGAAATTCCGTCTCTGGGACTGAGCCCGTGGAGCCGAGAGCCAGGCATCCTGTGAGCAGGAGAGATGGTGGAAGCGGGGCCTGGGGTCCTGGCTCTGGCTCCTGATGGAATCCCTGGGTGTGGCAGGGAACCCCCAGAGTGGCAGGGAACCCCCAGGGTGGCAGGGGACCCCCAGGTGTGGCACGAGACCCCCAGGGTGGCAGGGAACCCCCAAGGGTGGCAGGGGACCCCCAGGGTGGCAGGGGACCCCCGGGTATGGCAGGGAACCCCTGGGTGTGGCAGGGAACCCCCAGGGTGGCAGGGAACCCCCGGGTATGGCAGGGGACCCCCAGGGTGGCAGGGCTCCACGTCCGTCTGCACCTGTTGGCTGCGCTCTCCCTCTGGAGGGTGGCGGCTGCAGGCCGGGCTCCCCCACTTCTAAGAACCTGGTATTGAGTCTGTTCTGAAACTCCATTCCAGATTGCACTGTTTGTGGGTGTTTTGACGGAATGCACAAGGAGCCGGATTAAATTAAAACAACGTCGCAATCACCGAGCTAACGACTGTGACAATACAAATCCTTCACAACCAAATTAATGCAATGTTAGGTCTCTTCATTGCACTAACAATCTCCCAGCAACACAGACACAACAATTGTTCGGGAGGCGTGACTCATTGCTTGGGGGAAGTGAATTCTGGGAACGTCTCAGCGTTTCCTTCTGCCATCGGAATGGGGAGCACCAGCGTGTGCCAGGAGGCGGGCAACGAAGACACAGCCCTGCCCCTGGGGACCACCTGGCTCACAGGTGGGACAGCCTTACGTGACGGGAAGGGAAGGGCCCCACGGAAGGCTGCCTGGAGGTGGCGGCATTGAGTGGAGTCGGGGAGATGAGCAGCATTCATTGGGGCTGGCGCTGCTTCCCTTCTCTTTTCTCTGCAGCTGCTGCCGCCTGGCTTGTGTCCCCTCCTCGCCCCTGAAATGCTCTAATGAAATGGCCTTCGTGGGGCCGGGTCCACAGGCGGCTCCTCCGTCCCCGTCTTCCCCGACTCCCGGCAGCTGGCGCTCCTGGAAGCTTCCGTGGCCTCGGGTTCCCACCAGCATCACCAGCCTTCTTCCTCTGGCCCCTCCGCTGGGTCCTCTTCCCTTCCCGACCCCGAGCCCCAGGGCTCAGCCCCCGCCTCCCCTTCCCCATCCCGAGTCTCCCACTGATGACCCGACACAGTCCAGCCCAGACTTCCTGGATGCCACACTCGGGTGTGTCACCACCCACCGCTCCCTGGGGTGCTGAATGCCTGTAAAAGAAACCGTAACGCGGGAAAATACACGTGGGAGAGCCCCTCCCTTTAGCTTTCCACAAAGCGAATGCCCCTGGGAGTCAGCTCCCAGGTCAGGAGAGAGAACCGCATGGTATGGGGGAAGCCCCTCCAGCGTCTCCACTCTGTCCCCTGAGACGGGCTTACTGGTCGGGCACCGTAAGTACGCGGAGTCGCGGGAGATCTGCCCCGGTTCTGCCTCGTCGGCTCCGCCTCGGCCTCGTGCCATGGGACCGGCTTGTCCTGTCCACGTGGGGCTGTCCATCCTGGGCCCTGTGGAGCGTGTTCCTCTTGCTCCCGCAGCCCAGGCAGAGGGGCTGAGGCCTCGTCTCCCTCCTCCCTCTGCCCGCCCCGCCCTGCAGGGACAGGATGAGGGGACTGGCAATGGCTTGGCCTATTCGAGTGCCTACTGTGGGAATCTCGGGCACCACGGCGGGCCTTTCATTTTACACCAGTGGCCGGGTGCACGGATTCGTGCACATTGAAAAAAATAAATTCGCCACTTTCAGCGTCCGAGATAGGTGGTGCCAATAGTTGGTCTTCAGATACATTCTGGTGTCGCGTGCGATTGGCGCCAGCGAGAGCTTTATATGTATCACGCATGTGCGAGTCGATGTTTATTTTTAAATTGCCAGCGCGCATCATGTATACTGGCCGGTCGGTCGATCGGATAGTTGGACAGATGTACGGTTGGTCACTTAGCCTTGTATATATATAGACTAGAGGCCGGGTGCACAAACTTTGTGCATGGGTAGGGTCCCTAGGCCTGGCCAGTGATCAGGGCCATCTGTGGGGCAACCTGTGGGGTGATCGGGGACCCCGCTGGCACCCGCCATGGCCTGGTGCCACCCACTCTCCATCCCCGTCACCCCCCTCCCCCCCAATGCCACCACTGAGTGAGCGCCATCTGTGGGCAACCGGTGGGGCAATAGGGGCCTTTGCTTGCACCCACCCTGGCTTGGCGCTGCCCACTCACCTGCTCCACCATCCCTCCATGGTCCCACTCTCGTCGGGGGCCCATTGGGGCCGGCAGCACCTCCACTGCTGCCCGCTATCAGCGCCACCTCGCAGATGCCCGCCATGTTCCCCACCGCCCCCTGGTGGTCAGCGCACGTCTAATTCCCGATAGGTCGAGCTCCTGCCCGTGGGGACAATTTGCATATTAGCCTTTTATGAGATAGGATTTTTAAACAAAGGAGTGCAGGAATGAATGCACGAATGAACGGCTGAATGAACGAATGGCAAGAGTGACACGTGAGCGGATGAATTTCTGAAGGGAGCATTCTTGCATGTCGCCTGCTATCAGTCGCTGTGCTGGTCACTCTCATAATGTTCCCCTATTTAATCCCGCCACAGTCCTTAGAAATGGGGATGTTACATTGACCTTATGGATGAAAAAAACAAAAATTCAAGACTCAGAGGGTCCAGGTCATTGAACTCTGCTGGGCTCCGTGTTTCTATCTGCACGATGGCAGCAGCAGATGACAGCGGGCTGCTGAGAGAACCAGTGGGTGATGCATGTACCCCTCGTCCTGGCACAGATAAGGGCGGTTACATCTTTGCCCATCTCCCCCCGTCGGTGTGGCTCAGGGGTTGAGTGTTGACCTCTGAACCAGGAGGTCACCGTTCGATTCCCAGTCAGGGCACGTGCCCGAGCTGCAGGCTCGATCCTCAGTGGGGGGCGTGCAGGAGGCAGCCCATCAGTGATCCTCTCTCATCGTGGGTGTTCTCTTTCCCTCTCTTCCTCTCTGAAATCGGTCACAACGTATTTAAAAGGTAAAAATATATTTTAAAACTCTTTGCCACCTCTGTGGTTTGAGGTTGTTAGCGTGCGAGTGGCCGGGCTGGGATTTGAACCTGCCCTCCTCTCTCGCCCTGCCAGGCTGGCACCATCTCCACGGCTCCACGCTGCTGCCGGGGGTGGGGGGGTGGGGGACTTGGGAGAGTGGAGGGGCCTCAGCCATAGCTTTCTAGCCCCAGCGCACCTTCCTCTCCGAGCCTGAGCCCCCTCTCCCTCTCCCTGCCTGTAACCTGGGCAGCCATGAAACAGATCCTTTGGATTCAGCCCTGGGCCCCCCGCCCTCCCCCTCCCCCGCCTTCCCCGAGGGCGAGAGTGGAACCCAGTTGTGGTGGCCTCTGCCCACTCATTTCACTTTCTGTGTCTGGAATAAGAGGGCCTGTGGACAGACGATGCTAATTCCAGTTCCCATGATCACCTGCCCAGCACGTGGCCCTGCAGCTGGGCTGAGGGGCTGCCCTGGGCACGGCTGCTCCCAGCAGAGGGACCGTCTGTGCTCCGAGGAGGAGCAGAGCGGCCTCCTCGCCCAGGGGCGCCCACCGCCAGGCAGCTGGGGAGCCGTCCCCCTTCACCTGCGGAGAGGAGAGCGACCAGCAATTAGATGGGGGCCAGAAAGCGCGGTGGCCCCGGGGCGGGGGGCGGGGGCGCAGCCTCGGATGGAGCAGTTACTGGCTTCCTCCACGAATGGTCATTTGTGTCGTACGCTCGGGCTAAGAGGTGGGCGCCGGTTTTGAATGGGGACCAGACGCAGCCCTACTCTTCTGTTGTTGTTAAGCTTCACCGAGGTTATTTTTCCTCATGGGTTTTTAGAGAGAATGGAAGTGAGGGAGAGAGACAGAGAGAAGCACCGATGCTTCACTCCGCTGCTTCCTTCACGTCCCCCATCGGGGATCAAGCCTGCAACCCTGGCATGTGCCCCAACTGGGAATCGAACCGGCAACCTTTTGGTGCACAGGACGACGCCCAACCAATGGGGCCCATGTTCTGTAGTTCAACCGAGCCACATGGACTGTAGTTCAACATATTCACACGGCCAGGGCCCATGGTCTGTAGTTCAACATATTCACACGGCCAGGGCCCATGTTCTGTAGATCAACATATTCACACGGCCAGGCCCCATGGTCTGTAGTTCAACATATTCACATGGCCAGGGCCCATGTTCTGTAGTTCAACGTATTCACACGGCCAGGGCCCATGTTCTGTAGATCAACGTATTCACACGGCCAGGGCCCATGTTCTGTAGTTCAACGTATTCACACGGTCAGGACCCATGTTCTGTAGTTCAACGTATTCACACGGCCAGGACCCATGTTCTGTAGTTCAACGTATTCACACGGCCAGGGCCCATGTTCTGTAGATCAACGTATTCACACGGCCAGGGCCCATGTTCTGTAGATCAACGTATTCACACGGCCAGGGCCCATGTTCTGTAGTTCAACGTATTCACACGGTCAGGACCCATGTTCTGTAGTTCAACGTATTCACACGGCCAGGACCCATGTTCTGTAGTTCAACGTATTCACATGGCCAGGACCCATGTTCTGTAGTTCAGCATATTCACACGGCCAGGGCCCATGTTCTGTAGATCAACCGAGCCACATGGACAGGGCCTATGTTCTGTAGTTCAGCCGAGCCGCACCGCCAGGGCCCATGTTCTGTAGTTCAGCATATTCACATGGCCAGGGCCCATGTTCTGTAGTTCAGCATATTCACATGGCCAGGGCCCATGTTCTGTAGTTCAGCATATTCACATGGCCAGGGCCCATGTTCTGTAGTTCAGCATATTCACACGGCCAGGGCCCATGTTCTGTAGCCGGCTGGAAGCCCCGACCCTTTTCTGGCCACTGTGCATCTTAAATGAGCCGTGTGGTCAGTACAAGGCAGGAGCACCCACAGGAAACTCGGCCTGAACTTGCTGCACGACCCTGGGCCCCTCGCCTTCCCATGAACCCCCTAGACTTGCTGCTCTGGGGAGGGGGTACACCCCGCCAGCACTTCACCCCTGGCTTCTAGGCTGGGATAACGGCCCGCAGTTGCACATGGCCAGGCCTGAGCGGGGAGGGCATCGCCACCCACAGCATGCACCAAGAATAGCCATCCCCCGGGTGAGAGATGGGGTTGGTTGTGGGGGCTGATTGCGGGGGTGGGGGTGGGGGGGACTCTCCTGCCAGCAGGGCCCGGTCCAGAGCTCATCAGCTAAGCAGGTGATCATGTGTGTGCTTTGTTCCCCACTCAAAGCCGCTCTCCGGGCACTTCTATGCGGCCTCTTCCTGATTTGATTTCTTTTCAGAGCCGGAGCGTGAGAGCCAGGCTGAGCGCCTAATGGTGCCGCGAGGCTATTCAGAGAGCCCGTTCTTGGAAGAAAATCAGGACAGTCAGCTCTCGGCTGCGGCTGCAGGGAGAGGGGGAAGCGAGCTAATCACGGCGAATGTCAGCCCGTTGGGGGGGGGGGGAGGGGCCAAAGGGCAGAGTTGGGAGAAGTCAGAAGAAAGAGGGTCACCTGCCGGGCCTGCCTCTGGGCGGGGCTGGTTCCCCCCCCCCCCCCAGCTGAGTGCACGGGAAGGGAGAGCTGGGCATGCTCACCCCTGGCGCTGGGATGGCTGTGTGACCTCAGGCCAGTGTGACCTTGGGCAAGTCACTCGGCCCTGGGTCTCCGTGTCCCTGAGTGTGCAAGAGGGAGCGCTGTGCACCATGGGCAGATGGAGCCGCTCGTCACGGAAACCACAGATGGTGCCGGAAGGGCCTGAGCAGAGAGGTCCTGCAGCCAAGCGCAGCCCTGGCCCTCGGGCATCCTCCCCGCCCCCGCCGCCCTGCTCCGCATCTTTGCCTGGCCCAGAGGAAACTGCTCATTCTAACTCGAGTGCACGTCCTGGGGGTGGACTTTCAAGTCTCAGCCTCAGTCTCCTCAGCTCTGGGACCACGGGAGGGGACGCCCCTGAGCCTCTGAGTCACTTGCCTGCTCAACGCCTTGCAGGGCTGTTACCCTCCCAAAGGGCCAAGCCAGAGGCGGCAGCATTTATCCGAGATCCGCGGAATGGCTGTCCAGGAGGCACTGATTCAGGCAGGAGCCCCCGTGGTGTTCTGATTGGAGACGAGGCCAGAAGTGTTCCGGAGGCGGAGGGCAGTCGTCTCCGGAGGAGGAAGGCATCTCTGCTGGGGCAGACGAGCGACCCCGGATGCTAACGCTAGAGACTATTTTTAGTTCTTGGTCCGTGTCATCCATCCAGTGGCCATAATCACCGGCTTCCTGTGACCTCTGAAAGCGAGCGCTGCTCTCGGCCCCGTCCAAACGTGGCTCTGCCCCGTGTCAACGCTCTGGAGGCCCGAGGAGTCGGGTGCACGCGCAGGGCAGTTCCTCTGGGTGGCAGCTCAGATGCCATGGAAAAGCGGCTCCATTCACATCTCATAGGTGCCCAGCCGTCTGACACCCAGTGGGTGACACATATCCTTGTTGTTGTTGCAGCGTCGGGAATACAGGGGCCAAAGAAGCTCATGGTCCCATAATCAAAGCGTGTGTGCGTGTGTGTGCGTGTGTGTGCGTGTGTGTGCGTGTGTGTGTGTGTGTGTGTGTGTGCGCGCACGTGTGTGTGCGCCTATTTGGATGAAAGTGTTTCTAAATACGGGATGTGCTTTTTCCACCTCCTTTTGATTGGAGACCAGGCTGCATATTCCAATATTTTTTTTTAAAGAGAGGCAGACCCAGCGTTGGCTCAGTGCTTGAGCATCGACCTGTGAACCAGGAGGTCACGGTTCAATTCCCAGTCAGGGCACACGCCCGGGTTGTGGGCTCGATCCCCAGGGTGGGGCGTGCAGGAGGCAGCCGATGAATGATTCTCATCATTGATGTTTCTCTCTCTCTCTCTCTCCTCCTTTCCTCTCTGACATCAATAAAGAAATTATTTTAGATAAAACAGAAACAGAGGCAGCAGAGCGTTGTGACCGACCCCAGCCGTGGGGTCTGGGGCGTGAGTCTGCACCCAGCCCCTCACAACCCAGGCGTGTGTGATAATCTCTTGGATCCCAGTTGCCGTATTTCTCAGCGGAGATCACGGTCACACCATTTCATAGGTGCGTCGTGGGGACTGAACTCATCGGTGCGCTCGGCACAGGGACTGGCGCTTAGTAAGTGCTCAGCAAAGGCTAACATCGTCATCGCTGTCCCCTGACGGCTCAGGACCGCACTATAAAGCACCTGTGAGCCAGCGGGGGCTGCGGATCGCTCTGCTCCCACGCGGCCGACCGGAGGGAAGCGGCTCCGGGTCTGTGGGCTCACGGCCGGGAGCGGGCAGCCTGTTTGGACAGGGCTGTGCTGTGGATACCACCCTGGACAGAAGATGCAGAGCCTCCAGCCGCCCCCACAGGCAGGGACTTGGGGACAGATGGGGGCGTGGCCAGAGAGCTGGGCTCAGAGAACCCGGTCCCGGGCTGACCCCTGGCGTGGACGCTGCTCCGCCAGCCTCCGCTTTTCCAGCCATGCCCAGGGCACAGGCTGCAGGGCAGGAGAGGACGCTTTCTCTCTTACTTTTAAAAAACGATACTTTTACTAATTTCCCAGAGGAGGGGAGAGAGAGACAGAAACGTCAAGGATGAGAGAGAGTCCTGGATGGGCTGCCTCCTGCACGCCCCACACTGGGGATGGAGCCGCAGCCCGGGCCAGGAATCGAACCGTGACCTCCTGGTTCCTAAGTCGATGCTCAACCACTGAGCCACACCGGCCGGCTAGTTTTACTTCCTTATCCTCCGGCTTCTCCTCGGGTGGAAGGCTTGGCATCTCCCCCACTCAGCGGGAGGTGCAGCTGTCCTAACCTCGCGCTGTGGGGGCGCTGTGGGGGGCGCCGTGGGGGATGCTGTGGGGGATGCTGTGGGGGCGCTGCGGGGGGCGCCGTGGGGGATGCTGTGGGGGGCGCTGTGGGGGCGCTGTGGGGGATGCTGTGGGGGCGCTGCGGGGGGATGCTGTGGGGGCGCTGCGGGGGGCGCTGTGGGGGCGCTGTGGGGGATGCTGTGGGGGATGCTGTAGGGGGCGCTGTGGGGGGCGCTGTGGGGGATGCTGTGGGGGATGCTGTGGGGGGCGCTGTGGGGGCGCTGTGGGGGATGCTGTGGGGGATGCTGTGGGGGATGCTGTGGGGGATGCTGTAGGGGGCGCTGTGGGGGGCGCTGTAGGGGGGCGCTGTGGGGGATGCTGTGGGGGGCGCTGTGGGGGATGCTGTGGGGGATGCTGTGGGGGATGCTGTGGGGGAATGCTGTGGGGGCGCTGTGGGGGATGCTGTGGGGGATGCTGTAGGGGGCACTGTGGGGGGCGCTGTAGAGGGGCGCTGTGGGGGATGCTGTGGGGGGCGCTGTGGGGGCGCTGTAGGGGGGCGCTGTGGGGGATGCTGTAGGGGGCGCTGTGGGGGGCGCTGTGGGGGGCGCTGTAGGGGGCGCTGTGGGGGGCGCTGTAGGGGCGCTGTGGGGGGCGCTGTAGGGGGGCGCTGTGGGGGGGTGCTGTGGAGGGCGGCAGAAATCCTGTGCGGGGACATTTTGGGCCAGGAGTGGGCTGACACCAGATGTGGCGTCCGGGGGGCAGGCGGTGGCTGTGCAGCGTGTAGGAAACGGGGTAGGGCCCCACCCCCTCTCCCCCCCATCCCACCCCACCCCCACCCCACCCCCACCCGGGCCCGGCTGTGCTGACCACAGGCCCTCGTGCTGGACATGGGAGCTACATACCGTAGCGCCGACAGGAAGTCATGGATCTCACGAGCTCTAAACGGCACAGGCGCGCGTGGCCCTCGGGTGACCAGGTGGTGCGGCCACTGACAGCGCGACCGGAGGACGGTGAGGCCCTCAGGGCGCGTCTCCCAGGAAGGGCCTGGGGGAGGTGCGAGTGCCGACTGCTCCCCTGTGCCCCGCACGGCCAGCGCTCGGGCTTCCTCGTTTTGGGGGAGGGCGGGGGGGGGGGCAGATGTGGGCGGTGTGCGCAGAAGCGCTCTCCTCTGCAGCTCGGGGTGCAGCCCAGGAGCTGGGGGCGTGAGCAGATGGAGCCCTGCTCCCGGGAGCTGTCTCCAGCGCCAGCCGCCCGCCCGCGGCCCACCTGCGGGACACCGCCCGCGGCCCACCTGCGGGACACCGCCCGCGGCCCACCTGCGGGACACCGTCCGCGGCCCACCTGCGGGACACCGTCCGCCCTGGTGCCTTTGCAGCCAAGCCCGGGGACGGCGGGCCCTGTCCCAGCAGCGGCGCCGCTGGTTCACACTTCCGCTAATTGGTTCAAGTCGCTCCGAAATCAGCCGCCACGCGGAGCCGGGCGGGGCGGGGCAGCGAGGGGGCGGCGATGGGGGTGGGGGGGGGGATGCGTCGCAGGAACAGGCAGCTGAGCCGGGTCAGAGAGCCTCCATGGGGTCAGCCTTTCTCCGTGGCCCAGCTGCTCCCGCCCCTGTCTCCCCATAACCTGCCGCCGGGCAGCCCCCGGCTCCCTCCAGGCTCTGTGTGCTCCCTGACGCCAGGCTGTGGCCAAACGGGCCTCATCTGGAGGCGGGGGTGGGGGTCAGGGCCACGCATCTGCTCTCTGCACAGCGCGGAGCGAGTGGGCAGGTGTTTGTCATGGAGGATCTCCTTTGACCCTCCAATTCCCCCGGGGCAGGTAATTACGAGCCCATTTTACAGCTGGAGAAACTGAGGCCGGTGGCCCACCACTAGGGGGCGCTGGGGGCTGAGGCTCGCTCTGCTGACTGTGGAGGAGCCCCAGCCTGCTCACTGCCCCGCCTGCCCCCCAGAGGCCCTGAGAGATGCGCTGTGCGCCCTCCCCCCGCCCCGTGTCCCAGGCGGACTTGGTTAGCGGGGAGGGTGCCCGTGTGCCCAGGCTTGCACCGGTGAGGGGCATGGGAGAGAGTGACTGACCCCGGAGGAATGGGTGTGTCCACCCCACACTGGGATGGAGCCCGCAACCCAGGCATGTGACCTGCCTGGGAACTGAACCGTGACCTCCTGGTTCATAAGCTGAGGCTCAACCACTGAGCCATGCCCGCCAGGCTGTTTTTAAAGTACTTTTCATTCGAACTGTGGGGGTCTGAGCGGGTCCTGGGTCCCCAAACCACTCTCCCCGGGCTCCCTCATCACTTTCAAATAGCAGTGAAGGTTGCTGACCTCCGGGCTGGCCTGCAGGGACAGTAAAGGATGGAGAGGCCAGCATGGGCTGGAGGGGGGAGGGGAGGACGTGGCTGGAGGCCGGGTGCTGCCAGCAGAGGGCACTGGGACGGGGACCTGCTCTGCTCTCTGCCTGCTGGCTGGCCCTGCGCACACTCCTCTCATCCCGTCCGGGACTCCGTGTGAATGAAGGTGAAGTTCAAGTCCTCCGAGCTGAAGGGGAGCCGAGTGACCCCCCTGGATTCCTGGGGGTGGAAGCCGGGGCCTGAGGCTGAGGCTGCGGGAGCTGGAGGCCCGGGATGGGAAGAAGTCTGGGGGCTTTGAACTGAAGGAGGGGTCCCACTGGCTTTCCTAGCGGCTCCCGAGTGGCCATGGCTGCCACCCAGGTTTGGAGGTTGGATGGGCCCCACCTGCTGGCTGTCATTCCGGATTCTGGTACCCAGGGGAGCAAGCCCGGGGCCAGCTGGCCTGCAGGCCGCCTGCCAGCTCTCTCCTCCTCGGGCGGAGGAGAGGAGCTGCACCCTGATTCTGCAGCGAGGCCAGGCTCAGGTGGACTTTCCGGGGGGAGGGCGCTGCCTTTCTCTGCAGGACCCCGGCCCTCAGGAGACCCCGACTCCTGCACCTGTGGCTCCCGCCAATCTTCCCACCTTCCAGAAGGATCCGTGTGCAGTCTCCCAGTCAACGGTCTCATTTCCTCTGTGGTTGGAACCGGGAATGTGTGTGTGAGCCTGAGCAGGTGGCTGGAGATGTAGGACATATATATGTCATGATTCAGGAGATGGCTGGCTCACCATGGAAACAAAGCCCTCACTCCCAGGGAGGGGCCCCCTGCCAGGGCCCGAAGGACCCCTTCGCCAGCTCTGATCTCGGGGGTGACGGAACCAGGCAGCCCCCAGCCCAGCTGAGAGAGAGAGAGAGAGAGAGAGAGAGGAGAGAGAGAGAGAGGGAGGTGTGGGGAAGGGGGGCGTGATGCCAAGGAGAAGTCTGGGCTAGCTGATTAGCTCAGCGTCCCTTAGTAGCTGCAGTCAGTAACGGGGCGGACACAGGCCCAGCTGTGAGGGGCCATTTAAGGCGTGGCCTCTCTTCCCCAGCCTGCTCCCTGGCCACGGCCTCCAGGAGCAGGGAGAGCCCTCCCGGCACAGCCTGCACAGCCCGGGGCTGAGCCTGGCTGGGGAGCAGGGGCCGGAGGAAGGCAGTTCTAAACCCAGCCCCGCAGGCTGCTTCGGGTTGTGGGGCCCAGGCCTTGTCAGCAGAGAGGCCAGTCAGAGCCCCCTCTGCCCTGAGCAGACACAGGCACGGGGGCCTCTTGTCACAGGCTGTGGGGCCCACATAGACCCAGGCAGAGAGCATAAACCTCAGGCACCGAGCACAGACCCCAGGCAGAGAGCACAGGCCCCGGGCAGAGAGCACAGACCCCAGGCAGCGAGCACGGACTTTGGGCAGCAAGTGTGCAGCAGGGCAGCGCCTGGCATCGAGGTCTCCCCGCACCCCATTTGCTTTCGGCCTGACCCAGCCTCCTCACAGGTAACTTTAGTCCTAGAGCCCCAGGGCTGATGGGACAACAGGGAGGATGCGCCGAGGGGAGGGGAGGGGAGGGGAGGGGAGGGGCTGGCTGGCTCAGTGCTCTGTGGTGAGTGCCCGCCTCTCCTGACAGGTGTCAGGCCCAGCCTCCTGGCCGCCTCTTGGCGCTCCTGCGGTTGCTCTTAAAGGGGCCTGCCCGCGAAGTAAAGGGCTGGGCAAGGCCTCCGGCTCCCGCAGCGCCACGGCTCTAACCGTGACCCGTGAAAGCTGGAAGGGCCTGAGCGAAGGCGCCATCAGGAGCCACCGAGGAGCTGCCCTGGGCGACACCCTCCTCGCGCGCCCGGGGAGCAGGTGGGCAGCTGGGCAGAGTCGGGAGCAGCCGAGGGCACCTCCCAGGCCAAGGGCCCTGAGTGACTTATCTCGCTGAGAACAGAAGGGCCGGCGTGTGTCAGGCGCCGTCTGGCGCAGGGTCTCAGTGGCAAACGGGTCAGGCAGACGCCCTGGCCTTGGGGTGTCCGGGTGAAAGCAGGGCCCCCCACCCCACCCGGTCGGGACCTCGGGACTCGGGAAAGTTCCGCTTCACCGGCGGCTAAACCCGGTGGAGGGCCTGGGGCGGGGAGGCGTGGGGCAGGGATGCCAGGGCCAAAGGCAGGCGGCTCCTGCGGGGAATCACGTGCATTCAGCACACGCGTGTGGAGAGAGGGGCAGGGTGCGGTCACAGGGGGTGGGCTGGGAGCCAGACAAGCCAGGGCTGGGTCCGGCTCCACCCCCTCAGTCGCCACCGGACCTGGACACGTTATAGGTTCTTGGATCTAAATGTGGGCGTTACAGGTTCTTGGATCTAAATATGGGAGCTGAGCCCGGCCGCCGTGGCTCAGGGGCTGAGCGTCGACCTAGGAGCCAGGAGGTCACGGTGCGATTCCCAGTCAGGGCCCATGCCTGGGTTTTGGGCTCCATCTCCAGTGGGGGAGCGTGCAGGAGGCAGCCGATCCATGATTCTCTGGCATTGAGGTGCACGCCCCCCCCCCCCGCCCCCCTGCTTGCTCATCATTGACGTTTCTCTCTCTCTCCCTCTCCCTTCCTCTCTGGAATCAATAACAAATAAAGAGGTAAACGTGGGTGCTGGTGTCTCCCTCCCAGCATCCTGGGGAGGGGCTGTCTGGAGTCTGGGGGAGGGCCCGGCGCTGGCACCCACATGGCCCTGGGCGGGCGGGGTGCGGGGGAGAGGGGAGGGCTGCTTTCCCACTTGCTTGTCCAGCTGGGCGCCCTCCTTCCCGCCTGCCAGTGACTTATGGGAAGCCCGCTCAGCCGGCGCTCGGGGTGACACAGCGAACGCCCTTTTGTCTTTAGTTCAGGGTTGCAGGCAGAGTGCTCCTGGGGCGGGTGGCTGTTTCCAGTCATGACATTGCAGAGGCACCGAGTGATGCCTCTGCTGCTTTCAGGGACAGCCCGTGCCCTCGCCCCAGCCCCCCCCGGGGGGCCCAGGCGTCCCTCCCCTCTCCCCTCTTCCCTCTGGTCTGGCCTGGCCTCTGGACCGTAATCCCGGCGAGGGAGCAAGTGTGGGGTCTTTGCTTCAGGACCGGAGATGCTGTTTGCGAAGTAAAATGTGGGGTCCCCTCGATCGGCAATTACTAGGGATTTCACCACGGTGACGGCGGAACCTTAGCCAGCCTTGGGTCTGGGCCACCTCGATGAAGCAGGGCCTACGGCGGTGAACCCCAACGGGGCCTCCTCCCCTCTGTTCACCCCTCCCTCCCCCCCCCCCCCCATTCTGCTTTCTCCCCTTCCTCGTGGCGCTCACATGGACGCCGGCTGCCTGGGTCCAAATTCAGCTCTGCTCCGTCCAGGGATGAGTCCTGAGTCTAGTGACTGACGCTCTCTGTGCTCTCTCCTCATGTGCAATGCCCTCCAGGCATCGGAGGGCGCCCCGGGCAGCGTGGTGGGTATTTTATCAGGGAGGTTCTCGGATGTGCAGGGCACGGGGTTGTGTGTTGTAATCCGCCACGCTAAGGATTCGACCGGTCGCACAGGACCGTCCGTCAGTTCTGCTGTTGACGCTGTCTCGGTTGTCCCCGCCTGCTGGCTGCGGGCCCTGTCCCTGGTCACACGCACCCGTTTCCCTGGCGAATATGCGGAGTGGGATTGTGGGGTTGTGGGTGGGCCACTGTTTGGTTTTAGTAGATGGGTGTCGATGTTGAGGGAAGTCTTGATATAGTATGATCATAATACCATTAAAAGTTTTTAAACATTTCTATTGACTTTTTAGAGAGAGAGAGAGAGAGAGAGAGAGGAGATAGAGAGATAGAAACAAAGATGACTTGAGAGAGAAGCATCATCGATCAGCTGCCTCCTGCACGCCCCCTGCTGTGGATGTGCCTGCAACCAAGGTACATGCCCTTGACCGGAATCGAACCTGGGACCTTTCAGTCCGCAGGCCGACGCTCTATCCGCTGAGCCCCACCGGGGAGGGCGGTCATCGCAGATTCTGATGCAGTTGTGAGAAGTGAGCCAGAGTGAGCCAGTGTCCCCCAGGGGAAACATCTTGCATAAAGCTAGTTCAACGTGGCGTCAGCATATAGGTCTAACCCCGCCACCTCATCCAGATGCCCAGCCCCTCTGTGCTCGTGTGTGTGTGTGTGCGCACGCTCTGTGTCACCTGTGTGGGTTTGTGGCTCCACCACCAAAGTCAAGACACTGGGCCATTCCCACACCACCAGGATCCCTCCAGGGGGTCTCCATTTTTTTTCTATTTTAAAGATTTTTAAAATTGATTTTTAGACAGAGAGGAAGGGAGAAGGAGAGAGAGAGAAACATCAATGTGAGAGTGACACATTGATCAGCCGCCTCCTGCACGCCCCCCACTGGGGGTGGAGCCTGCAGCCCAGGCCTGTGCCCTGGCGGGGATCGAACCTGGGACCCTTCTGTTCACAGGTCGATGCTCTATCCACCGAGCCAAACCAGCCAGGGCTGTACCAGCATTTTGAGGAAAGGCAGGAGAATTAGGCGCTGCTAACCTTGACTGTTGGCGGGGGGCGGGGGGCGGTCCCCACACTGAATCAATGACTGTGTTGACTGAACTGGCCTTTTATTTTTTTAAAATTCTCACCTGAGGTTATTGATTTGAGAGAGAGAGAGAAACATCGATGCGAGAGAGACATCGACTGGCTGCCTCCTGCACGCACCCTGAACTAAACCTGGGATTGAACCTGAAGCCTGGGCACGTGCCCTGACCGGGAATCGAACCCACAGCCTTTTGGTGGATGGGACGGCGCTCCAACGCACGGAGCCACCCGGCCAGGGCAGGCTTGGCTCAGAGCCGTGTGGCCCCGGGCGGCTGCTTCACCTCCCAGACCCGCGTCCTTCTCGGTAAAGGAGGAACGTTGCGCCCCACCATCGGGGTCCACGCTGTTTTGGAATCAGGGACGCTTTTGTTTTCTGGACAAACCCCAACATGTCAGCCCGCCAAAGCGACACCAGGGCCCGGGGAGCCGCCCCTGACATCAGGCTGCCTGGACCCACCCCACCCCCTCTGTGCCTCAGTTGCTCATCTGCCACATGGGCCTGAGGAGAGCAGAGCATTTTCCTGGGATCAGGTGCCCCTGTGGGGCTTAGCCTGTGGCCTGGGGCGGAGTCTGTGCTCAGCAAACACCTGGGCCCTGGGTGGGGCAGGAAGGGGCCGATGGGGCCGGGGTAGGCTGGGGTTGCCCACTGCCCCCTCCTCACCTGGGCCAGCCCCACCATCCACAGGGTCGGGAATAGCAGTCTCTCTCCTTCTATGTCCTCAGCTCACAGAGATGCTGGGCTCTGAGCCACTGAGTCAGGCCGGGCCAGGCGGGGACCCGGGTGCTCTGGGGCCCAGCCTCCCCAGAGGAGAGCCCAGAGGAGGAAGTGCAGAGCTGGGTGGCAGGGCCCCTGACAATGTCCCTGTGCAGCTGGCCTCTGGGGGTCTTATCCAGCCCAGTGGTGCCCCCTGGCCTTGCTGGCCTGTCCCTCTCCAGTCCCATTCCCCGAAGGCCCCCAGACCCGGAGGGACTCAGAGGCTCAGACAATCAACCCCCCTGGGCTCCCCACCTGCCAAGCGCTGCCTCCTCCCTCCCACCAGAAGGGTCCCCGGGAAGGGTCAGCTCTGAAGTTAATTATAATTACGGCAACGGCCGCCGGGTTGTCATGGAAACCTGCACTCCTGGCTTTGTCTGTGGGACTGCGGCTTCGCGGCAGGCCGGTAGCTTCTCGACCCGCAGCCCCAGCCGGACACCCCTTCCTTCCTGCCCAGCCGGAGCTCCGTGGTCCTGGGGGGAGGCGGTTAGAGAGCCTCCATCCCAGTTCTGGGAAGGCAGCAGGAGGCCTCTGCGCGGGGATCTGTGTCTGCTGTCTGCAGGGGCCGCTGTGTCTGGGAGGTGCGGGTGCCCCGTGGCCTGGGGCTGTCGCCATGGGTCCCAGGACACGGTGATGGTCCCCGGACGCGGGAAAGATGAGGGCTTTGGCCTCATGCGTGTCTGTGGGATCCCAGCCAAGTCAGTTCAACACTCAGAGCTGGAGTTCTGTCTAAAATGGGGATGGGGCCCGGCCGGGGTGGCTCAGTGTTTGAGCATCGACCTAGGAACCAGGAGGTCACGGTTCGATTCCTGGTCAGGGCACAGGCCCGGGTTGCAGGCTCCATCCCCAGTGTGGGGCGTGCAGGAGGCAGCCAATCCATGATTCTCTCTCCTCATGGATGCTTCTCTCTCCTTCTCCCTCTCCCTTCCTCTCTGACATCAATGAAAATAAATAAAATGGGGATGGGGCGTGGGAGAAGAGGGCACAGCGAGGGGGCTGCCACCTGCAGGCGAGGAAGACAGCTCTCACCGGAAACGCAGGCGACTGTCTGTGTGGCAGCCCGAGCTGAGGTAGGGAGGGAGCAGGGGTCCTGGCCAGCTCCCACCACCCAAAGTGGAGGGGGAGCGGGCCTGCAGCTCGGGATTCGAGCCGAGGTGGGGAGGCCGTTCACCAGGGAAACAGGCGCAGTGGGCATCGCCCTGCGGCCTTGGTCAGGGCTGCAGCCTGCACTCTGCACACAGCACACGCACAGCTGCCTGCAGTCTCCACGTGGCACACGCACAGCTGCCTGCACTCAGCACACGGCACACGCACAGCTGCCTGCACTCTGCACACGGCACACGCACAGCTGCCTGCACTCTGCACATGGCACACGCACAGCTGCCTGCAGTCTCCACGTGGCACACGCACAGCTGCCTGCAGTCTCCACGTGGCACACGCACAGCTGCCTGCACTCTGCACACGGCACAGGCATACCTCTTGCCTGTGAGCCCTACAGCAGACCCGTTCGGTGGGGCTGTGCTAAGCCTCCGGGATGACACAGGGACCCAGCCCATTGCCACCACCAGAGGGGACGCCGGAGGGGGTGACGGTGCCTGCCTGGGGCCAGTCCTGTGGGAGCAGCAAGTGCCCAGAGCTGGTGCATTTGGACCTTAAAACCCAAGTTCACAGCTCTGGGCCTGCTCCCTGACTCAGCCTCCAATCAACGGCCTTTCCCCTGATAGGCTGTGTCCTCCTCTGGGGTGAGGCGGAAGACCCCCGGCCTCTGTCCCCCGCCCTCTGCTCTGCCGTGCCCCATATGGTCCTGCCCCAGGCCCCTCTCTGCTCTGACAGCCCTAGACTCGGGGCTCCACAGAGTCCCTGAGCGTAGCTGACCAGCCCGAGGTCTCAGGTGGCCAACTCACTCGGGGCGTTTGGCCAGCTCCCGGTCCCTTTCCCGCTCTCCTCTGCTCTGTCTGGGTCCCAGGCCGGTCTGTATGGACTTGCCCATGACCCACCTGTCCCAACACCTGCTGGGCTCGGCAGGTGGGAAGCCCTGGCCGGAGGTGCAGGGCAGACGGAGGGAGGGGCTGGGATGTTCGTAGGCCTCCTGGCACGGAGCTTCCGTCGGGACAGGGGCTGTTCTCTCCCGTGGGCCTGGGCAGGGTACCAGCTCCCCACAGGGCTGGATGCCCAGGCCTCCGTACTCCCTCCCCCCGCACCCCCCTCCCCCCTCCCCTCCCCCCGTCCGCCCCTCCTCTCCTTCCAGGCTCTTCTCTGCAGGGGGTCTGTCCCTGCCCAGGACACAGCGCTGAGGACATCCTCCCGGCCAGCGGCACTGAGTGAAGGCCTACTATGTGCCAGGGGACCATGTGGGCACTTGGGAGTCACGACACAACGGGCCTCCATGCCTTCTGCTTCGCAGCCCAGCGCCGGGTTCCACAAGTCACGCACCCTAACCGGCCGTTCTGCCACCGCCACAGCAGGCCGAGGTTCGGACTTGTCAGCAAAGCGGGGACGTTCCCAAAGCCACCCCTCCCGCCCCGCAGACAGGGCTGGGTTTGAGCAGAGCAAACGCGATTGCGGCAGCGAAGCCGATGGTCACGTAGAGCAGGAAGGCCGGCGTGGGGAGTTCGCGGGGGCGCGCGAGTGTGCTTCTGCTTCTGCTCCTCGTTAATCCCCACCAGAGGATGTTTTCCCATTGATCTTTCAGAGAGCGTGGGAGGGAGTGGGGGGGGGGCAGAGAGAGACACACATCGATTGATCGCCTCCTGAGTGCATCCCGACCAGGGCCACGCCTGCAACCGAGGCACATGCCCTTGACCGGAATCAAGCTCGGGCCCCTGCCATCCGCAGGCCGACCCTCCGTCCACGGAGCCAAGCCAGCGCGGGCGGTGCTGGTTTTGGCGTCCCCAGACGTGCCTCTCCCGGCTGGTCCTGGCTGGAGTGTGAAACGGAGAGGCAGCCCTCAGCCCATCTCAGCGCTTAATGCAGAACATAAACACATTACCGTGGTTTCAGATCTGGAGGAGTTTGAATAATTCAGTTCCATCATCATTTACTCCAAAACGCCTCCTTTCGCCTGATGAGTCATCCCAGGAAGGAGAAGCGAGAGACGCATGTGGCAAATGACGGGGCTGCAACCCCGAGAGCTGGAGGAGGCCGCCAGCTCCCCGGCGGACACGGCCCGGGCCGGGTTCCGAATCAGGCCCGGAGGAAGCGCGCGTGGCAGGCGCAGGCGCGTCCCGAGGGGCCCGACTGCTGGGGCCTTGGGGCCACGCCCTGTCCAGTCTGAGCCTCCGCTTGCTCCCGTGCGGAGCCCAGAGCACTCCTCCCCACTTCGGGAGGCCGGGTCGGCCCGCGTGTGGGTGAGGGTGGGCCCGGCCGAGCGGCTGGTGTGAGTGATGTCCGAGACGGACACCCGCCCGCAGACATGGAGGGAGGGCGGGAGGAGCAGGGTCACGCAGCGGTGCGGGGGCTGGGATGGTGGACCTGAGCCACAGCTGCCGTTTTCTCCCCGGTGTTGCCCAGCAGCGACGTGCTCAGGTCCTGGGGGTGAGCCGATGGTCGAAGGTGCTTATGGCACTCCAGTGCCCGGTGACTGGTTCCGTGATAAGTAGGTAACTTGGTTGGCGAACTGGGGCTCGCGGGCCACGTGCGGCTCACGAGCGGTTTGCCGCTCTGTTGACTAACGAGTTTGCCGACCACTGGACTAGACTAAGTGTTACCATGTGGTTGGAAGCTGTGAGGATTAGGCAATTGTGGTATACTGTGTGCAAAGAGGTAAAGGGTAGTATGTGACAGTGGTCGGCAAACTCATTAGTCAGCAGAGCGGTTTGCCGCCCACTGGTCTGGCCAATGAGATATTACAGGACACCTGTGAGGGAGGGGCTAGGACCGGCTTCTCCTGCCCTAGCCAGTTTGGTGCAGTGGCCTGAAGGGCACTGGGTTCGATTCCAGTCAAGGGCACGTGCCCGGCTGGGGGCTCAGTCCCCAGTGGGGGTGCGTACAGGAGGCAGTCAACCCATGATTCTCTCTCATCATTGATGTTTCTCTCTCTCTCTCACCCTCTGCATTCTTCTCTTAAATCAATAAAAACTTTAAAAAAATTATACCTATTAAAAAAAAAGAAAAGAAAAGAGAGGATTTTCCTGCTTGTTCCCAACAGAATGCTCTGAGGAGAGCCTCTCGTTCTGCCTCTCCCTCCCAGTTCTGGACACGACTGTGCAGAGCTGAGGCCCCCAGCCCCAGTGCAGGGGTGCAGGGGGCGGGTGGGAAAGGGAGCTAGGCAGCTCTGCCAACCGTTACATCAGGGTCAGTGGGGGGCTCTCCGGGCCTGAAGATTCCTCCACGTTCCTGGGACCGCGGCGAGAGCCAGGAGGCGGAGTGGACCACTCCGAGGCAGTCCTGGAGGAAGTGAGCGCCGGCAGGTGCAGACGCGGCGCCGCGGGGTCGTCCGGCAAGGTGAGCGGGCACACAGGGACCTGCGGATTCTTCTCGCAAGGACCTCGCGGGACCTCTCGGGAGAGGGACTCCGCCACGGAGAGCCGGCATGCCGTACGCGTCTCTGTTAAAACTGAAGACGTGTGAAGGGTTATTGATTCACGCTTGGCTCCGTGCGCTGCTTTAATAGTTCCTTTTGGTGAACAAGAACCTTTTCGTGGGTTTGCGTGTGACAGTCTCCCCTGAGCTGCAGGGCCTTCTAGCCAACGGTGCGAAGGATGTCCCGCAGCCCCTCGCGCTCCCCCTGGCCCCCCCTGGCCAGTGGCTCTTCCCTCCGTGTCGCCGGCTCAGGCGATGGTAGGCTGGGAAGCTCCGGGCAGCCACCCCGCAGGCCCAGCCTGCTCAGAGCTGGCCTTGTCCTTCAGTCCATGCCCGGGTGGACCGGCTCTGTTTCATGTATGGGGAAGTCACAATATTTCTTCATTCGGCAAAGGTGTATCGAGCACCTGCTGTACGTGCCAGGCCCCACTATGGGCTCTGAGGGCATGGCGTTGGACCAGTCAGATAAGATTCTGCCGTGCATGGCCCTAGCGTCAGGGGGTAAATTTATTATCATTTAAAAAAAATTGATTTCAGAAAGGAAGGGAGAGGGAGTCGGAGAGAGAGAGAAACATCAATGATGCCCTAGCTGGTTTGGCTCAATGGATAGAGCATCAGCCTGCAGACTGAAGGGTCCCGGGTTCGATTCCCACCAAGGGCATGTACTTTGGTGGCGGGCTCCTCCCCGGCCTGGGCCCTGGTTCAGGGGTGTGCAGGAGGCAACCAATCGATGTGTTTCTCTCCCATCAATGTTTCTCTCTCTTTCCCTCTCTCCTCCACTCTCTCTAAAAACCAATGGAAAAGTATCCTCGGGTGAGGATTTAAAAAGAGACATCAATGGTGAGAGAGAATCACTGATCAGCTGCCTCCTGCACGCCCCCTCCTGGGGATCAAGCCCACAACCCAGGCATGAGTCTTCACTGGAAAATGAACTGTGACCTCCTAGTTCATAGGTCGATGCTCCACCACTGAGCCACACTGGCCGAGCAAGGATTTTAGCATGCTAACTCTATGGAGACACAGCTCACCCTCACAGGGGCGAGGATATAAGCACTGTGCTCCGGGTGGCAGCTCGGGGGCGGCAGCGGCCCTGGGTGCAGCGGCGGGCCACCTCAGCCCCCCACTCAGCTTCCCTCCCTCTGCATAGCACCCCTGCCCCCCCCCCCCCCCCCCCGCACCTCCAGCCTGGATCCGGGCGGCTCCCCTTGTCCACAGCAGCTGGTGACAGACAGGCGTTCACCATGCAGCGTGAGCTGATCTAGAAGCAGTGGTGGGGAGGGTGTGTGTGTGTGTGTATGCATATGTGCATGTATGTGTGCGCGTGTGCATGCATGCATGCCTGTGTCTAAAAACAAACAAGTCGATTCTGAAATTCATATGGAAATGCAACAGGCCGAGAAAAAGCAGACGACCTTACGGAGGGAAAACAAAACTGGAGAACTTCGCCACCAGATCCCGTGCCTGGGCTGAACGCTGCAGCAATTGCGACAGCGACAGCGTGGGGACGGCCAGGGCAATGAGGGGGGGGGGTGCCTGTGCTCACAGACCCCCAGGCACATGGCTGCCCCGCGGGGTTTTGCTCAGAGAACTTGGGGGGCACTTCGTTGGCTCTCACTGTGCGTAGAGCCAAGTTGACAGGGAGGCCACCCGGGGCAGAGGCTCCCCAGGGTGTGGCCCGGAAGGCTGCTGCCTGGGCGAGCTTTTGTGTTTGAGTTTGGGGGCGTTTGGATCAATCCTTTACTTTCTCCAGAGCGCTCTCCTGAGAAGACATTTTAATGATGCACTTCCCTGCAGGGCAAGACGGCGCTGTTGCCGGGCTGAAACGCGCCCGCTCTGGGCTCCGTCTTCCCAGCATCTGCGGCCCGCGTCCAGCAGCCCGGTGGGCGCCTCACGGGGCTGGGGAAACGCAGGTCTTCAGTTAGTGCGCCTCGAGGGGTGGCCTGGCTCGCTCTCTCCCCCCTCCCCCTCCCCCCTCCATTCTGTCTGCTTCTTCATTCAAAGCAGCGAAACCTTTCATCTCATTTTGTCGCCGATGCTGAGTGGCCTTGCTCTCTTTGACTCCCCGGATCACCGCGTCCGGGCTTGTTCTATTATTGATGCCGGCCCGCGCTGGGGATGACGGGTGAATCATGGCATTCTTTTTCACGCCCCTGCCTCCGGTGGGGCCCTCCCACCTCTCCCACTCACCCCGCTTTGAAGCTGAAACTCCTGTGGGGGGACTGCCCAGCAGGAGCCCGCGAGGGGGAGACATGCAGATGAAAGAGGAGCGCCGGACTCTCCCAGGCCTGGGTGCAGGCCGGGCCCTCCCCCCCGCCCCACCAGCCGACAAATGGCAGAATGGCGACCTGGTTCGCGGGCAAACAGAGCGGCCCTCCAGGGGGTGTCCGTGCAGCTGGGACCAGGGGCCAGTGAGCCTGCTCTGCTCAAGCCGGGGACGCCGAGGGAGCCGGGGCGTGCCGGAGAGAGCCCGCCACAGCCACACATCAGGCTGGTGCCACCGGTTCCACTCCCCGGGGACGCTGTGACCTTCACACAGCTCCCTGCCAGTCTCCCAGCACCTGCCCCGCTGCTGAGCGGCTGCCTGGGGTCCTGGACATTCTTGTGCTTCTGTGGCCTCGGTCTGGTGGCCGGGCCTGGCCTCGGCCGTCGTGGAGCCTCTGGGCGCCCTGGCTGGGCACCGACTGGGCGAGGAGGAAGCTCGGTGAATGCTCGCCGGGCCTCGTCTCTGGCCCTGGATGGACTCGGCGCCGCGTGACGGGCTGCATTTCCTTCCGAGGGAACCTGTGCTCCCTGGAAGGAGCCAGCCCTCTGCTGGGTGGATGTTGGGCACAGCCCCCCACCCCGCGGCGGGGTGCCAGGCGGCGCTGGAGAAGAGGGGCAGGCCCCGGGCCCAGTGCTCACTCTCTGTCATGCCCTTGCTGTCTGGGGGGCGAGGCGGCCGGGCTTGGTGACGACTGGGCTTGCTGTCCGCAGCATGTGACGTGGGACAGGGAAGCTGCTGGTGGGAAACAGTCTGGCCATGTGAAGAGCACATTGTGGGGTGCGCCCCCCTCCCCCCGACCCCGGGAGAATGCCAGGCCGCGCTGGCAACACGGGGAAGGAGCGCTGTCCAGGCAGGAGGTGGGGGTCGGCGGCAGGCAGAGTGAGCTCAGCAGGGACAGACGGGGGGGGGGGGGGGGGCCCTGAGGCAGGCGCCCTGCTGGGTGCGGAGGGGCTGGTCCAACCGGAGACAGACAGTAAGCAGGTCCCACAGGCCCTCAGGCGCTCCCCTCACCTGCTCAGGCACCGGCTCCCCGTGGGGCCCAGGACAGGGCCCTCTGGGGCCCTCAGACCCGGAGCCAGTGCAGCTGGGGACGGAGGGCGCAGGGAGGGGCCCCTGTGGGAGTCTGCCTCTCCCATCAGGCCCCTCAGTAGCCGAGTCATTCTGGGTGTGGCCGCGGGCTCCATCAGCAGCGTCCGTCTTCCCAGTAATGATGGATCTGCTCGTGAGCGCTGCTCTTCTTGGTCTCAGGAGCGCGGGGGGCCGTGGGCCTCCGGTCCCGGGGTCTCGCTCAGGCCTCTGGTTCTCCTGCAGGAGCCTGTCCCCTCAGTCACCCGCGGCCTCCCTCGGGGTGAGGCTGTTCATCAGGATGGTGGTGGTGGTGATGGTGATGGTGGTGATGGTGATGGTGATGGTGATGATGCCCACGATTCCATCCCGTGCACACACAGCCCCTTACGCTCACCCCGCACGTTCCCGATCGACACCTCGTTTCCTCGTCGCGGCCACCCTGGGCTCAGGGCTCGTCCCTGTGACCAGGCAGGCCTCCCAGCGGGTGAGGACGCCGCCACCCAGTCGACCACGGTGCAGCCCACACTCCACTCGGTGGGACTGGCCCCAGGACACAGCTTGACCGCCAGCCTTTTGTCCCCACAGCGTGATTGACAGCACCATCCCCGCGCCGCCCTGGCGGAGGAGAGGGGTGGAGACGCGTGGGGGCGGGAGGCCGGGAACGGAAGGGCCAGGAGTGTGGATGGAGAGAGTCAGGCTGGCTGGTCCCATCCTCCCTGGTGACCCCACCCCCCAGGACAGATTCAGAGGCTGAGTCATCCTCTGAGCCCAGGGAAATGGGGGGCCCAGCACCCCAGAGGTGGTCACCTCGCATTTGTCATAAGGGAGTGAAAATGAGCGACTCCTAAGAGGCAGTCAAGCGCATTTCAGCGGAAGCTGGATCACGGGGGGCTGCGCGGAGCCGTGGCGGCTGGACAGGCCGGGTGAGGTGTGCGAACGGGCACAGGCTGAGGGGGGGCTGGCTGCTGGGTGCCCCCGTGCCATCCTCTAGGGCTGGGGTCAGCGGAGCTGATGACCTTGTTTGCACAGACCCGGGGACCTGGAGGCCCTTCGGTTCCAGGAGTCGGACTGAGCGTGCCCCAGCCTGTGTCCTCACCTTGGGCCGAGGTTGGCGAGCAGGGAAGGAGAGGAAAGGGGTCTCCTGGCGTGACCCACTGGAGCCCTCTCTCCCTTATGGGGACCCACCCTCACCTGCTCACAGTCCTTACCTTCTGTTCAGATGCTCCCCCCGCCCTGGGGGGTTCCAGGCCTGGCCAACTGCACCCCCATCCCCGGGTCAGGCTGGGCAGGAGCCACCTGGAGACCTGCCCCTTGCTGGGCGCGGGGGCCAGGGACGCCTCTCTCCCCGGCCTGTTGAGGTGATGGGAGCCGGGACGTGCAGGGGGACCCCTTTGCCATCAAGGAGGGTGAGAGCAGCGGCCTGCAGTGAGCGCAGCTGACAGAAGAGCCAGGGCCTCGTGGGAGTCCCCACCAGCCGGGTCTGCGTTGCACGTCCCTCCGGGGCGTCTTCGCACCTCGATCCGCTCCGTCCCCTTTCCTGCTGAAACCAGATGGAGGCGGGCTTCTGTCTGAGCAGCCGGTGTCCGGCTGAAGTGACGCCAGGTGTCTCAGCTTCGTGATGCCTGTCCTAAATCACGTGTCCCCCTCTTACCCATCGTCATTAGTGCTTGCTGCCCATTTATCTTCAGGCCTTTTAATCAAATGTTCCATCGAACGGGAAAACTCTAATTGAGTGGAGAGACACTTAATGAGGGCGGCCCTGCGCCCACACGCCTGGGGACGGCCACCTCCCCCCGCCCATCCCCCCCCCACCGAGCCATCGCAGCTCTGGGTCCCTGCCCTGGGGGCCGCCGGCCTGGCAGGCCGGTGATGGTGAATGAAGAACCAAGAAGGATGGTGGCCCTAGCCAATGATCTTCCTCCCAGGCTGGACTGACAGGCAAGCACCGCCCCCCTGCCTCCCCCCTTGTCACCCAGACTTCACTGCCTGCGCGCCCAGCTCCCCCTTTTGTTGGACCGCTCCCCCCCAGGGGATCTGCAGGTTCCCTGGGACGGGTGGTTCCCTGGGGAGCGTGACGTGGCAGCTCCTGGTGAAGCTGCCCGGATGGCCACGCGTGTCCCGTGTGGCCTCCCCTCTGTGCTCGTTCTGTTGTTAGCATGACCGAGCTCGCTGCGTCGGTAACACTTCCACCCCCCAGGGAGCGTTCACCCCGTCTGTCTGTCCCCACTCCAGGAGAGGGCTGGAGCTGTGTTTTTAGCTCCTTTTGGGTGTGAGCATCCCTGCTTGTGCGTTCCAGGCCAGCAGAGCGCCCGGGGTGATGGGAGCCTGCGTGGGCCTGGGGACTCTGTGGCTGGTTGTTCACGTGCAGCAGTTCGGAGGGCGTGTTCACCCCACCGACCGTGGCACATGCTACCCCCTGGACTGTGGCTCCGGTGCAGTGACGGGGGGCCTGTGACCTGGGCTTCCTAGTTCAGCTCCGTGGGGGTCAGCCTGGCTTGCCCTGGAGTCACTGGGGTCTTTCAAGTCAGTCCCCGGGACCTGGGGCCAGTACTTTTTTTTTTTTAAAATATGTTTTTATAGCCAAAACCGGTTTGGCTCGGTGGATAGAGCATCAGCCTGCGGACTGAAAGGCCCGGGTTCGATTCCGGTCAAGGGCATGTACCTGGGTTGCGGGCACATCCCCAGTGGGGGGTGTGCAGAAGGCGGCTGATCGATGTTTCTCTCTCATCGATGTTTCTAACTATCTCTCTCCCTTCCTCTCTGTAAAAAAATCAATAAAATATATTTAAAAATATATATATGTTTTTATTGATTTTAGACAGTGAGAGGACGGGAGAGGGAGAGATGGAAACATCCATGATGAGAGAGAAACAGGGATCGCTGCCTCCGGCACGCCCCCTACTGGGGGTCGAGCCCGCAATCCGGGCGTGTGCCCTGACCGGGAATCAAACCGTGACCCCGTGGTGCCTGGGTCCACGAAGCTCAACCCCTGAGCCACGCCCGCCGGCTGGGGCCTGTGCTGGTAAGTCCCGGTGGTTTTCACGCACAGCCAAGGCTGAGAACCAAGACTGGACCCTCCGTTTCACGGGGGACTGGGGCAGGGGCCGCTGCCCGGAGCAGGCCGAGGCCCCTCCTCCCCCGAGGAAGGCTGCTGGTGCGCGGACCTCGCTGGAGTCACGGGTGTTTACCCAGGACCAGCTGGCGCTTTATCTCCTGGTCGCTGGAGAGGCCTCTGGGAGGCGCCCAGCCGTGCTGGGAAACACAAACACGGTTGTTTGCCAACCCGCCTGGTGACCTTGGGCGGGTCCTGCCCCCGCCTGGCCTCTGCCCTTGGGTGTGGACGCCCCTCCAGCTTTGCCCCTGATGGCTGCTTAGGCTGGAGTCACAGGGACTTTCTTCTTGTCATCAGATGCATCCAGAAAGGGAGGGAGGGGCCTAGGACCCCAGAAGTGGGAAGCCGGGCTGGGCCTGGAGTCCACACCGCAGCCTCTGAGCTGTGGGCTCTGGGGTCCCTGTCTCGGGCTCCCCAAGATGCCCCAGGCTGTGACTCCAGGCCCCAAGGGGAAGTATGACCAGGAAGAGAGGATGGGGGGCTCAGTGGGGAGCTGGGGGGCTGGAGGATGGGGGGCAACCAGGAGCCCACCATTAGGGGATGCTCCCGCCCCTCTCACGGGCAGAGCCTCTAAGGCCGGAGTGGGGCCGGCTCCATTTTCCTCTTGGAAATGACCTGACCGGGCGGGGAAACTGAGGCCCGGCCACCAACAGGCCACCGTTCTCCCAGTTTGTCCCCAGAGAGAGCTGCACCCGCACGCCTATCAGGGCCGACTCTCTTCCCTGCTTCCTTCCTCCCCAGCCTCACAGTGAGGGGTGGACGTGTAAGTGCTGAGCATCGTGCCTTTGGCTGCAAGGCGTGACGCTCTGCCACGAGTGCCGTGCTGCGCCGCGGGGCAGTTTCACCGGAGTCTCTGGGCCCCTCCCCAAACCTGGACCGAAACACCCTCCTTCCTGCTCCTCGGGCTGGCCAGAGGGTCGGCTGGGTCACAGGGAGCCAGCTGGCGGGGCCGGAACGTGTGAGGCCGAGAGGGGATGCTCGAGGTCTCCAGTGGCTGCAGGAGCCGCCGGGGTGTGCGCCGTGGTCCTGGGCGGCGGGCAGCGCAGGGAGTCTGGCTGGGCTCACCGAGGAAGCGCTTTTGCGAATGGGGACACACCTGTGCCCCAAGAGCTGCCTTGGGTGGTGAGGCCCCAGAGCTGTGAGGGCACAGGACTCGGGAACCAGGGCGGAGCCGGGCCTCCGGAGCCCAGAGGTTTGGTCTAGCCCAGTGGTCGGCAAACTCATTAGTCAGCAGAGCCAAATACCAACAGGACAACGACTGAAATTTCTTCGGAGAGCCAAATTCTTTAAACTTAAACGTCTCCTAACGCCACTTCTTCAACACAGACTCGCCCAGGCCATGGTATTTTGTGGAAGAGCCACCCTCAAGGGGCCAAAGAGCCGCATGTGGCTCGCGAGCCGCGGTTTGCCGACCACGGGTCTATGCAGAAGGATCCTCCATGGTCCTCCTGGGAGGCCCAAGGAGGGGCGCTGGGGTGGTGCTGTGGCATGCGACACACATGACCGTGCTCAGCCCTGGGAGCCGCGAGAGCAAAGGGCCTGTGGGCCTGCGAACCTTGGGGTGCTGATGGGGTGTCATTGGCCGGAGCTCGGCAGAGACCTCCAGCGAGTGTCTTGGGGTTCCTACAGAGTCCCAGGCCGTCTCCCTGCCCTGTAGGAGCTTGCGTTGTGGGGGACAGAGACCGAATGAGGACACGGCAGGTGAGTGAGCGAGCTGTGTGGGGAAGGGGGGCGGGGCAAGGAGGCTGAGTGTGTGCGCAGGGGTGTCGCCCCCCCACTCCCCGGGGGCCCAGGAGAAGCTGGGCCTTCAGCCAGAACCCGAGCACGAAAGGGAGCGTCGGCATGGAAGCTTCTCTCCGGAGCTGGACCCTGCCCTGGCCAGCGGGGGACCCGCCATGAGGAAGCCCAGCTCGGCAGCCACTTGGCAGAGCAGAGATGGGGTGGGAGGGGTCTGACTGCAGGAGGGTCAAGGCCGAAGCTGTGCTGGCGGCGGGGGAGGGGGGGGTGGGGGAGGAGGGGGCGGTACAGAGCCGGGTTGCCGAGGTCACGGGGAAGCAGTGATCCTCAGGCTCCCTGGCCAGCGGGGCCTGCAGACTTCGCTTATCAAGCTCTCAGGAAACACCCCTCCGTGTGGCGTCCCTTGCTGCTTCCTGTCCTGGGGCAGGAAGGCCAGACCCCGCCTGCTTTCCTGGGAACGGCTGGCGGGCGCACGCCCCGGGGGGTGGCGTCTGCGGAGACAGAGACGATGTTCTCACCCCACTGGGCCCCGGAGCGAAGGACTCAGCTCTGGGGGCTCGGGCCTTCGGACACTTCCCCTGGGAGAGCGTCAGTGGGACAAGAGCTAGGCCAGGGCCGTGCAGGAATGCTCGCTGATTCCGGGGTCCCGGGAGAGCGTGGGGGCCAGGGCCGTGCAGGAATGCTCGCTGATTCCGGGGTCCCGGGAGAGCGTGGGGGCCAGGGCCGTGCAGGAATGCTCGCTGATTCCAGGGTCCGGGGAGCGCATGGGGGCCAGGCCCCGCAGGGGCAGTGCTAGGCGGCCGGGTTCTGGCTGCGGACCGGATGGTGGGCCAGCCCCTGATCTGCGGACCGAGTTTCCTTATTCGCCGCTGGAGGTCCCAGGCCAGGTGCCAGCGGGACGGGAGGGGCTGTCCCGGGAGATGAGGGTGCGACGCGGCTTCTCGGGGAACACGAAGCGTCACGGAGCGCCCCTGCTCCGGGCCACCAGCAGGCCCTTCCACGGGCTCCTCAGCGCTCCCTGTCTCCGAGAGGAAAGGGTGGGAAGTCCCCCAGAACCGCGTCCCTGTCCTCCCCATCACGCGGCAGGAGGACGCGGCAGGACAGGGACCTGTGACTCCGGGAAGTAAAGCCCCATCCTCGCCCCCTGAGTTCCATCCGAGGTCGGCGTTTCCACGGGAGGCTGAGGCACAGCCCTAGTGCGGCCGCGTAGCCCAGGTCCTGGACCGGGCAGGCGGGCCACCTGCATCTTGGGCGTCCCAGGATGAGTCGCGATTTCGCCCCTAAAGCCCCTGCTCGGGCTCTGAGTCACGTGGTTTGAAACGAGGGCCGCGGTGGCTTCTGCTGCAGCCCCGCTGACGTGAAGGGGTTCGGCTTTAGGGGGACCAGAGCCCACCACACAGAATGGGGGGGGTGATGGGGGGGAGCCGCCCCACCCTTTGCCTCAGGTGGATTCCGCTCAGCCTGGCCTTAGCAGAGCCAGACGGCATGTCCCTGCGCCCCCCCCCCCCCGCTGCCCTCCCCTCTCCTCTCCATCCTCCCAGGCCCCCTGCAGCTCTGGCCCTGCGACCCCTGGGGTCCACGGCAGGCCCCTCCGCAGATGGCCCCACGGTCCTGCCCTGCCCTCTCCCCGTCCCTCACCACCGGGGACCCATCTGCACCCAAAAGCAGATGCCCAGCGCCCCGATCAGGCTAGCCAGACGTCAGCAGACGCTCCGCCTTCCCTCCTTCCCAGCCACGCCCACTAACGCACGGTCCCATTGCAGCCACGGGCCACCAGATGGGTGTTCTAGATGCAGGACGCACTGCGGGGAGGGGACGGGAGCCTGCGGGGGGTGTTACGGTGCCTGGGACGCCGTCTGTCGTGGGAGGGGGTCCCGCCGTCGTGCGATGGGGCCTGTGTGCTCAGTGGTCCTGGCTGAGCCCAGGGAAGGGCCCCGTGGTGTGGCGAGTCACGGGTGGCTCCCCGATGGATCCCCGGGAACGTCCTGGGAAGGCAGAGCCGTGACTCAGAGGCAGCGTGGGGCCTGCTTTCTGCTTTCTTGGGCGTGCTTGGTGCGGGGCTGCTGCCGCCTACACGTCTGAAATGCCTCCGGTGGGGGCCATTGATCACATCAAGTGCTTTCTAGTCTTACTCCCCAAATGCGCAGACAGTTCTCTTTGCAGATAACGTCGCCGGCAGCCGGGCCGTGCGGCGGAACCATTGGATGGGAGACGATGGGTGCTGCCAGCAGAGGAAGAGGCGGGGCCCCCGGGGGCTTGGGCCTGGGCACTGGGGACCGTGCCTGAGGGAGGAGCAGGTCTGTCCGTTCAGCCCTCTCTTCTGCGGCCGGTGGCCGTGGCTGCGGTGACAGGTGGACTGGAGGGCCCTGTCCCTGTTCGTGCCGTGCGCTGATCCGTGGAAACACCCAGCCCACCGTCCCTGTCCCCGGGCGCCTCGGCGAGGGAGCTGGGCTGCTCGGGCAGCAGCCGCCTGGGGGTAGCGCGCCATCCCACCTCCTCGGCTGCCCCCACTGTCCACAGCAGCCCCGTGACCACCCTGCTCCTGCCCTCACACCTGCTTGAGGAAGAGCTGGCCAGAGGGGATGTGTGGGGGCCGCTCGCCGCCCTCCTGAGCTCTGTGTACACCCCCACCCCCACCCCCAGGGACACGCAGTCTACGTGCGCGGCCCTGGGCCAGGCTGCCCGTCTCCTCTGACCCTGACGGGGCAGCGTTGGCTGTCCTCCCATTTCTCAGGCAAGAGTGTCTCCTTGCCCAAGGCCACCCATCTGGTGCTGGGCAGAGCTGGGCAGAGCTGGGCAGAGCTGGGCCGACCCCCCGTGCCGCGCACTGACCTTGGCCTTGTCCTGCTTGTTCCTCCTCTGTGTGCGGGGAGCCGGCCCCGCCCGCCCCTGCCGGGCTTCTCCAGGGCTGGCCCTGTCACAGGGCCTGCGGAGGGCCCGTGGAACCTTGCGATGGAGAAAACCAACCGTCTGACTTGACTCTCGACCCCTCGACACTGACCTTGGGCAGGCCCCCCCTCGCTGGGCCCCTAGAAGGGCAGGGAGCGTGGCGATGGTCTCCTGGGCCCTGGGGCTCCGCTCCCACAGCCGCAGGGTCTGGACAGACAGGAGGACAGTCAGTAGAAGGAAGACAGTCCCCTTGAGCAGCTTCTGAGCAGCAAAGCGCTGTCCCCCTGGATGGCGGGCTGGGCGACAAGGCGCGGCCACCCTCCCCCATTCGCTGCCGCTCCTGGCCACGCCTGAGGCTGCAGGAGGCCAGGGTGTCCCGAGAGCGCTCCTCCAGCCCCAGCAGGAGCACAGACTCCGGGACGCGGTGGCATCTCAGAGGTGTGAGCTCTCCGTTCCACTCCCCCTCTCGGCTCAGGGAGGACTGAGGCCCGGGTGGGTGGGGACTCCACAGGGTCTCCCAGAATTGGTGGCAGGGGCACCCAGAAGCTGCACCGCCTCGGACGGGCCCCCCATTTCTCATGAGCGTCCGCGGCTGTGTCAGGGATGGCACGGCGCCCGGTCTGTGGCCGCCCTGGCCCCTGGCACCTCTCTCTGTGGCTGAGCTGTTGTGCTGGTTTCCCTAAGGCTCCCTCGTCCATCCTGGGTCCTGGCGAGGCCTGAGTGTCTGGCTTCCACGGGCACCGTGCCAGCCCCGCGCACCCCCCGCCTTGCAGAGGAAGGCCAGGCCTGGAGGACGAGGGAGGGGAGGAGTGGCTCAGTGACAGCCCCTCCAGGTCTTTCTACAGGGGTAGGGGGCGGGGGGGGGGTAATGTGCTGGCAGCAGAGCCGCCCCATGAGACATTTTGGTCCCCAAATGAGCTGTGCTTGGCGGTCAGTTCCCATCAAGTCTCCTAAAGCCCCTGCTCCACAGCCCAGCTCTGTGGTGCCCGGGCGACCCCGGGCGACCCCGGGGCAGGGCCCCTTCGAGGCCAGTTCACTGGGTGGGGGGCGTGCTTCCTCCAAGCGCCCCCCGCCCACCACCCCAAGGTGCTCAGGCTGCGTTTCCACACCCATTTGATTCTCTCAGATGGAAGGAAAAAGAGCGAAGGGATGGCCCAGAGCTCTCACAGGCTCTGAGCGAGGGGGCAGCTGAGCGGTGGGGAGCGGCCGGGTGCTGGGGAGGTCACGCAGGGAAGCGCAGTTCCAGGCAGAATTTTCCGAGTCCTCCCCACGCTATGGGGGTCCCTGGGAGAGTCCCTTGGGGCAGGGTTCGCACTGACCCCTCTGAAGGGGCCCGGGGGGTGGCCATGCCAGGGGCTCCCCCAGCAGGGGGACCACAGGGACTGGCTGCCCTTGGGAACCTTCAGAGCCCCCTGTTTCCTTCCCCTGCTGTGGGCCCTGCCCCTGACGGGGGGGGGGGGGGGCGGTGCGAGGGGCCCCAGCGTAGAGGGGAGCATCAGAGGTGGGCAGGCTCGGGTGCTGGTGGGGGGATGTGGAACAGAACTATGGAGGGCCTGCAGGAAGCGGGTGGAGGGGTGGGGGAGGGGAATGGCAGCAGGCCCTGCCTGAGGCATCCCGCTTTCTTGGAGGAGAGAGGCGTAGCCCCACGTGCCCCTGCACTCACATGCAGTTGGGGTTTCACAGCCCGGCAGGCAGCTGCAGGGTCCTGGGCAGCGCCAGGCGTGGTGACCACAGCGCCCACCTGCGCAACACACTCACCAGCCCCCACCTGGCCCGGTCCCACGGCAGGAAGTCTCCAGGGGCGAAGGGGATGAGCCCTGGGGTCTGCGGCAGGTTCCTTGACTTCCTGGAGCCTGAGTGTCCTCGTGTCAAAGCTGGCACATCGCCTCCCGGGACATCCACAGCCTGTGAGTGTGCAGCCAGGGGTGCCCGGCTAGGTGCTGGGAGGGCAGCTATTGCTATCACACATGCATAGCACACACATCTACACCCATGCACCCATGCACACCCACCAACACACACTCAACCATGCACACACATCTACACACATGCACATGCACGGTCACCCATGCACACCCACCAACACACATATTCACCCATGCACACACACTCATCCACACACATATGCACACACATACACACATGCACATACATCTACACACATGCACACAGACTCACTCATGTGCACACAGTTCACCCAAGTGCATACACACACACGAAAACATCTGGGTCAGAGAGTAGAGGGCTGAGCAGAGGTTTTGCAGGAAGAAGGGACTCATCGGGCGCATGGCAGCTGGGTCAGCACCTCCCCGGGGAGGAGCAGGGCTGAGAGGAGGGGGTGCCGGGAGCCTAGAGAGAGGCGTGGGCCCCCTCCCCGCTAAGGAGCTGCTCTGGGACAAGCTGGCGCTCCTGGCCGCAGCCCCCTCGGAGCCCATCTCCCGCTGGGCTATCCCAGAGCACGCCTCTGCTGCGTCCACGTGACGACAGAAGCAGATCTGGAGGGAGCAGCAGAGAAGCGTTCCGGGTCAGACCAGGGGGCGGATGAGGCAGTGTCTGAGCAGAGTCTGGCGGTACACGGAGGGGCTGCTGGATGCCGGCCCTTCACCTGCCCTCATCCGCTGGGGCCCAGCGTTCTCTGCCAGGCCATGCCCAGGAGGGTTCTGCCCCCAAGACCCCTGAGCCTGGAGAGCTTCCAGGAATGACTGCCTCCTGCCTCTTCAATGTCTCCCAATACGTAAAAGCCCAGCCTGGCCCGGCCGGGGTGGCTCAGTGGTTGAGCGTCGACCTAGGAACCAGGAGGCCACAGTTCGATTCTCGGACAGGGCACATGCCTGGGTTGCGGACTCCATTCCCAGTGCGGGTAGCGCAGGAGGCAGCCGATCAGTGATTCTCTCTCATCGCGGATGTTTCTTTCTCTCCCCATCTCCCATCCGCTCTGACACCAATAAACATATATTTCAAAAGGAAAAGGAAAAAAGCCCAGCCTGATGGCTTGCAGGGCCCTGGCCTTGGGGATCAACCACGGTTTGCACACACGGCCACCCCCGGCTGCGGACCCGGCCGCTGGCCGCACAGAGGGAGCGAGGAGGCAGGGACTCGGGTCTGCAGGCCAGGAGGCTGCTGTGGGCACGAAAGGTCCCAGCATGGGAGGGTGAGGACAGCCAGGGGCCCGGGAGTCGGGAGGTTTGGGACTCTGAGTTCTCAGTCCACATGGACCCCCGCGTGGGGCTCGCCGAGGGGCCTGGGCAGGGCTAGATCGTAGGTGAGCAAGTCCACATTCAAGCCCAGCGGCCACGTGACGAAACCAGCGCCCTCAAGGCGCCCACACGGGCAGCCCCCTAACACCCCCAGGTGTTTGGCATCCGCTCAGTTGGCCTCTCCTTGGGACTCCAGGATCTTGGGAACCAGGTCAGCCAAGGGCACTGATGACTCCACCTCGTGTTTCTAGGAAATTCTCAAAGTGCCCCGCGGCCTTCCCAGCGAAGGTTGGCCCAGGCCCGTGCTGATGGCGTCCTGGCCACGGGCCTCCGCCCCGGGCCACGCCCGGCCCCTGAGCCAGCCGCAGCCTGCAGAGTGAAGGTGGGTGCCCTGTTTCCCAATGACTAAACGGGGGTGTTCGGTTTGCTGTGGATGCTGGGGTGCGCTCACAGGGCGTGACCCCACTTCCGTTCTCCTTGACCCTGACTCTCGGGTCGCGGGGCGGATTTTAGCCGAGTCCTGGCCTGCTTATGCAAGGCCCTCGCTGGGCCTGGCTCCCCCGAGACGGAGGAGGAGGCGGAAGCCGCGAGCGGTCGGTCGGGCCTCTGGCAGCTTGGGGTCTTTCCAAAGCGCACCCAGGCCTTGGGGCACCCGCCTGGACTCCCCGGGGGGTGGCTGAGCGCGTCCTCGCCAGGCATGGGCCCCGCCTGGCCCGGCCGCCACCAAGCAGGAGCAGGAGCTGCCGGAAGCATCTGTGTCGAGAAGGGGGGCGCCCCCAAAGCGCTGCACCGACCTTCGCTGAAATTAGGTCCCCGGTCCCAGGGCGCGCTGAAAATGAGGATGAAAGTGAGGAAACAATTGAGGGCATTGGAGGATGTTAAAAATACGGTCGACGTTAATGGGAGCAACGAAACGAGGGCTACACAAGGCAAGAGACGCTCTCCTGTGACGGTCATTCCTGTGGCCCCTGCTGCTCCATGTGCCGCCTCCTGCGGACAGGAAAACTGTCCCTGGGGGCCGTGACGTGTCCGAGGGTCTCGGCGCCGGAGCTGGGGAAACATATGGGCCCCCCACCCTTCTCTGTCCCCCAGGGAGTGAGCACTGGGTGGGGATGGTGGCTGTCTCCTCAGTCCCTCATGGCTACCAAGTCTGTCACAGTGCCTGGCATACAGCAGGTGCCTAATACACCGGGGTCATTACTTTCATTGTTAGGCTTGATCAGTGCATTGAGGGAGGGGCAAGAAGTAAATCGACAGCCCTGCTGGTGTGGCTCGGCAGTTGAGCATCAACCCAGGAACCAGGGGGTCACGGGTTCGATTTCCGGTCTGGGCACATCCCAGTGTGGGGGTATGCAGGAGGCAGCTGACCAATGATTCTGTCTCATCATTGATGTTTCCATCGCTCTCTCCCTCTCTCGTCTTCTCTCTCTAAAACTCAATAAAAACAGCATAAAAAGAAAAGAAATCGATAGACAAGTAACAAATATAATAAGTCAGCTAGCACAGTGCTCAGGGGGAAATAAAGCGGGGTGTGGGGGCAGGGGCAGTGTCGCTGGCGCTGCAGGGCAGGGCGGACGGGCGTCTCCTCTGAGCAGACAGGCAGGTGAGCACGCCTGGGGGAGGCGCAGCGCGTGCAAAGGCCCCGAGGAGGCCGTGCTGGGAGAAGCCGAGCAGCAGAGGCTGCACAGAGCGAGCCGGGGCAGGTGTGCGGCGTGCGGGCCGTGGCAGGGGGTTGGCTCTGAGCGAGACGGGGCCGCTGGAGCGGTTCAGGCAGACGACCTGCTGGGCTAGAAGGCCCTCCTGTTGCAGCCAAGCGACTGCTCCCCCTTAATTGGCAGGGCTGCTGCCCACAGCAGGGGATGAGTCACAGCGGGTGAGGTCACCACCGCTACCAGCCCTGATGCTGATGCTCTGGGGGCACCGGGCAGGACCAGAAAGGAGATGTGGGAGCTACGGGGCTCCCCTTGAAGCATTCTCTAGGAGGGAGCCGTTCGCTGGACTGTGGTGTGTGTGTGTGTGTGTGTGTGTGTGTGTGTGTGTGCCCTGCCTCAGTGTACCCACCCAGGGACATCACCTCGGAAGCCATGTAGGAAAGTGCAAGGGAGTCCCCCGAGCTGCAGCTCACAGCCACTCTGAGGAGGACGGGTCGTGCCCATGTTTAGGGCGCACCTTGCCATCCGGCACCCCGAGGTGAGGGGAACAGTCCTGGGAGGGGTGTCATTAAAGCGGTGTCGCTCCATTAAATTCCCGAGGAGCACACAGCCTCCACCAGCCGGGGAGACGTGCAGTTGGAGCCTCATGAAGGATGGCCTCTTACACACGCCTGTGTTGCTCAGGGCCCGGGCAACACCCTCCGGCCGGCAAGTCACCCCGCCCACCCGGGTTCCCTCTTCCCACCGTCTGCTCTCCTCTGCCGCATCACTTCCCACTGCCGGGCCTTTTGGCTGCTCCCGGGGCTGTGCTGAGGATGCAGCCTGGGGGTGCATTGATTCAAACCTGACGGCAGCACCCGGGAAAGCCAGTCAGACCGGTCCGGTCCGGGACCTGGATCCCTGGCCCGAGGCCTCCACCCACCTACTATGTCCTGGATTTTTCTAGAAAAATGCTCGTCAACCATCAGTCACAGGCTCCTGTGGCTCTTCTGGTGAAATCAGACAGCACCCGATGATTCCTTCTGGCCGAACGTTGACTATGGAAAGTTTACAAACACCGACAACGCGCAAGGCTGCTTGGGAGATACACGGGTGGACGAAGTCCTCGCTGGACAAGCCGGGACACGGCAGAGGAGAAGCATCTTTTAAAACCTTACCTAATAATAGACAAACATGCTAATTGACCGTACCTTCGCGACGCCCACAGCCAATCAGGAGTGAGAACCAACAAAGATGGTGGTTAATTTGCATACGTGGCCGCCAAGCGTCCCACCCCGTCCCGCCCCGTCCCCGGCCGCTCTGGGCCTCTGAGCAGCCTAGGAAGGTAGCAAGGTGGCTCTGGACCAGAGTGAAGGTGGTGCCGGCAGCCAGGGAAAGGAAGGCCCGTGCTGGCATGAATCTTCGTGCCTCAGGCTTCCAGTGTATACACATTTTTATTGGTCTCAGAGAGGAACGGAGAGGGAAAGAGAGATCAAAACATCAGTGATGAGAGAGAATTATGGATCGGCTACCTCCTGCACACCCCCTACTGGGGATCAAGCTGGCCACCCAGGCAGGTGCCCTCAGCCGGATTCAAACCCGGGACTCTTCAGTCCGAAGGCCGATGCTCCATCCATGGAGCCAAACTGGCTAGGGTGAAGAGAGCGTCCTGAAGGCCAGAGCCTGGTGGGTGCCTCTGGAAGAAAACTAGACCAAACGGGACCTGCCTTGGGATGCGCCTGCTCCTGCTCCTGCTCCTGCACCTGCACCTGCTCCTGTTCCTGCTCCTGCACCTGCTCCTGTTCCTGCACCTGCTCCTGCTCCTGCTCCTGTTCCTGCACCTGCTCCTGCTCCTGCTCCTGTTCCTGTTCCTGCTCCTGCACCTGCTCCTGTTCCTGCTCTGCTCCTGCTCCTGCTCCTGCTCCTGTGCCTGTTCCTGTTCCTGCTCCTGCTCCTGCTCCTGCTCTGCTCCTGCTCCTGCTCCTGTTCCTGTTCCTGCTCCTGCTCCTGCTCCTGCTCCTGCTCCTGCACCTGCTCCTGCTCTGCTCCTGCTCCTGCTCCTGCTCCTGCTCCTGCTCCTGTTCCTGCTCCTGTGCCTGTTCCTGTTCCTGTTCCTGCTCCTGCTCCTGTTCCTGCACCTGCTCCTGTTCCTGCTCTGCTCCTGCTCCTGCTCCTGCTCCTCCTCCTGCTCCTGTTCCTGCTCCTGCTCCTGCTCCTGTTCCTGTTCCTGCTCCTGCTCCTGCTCCTGCTCCTGTTCCTGCTCCTGCTCCTGTTCCTGCTCCTGCTCCTGCTCCTGTTCCTGCTCCTGTTCCTGTTCCTGTTCCTTCTCCTGTTCCTGCTCCTGCTCCTGCTCCTGCACCTGCTCCTGCTCCTGCTCCTGCACCTGCTCCTGTTCCTGCTCCTGCTCCTGCTCCTGTTCCTGCTCCTGTTCCTGTTCCTGTTCCTTCTCCTGTTCCTGCTCCTGCACCTGCACCTGCACCTGCTCCTGTTCCTGCTCCTGCACCTGCTCCTGTTCCTGCACCTGCTCCTGTTCCTGCTCTGCTCCTGCTCCTGCTCCTGCTCCTCCTCCTGCTCCTGTTCCTGCTCCTGCTCCTGCTCCTGTTCCTGCACCTGCTCCTGTTCCTGCACCTGCTTCTGCTCCTGCTCCTGCTCCTGCACCTGCTCCTGTTCCTGCACCTGCTCCTGTTCCTGCTCTGCTCCTGCTCCTGCTCCTGCTCCTGCTCCTGTTCCTGTTCCTGTTCCTGCTCCTCCTCCTGCTCCTGTTCCTGCTCCTGCTCCTGCTCCTGTTCCTGTTCCTGCTCCTGTTCCTGCTCCTGCTCCTGTTCCTGCTCCTGCTCCTGTTCCTGCTCCTGCTCCTGCTCCTGTTCCTGTTCCTGTTCCTTCTCCTGTTCCTGCTCCTGCTCCTGCTCCTGCACCTGCTCCTGCTCCTGCTCCTGCACCTGCTCCTGTTCCTGCTCCTGTTCCTGCTCCTGCTCCTGTTCCTGTTCCTGCTCCTGTTCCTGCTCCTGCTCCTGTTCCTGCTCCTGCTCCTGTTCCTGCTCCTGCTCCTGCTCCTGTTCCTGTTCCTGTTCCTGTTCCTTCTCCTGTTCCTGCTCCTGCTCCTGCTCCTGCACCTGCTCCTGCTCCTGCTCCTGCACCTGCTCCTGTTCCTGCTTCTGCACCTGCTCCTGCTCCTGCTCCTGTTCCTGTTCCTGTTCCTTCTCCTGTTCCTGCTCCTGCTCCTGCTCCTGCTCCTGCTCCTGTTCCTGTTCCTGTTCCTGCTCCTCCTCCTGCTCCTGTTCCTGCTCCTGCTCCTGCTCCTGTTCCTGTTCCTGCTCCTGTTCCTGCTCCTGCTCCTGTTCCTGTTCCTGCTCCCGTTCCTGTGCCTGCTCTGCTCCTGCTCCTGTTCCTGCTCCTGTTCCTGCTCCTGCTCCTGCTCCTGCTCCTGCTCCTGTTCCTGTTCCTGCTGCTGCTCCTGCTCCTGCTCCTGCTCCTGTGCCTGCTCCTGCTCCTGCTCCTGCACCTGCTCCTGCTCCTGCTCCTGCTCCTGTTCCTGCTCCTGCTCCTGTGCCTGCTCCTGCTCCTGTTCCTGTTCCTGCTCCTGTTCCTGTTCCTGCTCCTGCTCCTGCTCCTGCACCTGCTCCTGCTCCTGCTCCTGCTCCTGCTCCTGTTCCTGTTCCTGCTCCTGCTCCTGCTCCTGCTCCTGCTCCTGCTCCTGCTCCTGTTCCTGCTCCTGCTCCTGCTCCTGCACCTGCTCCTGCTCCTGCTCCTGTTCCTGTTCCTGCTCCTGCTCCTGCTCCTGCTCCTGCTCCTGCTCCTGCTCCTGCTCCTGTTCCTGTTCCTGCTCCTGCTCCTGCACCTGCTCCTGCTCCTGCTCCTGCTCCTGTTCCTGTTCCTGCTCCTGCTCCTGTTCCTGCTCCTGCTCCTGCTCCTGCTCCTGTTCCTGCTCTTGCTCCTGCTCCTGCTCCTGCTCCTGCTCCTGTTCCTGCTCCTGCTCCTGCTCCTGCTCCTGCTCCTGCTCCTGCACCTGCTCCTGCTCCTGTTCCTGCTCTTGCTCCTGCTCCTGCTCCTGTGCCTGTTCCTGCACCTGCTTCCGCTCCTGCACCTGCTCCTGCTCCTGCTCCTGCTCCTGTGCCTGCTCCTGCTCCTGTTCCTGTTCCTGCTCCTGTTCCTGTTCCTGCTCCTGCTCCTGCTCCTGCTCCTGTTCCTGCTCCTGCTCCTGCTCCTGCACCTGCTCCTGTTCCTGCTCCTGTTCCTGTTCCTGCTCCTGCTCCTGCTCCTGCTCCTGTTCCTGTTCCTGTTCCTGCTCCTGTTCCTGCTCCTGCTCCTGCACCTGCTCCTGCTCCTGCTCCTGTTCCTGCTCCTGCTCCTGCACCTGCTCCTGCTCCTGCTCCTGCTCCTGCTCCTGTTCCTGTTCCTGCTCCTGCTCCTGCTCCTGCTCCTGCTCCTGTTCCTGTTCCTGCTCCTGCTCCTGCTCCTGTTCCTGCTCCTGCTCCTGCTCCTGCTCCTGCTCCTGTTCCTGTTCCTGCTCCTGCTCCTGTGCCTGCTCCTGCTCCTGCTCCTGCACCTGCTCCCGCTCCTGTTCCTGCTCCTGCTCCTGTTCCTGCTCCTGCTCCTGCTCCTGTTCCTGTTCCTGTTCCTGCTCCTGCACCTGCTCCTGCTCCTGTTCCTGCTCCTGCTCCTGTTCCTGCTCCTGTTCCTGCTCCTGCTCCTGCTCCTGTTCCTGTTCCTGCTCCTGTTCCTGCTCCTGTTCCTGTTCCTGTTCCTGCTCCTGCACCTGCTCCTGCTCCTGTTCCTGTTCCTGCTCCTGCTCCTGTTCCTGCTCCTGCTCCTGCTCCTGTTCCTGTTCCTGTTCCTGCTCCTGCACCTGCTTCCGCTCCTGCACCTGCTCCTGCTCCTGCTCCTGCTCCTGCTCCTGTTCCTGTTCCTGCTCCTGCTCCTGCTCCTGTTCCTGCTCCTGCTCCTGCTCCTGCTCCTGCTCCTGTTCCTGTTCCTGCTCCTGTTCCTGCTCCTGCTCCTGTGCCTGCTCCTGCTCCTGCTCCTGCACCTGCTCCCGCTCCTGTTCCTGCTCCTGCTCCTGTTCCTGCTCCTGCTCCTGCTCCTGTTCCTGTTCCTGTTCCTGCTCCTGCACCTGCTCCTGCTCCTGTTCCTGCTCCTGCTCCTGTTCCTGCTCCTGTTCCTGCTCCTGCTCCTGCTCCTGTTCCTGTTCCTGCTCCTGCTCCTGCTCCTGTTCCTGTTCCTGTTCCTGCTCCTGCACCTGCTCCTGCTCCTGTTCCTGTTCCTGCTCCTGCTCCTGTTCCTGCTCCTGCTCCTGCTCCTGTTCCTGTTCCTGTTCCTGCTCCTGCACCTGCTTCCGCTCCTGCACCTGCTCCTGCTCCTGCTCCTGTTCCTGCTCCTGCTCCTGTTCCTGCTCCTGCTCCTGCTCCTGCTCCTGTTCCTGTTCCTGTTCCTGCTCCTGCACCTGCTTCCGCTCCTGCACCTGCTCCTGCTCCTGCTCCTGCTCCTGTTCCTGCTCCTGCTCCTGCACCTGCTCCTGCTCCTGCTCCTGTTCCTGTTCCTGCTCCTGCTCCTGCTCCTGCTCCTGCTCCTGCTCTTGCTCTTGCTCCTGCTCCTGCTCCTGCTCCTGCTCCTGCTCCTGTTCCTGCTCCTGCTCCTGCACCTGCTCCTGCTCCTGCTCCTGCTCCTGCTCCTGTTCCTGTTCCTGCTCCTGCTCCTGCTCCTGCTCCTGCTCCTGCTCCTGTTCCTGTTCCTGCTCCTGCTCCTGCTCCTGTTCCTGTTCCTGTTCCTTCTCCTGTTCCTGCTCCTGCTCCTGCTCCTGCACCTGCTCCTGCTCCTGCTCCTGCACCTGCTCCTGTTCCTGCTCCTGTTCCTGCTCCTGTTCCTGCACCTGCTCCTGTTCCCGCTCCTGCTCCTGCTCCTGTTCCTGCTCCTGCTCCTGTTCCTGCTCCTGTTCCTGCTCCTGCTCCTGCTCCTGTTCCTGTTCCTGCTCCTGCTCCTGCTCCTGTTCCTGTTCCTGCTCCTGCACCTGCTCCTGCTCCTGTTCCTGTTCCTGCTCCTGCTCCTGTTCCTGCTCCTGCTCCTGCTCCTGTTCCTGTTCCTGTTCCTGCTCCTGCACCTGCTTCCGCTCCTGCACCTGCTCCTGCTCCTGCTCCTGTTCCTGCTCCTGCTCCTGTTCCTGCTCCTGCTCCTGCTCCTGCTCCTGTTCCTGTTCCTGTTCCTGCTCCTGCACCTGCTTCCGCTCCTGCACCTGCTCCTGCTCCTGCTCCTGCTCCTGCTCCTGTTCCTGCTCCTGCTCCTGCACCTGCTCCTGCTCCTGCTCCTGCTCCTGTTCCTGTTCCTGCTCCTGCTCCTGCTCCTGTTCCTGATCCTGTTCCTGCTCCTGCTCCTGCTCCTGCTCCTGCTCCTGCTCTTGCTCCTGCTCCTGTTCCTGCTCCTGCTCCTGCTCCTGCTCCTGTTCCTGCTCCTGCTCCTGCTCCTGCTCCTGTTCCTGTTCCTGTTCCTGTTCCTGCTCCTGCTCCTGCACCTGCTCCTGCTCCTGCTCCTGTTCCTGTTCCTGCTCCTGCTCCTGCTCCTGCTCCTGTTCCTGCTCTGCTCCTGCTCCTGTTCCTGCTCCTGCTCCTGTTCCTGTTCCTGCTCCTGCTCCTGCTCCCTCTCCCGCTCCTGTGCCTGCTCCTGCTCCTGTTCCTGTTCCTTCTCCTGTTCCTGCTCCTGCTCCTGCTCCTGCTCCTGCTCCTGTTCCTGCTCCTGTTCCTGCTCTTGCTCCTGCTCCTGTTCCTGTTCCTGTTCCTGCTCCTGCTCCTGCTCCTGTTCCTGTTCCTGCTCCTGCTCCTGCTCCTGCTCCTGTTCCTGTTCCTGCTCCTGCTCCTGCTCCTACTCCCGCTCATGTGCCTGCTCCTGCTCCTGCTCCTGCTCCTGCTCCTGCTCCTGTTCCTGTTCCTGCTCCTGCTCCTGCTCCTACTCCCACTCATGTGCCTGCTCCTGCTCCTGCTCCTGCTCCTGCTCCTGCTCTTGCTCCTGCTCCCGCTCCCGCTCCTGTGCCTGCTCTGCTCCTGCTCTGTGATCTCTGCTGCTCTTCGTGTGTCGGCCTCTCTCTCTCCTGCTTCCCACGTGCTCTGGACTCAGAGGGCACAGTGGCTGCCCAGGTCTGTCCAGATGCTGAGAACCCCTGAACATCCCAGCCGCCTCAGTGACAAGTACCCTGTGGGCTCCGTTGGAAGAAAACCCAAGTTTGAAAAACACGCCGAGGCCGCTAGGGCCCGGTTCTCAGTTCACATTAACCTGCACATGGCAGCGCGGTCACGTGGCCGCTCCTCTCAGGACATGTTTCCTGATGTATTTAAACCCTCATGGTGCCCGTGTCGTGAGAAGCACCGGGCTGGGGTCCCAGAGGTGACGTGCATGAGAAAAACTCCCAGCCGCTGGGAGAGGCTGGGAGCTGCATCCAGGCCGGAGAGGCAAGGTCAGCGCAACCTGAGGGCATCGCTGGGCAGAGGGCATTGCCGGGCGGAGGGCGTTGCCGGGCAGAGAGCGTCGCCGGGCGGAGGGCATCACTGGGCGGAGGGCATAGGGCCACACTCTCCCAGGTTGGCTTTACGTGGAGGACCTGAGACAGCACCTCTTGTGGAGAGGCGCCCGCCCTGCCCGCTGGCACCGCACAGCTGATCTTCAGAGCCTCGATGAGCTGCCAACAGACTCCCTCTGTGTCGAGTGTCGCCCTGGCGCTGCCGCCGGCCAGCTGCCCTGCGCGCCCCTCCAGCTGCTCTGGCAAGGGGCTGGGAACTAAGGTTTCCTCACCGTCAAAGCCTCCTTTCTCCTCCCTCCGACCGGCAGCTGGGAGCCAGGTCCTGCTGGCGGGCGGGCGGGCTATCAGAATGGAAAAGACCCTCTTTGTCCCTCTCGGTGGCTATGGCCAGGTGGGAGGCGGACCCTGAGACCAATAGTGCAGCAGCGTGTCCCTGCGCCAAGCCCCGAGCCCACGGGAGGGGGTGGGGCTGCCCAGGTGGTGAGCGGGCGGGGCTGGATTGCTCCTCCTGCCGCCTGCAGGCTGGCTTCCTCGGTGTCCCCCCACCCTCCCCACCCCGCCGGCTCCGTTTTCGGTTCAGCTAATGTGTGCAGGCCCTTGTGCTGAGAGCAGAGTCTCTGACAGCGATCCTGCAATTCAGTGTCCCTGAGTGCACGGAGCCACCCACGGAAAGAGCACCTGTAATTAACCGCAGACAAGCGGAGCGGGAGAGCCACCGGGTGCGACTGCAAAACACGTGAGGACGGGACGCAGACGCCGCTCGCTTTGGGACGCTCGCGCTCTCAGGGACGCCCGGCGCGTGTTCCAGGCGTGTGCGCTGTGTGACAGATTCAACGCAGCGGCACACAACAATCATAAGCCATTACTAATACCCGATTCATTCGTATCAAATGCAGAATCTTCTATCAAGCCAGACGTTAACGATATTTATGAACATGTAAGGGAATGCCAACTTCTCACTACATACTTTCTGTTTTTAGAAAACATAGGGATTTTTCCTCCCTCCCATTTAAAATGCTGTTATGGTAATGTGTGCTGGACTTACTGTTTTTTAAAATACATTTTATTGATTTTTTACAGAGAGGAAGGGAGAGGGATAGAGAAACATCGATGAGAGAGAAACATCCATCAGCTGCCTCCTGCACACCTCCTACTGGGGATGTGCCCGCAACCAAGGTCCATGCCCTTGACCGGAATCGAACCCAGGACCCTTCAGCCCGCAGGCCGACGCTCTATCCACTGAGCCACACCGGTCAGGGCTGGATTTACTATTTTTAAGTGATTAATAACAATATTGCTGAAGTTTCAAAGCTTTGATTTCTAGTGCAGTGACTATTGATAAATACACCTCATACACAGAGCCTCTGAGGGGTCCTCGACAATTTTAAGCCTGGAAAGGGGTTCTGAGATGCAAGGGTCTGAGAATGCTGGCCGAGACCCAGCCCTGGCTGTGGCCTAGAAGCCGGGAGGTGCGACATGTGGACGCCGAGGGCAGCTTTGAACTTGGAGCTGGGGACAAGGCTTTGAGGGTCCTGCCCCGCCGGCCCTCGGAGCGCTGGGCAAATGGCTTCGTTTCTCTGGCCCCGGGCCTCTCCTCCGCCGGGGGCGCTGATTCCACTGCAGACCCCACAGGGTCCAGGGCGAGGCCGAGTGTGGGGCAGAGGGAGCGGCCTGGGAGCTGTAAGCTCTGGGACACTAACGACTCTGTACCATTCACGTGGGTCTCCCTGCGTCCCCGGTTCTCAGAAGCCTGGCAGCAAGGAGGACCCCCTCCTGTCAGCACCTGCTGCAGGCGCCCTGTGCACCCAGGGCCCTTGGACCCCCGGCCTGGCACACAGCACAGGGCGAGGACAGGCCTGCAGACAGCGTGGAGGGAGCCGGGGCCGTTGGCCGAGCGACCTGGGGCGCATCCTCTCTCCAGGCCTCAGTCTGTCCGCGGTGAGACAGAGGGTCAGACCCTGCTCCAGGCTTGGGGGACCTCCCATGGGGGGCATCGCCCCGGCTTCTAGGTGCTTCTCCAGGAGGAAAGTGCCCAGGGACCAAGCCCATTAGGGCTGCCGGGCTCCACCTGGCAGACGGGGCATGCCAGCCCCCTCTGCTGCCAATGCCTTCCTCAGGCCAGCCCTGCCCACGCACCCCCACCTGGGGCTTACAAGGCTGCCGTCCCGGCTGTGGGCAGTGTGTGTGTGTGTGTGTGTGTGTGTGTGTGTGTGTGTGTGTCTGTCTGTATGTGTGTATGTGTGTCTGTATGTCTCTCTGTGTGTCTGTATGTGTCTGTGTGTCTGTGTCTCTGTGTGTGTCTGTGTGTGTCTGTATGTGTCTGTGTGTCTGTGTGTGTCTGTGTGTGTCTCTGTGTCTGTGTGTGTGTCTGTATGTGTGTGTGTGTGTGTACACTCTCTGCTTCCTATGAGTGCCTCCGTTTCGAGCACTCAGAGGAGGGTCGCTTTGCACCTGCCTTTTCTTCCTAGGAATTGGGGTCAGGCCCCACAGCAAAGCTGATGGGAGGGCACAGCTGTCCTCCTGCGGAAGGTTCTTTTAAGGGGACGGACACTGTCACCCAGGGCCAGACCCCCACCCCGTTCGCACACACCTCCCTGCTTTCTCTTTCCTCCGACGGGTCGATTCATGTTTTCCAAAAGGCCCAGTGACCTCACCCACCCTTTATCGCTCCTGTGGTTGGGGCTGGGTTAAATTCTTTTTCCAACTTCCTTTTACTCTTTCCAGCTGACTGAACTTTCCACGCTCAAGGCCACATTGCACACCCTCACCCCTCCCACTCAGCAGGGCCAGCGTGGGGGTGTGCCTGGGTGACGCGTTGAGTTCTGAGGGCCCGACCTGCCGAGCCCTCCGGTTACGAGAGGTGGGCGCGGAGGCTGGGGAGGCGGAGGGCAAGGCTGGGGGGAGGGGACCCAGGGGCCCATTCTAAAAGGAGGAGGACTCCTGGTCGACCCCGAGATCCACACACTGAATGGCCGTGGTCCTCGCCTCCCCTCCTGCTGCTCACGCAGCACAGCTCCCTGCCCGCCGTCCGCCAGGAGCACTCCTGTTCGCCCGCCGGCACCTGCGGGGCGGCCCGCCTGGAACCGCCCGGGTCTCCGGTTTGGAGAGGCGCCCATCCCTCCTGCTCGGGCTGAGTGCTGTCCCCTCGGAATCCAGACAGTGAAAACCTCCTCCCGGCCCTCAGAATGCAACGGCACACGGAGACGGCCCTACAGAGGTGATGAGGGTACGATGGGCCATAGGAAGGGGCCCTAACCCCGCAGGACTGGAGTCCTTGTAAGAGGAGGGGATTGCGCCCTAGGCAGTGTTGCTCAGTGGATAGAGCGTCCACAGCCTGTGGACTGAAGGGTCCCGGGTTCAATTCCGGTCAAGGGCACAGGCCTGGGTGGTGGGCTCCATCCCCAGTAGGGGGCGTGCAGGAGGCAGCCAATCCGTGATTCTCTCTCACACTGATGTTTCGATCTCTCTCCCTCTCCCTTCCTCTCGGAAGTCAATAAAAACATTTTTTTTTTAAAAAGAGGAGATTGGGAGACAGGTGTGCCGTGCCAGCACGGCCAGGGTGAGCCTGAGAGGGGGCGGTGAAGGATGGAGAAAAGACAGACAGAGAATGAAAGCTGGGTCTGGGTGGGACGCTGTCCTCTCTGATGGAGAGCTAGCGACAGCCACGGACGACGAGCCGTGTCTTTATTTTATAGTCAGATGCCACGAGGCAAAGGAAGGGTGAGGTCAAGATCTTTACAACGTTCTCGTGGGTTTCGATCCTACTCAACCACGTGCACCTGAACTCTGTCACGCCCACGTCCCTCAGGCACGTGGGGCCACGTGTTCGGACCGCAGGTGCAAGCTGACACTCCAGCTGTTGGCTAGCACGGTGCTGGGAGGCTCTGCCCTCCACGCTGGGGCTTGCACGTGCCTTGGCCATGAGAGGACCGTGCCCTCTCATCAGTCCGAGGCTTGGACCTGTCCGAACGCTGTGCTGTAGCCGCTCTCCACAGACAGGGTGTCCGGACACATCACCCCGCCGACACCCTGATCCCGGGCCTCTGGGCTCCGGAAATGGGAGAAGACCAACGCCTGGTGCGTAAACCCCTCGGTCGGAGGCTCCTGGAGCGGAACTCATCCTCACCCCCGGGCCGCCTGCCTCTCCGGGGCCGCAGCGCTGGTTAGAGCGAGCTAAGCTCTCCCGCGTCCCAGCACCCAGCCTGCCGCAGCTCCTCGGGTCCCTGGAGAAATGGAGCGTGGCCTGGGCGCGGAGACCCTTCAGCCCTCTTGGGGGCTCCAGGGGCGCCTGGTGACCGGAGGGTCTGCTTCCCCGGGGGCCTGCAGCCCCTGACAGCGTCCACCGGGCGCCTCCGACCTGGCCCAGCGTCGTCCTGGGGCGCCGTGACCTCGGGCTGGTGCGTGTGGCGGTGCCCCGTCACCTGGCAGCCAGTGATGTCCCCCGATCCGTTCACCTTCCCTGCGCCTGTTCTCGTCATGACGGTGCGAAATGAAACGCGCGTAAAACGATCAAGTGCGGGTTCAGAGAGAGAGTTTTCCTGTGAGCGCTAAGCTTTGGAGGAGACGCAGAGGGCGAGCCGCTTTAAAAATACGGCTGTTGCCGGCCGGCGTGGCTCGGCGGTTGAGCGTCGACCTCTGAACCAGGAGGTCAGGGCTCGATTCCCGGTCAGGGCCCAGGCCCGGGTTACAGGATTGATCCCAGGAGGGGGCGTGCAGGAGGCAGCTGACCCATGATTCTCTCTCCTCATGGATGTTTCTCTCTCCCTCCCCCTTCCTCCCTGACATCAATACAAATACATTTTTAAAAAATGTAAAAAGCCATTGCTGTTGAGTTAAGCTTGTGGCGACAGCCAGTCTCACGGTGGCCGGGTGACTGCGGCCCCGCACTGCCCCCGTGCGTGGTCCGCTCCCACCCGGAACCCGGCAGGGCTGGTCTGTGAGGCCGAGGGGCGACGGGGACGTGGTGCCATGGGGCTCCCCAGGTAAAGCGAGAAAGGCAGGCAGCTCTGCCTGGTTCTCGGGAGGCCGCCCTGGAGGAGACTGGCACCGCGAGGACCCTGGAGCCCTCTTTGGAGAGGCCCCTGTGGAGGAGCTCAGTCCTCCACCCGGCGGTGGCGCCCGCCTCGCCAGCGAGCAGAGGCGGCAGCGGGTCCCACAGCCCCATAGTCCTGGGGCCCGGCCGACCTCGTCCCCTCTCTGACCCCCCTTTCCTCCGATTGGAGAAGGCTTTCGTGCACTCAGCCAGCACTGAGCGCCTGCGGGGTGCCCCCTCCTTCCCGGCTGGTCACACCTGCGCAGGAGGCAGATCGTAGTCCGATGCCCGCACACCTGGCGCCGATCACAACGGCATGTGGGGAGTCTGGTGAGACGAGCCCACGTGGGGGGGGTGGGGGGACAGCGCCATCCCCGGGCTGTAGGGCCAGAACTGGGCTGACCTGCGGGGCACCCCGCTGCAGAACCGCTCGATGCGGGGCACCAGTGTCTTTGGGGTACAGAGTGCATGGGGCACAGGGGCACTTTTTCTGGGGCCCAGGCTGAGCAGACAAACACAGCGGGTCTGTGCCCGACACGTGAGTGATGAGTGAATCGCCCTGCTTCCTGCACGGCCCTGGCTGGGAGCCTGGCCCAACAGCCCCCAGGGGTCCCAGCAGCCTCCTGGGGACGAGGAGCAGGGCGGGGGGCGGCCGTCCAGGCACAGGGAGGGCTGGTGGCCTCTCCTCTCTGTGAGTTCTCAACCAGCACCCCAAGCGAGACCGAGCCCTTGGGGCTCAGAGCTGGGTCTGGCGTGGGAGCTAGGAAAGGCGGGGAAAGGCGGGGTGTCAGCGCCGGGGCCTGTTCCCCGAGGGCCACCACGTCCCCCTCTCCACATCAGCCCCTCTGCCCACTGACCCAGCAACTATGGGGTGTCAGCGGGCACTGCCCTGCCCAGAGGCATGGCCCCGCCCCGGCCCACCCGCCCAGCAGGCCCCTTGGGCTGCCGGCATCTGGGCATCTCAGGGAGGCACCGGGCCTTCCGGCCTGTGGGAGGGGTTGGTTCAGCGCGGTTGGCTCCATGGCGGGCTGCTGGGTCCCCCATTTGGCCCCTCTGAGCGGTCCTTCTCACAGTCCACGCGCAGCTCCTCCCAGCAGCTCCCCAACCTCACCCCGTCCAATATGCACCTCTCTGGCGGGATCAGCCCGGCCTGGGGAGCTGGGCGTGGGGGCCTCCTCGTGCTCGCCCATCCTGGGGGCCCAGGCCAGTAGTCGGTAAACTGCGGCTCGCGAGCCACATGCGGCTCTTTGGCCCCTTGAGTGTGGCTCTTCCACAAAATACCACAGCCTGGGCGGGTCTTTTTTGAAGAAGTGGCGTTAGAAGAAGTTTAAGTGTAAAAAATGTGGCTCTCCAAAGAAATGTCCATCGTTGTCCTGTTGGTATTTGGCTCTGTTGACGAATGAGTTTGCCGACCACTGGCCTAGGCTAAAGGCTGCACTTGCTCCTGGGAGGTGCCTCCCACCGGGATGGCTGCAGCCTTGTGCAGCGAAGCAAACGGAGAGGGGAACCCTCGTTTCCCTGTCAGACGGGGCTGTGTGCTTGTTTTCTGTCTCACGCCACTCAGACACCTGTCGTCCGAGCCCTCAACGGACGTCACGGACACGGCGGGAAGGAGAGCAGCTCCTGCCCTCAGCTCCAGGGGTGGAGGGTGCTGAGCAAAGACCAGTGCCACGGAGCAGGGCAGCCCCATAGGTCCCGTCCCCTGGGCCAGGCCCACCCGCCCCGCCTCTGCCACTGTGTTTGCAGGGCTGGAGCAGGGATGAGGGTGGGGTGCGGGCAGGTCATCGCAGAGCTGGGCCTTGGTGCTGTGAGGGAGGGACACAGGGAGTGGAAGCTCAGGGCGCAGGACCTGGGGGACTGGCTGCCCGAGCTGTGCTTTGGGGAGGCGACCTTTGAACTTTGACATGAGTGCTAACAGGCAAAAGGCGCTCCTTAGTGGAGAAATCCGGGAAGGGCCTGCCCGCAGCGGGAGGCGAGGGAGAGGGGAGGCGGCTTTGGGGTTGGGGCCTGAGTCCTCAGCAGGCTGCTCTGTGACCGGGCAGAGGCCGCGGGGCTGGGGTTCACACTGCCGTCGGGCCCGCTGGCCCCCATCTGCCCACCCAGACACAGCGCCGGCCGCGTGTGGCTGTCCCGCACCGCGCGGCACGAGGCCACACCGAGGCGTGCCGGGAGCACAGGCGCACGCTGCGTGTCCAAGGCCCAGAGGAAACGCGAACGCCGAGCAGCTCAGTCACGGCGTTTGGGTTGATGGCGGGGAAGGTTTCCACGTTCCCTGCATCCCGGGTTAGGTAGAACGTCGCGTCCACAAGCCTTCCCCGGTGTCCTTCTCCTCCTAAACACGAGCGCCCACCCGGGTGGGCGTCTTCTCTGCGGGCGTCTGGCCGGTGCTGGCTGCGGATGGAGAGAGACACGCAGGGCTGAGGGGGCACTTAGCCCACGAGTCGGGGCCTGTGTCGGGCAGACCCCCCCTGCTGTCCCGCTCAGGCACCTGCGGGCTTCTCAGGCGCCCCGGGCTCTGTTTCCCAGGAGAGGAGCCGGCTGCAGTGGAGCTGGAAGGGCGAGCGGCCTTTTCCGGCTTGAACTGGTTTGAAAGAGCGGGCCCAGCGGCTGCTTGGGGTTGGGAGGCAGCAGACGTGATGTGCAGCCAGCGTCCGGGCCGCTCCCCTCCTGGTTCAGCGCCATGGGAAAGGCGCAGGGCCCCGGGCGGGGGGGCTCCCGAAGGGGCGGGCTGGCCGGCTGCTGGCGAGGTGCCCCCTCTTGCACTGGGCAACCACGCTAAGCATGGGTCACGCAGGGCACGCACACAGGCCCTCGTCCATCCAGCTGTGCCAACCAGCACCGCACATCTGCCCTGGGGCCCAGTCCCTCCCGGCCCAGCCACCTCCTGCAGAGACTCCTTCCACCCACAGTCCCGGGCGCGCACTTCAATGGCACACAGCCGCTCCCTCTCTGAACACAGAGCCATCCCGAGGACACAGAGCTGGTTAGGTGTCTTGTTCAGGTGACACAGCGACCAAGTGCCAGAGCCCACGTCTCCACGTCTCCTGACAGTCCCTGGGGTGGTTTCCTTTCAATGTCTGTCCTCGTCAGTCGATGAAGAGGAAGGGACGGTGCTTATCACTCAGGGAGCATCTCTGGGGCCCCAGGGGCCGCCTCCTTTCATCCCAGGGAGACGTTACCATCCGGATTTTACACGTTAGGAAACCAGAAGCCCGGATTGGGCTTGATCGGGCCGTTGCACAGAATGCTCTAGGCCCGTGGTCGGCAAACCGCGGCTCGCGAGCCACATGGGGCTCTTTGGCCCCTTGTGTGTGGCTCCTCCACAAAATACCACGCCCTGGGTGCGTCTATTTTGAAGAAGTGGCATTAGAAGAAGTTTAAGTTTAAAAAATGTGGCTCTCCAACAAAATTTCAGTCGTTGTCCTGTTGATGTTTGGCTCTGTGGACGAATGAGTTTGCCGACCACTGCCCTAGGCTTGAATGTGAGCATGGCCGGCGTTACCCAGTTAAGCCTCTAAGCCTCTCAGCCATCCCATGCGGTGGCTCAAGAGGCCCGGACACGTTTAAGGGGCCGCCCCTGGGCCCTGCCTCCGGGCGGCCTGACCTAGAACCCTGCTCGCCTTCCTCTGGCGGCGAGAGACAAGTCCAGACCCCGAACCCTCACCCGCAAGCCAGGCGCCCTGTATCCCCGGCCACACTCTCACCCTGCTCCCCAGAGACCGCGCTCAGGGAGCAGGGACAGGAGGGCAGGGTCTTAAGAAACCAAACAGGGTCCTAAAAGGTCCAGGATCTCAGGGACCCCAGCGTTGACATTAGAGAGGGGCAGTGGGGCAGGTGGGGGCCGCAGGAGATGAGGATGCACAGGCACGTGTCTTATCTCTGCTGCCACCACAGGGCGCCTCGGGCTGGAGGGCCCTGAAACAAGAGACACTGATTCCTCACAGCCCCGGAGGCTGGTGCCGGCTGCTTCGGAATCTGGTGAGGACTCTCTGCCCGGCGGGCAGGGGGCTGCCTTCCTGCGTCTTCGCATGGCGTTTGTGGAGAGAGGGAGAGATGGCATTCTCTCCTCCTTTCTTGTAAGGCCACCAATCCTATGGGATTAGGGCCCCACCCTTGTGAAGTCATTTACTGTTGATCTCCTCCTAAAAGTCCCAACAGGCCCTCTGGGGGTGAGGGCTTCAATGAATGAACCTGTGGGAGGTACAATTCCGCTCAAGGCAGTTGGTCTAGGGATGAAGGAGGAAGGGGAACCATCAGAGTGTGCCTCTGAGTCACACTTCCTGGGTGACACCTGGGCCATGAACACGGGTGGTCCTCAGGTATAAACAAGATGGCCTAGTGATCCAATTTCCCCAATTCTTTTTAAAAATACGTATATTTTGTTGATTTTTTTTTACAGAGAGGAAGGGAGAGGGATAGAGTTAGAAACATCGATGAGAGAGAAACATCGATCAGCTGCCTCTTGCACACCTCCTACTGGGGATGTGCCCGCAACCAAGATACATGCCCTTGACCGGAATCGAACCCGGGACCCTTCAGTCCGCAGACGACACTCTACCCACTGAGCCAAACCAGTCAGGGCCGATTTTCCCAATTCTGACTCAGGTACTGACTCCAGGCAGGATCCAGTGATTCCTTCCAGCGTGTTCTGTGCCTGGTCCTCTGCTTTGAGCCTTTGGGGTCAGGGGAAGGGCGGGCAGCCAGAGGTAGGGGGAGTCGCCTGCTCTATTCCCGGAGGCCACCCTTGTCCCCTCTGTAATGACAAATGAAACAGTGACAGAGTCAAAAGCGGACCTGGAAGCACGCTGGCCCCCACTTCCTCAAACGTCTGGGAGCGGGGGTTTGTGAGCGAGACGCATGCCGATTGGAAAGACCTCCCTCAAGTTCATCAGAGGGCGACACGTACTTTTTTTTTTAAATCCTGCTTTTTCCCAAGCTGTGTGGGCCCACCCCGGCGACCCTGAGTCTGGCTTTTAGACCTGTGGTCACTGCTCCTGATAGGTGACGGGGACACCTCACTTCTCCAAACGTAGGTGCCCTCCTCTGTAACCTGTGGGGATACTTTCAAGTGCAGAGGAAGTGGCATAGGTCAGAGTGCCTCAGAAAAACGAAGGCAGGCATCATTATGATTGAGAACCATCAGTTGTTCCTGCCTTTCGGTTTCTACAGCCATCCTGTGGGAGACATATTGTTTCTATGGTACGGCGCTCATTGTATGTCAAATTGTTTCCCCGTCAAGATGGTGAGGGCCTAACCTCTGGTACCTGTGAAGGTGACCTTATTTGGGAACTAGAGGCCCTAGTACACACAATTTGTGCATGGGAGGAGGGTGTCCCTCAGCCCAGCCTGGGACCCCTCGGAGGGGATGTCGGACTGCCGGTTTAGGCCCTGCGGGATTGGGCCTAAACCGGCAGTCGGACATCCCTCTCACAATCCGGGACTGCTGGCTCCTAACAGCTCCACTGCCTGCCTGCCTGATGGCCCCTAACCGCTTCTGCTTGCCAGCCTGATCGCCCCCTATCCGCTCCCCTGCTGGCCTGATTGATGCCTAACTGCTCCCCTGCCAGCCCGATTGCCCCCAGCTGCCCTCCCCTGCCGGCCTGATCGAAGCCGAGGGTGTGGGTGAGGGTGTGACGCCTCCTAGGCTTTTATTATAGAGGGTAGGGTGTTCACAGATGCTCGAGTTAGGAAGAGAGCGTCGAGGGAGGGGTGGCTAGAATCCATGCAACCAGTGTCCTTGTAAGAAGGGGGAATTAGAACTCAGAGACAGACACACATGGAGGGAAGGCCATGTGGAGACAGCCATGTATGAGCCGAGCAGCACCCCCGGTTACAGAAGCTGGGGGAAGGCCCGGCCCCGCCTCTTCCTTATAGCCCTCAGAAGGAGCCAGCCGACACCTGGATCTGGGATTTCCAGCCTCCAGGACTCTAAGACAAAAAAATGCCTGTCCTTGAAGCCGCTCAGCCCGTGGTGCTTTGCGACCACAGCCCCCGGAAGCGAATACGGTACCTGACCCTGACTTTGCTTTCTTGTTGGCCCTAGTTTGTTAAGTGCCAAAGTACTTACTGAGCAGCTACTATACGCCCTCTCTCCACGAAGCTCCGTAAGGGTTTACAGTGCTGGTCCTGAAGGTGCCGTAGACACAAAAGGCAGCGATACGGGAGACACGTGCCTTCTTCAGAAATTCAGGGGAGGCAGGAGCGCATGTGAGCTGGGAGGCTGGAGGGCTCGTTGGGAGATCAACTGAGCCTTGAGGGATAGGTAGGATCCAGATTGCTGGGGAGAGAGCGGAAGCCGGGCCAGGGGAGAGAACAGCCCCGTGGGAGACACGGGGTCCGGGAGCAGGCTCGGTCAGCGATCAGCGTCGGTGCTCTCTCTCCCTGAGCTTCCTCACCGTCCTCCCTGCCTCTCGCCTGCGTCTCCCAGGCCTTCCCCTCCTCCTTGCTTTGCGGGCCCAGCAAGACGGCCACCTGCTCGGCGAGGTTCTCCTGACCCTCTTCCCAGGAGCTGGGTTTGCAGGCGGTCAGGGTTGGCAGGTGACCGCGATCACCGAGCTCTGTGCGGACAGCTGCTGCCCTGCCACTGAGCGTGGAAGGAGGGGCCCCGTTTCTGTGCTCGCCAAAGCGACTGCTTTCGTCTGGCAACTCCCAGACCCCTTGCGTCCAGGGACCCGGTGACTAACGCGGGTCCGTGGATGTGGGCAGAGGTGATGTGTGCCCCCTTCCAGGCCTGGCTCCTCCTGACCCCCGAGCCCCGGCCTGAGCCGCTGTCTGGAGGTCCTGGGGCCAGTGGAGGTTTGGGGGCCCTGAAGGAGGGGGTAGTGGATCTCTAGCTGGAAGATGCGGGGTTCCTGAGCACCTGGAGGGTGTCTTCCCCACACCCGCCAAGCTGCACTGCCGTGGGGTCAGATACGTGACCACAGCAGAACCTAAACCACCCCTGCTAACCCAGGGTCTGCAGCCGCCTAGCTGATGGGCGTGGTCTGGGCGTCTGGCCCAGGCCCCTCACCTGAAACCGCCCCCTCCCCCTGCCTGGGTATGCTACGGGAAGCCCCCTCCAGAACCGCATCACCGCTGTGGGTTTGGTTTTGCCCTCTGCCCGAAGAGACAGGGTTCTGGGCTCAGACCTCGGTGCCTGCCAAGCCCCATCAACCCCCCTGGGAGCCGCCCCCCACCGTTTCCGGGGCAGCCTCCTGGCGTGGGAGTCCCGCACCCTGTTTGTGTGGAGGAGGATTTGAGTTTTCCCCTGGAGACGCCAGGAAGCCAGTTTGTCTGCCTAACGCCAGGGCCCAGCTCGGCATTTCTGGCTGTTTCTGTGGTTACCTCGCTGGGGTGGCTGGGTGGGCGGTGGTGGGAGTGTGGATACATTTGCTCTTCGCAGGCCCGGATTTTCCATTCCGGAGCTGCTGGGCGAGAAGTCCCTGGGACTGCCCTCCCGCAGGTGCCGCGGGCAGGGGTGGAGGGAGTCTGGGGAACAGGGTCTGCCTCTCCCTGAGACCCGGAGGCCACCTGTGCCGGGGGCTGAGCTGTCAGCCAAGCCCCTTCCTCTAGAGACCCATAGCGTGCCAGGGAGGGAAGGGCGCGAGGAAGCCCGCCCCTCCCCCCCCCCGTCTTCTTCCTCCTCCTCCTCCTCCTCCTCCCCCACTCTCTTCCCCCTCCTCCTCGTCTTCCTCCTCCTCCTCTTCCTCCCCATGTCGTGGGAGGGGAGCCCAGGCCAGGGAGCCTCAGGGGCCTGCGCAAACGGCCAGGAGTGAGCGAAGTCACCGGAGCCCGGTGCAGACCCCTCCTCCGCACGCGGGCTCCCTCCCTCGAGGAGGCGCGGGAAGGTCGGTGGTGTCTGCTCGCGGGACGGGCGGCGGCGGGAGGGGGCAGGCGGGGTCAGAGGTGCGTGGCGTGGCCACCGCCTGGGACGACTCGGCCTCTTCCCCTTCTGGGCCACCCAGGCCGCACTTCCTGCGGGGACCTCGGTAGGCGGGGAACAGGCGGGGGCCGGCTCCTCCGGGGCGCCGCCTCCCGGCCTCTCCCACACCCGCAGGCCAGAGGCCAAGGGTTTGGGAGTTGGGACCAGTGCTCGGCTCCCCCTCCCCCGCCCCGCAATCCACGCGGGGCGGGGACTGGGTCAGGGGGCTGCTCCGCCGAGAGGGCGCTGAAGAGGAGCTGGGCGCCAGCGTGGACCGGAGCAGGGGTCCTGCGCCGAGCAGCCGGGGGGGCGAGGCCATGGCGGGGGCGTGTCCTGAGCGGCAGCCGGTGGGCGGGGCTAATATGGGGGCGTGGTCGATGCGGGGGCGGGTCCGCAGAAAACGAGCTACGCCCCCGACCGCGTGCCCCGCCCCCGGCCTCGGGCCCCGCCCCTCGCCGCCCCTCCGGGCCCCGCCCTCGCGTCCCTTCCTTCCCGGGGCTGGCAGGCGGGCCGCGGCGTCTGCGGGCGGCGGACGGGCGGGTGCCTCCGGCTCGCTCCCTCCCTCGCTGCCGGCTTCCTTTTGTTTTTCTGGACGGCGATGAGCTCTGGGCCGGTGCGGCGGCTGCGGGCGCGAGGAGGCCCGCGCTCCTAGCCACCCTTCCCGGCCTCAGCGCGCTCGTCCCGGGCGGCGGCCGGCGCCTACCCCAGCGCGGCGGCGCCCAACTTGGGCTCGGGAAGCCGGGGACGCGTCCTGCCCTGGAGCAGGTAGGGAAGCGGCAGGCTGCGGGGCTCGGGGAGTGCGGGCGTGTGCGCTGGTGTCGCACGCTCACACACACTGGCTCTCTACGTGTGAGTGTGTAAGCATGTGCGTGTGTGTGCGTGTGTGTGTGTTGGCGGGTTCCTGTGTTTCTCTGTGCGCTGGAGTTGTGGTAACCGAGGACGGTGGTGTGCTCTGGAATGGCGTTTCCTCGTGGGGATCCTTGGGTGCACATTTTGGGGGGCATTTGTGGGTTGGCGTGCCAGGGACAGTTGCTGGTGGGGACAGGTGCGGGGCGAGTGTCGACTGTGAGCGGCTGTGCGTGGGGCTGGAGTGGCGGGTGGGCGTGGGCGGTCCGAGCCCGGTGCCCCCCGCTTGCCCGCGCAATGCGGAGCCCCGGAGCCGCCGGGGGACAGCTGGGGTCCCGGGGGCGGGCACGGGCCTGGGGGGCAGCCCTACTAACCCCGCAGGTCCGCGCGGCCCACGTGGGTCGCCTGTGAGTTCCGACCGGGGAAGGGGGCGCGTGGGCCGTCCGCTTCCTCCTTCCCGGGCGGAGGGGCGACAGGCAGGCCGAGCTGTTCCCGAGTCCGGAGCCCTGGCCTTGCCGCGCCCCGCGCCGCGCCCCGGCGGACACGCCGCCTCCCTGGGCTGTGAGTCGCTTCTGTCGAATTGGGACAGCTTGTCCCTCGGGGTCTGTGGTGAGGGTCACCGGGAGAACGCACTCAAGATAGCTCCTGGCCCGGGGCCTGGCGCATAGTAGGTGCCACGTTAATTGGATCGGAGTTCCTTTTTTAAATGTGTTTTCCCCTTTATCACGGGAGGGGCGCTTCCATCCCCCCCTGCCTCTCTCCCGGCCCTAACTTAACCGCGAAGCACGGAGATTCGAGAAAGTTTGGGGGCGCCACCCCCTCCTCCTCCACGCACCTCCCGGGCCGCCTGGAGCGAGCAGGAGCGAGCAGCGCGTGGACGCTGGCCCTTTTCCAGCCACGAAGGCCCGGCCGAGCGGGGGCGCTTCCCCGGCCGAGGCAGCGGCTGCGAGGAGCCCTTTTGTTCAACAAGTGCCTAGTCCTTGGGGCGTGCGGCTCGCGGAATCTGACAGGCAGGCATGAAAGGGGCGCTCAGGTGGATGTCGCCCGGGCATCTGGGCTGGGCCTGTTCCCCCTAGAGGAGGGTGTTTGCCAGGGTGGAAACCCTCCTGCCCCACCCCACCCCTCCCACCCTACTCCCTTCCATCAGCCTCGTGCAGGAGGCTGAGGGTTCCTGTGGGATCCTGCATCCTAGCCCCACACCTGAATTTAAGGATGTAGCGTTGCAACCTGCTACCTGCACCACTGACCTGCAGTGAGCGTGCACACGGCTCGGCTCTGCCCTCGACGCACCCTCAGATTCCTGCCCACAGCACCAAAGCACTTGCTCCGGCCCAGCAGGGCCATCTGGCAGCTGCCTTCTGCCAGGGCCAGCGATTCCTTCCCTCCCTCGCCTGTGGTTCCTTCCTCTCAGGACCCTGCCCAGGCTGAACACCAAAATAACTTCTCACCAGGGGAGCAGCCAGCCTCACGGTGCGCGAGGCTCTCAAAATGGAGCTGGCGTGGAACGGGCAGGGGTGCCGGGACGGTGGCCACGGCCTCCCACGGGTGTTGGGGGTGGGTGGGTGGGGGCGGGGGGCTGGAGCCCGCTGCAGGCTTTCACGACCCAGCACAGAAAACTCGGGATTGGGTCCTCTGCTTTGTCCTCCACGGGGGACGGAAGCGCTGAGATGTCAGAGCGATGGCGCGTAGGGGGAGCAGAGTCGGCCGACTCCTCCTGCTTGAGGTCAGGGGCACACGCAGGCTGCAGCCTGTTGGTAAGGTGATTTTATATCCTCGCAGAGAAGGGGCGTTCCGTCTGAATCCTACTCCCTTCCCCATGACCAGGTTCAGTAATAACACATAAAGAAAACCTGCCTGGCTCTCTCAGAAGACAGACCAAAAGCTGGGTTATTTCCCCGTTAAGACCAGCCCCTTGTCTCAAGCAGGCCGGTACTTTGGCCCTAGATCTATTTCTGTTTCGCTTTTCAAAGTGCCTGTCGTTACTGAGCTCTTGAGGTTTCATTGACTAATGTGCCCGAGAGAAGGCACGGGGCGGGGGCGCTGCCTCTCGAGCCTGGCCTGCTCCCCTTGCGGCCCACTGGGACGCTTTCTGTAGGGTGGGAAATAGACGGCACGGTGCCCGAGTCATTTGGGAGGCTTGGCATTGGGAATGAGGTGCCTGGGCTCTCCTTGGGCTTGAGAAACAAGAATTAGTCAAAACCCCAGGAGAACAGAGGTCTGCCCAAACGCTAGCCAGCCCATCCATTCCTTCCCCACAATCCCTCCTGGAGGGAGACTGAGAGGAATAACAGCGGGGGCAGATTCCTTCGGCATCCACCAAACGCCCCTTCTGGCCCTCGGGCTGTGCAGAAGGAGAACTCCCAAGAGGGACCGGGGGTGGACTCCCCGGTGCACACACCGGCGGCACGTCTGCCTGGAGCTGCTGCGGGTGGAGCCCGGCCCTGGTGAAGCGGCGGTGTTGCCTCCAGGGCCCCACGTGCACCGTTCCGAGGGGTGCCCTCCACATAGAAGACCGTGTGGAGTGTCTGTGTCCTCCTTACTCCTGTGTCCTTCCCCCAAACTTATCCTAAGACCTTGTGCTCCCACTCATTGGCGGTAGAGTGCCGGGTTCCCAGCACCAACTGATGAACCAGTGCTAATCCAGGGCGCGCACACTCATCCCCAGAGCGCCCTTGGCACCAAAGGGCCAGCTGCTTGGCCGCTGAAATCTTATCTAGCCTGGGATCAGGTCTGCATTAGAACTTAGCATTCCCGACGGCCCTAAATCATGCTGGTTTGCTGTGGGAGAATGCCACCACTTCATGAGTTGCCAACCCAGCCTTGATGAGGGATTATGTGCCCTTTGCTGGTTCGTGGCACCTGATGCCACGGTGCGTGGGGAAGGGGGGGGCGCTGTCCTGGCGCTCCGCTGGGGGACGCACCATTCGCCACCCCCTCGTCGGGTTTCCTTCGTGTCTCCTGCCCACGCCTCAGGCTGCACAGCTGGGCATCTCATGTGGCCCTTTGGGTTGGGTTTCTAATTAGGGGATGACAGAGGGTAATTGTATACGGAGATCGCGGAGCGGGCTTCGCCGTCTCTCGGTGCCGCCTGCCCTCGGGGAAATGGTTTCTTTTAAATCCCAACCGGTTGGAATCTGGTGGCATGAGGCTTGAGGCTAAGGTCAGGCCGTCACTACCGTTGGACCGGCGGTGCGGTACGCGTCTTGGGCCGTGATGAGCAGGGTGCCAGTCCGAGGAATTCTGCTCCCGTCGCCCGAAAAGCACAGCGAGTCCTCTCCCAGAGGCCCACCCTGCCGTGGCCTCTCAGGTCTGAGTTTCTGAGGCAAAGCTTCGTTCCCCTGCGTTCCTGAGGCCTGGCGCCCACAGCCGCTCCCCAGAGCACAGGGCTCCCGCCCACCGCAGGCCGGAAGGTGACACTGGGGGCTCTTTTCATGCCCCCCCACTTGCTCGCCCAGGGCTGCGCCTTCCCTGTGTTGTTTCTTTCGCACCCAGAGGTGCAGCCAGGGTAGCGGGAGCCCGAGGGGGGTCCCTGCCAGCACAGCCCCTCCTGCCTCCTGGCCGGGAAGGGAGGGGGAGAGATGAGTGTCAGGCCCTTGGCTAAGAAACACTCAGGACTCTTAAGTGCTTACTCTGTGGATAAAGCTGCCGTGTTCCCGCAGACAGGAAGAAGGCTTTGGGGGTTCCCGGCTCCCCTCCGGAAGTCTCCCCTGATTGCCTCTGCACCCTGCTGCCCGCCAGACCCTTCCCTTGCTCTGTGTGCCCCTTAGCAAGGGGGGTACCCCTGAGCTGGGGGCTGTGCTGAGTCAGGTGAGCAAGCCTGCGCTGTCCCAATGCTCAGACCCAACGCAGTCGCCCGTCCTCCGGACGCAGAGCCACACCGCCCCCATCACCGAGACCCGTCTTCTGCCTGTTAGGCGCCCCCATCACCAAGACCCGCGGTCGGCAAACTGCGGCTTGCAAGCCACATGCGGCTCTTTGGCCCCTTGAGTGTGGCTCTTCCACAAAATACCACGGCCTGGGCGAGTCTATGTAGAAGAAGTTTAAGTTTAAAAAATGTGGCTCTCGAAAGAAATTTCAGTCGTTGTACCGTGGTTATTTGGCTCTGGTGACGAATGAGTTTGCCGACCACTGACCAAGACCGTCTTCTGCCTGTTAGGCGGCTGGCTCTCAGCAGCTCCCAGCTAGAGAGCTCAGTGTTTGTGCTCTTCCCCTTCATCTAATGGGTCAGCCCTCCATGGCGCCACCTCCCCCCCCATCCTCAACCCTCCCTTCCCCACGCCTTCCCTCCTGGGAGCCAAGCCTGCTCACCCTTCGCTGCAGGCGAGCTGCGGTTGGGTCAGTGTTTGTCATCTCGCTCTCTGCCCGCCACCCCCAGGTTCACTCTGTTCCTCTGAGCACCGGCTCTGTGCCTGCTCCTCCCTGGGCCTGGAAGGCCTCCTTCCTCCTGGGGTGGGGTGGGTCCTTGGGGGTGGGGAGAGCATCAGACAGCCCGTGAGCACAGCAGGTGCTGGGGTGTGGGGAGTGGGCACGCCCCCCCCTCCCCCTGGGACTCCAGGAGGAGCATGGGCCAAGCTGACACCCAGGATGAGAGCAGGTGTCTGGAGGGAGTGGGGACCGGGCTCGGGCGGCACTGCCTTCCCTCCCTCCCAGATTCATCTGTCAACCTGCCTACTCATCCTTAAAGAATGTGTGTTTTTAACTAGCGGCTTTATTGAGATATAATCTATATCCCACGGACGGAGTGTGCCCACTTTCAGTGCGTCCTCTGCTCCTCAATATTTCTCTTCAAACTCGGGGGGCTTTAGGCATATTTTGACCCAGGCGGCAGCGCAAGGCGTGCGGTCCGAGTGGGTGTGCCAGGCTCCTGGAAGGGTGCCGGGGTGGGGGTGGGGGTGGGGAAGGGTCATGATTTGGAGTTTGGGGAGCTGCCATTTTGGGTTGTCCCGGCTCATGTCTTCGGAGCAGCATCTCTCGGGGTCCTTGAAGAAGCACCGTGACCATGACCGTGGGGGCGGGGCCTGCACAGAGAGATCAGACTTAAGGAGGCCGGGCCCCTCCCCGCCCACCTGGAGTGCTTGGGAAGTGTTTGTTGAGTTTGGGTGCATGGGTGCTAGGGTGCCTGTGGCTGCGGGGACTCCTGGGGGCGCTGGCAGGATGCCGGTTCTGTGCAGCGGCCCACAGACCACAGTGTTCCCCTCACACCCACCCCCACCCCCCTTCCTGGGGCCGCAGACTGCTCAGGATTCTGCTTCCTTCCTGCGCATTTAACAGACGTTTCCAGAAAATGGAACGGACCGCAGCTCCCCGCTCTTCCCCGTCACTCCCATCCTCGCTCGCTGCTGCGCACGCGCGCGGTATCCGTGTCCGGAGGGAAGCGAGCGCCTCTCGGAATCACTCACTAGGGTTTGAAAACGTCCTTTTCGACGTCGTGCAGTTTTCTGTGTTTACGCGTGTGGCTGGAGGGTCACTCCGGCAGAGTGGGCGTGGGATGTCCAGAAAAGCCTGCCCCACGCCGGGCCGAGGGGGGCGGGATGGGGACTCCCTCTCCCCTCGCCGGAGCTGGGGGTGGGAGGGAGCGGTGGCAGGAACCAGGCTTCCTTACAAACCCTTCCGTCAGGCGGGCCAGTCACATGCCTGACTCAGCCTGCACAGTCTGGCTCACCACCAGGGGCGGGAGACAGGTGGCGGCGGCTTGGGCTTCTTTCTTCTTCCCAGAAAGGAAGGGAGGCCCCAGGCCCGGCCGGTGTGGCTCCATGGCTAGAGCGTCGGCCTGCGGACTGAAGGGTCCTGGGTTCGAGTCCGGTCACGGGCAGGCACCTCGGTTGCAGGCTGCCAGCCCTGGTCGGGGGCCTGGGCCCTGGTTGGGGGCATGTGGGAGGCAACCAATTGATGTGTCTCTCTCACATCGATGCTTCTCTCCATCTCTTTGTCTCCCTTCCGCCCTCTACAAGTCAGGGTAGAAAGCACCCTCCCGTGAGGATTAAAAAGAAAAAGGAGCAGAAGGCCTCAGACGGAGGCCAAGGCCGGGCCGTGGGCACGGGTGACCAGGTCACTCTCTGGGGAGTGCGTCTCGTCCTCTGAAGACGGGATGCAGACTGGCTGCTGCTCTCGGCTGAGGGTCTGGGTGACGTGCTCTCGCCTGACCTAAGAGTGGGAAGGCCGGGCCGGTTGTCCCCCGAGGTGGCTGCGGGTGGACGCTTGTGCTTTGGGGAGTTGCTTTCAGCCGTGTTGGTGGCAGGGGCGAGGGGAGATGCAGCACAGGCCGAGAATTCCGGTTCTCTGCGGGGACCCCAAGCCGAGCAGCCGTCTCACTGGCCCACAGCTCCTTCCCCTGTGTCTTGTTGGGGCCAGCTGCTGGCTTCCCAGTACAGCCACATCCTCACCTTCATCCTTATTCTCATTATCACCATCACCATTACTGTCAGCACCATCTCCATCTCCACCATCACCATCACAACCATAATCATCACCACCATCATTACATCACAGTCATCACAGTCATCACCATCATTACCGTCACCATCACCAACTGCTGTCACCATCACCATTACTATCAGCACCATCACCATCTCCACCATCACCATCACAACCATAATCATCACCACCATCATTACATCACAGTCATCACAGTCATCACCATCATTACCGTCACCATCACCAACTGCTGTCACCATCACCATCACCAACTGCTGTCACCATCACCATTACTGTCAGCACCATCTCCATCTCCACCATCACCATCACAACCATAATCATCACCACCATCATTACATCACAGTCATCACAATCATCACCATCACCTTCACCAACTGCTGTCACCATCACCATTACTATCAGCACCATCACCATCTCCATCATCACCATCACAACCATAATCATCACCACCATCATTACATCACAGTCATCACCATCATTATCATCATTACCGTCACCATCACCAACTACTGTCACCATCACCATCACCATCTGCTGTCACCATTACTATCAGCACCATCTCCATCTCCACCATCACCATCACAACCATAATCACCATCACCATCATTACATCACAGTCATCACAGTCATCACCATCATTACCATCACCATCACCAACTACTGTCACCATCACCATCACCAACTGCTGTCACCATTACCATTACTATCACCTCTATCGCCATCATCACCATCACAACCATAATCATCACCACCATCATTACATCACAGTCATCACCATCATTACCATCATTACCGTCACCATTACCAACTACTGTCACCATCACCATCACCAACTGCTGTCACCATTACTATCAGCACCATCTCCATCTCCACCATCACCATCACAACCATAATCACCATCACCATCATTACATCACAGTCATCACAATCATCACAATCATCACCATCATTACCATCACCATCACCATCACCATCACCATCACCAACTACTGTCACCATCACCATAATCTCTGTCACCATCAGCACCACTACCATCATCATCACCAAGTTGCAGCGTTCCTTTCCAACCTTTGGACGTGGCATCACAGAGCCCATTTATGCTGAATTAGCTCTTTGTTGCCCGGGGTGGGATGGTGCAGGGCATACTATTAGGGGGGTAACAAAGGGATGACCAGTAGGGTCAGGGACCCCCAATGGGTAGATGATAAAATGTTACTCTGTAAAGGGGCCTCATGAGAAAGATCTGGAAGATTCTTGGAGAATCCCAGCTGTGGTGGTTAGTTTTATGTCTACTTGACTGGGCTCAGTGATGCCCAGAGAGCTGGTAAACATGATTTCTGGTCCGTCTGTGAGGTCCTCTCAGGGAGAAATGAGCATTTGGAGTAGGAGACTGAGTCGGGGGCACTGTTACCAGTGCGGTGCCCCCCATCGGTCTGGTGGGGGCCTGAGCAGAACCGAAAGACAGAGGGAGGAGGACTTAGCTTGTCTGCTGGGGCCGGGACCCCTGAGCTGAAGGGGCTTGCGTTGCACACCCGATGTGCTGGGAGTCAGTGCAGTCGGGCTGCTCTGTGCTCATGCTGATTGGCGGGTGTTTCACACGTTAAACTGCGGGACAGCGGCCAGGAAGCCACGCAGGCTCGCGTCTGGCTTTCACGGGACCCGGTGTCTATCTCCACATCTCAGTTCCCTCACGCGTCAGTGGAGCTCGGGGTTCGATGACCTCCACATGCTGTCAGCTCGACAACTTGGGGCGGGTGGTTAAAATGTGCACTTGCGTGCCCTAACTGGTGTGGCTCAGTGGATAGAGCGTTGGCCTGCGGACTCAAGGGTCCCGGGTTCGATTCCGGTCAAGGGCATGTACCTTGGTTGCGGGCACATCCCCAGTGGGGAGTGTGCAGGAGGCAGCTGATTGATGTTTCTCTCTCATCGATGTTTCTAGCTCTCTATCCCTCTCCCTTCCTCTCTGTAAAAATCAATAAATATATTTTAAAAAACAAAAATAAAAAATAAAATGTGCACTTGTGTTGTCGGGTGCGTCCCACCTACAGCACAGAGCATTTTCCCGGCTACCTGACTGCAAGAAAATGAACCTCCCAGCAAGCACAGAGGCCTTGGCACCTGCCGTCTTAAGAGCAGGCATCATCATTCAGAAGAAACAGATGATCTTGGGGAACAAGTTTGTGGGCTCAGATTAGACGGGAGGGGTGGGGCCAGAGGGTCCTGAAGTCCTGGGGGTGAGCTCCACGTGTTTCATCTGCCCATCGGTCTATGCGGCGCCTTCTTATCATTTCCTGGGCTGGGCATGGGGCTGTGGGCTAAGGCCTCCGAGACCAAGACGGTGGGCTCGTGGTACAAAGGAGGCGAGTGCTGTCGGGGGGGGGGGGGGGGGCCTGCGCCGTGGGGCCACAAGAGGCCGTGGTGGAGCTCCCTTCGTAGGCCTGGGAGCCGGGCTTTCTGCGGGAGCTGCTTCCAGCGCCTTGAAGGGGACGCTGGCCCAAAACACCAGCCTGGAGGGCGTGGCCCTCCTGGCTCCATGATGCAATTCTGTTCTTCCTGATGAAATTCTGTTCTTCCTGGGAGGTCTCAGTGCTGCCGACCTCAGGGACCGGCGGACTGAACTTCTTGTTTTGACTCCGTGTGGATTAGAGAAAAGTCGGAACCAGGGAGTCTTGTAGAAGACACATCCCTGCGTTGTTTTCGGACAGAAGTGTACGTTTTCATGCCAACTGCGGGCCAGATTTCGCCTCCGGTCGGTCTCGTCCATAACTTACGAAGGGTTCCTTGACATGAGACCATGTGTCAGAGTAGGCTCAGTCAGAACTTGCTAAAGGAGTTGAAAATAAGTAATTTAAGCATTTCTCCAAAATAGGGAGCTGAGAAGCAAATCCAGTTTCATTTCAGTTCCGTTGGGGAGGAAATGGATGGGAAGGAAGTAAACTGAAGGCTAGCAGCGGTTGAGTCTGGTGGGACCACGAGTGGTTTCTCTGTCCTGCTTTTTCGTATTTCTCTAAGTTCTAAATGTTCACCGAAGGGCGTGGATCCCTTTTGCACTTAGGAAAAGAAAGGCTTTTAGAAGGAATCCGAGCGCACATTCCTCTGATAACCTCGTTTACTCTCTCTGTTGGCTCAGCAGAGTCTCTTTGCAGGCAGACTGGCTGGAACCCCCAAATTCATGCTTGTGGCGGTTGAAGGAATGGAGCTTTATCATAAGGCATCGTTAGCATTTCCTTGTGCATCATCCCAATTTGTTAATCTCATCCGAATTCAACACCGAGCAACGCCATGAACAGGGACGTAAAGAAAAAGGCTCCGTGTCTTCCAAGAGACTCACCATTTCAACACGGCGGAGGGTAGAGCTAGTATGCGGGCTAGGCTGTGTTTCTCCTTCTTCCTGTGCTTGAACTTGGGCGTTTTCCTGGTTTCTGGGCTTGGAAGGAGCCTCCCTGGCTCATGCTGTGTCAGCCTTGGGGGATGTCCATGCGGGGACTGGGCGTCCTCGGACCAGCTGCCCCTGCCTTCCTCTGTCCTCATCACCAGTGTTCATGCCGTGGCCCTAGTCCAGGAGTCATCTCCGGATTGTTTGTCCAGCAGGATGGTGCTTTCCAGCTCCCTTTTTACTTATTGATTGATCTGTGGGCGGCGGCGGGGGGGGGGGCGGGGGGCGGGGGATGGGGAGAGAGAGAAGGAGGAAGGGGAGAGGGAAACATCCATTGGTTGTTCTCCTTACGTGTGCACTCACTGATTGCCTCTTGTATGTGTCCTGGCCGATGTGTGCACTCAGTGATTGCCTCTTGTATGTGTCCTGGCCGATGTGTGCTCTCACTGATTGCCTCTTGTATGTGTCCTGGCCGATGTATGCTCTCAGTGATTGCCTCTTGTATGTGTCCTGACCGATGTGTGCACTCATTGATTGCCTCTTGTATGTGTCCTGGCCGATGTGTGCTCTCACTGATTGCCTCTTGTATGTGTCCTGACCGATGTGTGCACTCATTGATTGCCTCTTGTATGTGTCCTGGCCGACGTATGCACTCAGTGATTGCCTCTTGTATGTGTCCTGGCCGACGTGTGCACTCAATGATTGCCTCTTGTATGTGTCCTGGCCGATGTGTGCACTCACTGATTGCCTCTTGTATGTGTCCTGGCCGATGTGTGCACTCACTGATTGCCTCTTGTATGTGTCCTGGCCGATGTGTGCACTCACTGATTGCCTCTTGTATGTGTCCTGGCCGATGTGTGCTCTCACTGATTGCCTCTTGTATGTGTCCTGACCGATGTGTGCACTCATTGATTGCCTCTTGTATGTGTCCTGGCCGACGTATGCACTCAGTGATTGCCTCTTGTATGTGTCCTGGCCGACGTGTGCACTCAATGATTGCCTCTTGTATGTGTCCTGGCCGATGTGTGCACTCACTGATTGCCTCTTGTATGTGTCCTGGCCGATGTGTGCACTCACTGATTGCCTCTTGTATGTGTCCTGGCCGATGTGTGCACTCAGTGATTGCCTCTTGTATGTGTCCTGGCCGATGTGTGCACTCACTGATTGCCTCTTGTATGTGTCCTGGCCGATGTGTGCACTCAGTGATTGCCTCTTGTATGTGTCCTGGCCGATGTGTGCACTCAGTGATTGCCTCTTGTATGTGTCCTGGCCGATGTGTGCACTCACTGATTGCCTCTTGTATGTGTCCTGACCGATGTGTGCACTCATTGATTGCCTCTTGTATGTGTCCTGGCCGATGTGTGCTCTCACTGATTGCCTCTTGTATGTGTCCTGACCGATGTGTGCACTCATTGATTGCCTCTTGTATGTGTCCTGGCCGACGTATGCACTCAGTGATTGCCTCTTGTATGTGTCCTGGCCGACGTGTGCACTCAATGATTGCCTCTTGTATGTGTCCTGGCCGATGTGTGCACTCACTGATTGCCTCTTGTGTGTGTCCTGGCCGATGTGTGCACTCACTGATTGCCTCTTGTATGTGTCCTGGCCGACGTGTGCTCTCAGTGATTGCCTCTTGTATGTGTCCTGGCCGACGTGTGCACTCAATGATTGCCTCTTGTATGTGTCCTGGCCGATGTGTGCACTCACTGATTGCCTCTTGTATGTGTCCTGGCCGATGTGTGCACTCACTGATTGCCTCTTGTATGTGTCCTGACCGGGATCAAACCTGCAGCCTTGGTGCATCAGGATGATGCTCCAACCAACGGAGCTACTGGCCGGGCCTTCAGCTCCTCTTGGAAAGTAACATTTCCTGTTCCCCATCCCTGCCCGTCCTTCACGGCCCCCTGAGGGCGAGACTGCTGCTCCTTAGCTCCTGTGAGTTGGAGGAACCCCTGGGAGTGATCCGTCTCGCATCCCTCTGCTGCTGCTGCTTCCGACCTTGAGTTGATATTGGGCTGGCATGGAGTTGACCTTTGGGCTGACGCCATGGGGCAGACGGTCTTTATTTCCTGGCTGAGAAGCAGGGCCATCTGAGCTCTCCACGGAGCCATTCCTGACTTGGCGGCATCCCTCCCAAGGCACCTGAGGCTGTTACTCCCGTCATTTTTCAGAGGTTTAACCTGCCTGAGTCCGGGTTAGGGAGTCGGCAGCAGAAAGTCATGAGAACGAGGCCAGCCGTCAGAGAAACGGGCTAATATAGAAGATTAACTTCAGGGGAAGGGAAGGAGAAAGACGCTTGGGGACCGGGCTGTCTCTCCAGGCAAATAAGATCGCTATAAACTAAAAACCCGAGGTTGCCTCTGCTACCGGCTCAGTGATTGCTGATAGCTGCTTGGATGAGAATTTTTTTTAAAAACCCCGTCGTTACAGCCTGCCGTCCAGAGTTATGGTCTTCAGAGCATCAGCGGGCGCACTGAAGGCCCTCGGGTCCGATTCCCAGTTGCGGTTTGCTCCCCGTCCCCCGGCGGGCACGTGGGGGAGGCCACCAGTTGATGTGCTTCTTTCACGTCGATGTTTCTCTCTCACGCCCCTTCTTCCTCCCTCCCTCCGAAAAGCAGTGGGGAAAAATACCGTCCCGTGAGGATTCACAAAGATGCATACATTAGCAAGAGAAAGAAAGAAGCATCACTGTCCCGCGCACGTCCCGTCAGCTACTCCAGGAGCTTCATCGTAGGAAACGGTGTTCAGAAACCCTTACTTCCGAAAGCCGGTCCTTGGGTGTTCGCAGGGTTCCCCGGAGAAGCAGGAGGGCTGCACTGCTGCTGGAAGCGGGAGGTTGCCATGGCGCCCGGGCGCGTCCCCGCGCTGCGTCCCTGCGGGGCCCGGGTCTGCCAGGGGCCCTGCAGAAGGAGCAAGCCGCCCCTTAGGTGGGCTCTCTGAAGAGCTGTGCTCCGCTTCCACTTTTCTGCACAAGGTCATCTGTGCTCGTTGGCTTACGGAGTGCTTTCGGACATCATTTTGCCCTCTGCTCTGTTGGCTCAGTTATGAGCGGCGTTCCCCTCCCCGCCCCTCGCCAGAACCCTCAAACGCACCGAGGGAACGCCCAGCCGGGACACAACCGGAACAGACTCGCCTAACGAAGCCACATGCTCCCGCCAGTGTGCGATGACCAGCCATGTAGGTCACAGTCACGTGGCCTCTGCCACGCCTGCTCTGGGGACACGCGGTGAACGAGATTGTTGGGGGCCCTGACCTAGGACAACTTGTATGGTGGTTGTGACCCAAGCAAACAGCAGAACCCGAGGAAGGGCTGTGGCTGATCTGCTCCCAGTTCACACCCCGGCCACCCTTGGCTGAGAGCCCCTCGGTGTCCCGTGGGGTGACCCTCGCTGTCCTGTGGGGTAAGGCCGGCCTTGTTGGGGGGGGTTCTACACCAACTGTTTCATTGGTCTGTTCTTATTTTTTTTAATGTACTTTTATTGATTTCAGAGAGGAAGGGGGGGAGAGAGAGAAACATCAGCGATGAGAGAGAATCATGGATTGGCTGCCTCCTCTATGCAACCTGGCCTGTGCCCTGGCCGGGAATCGAACCCGGGACCCTGCAGTCTGCAGGCCGACGCTCTATCCACTGAGCCACACTGGCCGGAACGAGATCTCTCTTCTTGGTGCAGGGCTGACTGTGCACTGTCTGCGGACAGTGATCAGACTTCTTTCTACAGGAAAAGGCACCTCTGTGACCTGCTACTGCCCTGCTCCCCTCCCCAAGGCACCACCGTCTCCTTCGCCACGCAGGTCCCTGGGCCCGCCTGGCGCTGCCCTGCGCATCCTCGTCTGTGCAGTGCGAGTGACAAAGCCTCCGGCAGGCTCTAGAGCAGCCGGGAGACTCCCGGACGCTCTGCGATGCCTCATCCCCGCACCATCTCCTCCGCCAGCATCCTCGGTTAACCCCAAAAGGAAACAGGTTAACATTCCTGTTGCTCAGGCGTCCCCCCCACACCGCCCATCCTCAGCCCTGCCCCGCCTTCCTGCCTGCCAGGCAGGGGAGGGACCGGCTGCTGTGTGCCGGGCTGGGACTCACTGCTTGGATGGAAAACATGTGTCAGATCCAGTCCGCTTGGCTCTCGTCAGAGCCTGTGCTTAGCAAGTAGCCCCCCTAAACCTGCCCCAGGGCTACAGCCAAGGGGTGGTCCCCTTTAGCAGGGGGTGGGGTGGGGACTGGGGTGTCCAGCTCTCAGGGACTTGTTCACTTGACCTGCGCTCCCCGTAGTGGGTGGTGTGGGAAAGAACACATCGAAATTCTCGGCACCATTACTGGAGGAGAGGGCCATGGCTAACCCTCCGGCCTCAGATTCTCTGGCTCCTTGCAACCTCCCCCATCGCCCTCCGGCTCCCAGCTGGGCCCCCAGGGGTGGTGACTCTGTGTTGAATAGTTGCTATTTAAGCAGAGACTGGGGCTGGGAGGAGAATCCCTAGGTAGGCAAAGCTGCCCTCCCTCCCTCCCTCCCTCTCTCCCTCCCTCCCTCCCTCCCTCCCTCCCTCCCTCCTTTCTTCCCTCCCTCTCTCCTTCCCTCCTTCCCTTCCTCTCTCTCTCCCTCCCTCCTGTGTGCCGGGCTCTGTGCTAAGAATGATCTAGGCAGCCCGGCCAGCGTGGCTCAGTGGTTGAGCATCGACCTATGAATGAGAAGGTCACAGTTCGATTCCAGGTCAGGGCACATGCCGGGGTCGCAGACTCGATCCCCAGTGTGGGGTGTGCAGGAGGCAACCAATCAATGGTTCTCTCTCATCACTGATGTTTCTCCCTCTCCCTTCCTCTCTGGAATCAATAAGATATCCTATCTAATAAAAGAGGAACTTGCAAATTGACCACACCTATGCCACACCCACAAGCCATGCCCACCAGCCAATCAGGAGCCATTATGCAAATTAACCCAACCAAATGGTGGAGGCCACAGAGCTGGAGCAAGCAGGAGGCTTGGGTTGCCCCCGGTGATGGAAGAAGCCAAGCTTCCCACAGCCCTGGCCTGCCCTGGCCTCTGCTCAAGGCTACAAAGTTTCAATTATAGAAGATAAATAAATCCCAGATACCTGCTTCCAGCCTATGCTTGGGTCACCGTGGCGTGTGGCCGGCCTGCAAACCACCACAGGCCCCTCGCTGAGGCTGCCCCACGCCCCAAGGGAACCCCCACCCTGATACGGGACACCCTTCAGGCCAAACCAGCTGGCCCCCTCCCATGCACCAGGCCTCTATCCTAGCTAATAAAAGAGTAATATGCAGATTGACCATCACTCCAACACACAAGATGGCTGCCCCCACGTGGTCAAAGATCCTGCCCCCATGTGGACACAAGATGGCTGTGGCAAGGTGGCCAGCACGGGAGGGCAGTTGGGAGGGCCCAGGCCTGCAAGGGAGGGCAGTTGGGGGGACCAGGCCTGCAGGGGAGGGCAGTTAGGGGTGACCAGGCCGGCAGAGGAGGGAAGTTGGGGGTGACCGGGCCTGCAGGAGAGAGCAGTTGGAGAGGACCAGGCCTGCAGGGGAGGGCAGTTGGGGGGACCAGGCCTGCAGGGGAGGGCAGTTGTGGGGGGGGGGGACCAGACCAGCAGGGGAAAGCAGTTAGGGGCAATGAGGCTGGCAGGGAGGGCAGTTAGGGGTGACCAGGTCGGCAGGGGAGGGCAGTTAGGGGGACCAGGCCGGCAGGAAAGGGCAGTTGGGGGCAACCAGGCTGGCAGGGGAGAGCAGTTAGGGTGACCACGCCTGCAGGGAAGGGCAGTTAGGGGCAATCGGGCTGGCAGGGGAGAAGTTAGGCATCAATCAGGCTGGCAGGGGAGTGGTTAGGGGGTGATCAGGTTGGTAGGCAGAAGCGGTTAGGGGCAATCAGAAAGGCAGTCAGGTGAGCAGTTGGGAGCCAGCAGTCCTGGATTGTGAGAGCGATCCCAGATTGGAGAGGGTGCAGGCTGGGCTGAGGGATACACACCCCCATGCACGAATTTCGTGCACCGGGCCTCTAGTGTATCTATAAAGGATGACCTAGGCAGAACCCTGCCATTGCAGAGCTTCTGTTTCTCGCTGGGACCTACGGACAGTTAACTCAATAGGTCCGCTAATGCAGGGACAATGTAGGCATGCTTAGGAGGTGATAGGACTGTGGGGAAAAGAAGTTAGTGAAGGCTGGGAGTATCTGATAGGGGGTGGGTGAGGAGGAATCATAAGCAGGGTGGTCAGAGAAAGCCTCATGAGACGGGGCAATCGAGCAAAGAAAGGATGGAAAGAAACTGGGAGTTAGCCACGCGGACGCTGGGCAGGAGGACAGCAGGCATGGGGAACAGCAAGTCGTGGCCCCTCTGCTCAGAGCCCGACAGCTGACGGCTTTGTCCTCCGGTCCGGAGAACCCAGTGATGCGTTCGAGGCAGCTGCCTGCTCTCCTGTCCCAGCTCCATGCCCTGAGTAAGCGCCCGAGTCCCCGGCAGAGGGCTTCCGGCCCATTCGTCGGCCCTGCCTGGAAAGCAGATGTCATTTCTGGAAGTAGGGCAGCCAGCCGTGGTTCGCGTGGTGAGGACGGTGGAGCAGGATACCCGGTGTCTGATGGCGTTCTTGAGCCACTGCCCGAGCCCCAGGCACAGAGAAAACCCTGCCTTGTCTGAGCCGCTGCCTTCGGTCTTACGTTGATGGAATATCCAAACCAAATAGCCTGCGTGTTCCTACGTCCCCGTGACAGACCCGGGCCTGGCTGACATTCTGGCCCCTGGTCAGCTCTCTCTCCCTCCGTCCCGTCTGACTGATCTCTGATTTAGTCATTAAGATCCCCAGCCCGGCCGGTGTGGCTCAGGGGTTGAGCGTCCACCTAGGAACCAGGAGGTCACGGTTTGATCCCCGGTCAGGGCACAGGCCTGGGGTTCGGGCTCCATCCCCAGTGTGGGGCATGCAGGAGGCAACCAATCCATGATTCTCTCTCATCATGGGTGTTTAACTCTCCCTCTCCCTTCCTCTCTGAAATCAATTAAAAAACAAAGAAAAAACAAAGATACGATCCCCAGACCCATCCCAGCCTGGGCCACACTCACTGTCACCTGCCTCCAGTGCTGTCAGTTTCCAGGGGTCTCTGTCCCCCATCCTCCAGCCCCATTTCCCACACGGACCCAGCATGAGCCTTCTCAGATGCACTCGCTCACACTGCCCAAGGCTCTCAGGCCCTCGCTGCCAGAACAGAGTCCGCATGCTAAGCACGGCCTGAAAAGCCCTCCACGCGACGCCTTACGGCTCATTCCACTCCCCACCCCCCACCCCGACGGCTGAACTCCGCTGATTGGCAGTTCCTTGTCACCCCTTGGATCCTCTGGGCCTTTGCACATGCTGTTCCTTCTGGGAATCACTAAACCCTCGCTCCCCACTCTCCCACACCTGTCGAGCACCCACCCAGCCTTCTAGAAGCAGCCAGCGGGTCCCCGTTCCCTGCCTGTGCCCCGTGCACCTGCCGCGGCCGTCCGTGGTACAGCAGCCCCGGGGGCGGGGGGAGGGGATAGCGTTGAAAAACACACGTCTTTCTTCCCAGTAGACAGAGACCAGCCACGTTCCCGTTGCTCCCTCTGTCCGTGTGGGGCTTGGCCTCAGGACTGGAACTGGTCCCGGCAGCGGGGGGAAGTTCAGTGGAATTGGGGGTGTGTGTGTGTGCCTGAGGCAGTGACGGGGGCTGGTTGCCAGGCGAGACCCCTCCCCTCCCACGGGCACCCCTTATCCTTACCAGCCCCGAAGTGTGCCCAGGCAGGAACCACTCCTCACTCGTAAGGAAAACAGTAAGCACTCCGCTAACAAACGGGCACTGTCCGAGGTGCTGTCCACACGGGAGCCCAGATGGGAGCGTCGGCCCCATGTCTTCCTTAGCCCACGCGTGGCCACTCAGCGGGTGGGTAGAGTGCTTACTCTTTGCCAGCGTTTCTTCTGGGCACGGGGATGCGCCCATGGAAAACCAACCCCGGACCAGAGCCCGCGTCCTCCTCCGCTCACCTTGTCCTCAGGCACCCAAAGCACCCGCCTCAGGAATTTGAAAACGTGAGGCACGAACAGAGTCCAAACAGAGACCCGCAACATGCAGAAGGGCCTGCTGTCTCCTCAGATACAAGGAGAACTAGCCAGACGTGCTTCCCGGAAGTCAGTGAGGAATTCTCCCCAACAGGAGAACTTGTAAATTATTAGCTTTCATCTTGCCGTGAAGGGTCCCCCCTCTGAAGAACGTGCTCACTCTGTTATGTAAAAGCCAATTAAAATAAATTGGAATGCGAATACCATTTCATTGTAATGCTCATGTGGAGAACTGGATCGATTCAGGGTTGTGGAAATGCCAAAGTTGTGAAGACTGCTGGTTGCCTTGGCGACGGTACTATCCAGCGAGTGGTCTGTGATTCAGAAATTCCTCCTGGGCTTGGCTCCGGCTCCGGCTGCCCTTATCTGGCTGGGCTGGGACTCTCTGCCGTCTGGTCTGGGTTCCCAAGAGCCACTGCCTCCCTGCCTCAGTTTCCCACGAGTGTCACAGACCTCTAGCCCATCTCAGAAATCGCCGCCCCGAGTTTTGGGATTGCCGATCGGCCTGCGGGTTTGCGGCTGGCGTGGTCTGGCCTTCCCTGTCACCGACCTTTGGTGAAGACGGAGTTCTTTATGGTCTTGGCTCACGGCCGGTGAATGACCAGCCCGGGTCTTGCTTGTTTCCTTTGGGGGGTGTGTGTGTAGGGGGGTCGTTAGGGTGACCTCTGAGCGCTAATGATACCGTGCTATTCGCTAGTTATTAATGACAGGGAAGGAGCAGAGGGGGAGGGAGGCATTGGAGACAGGCCATGTGGGCCCTTCACCAGGAAGCTGCCGTGTCCCTCTCCCCAGGGATCCCACAAAGGGGAGGTGGGAGAACGCCCAGTAAAGTTGGGGGGACCAGGAAGGTGCTTGTTGCCAGTCACCTGGGGACAGAGGTCCTTGGCCAGAATGGGTGTGGCCGCTGCGTGCACGTGGAAACTTGGGGATACTTAATCCCCTCAGCAAGGAATTCACTCTCCTGGTTCCTCATGGGACGCTGGGACTTGTGGCTCGGGGCGTGCTCTCTTGCTTTGCCCCTAAGCCCACGCCATGTGGGCCACACATAGTGGGCTCGTGGCCTGCAGCGGACCTGGCACCGGCCTGGGCTGGCTCCAACATGGAAGCGCTGGACACAGGCTCTGATTTAGCTCCACCGAAACCCCAGCTCCACGTCGCCTGTGACTGGACTGAGGGACGTGGGACCTCGGAAACCCGGGGGCGGAACTCCACGGAAATAAAGCTTTCTCCTGTACCCCATCCTCTCCCCGCCCCAGCAGCAGCCCAGGGCGGGCAGCCCCGCGCCCCTCCGGGGACACTGCTCACCCGTGAGCTGCCATGCCGCATGCTCTCCGAGTTTTTCTCCGGGGCCACACTTGTCTTACAGATGCGGACACCGGGGTTCCAACGGGACCTGCCCGAGGTCTCGGACTCTGAGGTGGCACCCCGGGGCGGGTGCAGGCTCCTGAGCTGGGCCTCGCTGGCTTTCCTGCACCCGCTTCCTCAGAGGGCTGCTCAGACCTGGGCCCAGAGACCCTGCTGGCCAGCGTCTGGCTGCCCGGGCCTCGGTTCTGCGCCAGGCCCGGAGCCCAGAGCCGCCGTGCGGTCCTGGGATGTCCGTGTGGAGGACCTTCCTAAGTAACCCGGGGTTTTCGGGCGCCCCGAGCTGGGGCTGCAGTGCATCTGCCCTCCTAGCTGGGAGGAGGGCCAGGGCTGGCTGTGCAGGGCCACCTGGCACTGCCCCTGCCCCTGCCCCTGGTCCTGGTCTTGCTAAATTGGGGCTAATTAGTGCCTCTGTGGGGCTGCACGCTGAGATCCCACTGCCTTTTTCCACCCGGGGGTGGGGGTGGTGGTGTGGGGGTGGGGGCGCGGGGGCTGGGCACGATGAAGCAGATGAGGAGCTTTAAAACTGGGTGCAGGAAATAGGTCTTTGCCCTGACCTTTAACCCTTGGCAGAGTTGCCTAGCGTCCGCCTGGACGGGAGGCCCCGGGGAATGCAGAGCCCTGCCGTCGGAGCCGGAGCCGGATGTCGCCGAGGGCCGCCACCTGCCCCCTGGAGCGGCCGGGCCCGCAGGGGTCCTGTCACATGCCAGGTGCTCCCTGAACGGCCCTGGACAGAGCGGAGCCGCTCTCACGGAGGACAGTCCGCGGCCGGTCCCGCTCGGGCTGTAAAGGCCGTTGGCTCAGCCACGCTCTCTTGGGGTCGCTCCTCAGTGCAGAGGCGTCTCCCTTCCCTCCCCGGGCCTCTGCCTCAGGGGCAGGCGCGGGCGCTGGCGGGTCAGCCTAGCCAGGCCCTGGGCGGGGGAGGTTGGTTTCAGGGCGTGTTGAAGGAGGCCGCCCCGCAGCCTGCTCCTCGCCACCCTCGGGCTCCCGAGCAGGTGGGGGACCCCTGTGTGGGTGCTGCTTTGGGAACCGTGACTGGCCACTCTTTGGGGGCGGGGGTCCTGGTGCGGTGCGGCTGGCTGGACACTTGGGCCGAGAATTAGGTGCGTGCTGCCCCCACCTCCCGCCTCAGGGTCCCGAGCCTGGGCATCCTCACCTGTGCAGTGAGGGGCGGCATGCCCGGTCGGTCAGGGTGGGTCAGGGTGACCGGAGGAGAGGATGGGACGGGGGAGGCTGGCCAACGCGCTGGGCCTTTGTGAGGGGCTCGTGTCCCCCCAGCAGCAGCTCGCCTACATCCGCGAGACGTGTGGCTTCTCCCATGGGGACAACCGGGGCAGAGTCACTTGACACAGATTTCGGCTTTTCTCGAACGCTGCCCTCGCCCTGCCCCCGCACTTAGCAGTTGGCCAGGGCTGCGGACAGACGCTGCAGGCTCCCAGCCTGGGCCACCAGCCACCCTGGCCGCTCGCCCCGCCCCCACCCTGTGCCCAGCTGGCTTGGACGGTCGCCATGGGGCATTTCTCCAGCTCCAGCCCTCCGTCTTAGCGGTCTCCTCGCTCAGCTCCAGGCACCAGCTCCTCGGGGGCCCTGCTTTGCCAGGCTATTGTGAGCGCTCCTTGCCCGGGTGGCCAGAGCACCTGGGGCTGACCCCTACTTTACAGGGGACCCCGTGTCTTAGCGGGATCCTGGGCGCATCCTCCCGGTGGCCCCGCGCCCCTCCGGCCGTGGCAGCCTCCTGGCTGTGGCCTGTGTGACCTGGAGTCCTGTCTCCTTCTCCGCGGTGCAGCCGTGCCTCGGGGCTGGAGCGTGCTCTGCCGCCATCTGCGTTAGACAGAACTTCACGTGTCCTTGTGTGGGTGCTCGTTCTGTTACCCCCAAATGCACGAGGCTGCTCCCCCAGGTGGCTGCTGCGGGCGATGCTGGCGAGGTCGGGAGAGACTGTCCCGGTGGCCTCTCCTCCGCCCCGGTGGCGGCTGGTGGTGGGCCGGACCCTGGCTCTCGGCTTCGTGGCCTGTGAGCCCACGCAGGCCGCTCATCTTCTCAGCCCGTCGGCTTCCTCACGGGGAAGCTCTGCCGACCCGGTAAGGCTGTGGCGGGGATCCGCCGCGTTCTGTCTATTACGGTTCTGCATCCACATTCGCTCCTCTATTAATGCTGGGCTCCAGGCTGTGTTTCCTGACTTGTCTTTATTTGGGGACCGTGTAGGAGCCAGCCTGCCAGCCCACCTGCACCGGGACCGGGTTTTGGCCGCGAGCCCTGCCCCGTGCTGCCGAGAATGGCGCTGCTCCAAGCCAGCCCGCACCCTCGGGCAGCCTTCTCGCAGATGGCGTTGCCGCTAATGACTTGCTATATTTATGTCGCACGTGGGTGATGGATGGTTAACACCAGACCCGTAGCTCTTCGTTGCCCGACTGGTGTCTCAGCGGCTTCATTCGTGATGGCCGCGAGACGGAGGAAGCAGAGAGAGACTCAGGCGGAGGCCGTGCCTGTCCCCGAGCCGCCCGTGTAGTTCTGGCCCAGGCCACGTGGTGTGCCGCGGGGGGACCCGCCGGGGTCCGCAGCCCCGAGGGACAGCCTGTGTGGGACTCGGGGTGTCTGGGCCAGCCTGGCACAGCTTGGCAGGAACACGTGTTGCCCAAGATCCGGCTGCTCCCCCGCCCACTCACTCTCTGCACCCGGGACGCGGGGGAGCGGGGGGCGGGGGGGAGCCTCCAAAGGCCCGTGAGCCGCCCAGCCCCGGCCCTGTGCGCACTGGGAGCGCGAAAGCCCCGCTCCAGCTTGTGGGTGCACCTCCGTGCATGACTGCGTGGCAGCTGACTGGCCTCCAGGAGGGGTCCGTGGCCGAACCTCGGGGTCCTGTGACAATGTGTCCTTGCGTGGTAAAGGGCTTTGCGACGGAAGATTCAGACCTTGACGTGAGGAGAGTGTCCTGGGTACCTGGGTGGATGCAGTGCCGCGGCGTGAGCCTTAGAAAAGGCAGGCGCCGCCCCCGCTGCCCATCCCCCACGCAGGCTGGCCCTCCTCCGTGTCCTCTGCGGCCCCCACACCATTCCCGAAGCCCGGGCACGCTCAGGAGTTCTTGGTGACTTTCCCGGAGAGGAAACGAACTCCAGGGACTTTGTCAAGGCTGCATCATGGCCGGTGGCCAAGCAGGGGACGCCTGCCTTTTGGGGGTGTCCTCCAGGCCGGTCCGTACTCAGGGCCCGAGGCCGTGTGCCCTTCACTGCCGCCCGACGTGCGTGAGTTCACAGAGTTCGCACAGGTTCTGTCTTCTCCTTGGTGTGAGGCTCTGTGCTCTCCGGCTGCTCCCCACCCCCCACACCCCCTCCGGCGGGCGTCTCTGCTTCTGCGGACTCGGAAATAAACAAACTGCCACTGACGGCTGGGCCATGTCGTGGTGGCCCCGGCTGAGCGTGCCCCGTGCCCTCGCAGGGCTGGGTGCAGGGCTCGCGTCGCCTGCTGTCAGGACGGGAGGGGCCGTGACACCTGTACTTCATGCCCTTGGACTTCTGGCTGTGCTGTCACCCAGTGTCTGTTCCTCTCCAGGCGGGTCCAGGGCTGCAGTGAGCTGCCCTTGTTGCCTGCTCTTCGGGGGAGCTGCTGGGGAAGGGAGAGGCTCTGGGGAAGGGAGAAGCCTGGGGAAGGGAGAAGCCTGGGGAAGGGAGAAGCTCCGGGGAAGGGAGAAGCCTGGGGAAGGGAGAGGCCCTGGGGAAGGGAGAAGCCTGGGGAAGAGAGAAGCCCTGGGGAAGGGAGAGGCCCTGGGGAAGGGAGAAGCTCCGGGGAAGGGAGAAGCCTGGGGAAGGGAGAAGCCTGGGGAATGGAGAAACTTCGGGGAAGGGAGAAGCCTGGGGAAGGGAGAGGCCCTGGGGAAGGGAGAAGCCTGGGGAAGGGAGAGGCCCGGCAGTAACTGGGGAGAGCTGAGTGCATCCCCCGTGTCTGCATTGTATGGTGGGCCTGGGGTAGGTTTCATTTTGAAATCCTTATCAGGAAGTTTGAGACCAGCAGCCTCTGCCATCTCGGTCCCTGCCAGCACTTACCTTCTCTGGCCTGTGGACCAGCCCCTCCTAACTCCAGATGCATTCCCTAGCGGCCACTGAGGTCAGGCGGCCTGTCCCGCTGTCCCCAAGATCTGTCCTGGCTGCCCAGAAGGGACCGTGAGCATGGCTGAGGGAAGGCCGCTTGGGGGGCCTGGCAGGCGGGGCTCCCTGGTGTGACCAGGGGACGGGCATTGGTCCTGAATTGGCTGTCCACAGTGGTCCCCTGCTGGTCACTGGACACTTTGAAGACGGAGCTGCCAGCCTGGGCTTGCTCCTGGCCACAGGCTGGGCCATGGGCTCAGCTGTCCCTCCCTGGAGCCTGGTGGATATAAGCCCAGGGACTAGCTTTAGGGGGACAACCACAGCTTTGGGGGAGCAAGATGACTGACATGTGAGCTGACGGGAGATGGCAGGTGCTGAAGGCTGAGGCTCATGGGGTTCGCTCGGTCGCCCGCCACAGTGCCTGTGGGTGAGAGGGCACCCCGTCATCCCGCGGACCAACCCTGAGAGGAAGTGGCTGCCGCGAGCTGGACGGGCTTCTAAGACAGGGTCTCGGGTCTAGCAGAGCCCGGTGAGCTTGGGGGTGGCCCGCGTGCCGATGCGGCCCGCGGTGCGGGAGCCGGCGGTGCTGCGGTTTCCCTTGCTTTGTCACCGCCAGAGCCTGCGTCCTGTCTCCTCCCCCGCCCTTCCTGCTGCTGAGGAGGACGGCAGGGCGGTGCCCGGGCAGTGACCTGGCCGAGGCCACAGTCAGAGGCAGCGCTGGACCGGAGCCCAGCCACCTCCCTGCTTCCCCAGCACCCTCCAGCTGACCTTCCTGCTTCTCTTTGCTTCTCATCTCCTGAGCACGGCCTTCCCCTTCTGGTGAAGGCTGCGTTCCCGGGGCCCGAAGTCCATCGAGTTCCCCGACCTCCGTTTAAGTGTACGTTCAAGTCCCATCGGCCTACAGGTGTCTGTCTGTCTTCTCTGCAGCCGCCCTCCTCCCTCCAGCCCCTCCTCCCTCCACTAACCACCCCGAGGCCCCTCTTATCCCTCCCTCCCTCCCCCCCTCGGCAGCTCCTGCTGGGGTGGGTGCTGGCTCCTGTGCCCCCGGTTATCCTGGCTCTTGTTCAGTGGGGAGAGCGTGTGGCTAGCCAAGTGGGGGGTCGCAGCCAGGGAGCAGAGTGAGGGCTTCAGTGGGTGGGAAATCACTGAGGGGCCATCAGGGGCTGGGGGTGAGCCAACCCTGCCTGACAGGACCGTTGCTAGAGGAGGCCAAGGACGCCTGCATCACAGGTGGGGGACGGGGACGGGGACGGGGACGGGACTCGGGACTCGGGGAGCAGACATCCGGGGCGGGGGTTCTTGCTGAGCTGACCAGGCTGGAGCCAGGATGGAGGCCGAGGTCAAGGTCTGGTGGAGAGGAGGGCTCCGTGGGAGGGCTGAATGATGACTGGATACAAGGGGCATGACGGTCCCTGCAGGGACTGGGTCATGCTGGGCCTGGGCACAGTGGGTCAGGACAAAGGTGCTTCTCTTTTTAAACATTTTTTTAAAAAATTTTTATTTCAGAGAGGAAGGGAGAGGGAGACAGAGAAACACCCATGTTGAGAATCATTGATCCGCTGCCTTCTGCACGCCCCACACTGGGGATCGAGCCCACAACCCAGTCCTGTGCCCTGACCGGGAATCGAACCTTGACCTCCGGGTTCATAGGTCGACGCTCAACCACTGAGCCGTGCCGGCCGGGCCAGGTACTTCCCTTTTTAAAGTGCATTTGTTCCCCTGTGATAAGAGCAGGGCATTTTCACAGTAGACACGTGGGCAGCAGAGAAGAGCTTGGATCCGTGGTCACAATGAACTGTGGATGCACTCCTGAGACTCACTCTGTGCTCCGGGTGCTGGGTGGGTTTCTGCTTCCCACCCCTGCTTGCGGTGAACCCTGGGCGGGGGTGTGGGGCGGGGGAGGGGGGACCTGCCTGCACCGGAGGTCAAGGGAGCCAGCACCTCAGTCTCAACAGCCTCCTTCCTTCAGCTCCCGAGCCTGACGCAGGTGCACCTTCACCTGGCACACGGGCAGGTTGGCCTCCCGGGCCCGGTGTCTCGTCTTCTCAAGGAGGCAGGTGCTCCTCCCTGCACCCCAAACCTTCCCCGGTGGTCAGCCATGCCCAGTTTGCTTTTGAGCTTGACTTAATTTCTGAAGAAGTTCTTTATTTGGGTAAGATTAGAAAACACAGAAGAGCAAAGAAGAAGGAGAAAATGCCCCCTCCCCACCCTCCCCCCATTTCTCTCGCCAGCCTTCTGCTGTGCACCCCTGAGACTCACTCTGTCTACGCACAGGTGTCCATGAGGTCCGGACACCTCGCTGACACCCAGAACATCTTCAGTCCGCAGAGGACTAGCAGATGGGCCTCTGTGTCCTGGATACCTGGAATAGAAACGTGTCTATTTGGTAAACTAAGACCATGTTTTCATTTGATTCTGATCGATGGTTCTTCTAAAGACGTGTGAACATGACAGACGCAGGCCACCTCTCCTTCCCTCCGCTCTCTCCTTCCCGGGAGCTCTCCGCCCAGGGAGCGGGGGTTCTCCCCGGGCCTGTTGCGTCCCTACCAACGTGGGCATAGCCTGAAACAGAACCTTCATTTTCCCGTGTTAAATGTGCTCATAACTTACAATGAGGCTTGCTGGTCATATCGTTGGCCTTGGACACCTGGTTTGGCATGGCGCTGAGCTTTGTCGTGTTGGTAGGCTGACCTGGCTCTCTTCATTTCTCGCCTGTGTTGACTGCTCATAGAGTTTCGTCATGTCCGTAAGTCCCATGTCCCCGTTTCCTGAGTGACACGCGGTTGAGGCGTTTCCTTGTTCTCGGCACTACACAGTGCTGCCGTGACGTTGGATTCTCTGTGGAAGGCAGCCTGGGGGATGATGCCCAGGATTCCTGCCTCCTGGTTTTTCTACCCTTGTGTAATCCCCGCCCCTAGGGTGTGGACTGGACATATCGACTTGATTCCAGCCAATAGAAAACAGCAGGGGGATGGGCCATCCCTTGGATATTAGGTTATGAGAAGACTGTGGCTCCCATCTTGGGCGTTCTCTGCCTCTTGGGTCACTTGTCCTGGAGGGAGCCGCTGAGGTGCGGTGAGGCAGCCCCATGTGAGGGGAGGCTGCCGACAAGGTGTGCGTGAGCTTTGGAGCAGATCTGCACACACCCATCCCAGCTGAGCCATCAGATGAGACCAGTCTCCCCCCTTCACCCCCCCTCCCCGGACAGCAGCCCAAACAGGACCTCATGAGAAGCCCTGAACCAGAGGCACCCGCTCAGCTGCACCTAGATCCAGGACCCAAAGGACCTGCTGTTTTACCCGGCGAAGTGTATACAAGCAAGGCGCTGGAGAGTCCCCACAGATAGCCTGTCCAGCAGTGGCATTGCTGGCTCCTACCTCACGCTCAGGCTCACGGTCACTGTTGGACACTAAGTTGATCTCCAGGTTTATTCTCCCTGCTACAAGGATAAACCAGTTCCTCTTCCCCACTTACACCGTCAGACGTTACCTTTTTTTCCCCTTTTGTTAATCCTCACCCGAGGGTATTTTCCCATTGATTTTTAGAAAGAGTGGAAGGGAGGGGGAGAGACACACCGAAAGAAACATCCGTGTGTGAGAGAGGCACATCCGTGTGAGAGAGGCACGCCCGACCAGGGCCGGAGATCCAGCCTGCAACGGACATGTGTGCCCTTGACCGAAATTGACCCTGGGACCCTTCAGCCTGCAGGCTGACACTCTACCCACTGATTCAAACCGGCCAGGGCCAGCCGTTACCATCCTCACGCCTTTATCTGATGAGTGTGAAATAGTATCTCTTGGTTGTTTCGATTTGTACTTTCCTGCCGCTCTAGCCAGGGGAATACCTTGTCAGCGTCTGTTGTCTTTTCTGGTTTCCTCCGCTGTGAACTGCAGGTTTATTTCCTTTTTGCCTGTTTATTTTTGGTGGTGTGGAGGGCGGGGTGTAGGTTATCTTTTCCTTATTGATTTATAGTCTTTTAATATCTCGGAGACTAATCCTTTATCAGCAATACTGTTTGACCTCCTGCTTTTTAAAGTGAACAGCGTATTGAGAATGCTTTGCTACGCCAACATGTACATCATTTTATTGGCGTTCTACTGTAGAGGTACATCCGTATGTGTATGTATGTTATAACACACACATGTACTTACATTTAGCTAACTGCGTAGGCTGTTTGCAGGTTTGCATTATCAGACACATGGCTGTGTATCAGTCAGCTAGGTTACGCTCCAGTAACAAATGACCCCCCCTCCCCCTTGCATCGTCATGGTTTGCAACATCATAGGTTTCTTTCTCACTCAAGTGATGTGACCTTAGACTGTTGGCTGTGGCCCTGCTCTGTGCCCTTGGCCCTCTGGGATCCAGGCTGACCGCAGCCCTGGTGACCTTGCTGGTCTCGTGGCAGAAAGAAAAATGATGGTGGCACAACATGGTGGCTCTTTACGCTTCTGCTCAGAAATGGGAGTTGGACATCACCACTGTCAACCCCTCTTGAGTTTTACCATTTTATCGGCTAAAGCAAACCTAGGCAAGGCCTGCCCTGGGTGCGGCGGGCAGCGTCTCTGGTCTCCTCCACCCCCACCCCACCCCCCAGGGACAGTGGCTATTTTGAGCCCCACAGTTTACCACACGCCGCCCCCTCCTAACCTGTGTGATTCTGCCTCAGGATAAATTCTTAGAATTGCCCATAGGTTAGGAATATGCACACTTGTAAAGCTTTTGCTGTTTGTTATGAAACCAGAGGCCCAACGCGCGAAATTCATGCCAGGCCCCGCGGCCCCGCCCACTGGTCGTTCAGGAAGGTCGTTCAGCTGTCCGGTCTAATTAGCATATCAGCTCTTTATCATATAGGATTGTACCATTTTTAAAGGACAAAAGACCGTCACCTGGAAATACTCCACGGCACCGCCCGACCCCCGAGCCCATAGCAAGGAGCCAAGCCTGGTGGTTTTCAGATTGCCCGTGTTCTGCTCCCTCCTCACCGCCGCCTTATGAGGCTGGTGGTGCGGGCGGCTCCAGGCTGATGTACAGCTGCGGTGCCTGGGGCTCAGGGCTGCACAGCTGGGAGGGGGGGGGGCCCCCGCTCCAGCTCTGGCCTCTGGCCCGTGGGAGCCGGGACCGGACTGTCGCTCGCGCTGCACGTCCAGTCGCGCCCAGTGCTGTCCAGGCCGTCCTCTGACGGGCCCGGCCCGTGGTCGGGGGACAGGCCAGCCCCGGCGGCGGCAGCGCCACGTCTGCGTCACGGCTGCGTCATGTCTGTGTCACGTCTGCGTCATGTCTGTGTCACGTCTGCATCATGTCTGTGTCACGTCTGCGTCACGGTGCCGCTGGCCATCCTGGGGCTGAGGAGGGATTTACCATTTCAGGAAAGGGGAGGGAGCGCTGTTAATCCCGCGAGTCGCAGGGCGGCATGGACGGCTGTCCATCTGAGAGGCGCGTCTCAGACCCCGTCGGGTTGGAGTGACGAGCTCCGTGTAACCCTCCCCGCGGGGCAGGTTGGGGGTCGGGGTTCCTTCTCCTCCTCCCAGCGTCGGGCCGGCAAACCGGAGGAGAGGCCGAGCCAGGACTGTCCCGTGGGCGTCTGATTTCTCTGGGACCGAGGTGCCTTGCTGAAGGGTTATTCGTTCCTCCGAGCCCACAGGTCACTCACCTGCGAAATGTAACCCCCTCACCCCCCGACACGCGCGCACACACACACACACACACACACACACACACACACACTTCATGTGGGTGCTGTGAGGAGCCCGCAGAAGGACGAAGCGCGCTGGGGACGTACATCCTACACGGGGCACTCCCGGGGGTGGGGGTGCGGCTGGGACGCCCAAGGTGGATGATCGCAAGTGTCGGCCCAGAGGTGGGGAAGTCCGAGCTCTCGAAGGAAGATGCGGAAGGTGCAGCCTCTTGGAGACGCCGACTCGGCAGTTCCGTGAACAACGAAGCAAAACGTTTCAACCCGACTCAGCAGTTCCATGGCCAGGCACATGCCCCAGAGAACAGAGAGCACGTCCGTGCAGAAACGTGTTCCCGGACGATCGCAGCAGCATGCTGCTTATGGGCAAAGAGTGGGCGTCCTCGTGTCCGTCCCTGACAAAGGGACCAACGGAACGCGGTCCGTCCCCACGGTGGACGGTCCCTCACCCACGAGGGGGACTGAAGTGCTGGCTCAGCTTCGGCCTGGGGAGCCTTGAAAACGTGATGCCCAGTGACAGAGGCCTGGGTACAGAACGGGCTGGCGGTGAGGAGGCATGGGAGTTCCTGCTAAGGGGCGCGGGGCTTCTTTTGGGGGTGACGAAATACTCTGGATTCGACAGTGGTGATGGCTGTACAACCTTGTGACTATACGAGTACGAGAAACCGCGGACCTGCCTGCTTTAGACACAAGAAGAAAGAGCAAATCACAGTGGATGGTATTCTGCCCAGTTACTGGGGGGCAACGTAAGGGCACGGAGGGCGAACGTCGGAATCGGACAGGCCTGGATGTTTGTGTATTTCAGAAAACAGGTTGCTTCATCTTTTTGAGGCTTCGTTTTCCCATCTATAAAGTGGGTATAATTCCCCCTCTGTAGGGTTGGGGTGCAGACTCAGGAGGTGACGCTGGCGTCGCTGGGCACGGGCAGGGGCCCACGGAGCGGTGGCTGTGATGTTCGGCCCCCTGCTCCGCGCCCGGCTCCACGGGAAGAGGCCATTGTTCGCTGAGTGCTCACCGTGCCAGCTGCCGGTGCCAGGTGCATCGCCTGTACCATCTCTGCCCTCCAGGCCGCCACCGACGGCATGTTTCCAGGGAGACGCGGGCGGGGGCCGTGAGCGCAGCCCAGAGGCACGAGGTGTGGGGCGCCTGAAGCCGGGGACGGCACCCGTCACTCATCATACTCGCCTCTGTTTATCCATATTGGAATTTTTTTTTGCAAAAACGTTTAAAGACGAACAGCACCATGAGATGGGGGCTGCTTTCCGTGTTTTCAGGTGGGGAATCGAGGTACGGAGCGTGCCAGGTTCAGCTCACTGCACTCTTACGGATGGGGGGGGGGGGCAGGGACAGGGGCTCAGCAGCCGTGGTGAAACAGGAAGCAGAACCGTTGAGGGCCTGGGTCTCCTCGCACCCCACCATGGCTGGACGGCTCCCCTCTTTTTTTAAAAAAATATATTTTATTGGTTTTTTACAGAGAGGAAGGGGGAGAGAGAGAGAGAGAGAGTTAGAAACATCCATCAGCTGCCTCCTGCACACCTCCTACTGGGGATGTGCCCGCAACCAAGGTACACGCCCTTGACCGGAATCGAACCCGGGACCCTTCCCTCTGCAGGCTGATGCTCTATCCACTGAGCCAAGCCGGTCAGGGCTGCACCCCTCTCTCTCTCTGTCCTAAGAGGTGTGGCTTGATAGGTTGGGGGGATTAGGGCTGAGGATTAGGAGGAAAGACAGTTCCCGCCTGTTCCCCCGCCTCGGTGCAGGGATTCTTGGGTAATCTGGCTTCCTGGTGCTGGGATGAAGTTCTTTCACTTGATTATGTTGATCTGGTGACATTTGTGGGCATGTGACTCACTGCTTCTCCCTCCGCGGCCTTTGAGGAAGTTGGGAATGATATATGTGTGTGTGTGTGTGTGTGTGCGGGGGGGGGGGCACCTACACTGCCCCTGCCCCCCCCCCAGTGTGAAATTTCGCCCCCTAACCGGCTGTGTGGCTTTGGAGAAGTGGTTTACCCTCTCTGAGCCCAGTTTCCTCACCCGAACAGGGAGGGGTTCATCCTTCCTTGGCGGACCTCGGCGTGGTCTGCAGGTGCTGTGACCACGCGCAGGAGGCCTGGCGGTCCCGCCCCGGGGCCTGCGGCTAGGCCTGGGCCGCCGGCGTGAGAAGGACAGTGTCCTGCGGGGGCTGCAGAGCAGTGTTCTGTTAACGCCCTCAGTGTCAGATGTGACCTGTAAGGGGGCCTGGGCAGGCCTTTGGGGGGGCGGCACGGCACCCCTTTGTCCCACGGAGGTGCAGGCCCAGAGGGGGCTGACTGGGGGACCACGCAGGGGCCACGCAGCCGGCTGGGCTCCACCTTCAAGCCTGTCCCTCCCAAAGCTTGGCCTGAATGCTGTCACCTGGGTGCCGGGAGGCTTGGGGACTCAGTCTGACCTCGAAGGGTTCTAGCTGGGCCCAGTGTGCAGTGTCTCCTTTCAGCCAGCCCCTGCCAGGAGCCCTTCCCCGCCCCTCCCCCACCCCCCCCCGCCCCACCCCCCGGGGCCCTGCCCTGTGCACTGCCTCTGGGTGGGAAAGAGTCTTTTATAATCCTGAGGATTTCATGAAGTTAACACCCAGACTTCTCTGGGCTAAGTCTCCCCCTGCCCCGCCCCCGCCCCCGCCACCCCTTTGTATGGATTCTAGATGCTGCATTGGGTGTGTGATACATTGCCAATAGCTTCCTTTGATGGTGCTCAGCTGAGCATCTGGGCCCCGAGGCAGGTGTCAGCCTGCGCTGGAGCCTGGTGCTGGGCGGGTTTCTGAAAGCCGATTTAACTGCCCGGGGTGGAGGCTGATACTGGCCGGTGCCAGATTAACTCCAGGGCGCTGCCGCCTTCTCTGCTGTGGCCGTGGGGTGGGGGCAGGAACCCTCTTCTAGGAGCATGGAAGGTGCTGGAAGCCTGTAGACACCTTCCTGGGAGCGGGTGGCCTTGTGCTGAGACGCCGTGCGAGGGGTGGGAGAGGCAGATAGAGCACAGGCTGGCCGGGCCCGGCCTCCTGGAGGAGGTCACTGTCTTACAGACAACACCAGGGCTTACCCTGGGGAGAGTCTAACATTTGGAAAAGACCCAGAAGTTTAACGTTTTGGGGGTCCTTTGTTTCAAAGTTACGCTGTCTTTCGTGTAGGTGTGAGTTGGAAAGATTTAGGACAGAATTTTCATTGCTGGTGGGGAACCAGTAACTCGCCGTGCGTGAGCATGGGGGCGGGGGCGCTGCCCTGTCCGGTTCCGGGGGCTCACTGCCTTCTCTGGAAGGCACCCCTGGAACGCCACGGCCCTGCCGCGTGTGTGCCAGGCCAGACAGCTGTGGGGCTGGGATCCTGTGAGCTACAGTCGCTGGCCCAAAGCCTGGTGGGGGAGGGCAAACATCAATAGTAGAGCCACCCGGCCAGTGTGGCTCAGTGGTTGAACGCCCTCCCATGAACCAGGAGGTCACGGTTCGATCCCCGGTCAGGGCACAGGCCCGGGTTGAGGGCTCCATCCCCAGTGTGGGGCGTGCAGGAGGCAGCCGATCCGTGATTCTCTCTCATCATTGGATATTTCTATCTCTCCCTCACCCTTTCTCTCTGAAATCAGTAAAAAATATATTTTAAAAACATAATAGAGCCTGCGGGACCAGCACCCAGGGAGTTCCAGGGGGGACTAAGACCCCAGCCCGGCAGGTGCGCAGGGAAGGACTCCAGACTTTGGCACGGGAAGGAACTGGGGTGAGCACATTCCGGGCATAAGGAACAGCACGTGCTAAGGCCTCTGACTGTGAAGAGCCAGCTGTGTTGAAGTCCTTTCTGTGGCTCTGAGTCTTGTGTTGTCACCAGGCATGGAGAGGCACAAAGTGTTCCCGGCCGCCCTCCCCGGGCCCCGCCCCGAGGCTGGCCAGGTCGTCCTCGCCCTGCCTCTGCCGAGCCTCTCGGTCTGTCCGCCCGGCGGCCTCATGGCCTGAATCCAAGGCTGTGGCATGGAAGTGGCCTCTGCGTCTCTCCCTGCCCCCATCCCCCCATCCCAGGGTGTGGCTGAGCCACGTGGCAGAAACATGGTCTCCCGATCAGGGCCCCACGAGGGGCGGGGGAGGAGGAGGACCGGATTCCTTCTCCCTGACGGGGGTTGGGGGGGAGGTTGAGGGTGGCAGAGTTTTAGGACAAAGGAAACATTTGCCCCTTTTTGTTCCTCTTTGCACCCCCTTCTCTCGTGTGCCCTTCCTGCCAAAGACTGCTGTTCCCGAAGATGCCCACTCCAGCACCCCACGGAGGCCTGTCCCACCCCTAAACACATCACACTTCTTCCTTTATTCCTTCTTAGCCTGCTCCTCCGCCAAGAAGGCCCATCCTGGCAGCCGTGGGTCTCTGTGGGGCAAGGTGAGTGCAGCCAGGGGCTAATTCGCACTAGTGTGTGAAGGGCTGATGGCACCGTATCTCCCCCAGCTGTTTGGAGGGCGGGCCACCAGGTGAGCGAGCAGGTGAGCGACCGTAGCCTTTGCCTGCAGACTTCTGAGTAAGCTCTTCCTGTCGTTCTCCGGGTTGTCCCGTCGTTTGCTCTGACTTTTGGAGGTTTCTGGACGTCTGCAGCATTTTCAGGGCGAGGGGTGGCTTTGGTGGGGGCCTCTGGTGCAGAGGTTTGCCAGCTGCAGCCGCCTTTGACAGCAGACCTTGGAGGGCGCGTGGCCCCTGCCAGCTCAGCGTGACCTGGCTGGAACGGACACATCCTTGCCGAGGGACACGGATTGGCCACGGAAGGCATGTAGGGACTTTCTTGTTGGATAAGAGGACAGAGGACAGAGGAGTGACCCGAGGAGAGACGTGGGTATCTCCCCGTCACCAGTGCCGGCTGGACACCTGGCCGTGGCTGCACTCTTCCTAAGCCGGCGCCTCCGGGAAGCCCCGCGGGTCACGGAGCACGTCGGGCACCAGGTCTTCGAGCGCAGACCCCGCAGAGCCAGAGGACGGTGCGGGGCCCTGCACGGAGCCCTGGCCTGTGGCTGCCTTGTTTTTTTTTTAATTGATTTCCGAGAGGAAGGGAGAGGGCGAGAGAAATAGAAACATCAATGAAAAGAGAGAATCATGGATAGGCTGCCTCCTGCACGCCCCCCACTGGGGATCGAGCGCACAACCTGGGCACGGGCCCTTGACCAGAATCAAACCCGGGACCCTTCCGTCGCAGGCTGATGCTCTGGCCACTGAGCCCAACCGGCCAGGGCCTGTTGCTGCCTTTTCACGAGGCGACTGAGCTGTTGACAGCCAGGCACGGAGGGTCCCTTATTAAACAGTAAACAAAACCCGAGCAGGCAGGACCAGCCATGCGGAAGCGGAGTGCGTGAACCCGTCCACCCTGCGGCTTTGATCCGGGAGGGCCGGGAAGCCGGCTTTGATGTTGGCTCCCTCCAAGCCTCGCTGGCTGCGGCTGAAGGGGGGGCCGTGCCTCTGAGCCCAGGATGGATTATGTAACAGAGCCAGGTCCCTGGGCAGGCGGCTGCAGGACAGGGCCTGGCAGGCTCCCGCCCGGGCCCCGGGCCCCGGGCCCCGGGATGCGGAGGCCCGCTCTCGGCTCGGAAGCGCGAATGAAGGCGCATCTGTTGAGTGGATGCCTTGCACGGCGTCTCTTAAATGGTACGGTGGTTGTCTCCGTGGGACTCCGAGGCAGCTTCTTGGATGTCACTCACCGGGTCCCTGAAATGGAGCCCTGTGCAAAAGACATGCAGCTATCGGGGCATCTGCAGCCGCCATTGTACCATCTGCCGGCTCAGAAATATTTTATAATCCAATGAGGAAGAAGGGCTTCTCGCACGCCACGTGTACACGGCTCCCCCAGCACCCCCTCTCCCTCCCCCCCCCCCGGGAAATGCCGGAGGCGTCTTTTCCCAGGAGTGAAGAGGCTGTGTCTGGGTTGGGGGCATGTACCTGTGACCTTGGGCAGCTGTGCCGTCTCTCATCCCGGGCTTGTTCCGCTGTGACACGGAGGCCCCGTGCCCACGGCTGTTCATGTGGATCAAATACGGCTCATGTGCGTTTGTGTCCCTCTCAGACGCTGCTGACTCCTTGCCTTGGACTTTCAGAAACTGTGTGCCTGGACGGTTTCTGGGACACGCGCGTTCCCTGTAGAACAATTAGGAAATAGAAAGACTAGAAAACAAATTCCTGATCCGGAACCCTCCCTCCCCCCCGAGGGGCGAAGACTGAGCACACAGATGGCCTGTGTGAGCAAGTGTGAGTCCGCGGGCAGGTCTGAGTGTGTGCTCCGAAGGGGGCGTGTGTGCCCATGTGTGTGCGTGTGTGTGCGATGCCCGGGGGCCCGAGACCTCCCGGGGTCAGAGCAGGGCCGCGGCTTCCTGGGCAGGGCACCAGCTCCGTTCCATCTGTGCCTTTAAGGAGGTGGGGTGCAGGGGATGTGGGGGCGAGGCTGGCTGCCCAGGGTCTCTCTGAGCAGTGCTGCAGACGGGGTGGGGTGGGGTGGAGGGGCAGGCGGGGCAGAGGCCAGGCCGGAGCTCCGGGATACAGCGGATGCATGCATGAATCCTCGTGCCAGGGGGTGGAAGGGGACGCGGAGCTTGTCATCAACCTGACAGCCTTTGGAGTCGGGAGGGGGGCTCCCTCACCCCACAGCTGGCTTGTCCTCTCCCCATCCCCTTCCCCGCCCCCGTGGCTTTTTTCCTTTTGGATCAGGAGGCAGTTCCGTCTCCCAGAGACAGTTAAACAACACAAACCTCCAGATACCCTTGGGGTGCCGTGTCTGGAGCAGTTGCGTGTGAGTGACCCGTCAGGAGTGTCCCCACGGGGCCGCCTGGGCGGCTCACCAGAACCGGAATCCACCAGGGCTCATCTAGGCCGATGGGTGCCGTCCCTGCCATCGAGCAGGACTACGCGGACTCCTGGCTTCTCATGTAGCCCCCCGGCTCCCCCCCCGCCCCCTCCCTGCTCTCCCTCCCCTGTCTCCATCCCCCCTCCCCTCCCCCATCTGTTGGGTCAGGACCACGCTGCGGACACTCCCACATTCCATTCCCCACACGCGTTCCTCTCGCTCTCACCCCCCCATCCCCCCCCCCAGACTATTTCTGAGGGATTTTATCTGCCCGTGGAGCCGGGCAGGCTGCTTCCGTCCCCGGAGGAACAGAGTGTTCGAGATAAGGGGAGCGCTGCGCTAGGCCATCCACTGCCACAGCCCAGCGCCCTGCCCAGGTGCTGGCTGCGGTGGGAGCCTGGGCCCGATCCGGGGCCAGCCTGCTCCCAAGTTCACGGCTGTGTCCTTCCGCCCTCGGAGCCCCGCCTCCGTGCCAGGCTCCGCCAGGTCAGGACGGCACGGGGCGGGGACGGGGCCTCCCAGGAAAGCCACCCCCTCCCCCCCCCCCCCCCCCCCCCCCCCCCCGAGCTGGGGATGGCTGGGGCCACCGCCATTCTGTTAGGAATGAGGCGGGCCGAGGAAAGCAGGCGTCCGATGGCCACGCCTGCCACCCCTCTGGCTCCCCTGGGGCTCCAGGTCTGATTAGGGGTGTCAGCCCCAAATAGCCTTCTCTTCCTTCAAGTGAGCGCCTACGCGCTGGGCCTTCTGGCCTGGGTGCCCCACGGTAAGGTTTGAACACACCCTGGTCGTTGCTTTCCCTGGCGCCGTGGGGCTCATCCCTGTCTGGAGGCAGATGGGAATTCCCGGAGGCCTCCTCCGTGCCCCGGGGACCTGGGGTGCCTGGCACCAAGCACGGGCCGCCGCCACTTGCTTTTAGCTCCCCATCCCCGTCTCCTGTGTCCTCCCCGATTCAGACAGGGCCCTGGCTTAGCAAACTGTATTTCCGACGGAGAGGGTAATTAGGAGGATGCGGGGAGCGGTGTGGCAAGGGGACCTGAGGCGGCCTGTCCCCTGTTGGAAGTCCGGGGCCCCGAGGGAAGACCAGCCCCCCATGTGTGTGCATGTGTGTGCTTCGGCCACCTCCCAGGCCGTTCATTGCCGCCTGCTGAGCCCAGCAGGTGTGGGGCGCAGGGGCTGGCTCCGTGATGGAGGAACTCTGCTGCAGTGATATATGTATATCTCAGAGCGGAAGGAAGAAGGAGAGAGAGAGAGAGAAGCATCCTGAGGAGAGAGAATCATGGATCGGCTGCCTCCTGCACGCCCCACACCGGGGATGGAGCCCGAAACCTGGGCCTGGGCCCTGACCGGGAATCGAACCGCAACCTCCTGGTTCCTCGGTCGACGCTCCACCCCTGAGCCCCGCCGGCCGGCGAGATGGACCGCTTACCCCTCTTAGTTTGCATCTATCTATCTAAGCAGAACCCTGGCGTCTCTTTAGAAACGCTCCGAATGCTGGCCTTCCCCCCAGGAAAGCCGGATCTTCGTGGTGTGAGGCTGCGCGGGCTGCGCGGTCCAGCAGCCTGGCCTCACCCCCAGCAGTGAGCCGGCCTCACGGCCGCACCGAGAGCTCCGAGAAGTGGCTTCGGTTCCACCAAATTAAGGAATCGATTTCAGTGTTTATTAACCTCAGTGGAAGCGGCAGTCACTGGAGGCAAGACGTCCTCGCTAGTCTGCTGTCTGCTGCTCCTTGTTCCCTTTCCTCACGGCCCCGGGTCCCTGGCTCACCCTCGAGGCCCCGGGTCCCTGGCTCACCTTCACGGCCCCGGGTCCCTGGCTGACCCTCGCGGCCCCGGGTCCCTGGCTCACCTTCGCGGCCCTGGGTACTTTACTGGCTCCAGAGACAGCGCTGCCAGTGCAAGGGAGGAATGGAATCTGAGTCTTAAAAAAGAAAGTTTATCAGACATCCTCTCCTGCAAAAGCAGCACACATGGGTCAGAACATCTGGAAATACCAAAATGGCCACAGGAGATGGGAAAGACGCGTGTCACACCTCCCCAGTGGCCACCAGAAAGGCCACCCGTCTGGTGCCCTCAGCACGCAGGGAGCGGCTTAATGACAGAGGCGGTTAAAGAGGGGATCGTGATAACGATGAGGACGTACCGTGAGCGTCCCATTTTCGTACAGAACATGTCATTTTAACAGGAAACATGAGTTCACTCCCGGGATCCTGGGGGGGTGGGGGGGCCCAGGCCTTTTGGGGTTACGGGTCCGTGGGGTGATGCTCACGTTATCGTCTTTGTGTTACCCGTTCATGCATTTTTGTGTGATTCTTATGTTTCTGTGTTTATTGAGTGAAACTGAGTGCCCAGTACATGCAGATGTTCATACATCCCGGATACTGTGCAGTTACTTTGCCCATGTCCAATTTCCCAGTAATCTTCCCCAAACATTCAACGCTTGCTTCACAGAAACAATTCTTTGCCTGACCAGCGTGGCTCAGCGGTCGGGTGCTGACCTCTGGGCCAGGAGGTCACGGTTCCATTCCCAGTCAGGGCACAGGCCCAGGCTGCCGGCTCGATCCCCAGTGCAGGTTGTGCAGGAGGCAGCCAATCAGTGATGCTCTCTCGTCATTGATGTTTCGATTTCTCTCTCCCTCTCCTTTCCTCTTTGAAATCAATAAGAAATATATATATATATATATATATATATATATATATTTAAAAAAACCAATTCCTTTTAAACTCAAATTCCAGTGGTAGGTATAAAGTTTAATTGAGTTATGTAATCACATAAGCACAATCTGTAGATTAATTTGGGAGCAATGCCATCTTAATAATATTAAGCTTCCCAATCCATGAACATGGGATGCTGTCCCATTTACTTGGGTCTTTAATTCCTTTAAAAATACATGGTTGTTTTCAGAGCGGAAGTATTGCACTTCTTTTGCCCAATTTATTCCTAAGCATACGTAAGTAGGTTGGAGGAAAAACACAGCTGAGTTTTGATGAGCTCCGCCAGACGGCCACCCTGAGGGTCTGGCAGCCGAGCACATCCCATAGTCCAGCGGCAGGCAGTTAAGGAAGCTCCGTTTGTTGCTGTTGTTTTCTGTGTATACTCATTTTTTTTTTTTTTCCAGAGAGGAAGGGGAGGGAGAAAGAGAGAAAAACATCCAGGTGAGAGAAACATCGGTCCTTGGCCTCATGCACATGTCCCGACTAGGGATCAAACCTTCGGACTGGGTATGTGCCCTGACCTGGAATGGAACCCGTGACCCTTGGGTGCACAGGGTGGTGCCCTAATCACGGAGTCCCGCAAACCGGGACAATCTGTGCTCGGTTTTCTACACAGAACCTTTTTTTTGTGTGTGATTTCCCTCTCTGAATGACGTGGAGAAGCCTCACCATGTTGCCCATTCCAGGCTGAAGTTTTTACACTGAAACACACAGCAGCCAGCATCAGACCGGATGGTGGGGGACTGAGAACGTCCTAACGTCAGGAAGTAAGTCTACACTGACCCTTCTGTCCCGCATTGGACTGGAGGTGCTAGCCACAGCAGTTAGGCGAGAAACAGAAACAGAAGAACCTAGTCTGGAACATCCGAAGCGAACCGTGAGCAGATGAGATGATGTGCTGCAGGAAATCCTAAAGACTTCCCTGAAACACAGCAAAAGAGCTTATCCATGGGCTTGGCAGACGTGTGGACTGTAAGACCAGTAGAGAAAAAGCCAAGGGCGGTTTTATACACTTGCAGCGAGCGAGCTGAAAGCTAAACTAAGAAAATAATTCCGTTTGCGATAGCATCGAAAAGAACAGAATGCTTAGGAACACATTTGATAGAACAAGTGCGATACTTACACTCTGAAAACAACAAACTGTTTTTAAAGAAGTTAAAGAGCGCCCTAACCGGGCACTGGCGGCGACTGAGTGAGTCTGTGGGCGACGCCCTGGGGATGGGGGGCGGGGGGGACGCCAGCCACTCTGACTTCACGAGTGACCAGCTCGCGGCCCGGGGCTCGGGAGACTGAGCAGCTGGCCGTGCTGGGAGCCTGGGAGGTTAGACAAACAGAAGAGGGGCCTTCCGCCCGGGGTCCGCAGAGCGCTGCTAAGCGGTCTCACTGGGAGATGGAGGCCCTGGCGGGGCCTGGGATTCCCGCCCGGCGGGCGCGGTCTCTTCCCGGAGCATTAGGCGCCAATGGGTAACTCACCTCGAGCTGCCTGGTGCGGGATGGCCCTGACAGGTGGGCCTTTGGCAGGAGAAGCGTGTTGGTAGGAAGCCTGACTCCGCCCTGCCCTGCTCTCCCAGTGTGTGTGTGTTGGGGGGGGGGGGGGCGGAGGGAGAGGGAGAGAGAGACACCGAGAGAGATGTGCAGAGGGAGACGGGCAGAGGCAAGGCGGGGACAGAGACACAGACAGGGAGACAGACAGACCCAGAGAAGGGGGGGAACGGGGGAGCGAGGCCAGAGCGTGGAGGCACTCGCATCCCTGGCCCTTCTCTCCCGGGAACCCCAGGCTTGGCGTGGGGCCCTTGGCCTGGGGAAGGCAGCTCTGGGCCCTGCAGCGAGTCAGACCCTGGGGAGGGCGGCTCCCGCTCCCGCCTCACCCCCTCACTGGCGTGCATCCTGCAGCGAGCCCTGTGGCCGTGCGGGGGGGAGGGGGAGGACACACGTCATGCTCCCACGCGCGGGCACCTGGCTTGGACGGGGCGGACGGATAATTGCTCGCCCCCGTGTGCGTGCTCTGTGCCCGCCCCTTCTGGTTCCTTGTTTGTACCTCCGTTCGGTTGCTCTTCTGATCCTAGCGGCGACGCCGGGAGACAGGTGTGACTGCCTTTTACACGGACCCTGACACCCAGCCAGGTGAGGTGCCTTGCCCAAGGCCACCCAGCCGCAAGTCCGGGTGGGAGAGCCCGCTCGCCTGTGGGATTCGGGGTGGCTCTGAGCCAGGTCTCCGAGGACCGGCTGAGAAAGAATTGACCCTGGGTGTGGGCTGGGGACAGAGGGACGCGGCCGCACACCCCTTCCTCGTGGTCCTGCAGCCACGCAGAGAGGCCGAGGAGCCGGTCCCGAGCACGAGGTCGGTCGGATGGGCCCCGGGGCTGCCTGGCTCTGTAGCAGGTCTGTGCCGTGTGCCACCCCACCCGGGGCGTGGCCGGCAGCGAAGAGCACCCCGGCGTTGGTGGCCTGGAGTTCCCAGCGGCGCCCAGAGCCTCGGCTGTCCGCCTCCTCTGGGTGCAGCTCTGCCCTGCGCCCTGGGGGTTCTCGGCCTCCCCCCTGACCACACGCGGGGCTCCCATCTTCACTGCCCCCCACCCACAGCCCTCGTGCGGGTCTTCATCCCTAAAGCTGTTTAGCATAGGGCTGCTCTTGACCTGCACCCCCTGCTCCTGCTGAGGGGTGGCGGGCGGGACGGACAGGCGTGCTGGGGACACAGGAGGCTGGCAGCTGAGAGCAGTGACAGCCACGTGACGGGTTCACACCCGGGCCCCCGCCAGGGCCTGTACCTCTGTCTGTCTTCGATCTTGTTCCTTCTCCTCCGTGCATTTTCTTATGATCTTGTCGTGTTTCCTTCTCTTCTTTTTTTAAAATAAATATGTTTTTATTGCTTTCAGAGAGGAAGGGAGAGGGAGAGAGAGAAACATCCTTGATGAGAAAGAATCATGGATCGGCGGCCTCCTGCACGCCCCACACTGGGGACTGAGCCCACAGCCCGGGCCTGGGCCCTGACCGGGACTCGAACTGGGACCTCCTGGTTCCTAGGTCGATGCTCACCCCCTGAGCCACGCCGGCCGGGCTCCTGCCTTCCTCTTCCTCACGGTGTGAGCTGTGTGACCGAGCCCTTCTGTGGAGCGATCCCGACCCGCCGACCCGGTGGACGACGGAGGGAGCGCCGTGTGGGGCGCAGCCGGCAGATTCTGCCCTTTCCTCCGGGGCTTGGGCTGGAAAGAGCAGAGTGCCTCTGGCATCTTCATCACCTCCCCCTCCAGGGATCCGACCTGGGAGCCAGGCTGTGGGGAAACCACCACCTGCCCTCCCCCAGAGAGAGGCCTTTGCCATTTACTTTTGCTGTTTCCCCACCTGCGCGGGGAGAAGATGGAGAAAGGGTGTTTCCCCCACAGCCCATCCCCGGTGGCAGGGAGCACCCGAGGGCGCCTGGCTTCCTGGGAGAAAACAGCGGCGGTGCTGAGGCCGGAGCAGGAGTGTGCGTTGTGGGCAGAAAGGGGAAGCGCTGGCCCCCCTCCGGCCCACGGCCCCGGGCTCTGCCTGGGAGGGGCTGGCGGTGACCTTGATGGCGGCCCCGCCCACGGCCTTCCCCTGCCCTCCCCGCCCCTGTCGTCGGTGGTCGGTGTGCTCGCTGTGGGCAGCCCTGGTGAAAGCGTCTGGTTCCTCGGCTGCAGGACCTGCTGGGAGAAGCAAGTGTTTGGCTTCCGTTTCTGGCTGTGGGAGGGGAGGCCTTGGTCACCATGACCGGTTCCCTTTATGGACCGGGACGCGTGCCATGTTGCCAGGAGGGCGGGGCCAAGCTGCTCTGTGCCTAGAACTACGAGGAGAGGAGGAGCAAGGCAGTGCAGCCCTCGGAAGAGCCACCGGTGTCCCCGTCACCCGGGGGACTGTGGTGGTGGCCACAGGGCAGAGGTGTGGGCCGGCGGCGAGGGGCTCCAGGCAGCCCCCCGGGCGGGTGATGGGGTGCCCGGGCTTTCTGCAGGAGTCAGCGGGGCTGCCTCTCAGCCAGGCTGCCAGGCTGCCCGCGCCTGCTTTCCCTCGTCGGCCCTGCAGACGGCGGCCCCGGCCGGGCTGTGAGGCGCCTGTGCGCCCAGGCCCCGCATCCGCCTGTCCTCCGCCTTCACGCAGCAGCGAGGGCAAGGAGCCGCCCAGGGGCGCTCTCTCCTGCCATGCCCCTGGGGAGCCCCTGAGCCGCAGCAGCGGGCACCTCCCTCTGACCCCTCCCCAGGCGGACTCCCCTTCCGGAGGAGGCAGAGCAGAGGGAAGGAAGCCGCGGGCCCAAACCACACCCTGCCCTGGCCCGCGGCTGGTGGTGGCCTCGCCCTCCAAACCCACACGAACCACAGCCCTCACCTCCCTTCCCCCCGTGACCCCGAGTCAGTCCCTCTTGCCTGTGGGCGACCCCGTCAGGCCAGCTCCTCCCCGAGTCCTGGGACCCCAGTGGCCGGGGCCGAATTGATGATTTATAGACGCGTTAGTGCACAGGGGGCACCCCTTCTCAGAGGCGCGGGGTGACCCTGCCGTCTCCCCCAGCTTGGGGGACCCTGAATTTGTGTTGTACCCCCTTCCTCGTCACCCCCGGCTGACCTGTGAGCTGGGCAGCACCATCGGTTCCCTCTTCATTTGTTTGTTCATTTCATTCTCAGGCTGACGCGCCCCCAGAGCTCGGGTTGGGGTGCTGGTCGTGAACGAGGCTCCTGGTCCCAGAGGCAGGCAGGGCCTTGCAGAGCGCGTGGCTGGAGGGGGACCCCCAACCCCCAACCCCATGGCGTCCCTGGAAGGGGCTGCGCTGAGGTGCTGGTGGACGGGTTCCGGGTGCAGAGCCTCGTCCGGGACACTGGCCGTTCACTGCCAGGACTCGGGGCCGGCCGAGGGCGGAGGTGACCGGCACCCCTTTCACGAGAGACTTCTGCACGGGCCCCCGTGTGTCCGCCGCGAGGCTGAGAAATGGAAGCGAAACCCAGCCACACGGACCCTTTGGGACTCTCCTTTGGAGAACACATGCCCGCGACAGGACAGCAGCCGCCTTCCTGACACGAGGGCCAGCCCCGCGCACATTCCGGAAGGTTCCTTGGGGTCCTCGCCCCTCCCTCTCTCCTTCCCTCCCTCCCTTCTTTTCTTCCTTCCTTTCCAGCCTTGCATTTTTAAAAAATATGTTTTTATTGATTTCAGAGAGGAAGGGAGAGGGAGAGAGAGACACACACACATCAGTGATGAGAGAGGATCACTGATCGGCTGCCTCCTGCACCCCCCGCTGGGCATCGAGCCCACAACCTGGGCCTGGGCCCCGACCGGGAATCGAACCGTGACCTCCTGGTTCATAGGTCAACGCTCAGCCGCTGAGCCTCGCCGGCTGGGCAACTTTCTTAGATGCACTTTTCATTACAGCAGATCTCTCCACGTGCCGGGGTGCAGGGGAGGGAGGTGGGCAGCTGTGGGCCGGGCACGCTGTTCCCATAACCCTCGGGGTGGGGGGACCCCCGGAGCACTGTTGCTTCTCTCAGGCGGGAATGTCTCCCTCATTGCCTTCAGGTGATTGGCAGGGAGCACTCCCAGCAAAGGGTCGTGACCGGCCCCAGCTTTGGGGTCTGGCCTCTCGGTGGGTGTGTGAGCCCAGTCACGTCCGGGGGCTTGAGGTGATGGGTCGAGTCACCAGCCATGGTGAACGGGTCTCTTCAGCTCTGTCCGTCACGCTTCACGTCATGCCAAGGCCCCCTCGTGTTGTACCTACTACGCTGTCGCCCCGAAGGCCAGCGTTTCTCTTACGGCGGCCGACCCTCGATAGCCCCTTCCCCCTCACTGCTCTGAGAGCTTGCCACATGCGCCCCTGCGTGCTAGCTCGTTGGATCCTCACCGGAACCCCAGGCACCAGGTGTCGCCTCTCTTGTGACGAGGAAACGGAGCCTCAGATCGGCGACGTCGTGTGCTCCAGGTCACCCAGCTGGTGGTGGCAGGTCAGGGCCTCTGCTGCCACTGACTTGGGTTGGGCACTGGCTCGGTGCCGCCCTGGGGAAAAGGGCAGGCTGGCACCGTGCCCGCAGTGGCCTGGGAGGGAGGTGGCCGCCACGGATTGGGAGGACCAGGCAGGGGGAGGAGCCGTGGCAGGTGGCGGGGCGGGCACTTGGGGCCGTCAGGTGGGGCCAGCACCTGGGGGAGGGGAGGGTGACAGCAGGCAGGGCTTCGAGGGCCCCGGGTCCTGCTCCCCAGAGGGACAGACCGGGGTTCTCGGGGTTCACTCCTGCGGGGAGACACTGGGGAGTGTGGTCCGGCGCCCGGGCGGGGGGAGGACAGGAGAGGGTCGCTCCTGGGCCCTCCGTCTCCTCACTAAGCGAGCCCGCACTCCTGCAGGAAGGAAAGGTGAGCCGCGGGGATGGGAGGCGAGGCCTTCGCCGTGTTCTCTTGTGACGCCCGGCCCGTCGGCAGCCTGGCCAGGGACACACCCGTCCGGCGCTTATCTGCACCCGCGGATCCCCTTTCCAACGCTGGAGCAGGCAGCCAGGCTGCCGCTGGGGCCCGGCTGTCCTCTGTGCGCGTCCCCCCCCCCCCCCGCCCCCGTCCCTGCTGCGCAGCTGGGACTCTGTGTGTGCACATATGTACACACACACGTGCGCGTCCAGGTGCACACATGCATGTATGTACATGGATGCCCTTGTGTGTATGTACACAACACGTGTGTTTGTGTGCACATTTGTGTGTCTGTGCACACGTGTATATGGATGCCCTTGTGTTTATGGGTACACATGTGTGTTTATGTATGTGTGTGCGCGTGTGTCTGTGTGCACACATGCATTTGTGTCAGGGTACGTCGTGTGCACGTGTGTGTCGTGTGTGTGTGCATGTGCCCACAGGTGCACATTCACTAGACCGGTGGTCGGCAAACTGTGACTCATGAGCCACATGTGGCTCGCGAGCCGCGGTTTGCCGCTCTGTTGACTAATGAGTTTGCCGACCACCGGGATAGGGGCTTAATCACAAGGAACAACAACAGCCTGTAATTATTGGAATCGAGAGTCTAGGTCAGTGGTCGGCAAACTCATCAGTCAACAGAGCGGCAAACTGCGGCTCGCGAGCCGCATGTGGCTCACAAGCCGCAGTTTGCCGACCACTGCACTAGACTAAAGCTCTCCCCTCCGTGCCCTGGGCTCGGCGCAGGCCTGGCATTTAGCCAAGCGGTCAGTGGCGCGTTGAGACGCCTGTGGGCTCCCTGGGAGTCTCTGACCCCCAGGTGCCGTGAGCGCTCCTCCTCGAGCTTGGCGGCCCTCACCCTTCCCCAGCCTTCACCTCCCGGGTCTGGTCAGTGTTCACTCCTCGCTGCCTCCCCTGGACTGCGTCCTTGGCCCTGCCCAGCCGTGGAGTCCTCGCCTGCACGGCCAGCCTCAGGACAGCGCCGGGCACGGGGCTCGGGGTCAGCGGGTGTGACGGGTTTGAATGATGATGTGTTTACTGAGCGTCTGGCCGCCTGCACCAGCGGCTCCAAATGACATTTCAGGAATCGCATTACAGCGCTCAGTGCTCGCAGAATTCAGAAACGGGTAATTCGATTATATCTGCTGGGAGTCATTGCCACAACTGGCCTCGTTTCTTAGCCAGCATCTGTCCCGCGTGGGGAGAGGCGGCCGACGAAAGTCAGGGCTGGATTCTCCCCAAAGCACGTCCCCGAGCTGGCGCCACCGGCTCTTCCCTGGACGACGGAGGCTGCCCGCCCGCCAGCCTCTTCCTGGAGGGCCTATGCGGTGGCAGCGGCCGCAGGGGGGTCTTCCCGTCTCCTTCAGCTTCCGGAAGCCACGGAACTAACTCCGTACCGACTCCGTGCCCCAGCCTTCCCACCAGGGTTGTTTCCTCGGGGCTCACGCTTTGCGGCCTCAGCAGCCCCGTGCCAGCTGCTCTTTCCTTTCCCCAGGGGACATTCTCTCCAGGTTTGGGGGCCACACATCTCAGGAGAATCTCAGGGCCTCAGGATGCCTCTCAGCCCTGCAGGGCCCTGCCTTCCTGCTCCCCAGTCCCTGGGGCCGAGCTGGGCCGGGTGAGGGGGCTGCTTGCCTTGTGTATCCTGTGCTTCTGCCTGGAGGCGGCCCTGGGGGGCGGGGAGCTGTCTGCAGCTGCAGGAAGCGGGAGCTGTGCTCCCCCAGCACCGAGATGGGGCAGGTGTGAGCCCCGGTGCCTGCCACCCGCTACCCCAGGAGGTGAGCCTCGGGGAGGGGATTTCATGCAGAAAGAGCGTGCTCAGCCCCCTGCGCTCACCCGCCTGCCTGCCCGCCTGGCCCTGCCCTCACCCACCCGCCTGCCCGCCTGGCCCTGCCGTCACCCATCCCACCCACCCCCCTGCCCACCTGGCCCTGCCCTCACCCACCCCACCCACCTGCTTGCCTGCCAGGCCCTGCCCTCACCCACCCGCCTGCCCGCCTGGCCCTGCCCTCACCCACCCCACCCACCGCCTGGCCACCTGGCCCTGCCCTCACCCACCCGCCTGCCCGCCTAGCCCTGCCCTCACCCACCCGCCTGCCCGCCTAGCCCTGCCCTCACCCACCCCCCTGCCCACCTGGCCCTGCCCTCACCCACCCCACCCACCCGCCTGCCCGCCTGGCCCTGCCCTCACCCACCCCCGCGAGGTCAGCTGGAGGAGGAGGCCAGCTAGACTCTGCTCTGGGGTGATCGCGTGTGGGGGTGAAGCTGCAGCAGGTCTAGGCCTGCACGGGGCCTTCAGTTTTGCGTCCCACCCAACGCCGGGCCGGGACTGTGTGAGGGCCGCCACGTTTCTGTGTAAAGGCAGGAGGAACGGGAATCCGACCTGCACACAGGCAGGTAGTCGTGGATAAAACCTGCTTTTGTTTGTGGTGTTCTAAGGAGATACCAGTGCCCGTGGCCTCCCGCTTGCCTCAGAGTTCCGTTCCGTTTGATTGACAAGCCTTGTAAGCCCCCTCCTGGTGCCAGGAGCGAGTCCAAGAACTGGGGGACCCACCCCACCCCTAGGCTCCAGGGCAGAGGGAGGGGCTTTTGCGGAGGCTCTGCTAGGGCTGGGGTGGCAGCTGGTGTCGTGGGAGCCTGGGAGCGGCCTGAGGCCTCCCTGGAGGAGGTGGCGGTGAGCCAGCCAGCTTTGTGGGACCCTGTCACCGACTTCCCATTTAGTCAGATAGCGATGGACACGCGGCCTTTGGGTGCCCAGGAAAAGCTGAGAGTGAGCTGAAGAAGCCCGGATTCAACCAGGCCAGGGCTCCTTACACTCGAAGGCGTTCCGCTGAGGGTTCTGAAAAAGGAAGCGGCTCTGGCCTCATTCGGCCACCGCAGTGTGTCCTTGAGACCTTTCGCTGCGTGAAACCTGCTTGACATTGTGGGCGGCCAGGCTCCCTGCTATATATAGCCCTTATCTCCGCCTGCGCCTCCACTTATCTGCAAGCGACCCTGGGCCAGAGCCCGGCTGGCGGCCTCAGGCTGTGTTCTGCATTCTGCCCAAGTGGGACCCCAAGGCGTGGGGCCGGGGAGGCAGCCCAGTAGACTAGGGGACAGCCTAGTTGATGAGGGGACAGCCTAGTTGATGAGGGAACAGCCCAGTTAATGAGGGGACAGCCTAGTTGATGAGGGGACAGCCCAGTAGACGAGGGGACAGCCTAGTTGATGAGGGGACAGCCCAGTAGACGAGGGGACAGCCTAGTTGATGAGGGGACAGCCTAGTTGATGAGGGGACAGCCCAGTTAATGAGGGAACAGCCCGGTAGATGAGGGGACAGCCCGGTAGACGAGGGGACAGCCCAGTAGATGAGGGGACAGCCCAGTTGATGAGGGGACAGCCCAGTAGACGAGGGGACAGCCCAGTTAATGAGGGGACAGCCTAGTTGATGAGGGGACAGCCCAGTAGACGAGGGGACAGCCCAGTAGATGAGGGGACAGCCCAGTTAATGAGGGGACAGCCTAGTTGATGAGGGGACAGCCCAGTAGACGAGGGGACAGCCCAGTAGATGAGGAGACAGCCCAGTAGATGAGGGGACAGCCAAGTAGGCGAGAGGACAGCCCAGTTGATGAGGGCCTGTCCTGCTCTCCTGGGGCTCCTTCCCTCGGCAGTGACCGCTCCCACTCTAGGCCTCCAGCTGATCCTCCCAGCCGGGTCCTCCCAGCTGGGTCCTCCCAGCCAGTCCTCCCAGCCAGGTCCTCCCAGCCGGATCCTCCCAGCCAGATCCTCCCAGCCTGGGCCCTGTAGTTCTAGAGGAGGGTGTGGTGTGGTGGAGGGCGGGCAGCATGGGTGTGCCCACGTGAGCCCACAGTGCATGTATGGAACTGGGGCGGGGGCCTGGGGACTGGGGTTAGGGGTGCAGCCTGGCTCGGTTCTGGCCTGTTTTGTGAATTGGTCCCCTCTGTGGTCCACAAGGAGCAGTTGGGGGGCGCTGGCAGGAGGAGGCGCCCAGGAGCAGGGAGGGGTGGCCCTCGGACAGCTGGCCTGTGACGCCTGGACACTGAGCTCAGGCTCTGGATGGGGGGTGACCACCAGCACTGGCCTGTCGCGGACACAGGAGCCTGCCAGGGGGTGGGACTCAGCGCCCCCAAAAGGAGCAGCAGGAGCCTCTCTGGTGGTGAAGACCCCGGGTACGTTCCTCGGTCGAGTGGTGCCCGGGCCTGGGGTTGGCTCGCATGCAGGCAGCAGCCCTGTCGGGGAGGACGGGCTCCAGTTCCCGCCGCGACCTCAGTCTCCTCACCTGCAGGTGGGGCCCACCTGAGGCTGTCACTGAACTGGACCTATTGCGGGGCTCCCCGGCCCGTGGGGAGCCCAGGCTGGTGCCTGTGAGGTGCCGGGGGGAGCCCAGGCGCTGGTGCCTGTGAGGTGCCGGGGGGCGGCTGGCGGGCCGGGGCGGCTGGCGGGCAGGCAGCGGGGTGTCTGCAGGGTTGAGGTCCGAGTCTGGGTGGCTGCAGGCTTGGAAGGGAGCGCGTCTGACTACCTGCCGGCCCCTGGCGCGGGGCCCGCAGGCGGAGCTGGGCCATGCCCACCCGGGCCTGACCCGGGGCCACTCCTCTGCAAAGGGCTTCTCAGCAAACCCGCCACCCGTCCCCCCGCGGCCCCGTGTCCTCTGAACGCGGTGCCTCCTGGGCTCGGAGGCCCGGGAGCTCCCGGGTGGGTGCAGGCGCTGTGGTCCCGGCTGGAAGCCTGGAATCCTCCTGGCATCCTGGCTGTGGGGAAGGGTCAGCGGGGAGGGGACCGTGCAGAGACCGCGCCCTCTTCCCCCGGCGGGACTGGCCCTTGTCTCCGGGCCCGGCTTGCCCTCCGCCTCTTCCTTTTCGAGGCCTCGGACCCTCTAAGGCCGCCCTGTCATCTCGGGAGGCCGCGGGGCAGCGGGGGACACCTGGCCTCGCCCTGCCAGGAAGCCCCCACGGCCGGGCCCTGGCAGTCACCCCTGAGGTGTGGGGGGGCCTCTTCCCACCCCGTCCCTTCAGTGCCCCCCAGAGCGGACGGGTCGGTGCTCAGGGGCCCGGAAAGGGAGTGTCGCCCTCTCCCATGGGTGGGCCTGACCTCCAGGTCAGCAGGTCTGGGACGGTGTGGCATCGTGGCTCAGAGCGACAGCCGCTGCCAGGCCTGAGGGCCGAGGGGACTCTGGGCGGCAGAGTGGCCTGTGGTGGCGCGGCAGCAGGCAGGCGGGGGAGGTCCCCCGAGGGGAATGAGAGTCGGGGAAACTGAGGCCAGGTTGGAGGGGCCGGCCGGGCGGGCCTCCGGCAGCTCCCCACTCCCGGCGCTGCGTCTGCGCGGATGAGGCACGAGGCAGCGGAGGCTGTCCTCCTTGTCACCGGGCTTGTTAGTGGAAAAATGACAACTTAAGGTGACGAGGGACAGGCCCGCTCCTCCAAGCCGGAGATGGGGTCCGCGCGGAGCCGGTGTGGGTGCTAGTCAGACCCGCATCCCGGCGTCGGTGGGTTTTCCAATTCTGACTTCTAAGCCAAGGACAAAGGGTGCCTTTATTCTGCGGGGTGTGTGTGTGTTGGGGGGTCGGGGGCTCCCTCAGTCTTCCCGCCCATGTCCCAGGCTCCAGGCTGGGGGCCCTGCTCACTCAGACCCCCGCCCGCCCCTCCCCCCAGCTTTGCGATGGGGACTTTCTCCCCGCCGGGCCCTCAGCCTCCGGGCCGCCCTGGGGGAGCTGGGAGCCCTGGCCCGCCAGCAGCATCGCAGGGGTTTGTGGTGCTCACCCCGTGGCAGGCCCACCGGCCGCCACGTGCGGCCCCTCCCCGTTTGGTCCCCAAGGAGCTTATCCGGCTGAACCTTCAGACCAGGGGCCCTTGGGGACTCCCAGCCCCCCCCCGCCGGGCTCCTGCCGAGTGGACTGTGTGTGCTTTTCTCCTCGAGGTCTGAGTCCCCCTGAGCCTCTAGGAGACCCACGTGGACAGGCCTGAAGCCCTCCGCCTCCTGACCGGCTGTCCCAGGAGCTTGGGGGGCCGGCCCGGTTGGCTGGCCTGCCCCTGCCCTCAGGTCCCCCCTCCTTCCTTCCTTCAGGGTGACCTGGGTCTTCCCCTGAGCCCCCGGCCGTGTCCTCGGGTCAGTGGGGCAGTGCCGGGGCCCCGGGGACAAGGCTGCCAAGGCGCTCGTTTAAGTGGCAGAGTTACGCAACATCCCATCGGAACGGCGGAAAGATACGGGGCGAAAAGAATGAAATGGAAAAGCCGCCGCCGGTGGCCTCCCCGCGCAGGCGCGTCTCCCGTCCGCTCCTGGCAGCGCTGGCCTGCCTGTCATGTTGACTCTTGGCCCCCACCTGGCGGTTCTCCCTTCTGGCAGGGCTGCCGGGAGGAGCCGATCCTTGTCGGCTTTGTGGGGCGCCGGGTGCTGCCATAGGGACCCCTTCCTGCCTCGGAGCTGCCCGCCCAGCAGCCGTGCTGAGGGCAGGAGAAGGCGGCTCTGAACCAGGCTGCCCTCCAGGAGTGCAGGGAGGCGCGCACCCGTGTTTCATTCAAAGGCAAAGCGTGTGCCCGGCCGGCGAGGCTCAGGGGTTGAGCGTTGACCTATGACCCAGGAGGTCACGGTTCAATTCCCGGTCAGGGCACACGCCCGGGTTGTGGGCTCCATCCCCAGTGCTGGGTGTGCAGGAGGCAGCCGGTCCATGATTCTCTCTCATCATGGATGTTTCTATCTCTCCCTCTCCCTCTCCCTCCTTCTCTGACATCAATAAAAAATATATGAAAAAACGGACAGATGCATTGGAGAGGCCCAGACGCTGACCTGGGCTGCCCGCTGCGGAGCCAGCCGAGCTGGGATTGGTCGGGGGGTGACCCTAGGCCTGAGCCCTTCCTCCCGGTGACCTCAGCTCCGGGCACCGCAGTGTCCCGGGCGCCAGGCTTGCGTCCCTGACCTGGAAGGGGATTCGACCCTGGAGGGAGCATAGGGAGGCTGCGAGGGCATGGCGGCTCCTGGGGAGCGAGCCTTTCGGGGTGCACGTGCTCTGCTCGAGCCATCTCCCTACCGCTGCCGGGCGGCTGTGATTTTCCATCCGACGCTGCGCTGGTTCCTGCGATGCAGGACGGGAGCAGGGGGCCAGGTCACGGCCAGCGCTGTCCGCGGAAGGCGATGGCGGACCCCGTGTCTGCCCCCCGCTCCCCCGAGCGTGTGGCTGATAGGATTCACCGAGCCTTTGGTGTTGGTGGTGCGGCAACCGGTGCGGGAAGCGGGAAGCGGCTGCTGCTCGTTTGTGGGGAATGAATAATTTATCTGTTTTCAGACGACATCCCTCCATCCCCGACAGGCAGCTGGGCTCCGCGCTGTGTCTCCTGAGAAAGGGGTTCAGGCAGGAGAGCCTTCACGCCCCCCCCCCGCCCCAGCCCCCCACCTTAACTGCCCCCCACCCCGGCCTTGGACACCCACTTTATCTCCCCAGCCCCCCACCTTCACCCCCCCTCCCCGGCCCTGGATGCCCACCTTCACCCCCAGGCCCTGGACGCTCACCTTCACCCTCCCCGGCCCTGGATGCCCACCTTCACCCCCAGGCCCTGGACGCTCACCTTCACCCTCTCCAGCCCTGGATGCCCACCTTCACCTCCCGCCTCGGACGCCTGTTTCCAGCAGGTTCCCACGGAGTCCGGGTGTCCACTCTGGTCCCCGCTCCCCCACAAGGGCTGGGCTTCACATAGCACATGGGCTCCGGTCCACCATCCTCAGCCGGCAGCCGGTGGGCAGGGACGAGGGCGGATGCCTCACTGTCCTAATTTCTTGTTGGTGTTGAACTTGAGTGTGTTGACGTACACACGTCATACGTGTTCAGCTTGTTAAATTCTCGCAAAATGAGCAAACCTCTAACCAGCACCAGAGGCCCCACAGCCCTTCCCAGCCCCACCCGGGTGGCCGCCGCCTCGCCCTCCTCGCCCTCCTCGCCCTCCTCGCCCTCCTCGCCCTCCTCGCCACGCGTCCGCTTTCCTGGTTTCGTCCTCTTGTGGACGGATCACACCGAGGCAGCCTCGTGTGTGGAGGCCGCCCACTGGACAGACGCTGCAGACGGACATCGGGACAGTTCCCCGTGGGCTGTCCCCAGCTGTGCGGCCATGAGCATCCTTGCACACGGCGTTGGTGGACATGGGTCCATGCGTCTGCTGGGCGCAGATCAAGGACTTGAATTCTGGGTCGTGGGGGGGTCACCTTTAGCCAACAGGCCCAACAGTTGTGCACACGATGGAGATGGCAGGTCCCCGGTTTGGCGACAGGAGCTCGAATACGCTGGTCCTGGAAGTGGACATGGAGCGACAGAAGGCCTGCACTGCGGGGGCGTCGGGCGTGTGGTGGCCGGCGCCCAGTGCCCGGGGGACCCCAGGGCTGGCCACGGCCCAGCATGCCCCCTTCGTGATGCTGCCGCCGGGCGCTCTCACCTGCCCTTCTTGGCATCCACACGGTGCTCTGTGGCTATTCCCAGCCCGGACCCCACGCCCAGCGACACGCAGGACATGCAGCTCCTCCCTCGGTCCTGGAACTGGGCAGTGGGAGCAAAGGCTGCTGCGAAGAGCAGACGTCCGCGTGAGAGCATCCTGCCGGCCGCCGTCTCCGTGGGGACCGCCGTGGGATCAGCCATCCTCGGCCGCAGCCCCTCCGAGACGCCCTGATCCCCAAACCGGGCGTCTCTGACTCCGGACCCGCTCCATCCTCTCCCTCGGCGCCGGTCCTCCTGAGCCAGTTGGGCTGCAGGAAATCCTAACGCGGTCGGTCCGCTCGCGAGCAGGCGTGCGCCCTGGTGTGAGCGGCAGGAGGGGCGGTGGGGTTCCCGCCGCCAGTCGGTGCGGAAAGCCTGTGCCTGGCGCCAGGAGGCGCCCAGCCGTGGAAGAAGACGCGTTCCCGGTGCCTCCCTGGGCTGGCAGCGAGGGCAGCGGGCACCGGTCCCCCAGGCCGGCGCCTCGGGGGGAGGACCTGACCCCAGAAAGAGCCCGCGAACCCAGATTAGGTGGTGACTGCCGGGCCGGGGGTGGCCGCCTGGACCGGTCCAGGGATGAGCTGAAGGTCCACGGAAACTCCTTAGGGACCCGACTGGGAGTGACACCGAGGGCCGGCCCCTCACCCCCGGGATGCAGAGAGATCCCGAGAGCCCACCCTGACATCGGCGCCCACCTGGGCCACGCTGCCCCTGGACTGGAGGCTGCCGGGTTCTCTTGGTCACCTGGAGCGATGAGAGCTGATGCCCGGATGGCCCCTGGCGGCAGCCCTGGGAAACCCTGCGGTCTGCCTCCCGGCACCTGTGACCCCGCTCTTTGCCCCTCTGGCCTCTGGGAGAGAGACATTCAAGAGCATGGGCGAGGTTCCATCTTAGAAACAACTTTCCAGAGGTGGCATTCACATTCCGTGCAATCCACGCCGTCAGCGAGGCCGCATCGCAGTCCATCACACACGTGTGCCCCCATCGCTCGTCAAGTCTGGATGACGTCCATCACCCCCAAGGAAAGCCGTGCCCTGGAGCTGTCACCTCCCGTCCCCACCCCCATCCTCCCAGCCCGAGAAACCACGCATCTACGGTCTGTCTCTGTAGATCCCCTGTTCTGGATGTTTTAGGTAATGGAATCATACAGTTTGGGTCCTGTTTGAAGAAATACGTTTTCTTTTATTGACTTCAGACCTCCTGGTGCATAGTGACACTGAGCCACCGAGCCACACCGGCCGGGCCCGTTCTTGTCCTGCTGGGGTGCGCTTCTTCCCTCGGTATTTCCTAGGCTCGGCCGCGTGGCTGCGTGGCCGCGTGGGCCAGCGCTTGGTGCCTGTGTGCGGCCGAGTGGCAATAGTCCACCGTGTGCATCGACCACATTCTGCTTATCCACTCGTCTGCTGGTGGACAGCGGGTCTGTGTCCACCCTTTGCTGCTGCTGCCGTGAGTGTTGCGAACGGGCTTTGGCGTGGACGCGTGGTTTCATTCCTCTTGGGGTGCACCTCGGCGTGGAGTGTGTGGGCTGTGCGGTGACTGCCTGTTTGGTGATGGGAGGAGCTCCAGGCTGTTTGCCGAAGCGGCGGCGGCAGCGTGAGCATCCCCAGCGGCAGTGCCTGCAGGCCCGGTCTCCCGCATCCTCGCCAGCACGCTATGGGCCCATAGGAATCCCAGTGGGTACCAAGCGGGGTCTCGTTGTGGTTTTGACTTGCATTTCTCGAATAACGAGTGGTGCTGAGCGTCTTGTCATGAGCTTATTGGCTCTCTCGTGGAACTTCTGTAGAAAAATATCTCTTTAAGTCCTTCGACCGTTTTTTAATCGGCTTGTCTTTCCATCGAGTCATAAGAGTTCTTACCCTAGCTGGTGTGGCTCAGTGGATAGAGTGTGGGCCTGTGGACTGAAGGGTCCCGGGTTCGATTCCGGTCAAGGGCACATGCCCGGGTTGTGGGCTCGATCCCCAGTAGGGGGCTTGCAGGAGGCAGCCGATCAACGATCTTCTCTCATCATTGATGCTTCTGTCTCTCCTTCCTCCCTGAAATCAATTAAATATATATATATATACACACACACACACATATATATAAAGAGTCCTTTATAAAGTATATTCTAGATACAAGCCCCTTACTAGATACATTTTTCACCCACTTTGTATTTGTGTTTTCATATTCTTGACTGTGTTCTTTGAAGCATAAGTTTTAAATGTTAACGAAGTTCAGTTTACCTTTTCTTTGGTTGTTTGGGCTTTTGGTGTCAGACCTAAGAATCCGCTGCCAAATCCAAGGCCATGCAGATTTGTCCCTGTTTCCTTCTAAGAGTTTTTACAGTCTTAGGTGGTTGTTGTTTTTTTTAAAATATATATATTTTTAAGTAGATATTTTATTGATTTCAGAGAGGAAGGAAGAGGGAGAGAGAGAAACATCCATGATGAGAGAGGATCATGAACCGGCTGCCTCCTGCACGCGCCCTACTGGGGATCGAGCCCGCCACCCGGGCACGTGCCCTGCCCGGGAATCGAACCGTGACCTTCTGGTTCCTAGGTCGACACTCAGCCCCCGAGTCCCACGGGCCGGGCGTCAGCGGTGTTTCTTTATTGTGGGTTGCCTGTTGCTTCTCGCGCCCGCGTCGGCGGCTGTGCCTCTCGGGGGGGGTGGGGGGGGGGCTCAGACCCCCACAGCCGCTCTGGAGGTTGCCTCTGTTTTCAGTCATTGCTGACGTTTATTGAGTTGGACGTGCCAAGCACTTTTCTGTGCGTGAGCTCATTTAATCTTTACAAGAACTCGGTGAACTAGGCAGGATTAGCGTCTCCATTTTGTGTGCTAGGAAGTGAAATAAGGAGTTGGGTCACACAGCTAGGAAATAATTGAGCGAGGATTTGGACCCGGGCAGTGGGCCACACAGCCCCCTATGCTCCCGCCCTGCTCTCCCAGGGCCCTGCTCTGTGCTGGGATGGAAGTACAGAGACCCCAAACCCGAGAGAGGAAGGTGCCTTAGGCCTGACCTACACAACGGCCTGGGGAACGGCCTGGGGAATGGCCTGGGGAACGGCCTGGGGAACGGCCTGGGGGTGGGGGTGGAGGAGGGACCCCGGGGAGAAAATGATGTGTGAGTGGGCCTCCAAGGCGGGTCCAGGGCAGGGCCCCTGGGGGTGACTTAGGGGGTGTGGCCCTCCCAGGGCCTTGTCTCTTACTTCCCCTCCCCCAAGTGCTGGGAGAAAGGGGCCCTCACAGAGAGCCCCCAGGTGCCCGGCAGGTCTGTTTGCATCGCGGGGCCTCCCCGCAGCTCGCCGCGTGACAGAAGTCAGGAGCAGCCAGCTGTAACTCAGCATAATTGTTTCTGCATGATGACTTCTGCTCCTTGATGCCATGACTGTAATCTTGCTCTGTGACGGGGAGGCTGGTGGCAGCAGCCCCTGTGGCTTAGCGGCAGAGCCAGGGGGGACTTAATGGCTCTTCCCAAGCAGCCTGGGAGCCAGGGCCTTCAGGGCCTCGGGACTGCACTGGGGGCCCCTCCTCCCTCCGGCGAGGAGGCCTGGCGTCCTGGTGTTCCGCCTGCCGGCTTCCTCCAAGGGGATGCAGGGCGCCCCCTGCTTTGTCACAGATGGGAAACGGAACCAGAGCCCAGAGGGCGTGGCCACCGGGCCGCCCGGAGCAGAGGCACATCTGGGCCAGAGTGATGTGCGTCTAGGGAGGCGGGCTGGTCTGGGGTAGCAGGTGTCCGCGTGGCCACAGGTGCTGTCCCGTCACTGAGCCGGTCCCTGAGCCGGTCCCTGAGCATGTTGGTGGTGATGCCTTCTGGTCGTTCGTGGCATGTGGGGCCACAGCTGGGTGGATGCCCCGTGCCCACCCAGTGCCAGGGCCCTTACAGCGATGCCGAGGGTCAGGCGGTGGCCGCAGGCGCCCAGCACTCAGTGATGCTGCAGCTCCTGAGCCTGGGTGGCCGGCAGAGGCCACAGGCCACACCCAGCGCTGCCTCCAGCCCCACCCCAGGGTGGCCCCGCCTCACGGGGACTTCTCCCTTCAGGACTGGGGTGGCGTCCCTCCCTCCTGGGCCAGGAGGTGCCTTAAACGGCTGACGGGCCAGGAGCCAGGTGTCTGTACTTTGCGTGGGACCGGAGAAAGCCGTGGGCCCCCCGCTGGCCACAGGAGGGAGAAGCCACGGGAGGGAGCGGCACGGGCTCTGGGCCGGGTCCACACCGAGTCACCTGTCGGTTCTCCCTTCCAGGGCATGGTCTAGTGGCCCCGGCAAGGACGGGAACCAGCCCCCGAGGCTCTGAGCCCTGCTCTGTCTCCACCTCCGCTCGCCTCGGGTAAGTCACTCTGGGAGGCCTGCCGGGCCTGGGGGCGGGGTGCTTTTGGGGTGACTCAGGCTGACTGTGCAGTATCACTTCCTGTGGGCGTCCAGGCAGCCCTCAGCCACAGGGGCAGGTCCTGCGTGACGGGCATTGTGGGCAGACGGCCGGTGCACACATGTGCGCGCACAGTGGGCACGCGTGACTTGGCTTGGCATGCTCACCTGTCACTGCCAGCCGGTCTTTGCTCAGTGCCCAGGGGCGGGGACAGAGGGAGGCTGCACAATGAATGAGTGAATGAATGAATGAATGAGCGATCAAGAGACGTCCCCGCGGTCGAGCTGCTTGCTGGCGTGTGGGTCAGGGCCCCTCAGGTCCAGCCCACACCGACCCTTCTCATTTCCCAAGGCCGCCAGCACGGCCCAGGTTTCGGGGAGGCCCAGATCCCACACGTGCTGTCCTGTGGACCCCTTGAATATTCTTGGACTTGTCAGACCCCCGTGCAGATGTGTAGCTCAGAAGTTATGAGTGGGAACACGCTCCACAAATAAACATTCGCTCTGTGGGCTGTGCTTGGACCGTGAGGGGTCGCCAGGAAACGCTGTGAAGGTAGAGGCCACCTCGGCCAGGAAGTCTCGATGGAACTCTGAGACCTGGGCCTGGCGAGGAAGGTGGGCTCAGCAGATGGGGCTCCGCGGACCCCAGTCCCCTGTGACCCTGCTGGGCCTGGAGGCACTGGGCCTGGGGTTTGTCTGGAAGGAGTCCCCACAGCAGCCGGACCCTCCTCCTCCTCCTCCCGACTTCCTTCCTGTTATCAGTTCCCGTGTCCTTCCCAGGTCTTTCCCATGTCTTTCCCGTGTCCTTCCCATGTCTTTCCCGTGTCCTTCCATGTCTTTCCCATGTCCTTCCTGAGTTGCAGGCGCCGGCTCCTTGGTGTGGGGTTATTCCTAGCCGGGCCCTGGAACTCAGAGCCCGGTCCTTGGGGAGAAGAGTGATGGGGGGACCTGGGCCCCAGCCTGAATGCCAGAGTCTCGATTTGCCCCCAGCATGGTGCCGGGCGCCAAGCAGGAGCCACTTGGGTGCCGAGAAGAGGAAATCCAGGCCTTTCCTTCCCAACTAGACCGCAAGTGCTTTGAGGGCCTCTCATATCTGTGTGTCCCAGCGCTCAGCACTGTGGGTGCACGTAGTAGGTGCTCATTAATGTGTGAGCTTGTGCAGTGGCCCCGCTGTCCCTGCAGCATTGAGGGCTTCTGGTGCTGTGATTCCTAGAAGTGGCAGAGGCGGCTTTTCTGAGCTGTCTTCGCTCCTGATAAAAGCACCCCGTTATCAACAGCTGGGGATTGTGGCTGCCGAGGCCACCGGGGCGGCTGGCCTGTGGCCATTTGTGCGCCTGACCCTTTAGCCTGGCTGATGCCTTCTTTATTGGGAACGACTTACTGTTTTTATTTCTTCCCGGAGACATTAAACATGAAGCAAACGCCTGAGATGATTCACTGGAAGTTTTCTTCCCAGTGTCAAAACACAACAGGGACTGTGTTTGGGTTCGTGCGCTGAGCCATCAGTGATACCAGACGGGCATTCGGGGCAGCCTCCCTCCGGGGAGAGGACCTTGCCCGGCGGACAGAGCCCATTGTCAGCGGGCACAGGACCCAGGGGGCCATGCGTGTCTGTAAAACACCTCTTAAGTCTAACATTCATAACCAGAGGCCCGATGCACAAAATTCGTGCAAGAGGAGGCCTTCCTTCCCCCGGCTGCCGGCACCGGCTTCCCTCTGGCACCTGGGACCCGGGCTTCCCTCGCCTCCGGCTTCGTCAGGAAGGACGTCTGGAATGACGTCCGGTCTAATTAGCGTGTTAGCCTTTTATTATTACAGATGACGTTTCTTACAGACAGTTTCTGTCCGAGATATCCTAGAACGTGGCCAAACCTCAGTGGTCCACTTGGGGCCCGTGAACGGAAAACCTCAGTGGTCCACTTGGGGCCCGTGAACGGAAAACCTCAGTGGTCCACTTGGGGCCCGTGACGGAAGCTGTCACCATCACTGAAGCAGGCGCCTGGCACCGCTCCACTTTGCACCGTCCCCTGGGAGACGCGCTGAGCGGGTGATCTGCCAACCGAGGTGGGGCAGGGATCGAGCGCAGCTGAGCAGGCCAACTTCCCAGCCGGGCGGAAGCCGCCCTGGGATCCACACAAAGACCCCGAGACCCTGTGTGGGCTTGAGGGTGCCTCGGGCCTCGTTGTCCAAAGTCGTACCGCACAGACGAGGAACGTGACGGGCCGAGGTCACCCAGGCTCGGCTCCGTTCAGAAGGGGAAGTGGCCGATGTGCTAGTAACGGCCACTTCTTACCTGCGCTCCAGACGCCCACTCCTCCCCCTGCCTCACGGCGCCGGCCTTCAGTCCTTCCCTTTCCCTAAAAAAGAATTCACAGGCACTTAAAAAAAAAGTCTTTATTGATTTCAGAGAGAGGAAGGGAGAGAGAGAGAAACATCAACGATGAGATGCACTGATCGGCTGCCTCCTACAGGTCCTGCACTGGGGATGGAGCCCGCAACCTGGACACATGTCCTGACCAGGAATCAAACTGTGACCCCCGGGCTCATAGGTCAACACTCAACCACTGAGCCACACTGGCCAGACTCACAGGCACTTTTTCGAGTGTTTTTGGACTAAGACTTGACAAGTTGGAACTGCCCTTCAAGGGATCGGACCGAATCCCTGGGTTTGATGGCATCTTCCCTCTCCCTGCCCCTCGCTAATACATGTGTCCATCTACCCGTCTGTTCCTAAGAGCCGGTCCCGTCACTGCTCAGGAGGATGCCCGGGAGGTGACAGGCCCAGAGCTGTGTGGCTGGGACAGGCGTCAGCTGGGAGTGGTGCCCCAGAAACTCCGGCCTGAGACTCACTGAGGCCAAGACGCTGTCCTGAGCTCCCTGCATCCCCAGGAGAAGTCCGGAGGCTGGCCCTGCCTCCTCTCCAGCCAGGGCCCCCTAAGCCAGCCCTGCCCAGCCACGCTGCTTCTCCACCTCACAGCTCCTGGCACTCAGCGGCTCCCCTGGGAGTGCCCTTGTCCATGCGATGTTGTCCCTGACAGCTCCGGCTCCTGAACGCCTTCTTCACGTCAGCCCACAGCGATCCCTTTTACAACTCACGGTCCTCCTGCATAAAATCCCTGTGCGAGCTCAGGGAGTATGTAAAGTGCCTGTGAAATGAATGAGTGAGTGAAGTGGCTGTGGAATGAATGAGTGAGTGTGTGAAGTGTCTGTGGAATGAATGAATGAGTGTGAAGTGGCTGTGGAATGAATGAGTGTGTGAAGTGTCTGTGGAATGAATGAGTGAGTGTGTGCAGTGTCTGTGGAATGAATGTGTGAAGTGTCTATGGAATGAATGAGTGAGTGTTTGAAGTGTCTGTGGAATGAATGTGTGTGAAGTGTCTGTGGAATGAATGAGTGAGTGCGTGAAGTGTCTGTGGAATGAATAAGTGAGTGTGTGAAGTGGCTGTGGAATGAATGAGTGAGTGTGTGAAGTGGCTGTGGAATGAATGAGTGAGTGTGTAAAGTGGCTATGGAGTGAATGAGTGAGTGAGTGAAGTGTCCGTGGAATGAATGAGTGTGTGAAGTGGCTATGGAGTGAATGAGTGAGTGAAGTGTCCGTGGAATGAATGAGTGAGTGTGTGAAGTGGCTGTGGAATGAATAAGTGTGTGAAGTGGCTGTGGAATGAGTGTGTGAAGTGGCTGTGGAATCAATGAGTGTGTGAAGTGGCTGTGGAATGAATGAGTATGAAGTGGCTGTGGAATGAATGAGTGTGTGAAGTGCTGTGCAATGAGTGAGTGTGACGTGGCTCTGGAATGAATGAGTGCGAAGTGGCTGTGGATGAATGAGAGTGTAAAGTGTCTGTGGAATGAATGAGTGAGTGTGTGAAGTGAATGTGGAATGAATGAGTGAGTGTGAAGTGGCTGTGGAGTGAATGAGTGAGTGTGAAGTTGCTGTGGATGAATGCATGAGTGTATGAAGTGGCTGTGGAATGAATGAGTGTGTGAATTGGCTGTGGAGTGAATGAGTGAGTGTGAAGTGGCTGTGGAATGAATAGTGTGAAGTGGCTGTGGAATGAGTATGACGTGGCTCTGGAATGAATGAGTGTGAAGTGGCTGTGTAGTGAATGAGTGTGAAATGGCTGTGGATTGAATGAGTGTGAAGTGGCAGTACAATGAATGATTGAGCGTGTGAAGTGACTGTGGAGTGAATGAGTGAGTGTGTGAAGTGGCCGTGGAGTGAATGAGTGAGTGTGTGAAGCGGCTGTGGGGTGAATGAGTGAGTGTGAAGTGGCTGTGGAGTGAGTGAGTGTGTGTGTGAAGTGGCTGTGGAGTGAATGAGTGGTAAATGTGGCTATGGAATGAATGAGTGTGAAGTGGCTGTGGAGTGAATCAGAGAGTGTGTGAAGTGGTTGTTGATGAATGAGTGAGTGTGAAGTGGCTGTGGAGTGAATGAGTGTGTGAAGTGGCTGTGGATGAATGAGTGTGAAGTGGCTGTGGATGAATGAGTGAGTGTGAAGTGGCTGTGGATTGAATGAGTGAGTGTGTGACATGGCTGTGGGATGAATGAGTGTGAATTGACTGTGGATGAATGAGTGTGAAATGGCTGTGGATTGAATGAGTGTTAAGTGGCAGTACAATGAATGAGTGAGCGTGTGAAGTGACTGTGGAGTGAATGAGTGAGTGTGTGAAGTTGTTGTGTAGTGAATGAGTGTGAACTGGGTGTGGATTGAATGAGTGTGAAGTGGCTGTACAATTAATGAGTGAGCATGTGAAGTGGCTATGGAGTGAATGAGTGAGTGTGAAGTGGCTGTGGAGTGAATGAATGAGTTTGAAGTGGCTTGGGGTGAATGAGTGAGTGTGTAAGTGGCTGTGGAGTGAATGAATGAGTTTGAAGTGGCTTGGGGTGAATGAGTGAGTGTGTAAGTGGCTGTGGATGAATGAGAGAGTGTGTAAGTGGCTGTGGATGAATGAGTGTGAACTGGGTGTGGATTGAATGAGTGTGAAGTGGCTGTACAATTAATGAGTGAGCGTGTGAAGTGGCTGTGGAGTGAATGAGTGAGTGTGTGAATTGGCTGTGGAGTGAATGAGTGAGTGTGAAGTGGCTGTGGAATGAATAGTGTGAAGTGGCTGTGTAGTGAATGAGTGTGAAATGGCTGTGGATTGAATGTGTGTGAAGTGGCTGTACAATGAATGAGTGAGTGTTGAAGTGGCTTGGAGTGAATGTAAGTGGCTGTGGATAAATGAGTTTGAAGTGGCTGTGGAATGAATGAGTGTGAAGTGGCTGTGGAATGAATGAGTGAGTGTGAAGTGGCTGTGGAGTGAATGAGTGTTAAGTGGCTGTGGAGTGAATGAGTGTGAAGTGGCTGTGGGTTGAGTGAGTATGACGTGGCTCTGCAATGAATGAGTGTGAAGTGGCTGTACAATGAATGAGTGAGCATGTGAAGTGGCTGTGGAGTGAATGAGTGAGTGTGGAAATGGCTGTGGAGTGAATGAGTGGTAAACGTGGCTATGGAATGAATTAGTGTGAATTGGCTGTGGAGTGAATGAGTGAGTGTGAAGTGGCTGTGGAATGAATAGTGTGAAGTAGTGTGGAATGAGTGAGTGTGACGTGACTCTGGAATGAGTGTGAAGTGGCTGTGTAGTGAATGAGTGTGAAGTGGCTGTGGAGTGAATGAGTGTGAAGTGGCTGTACAATGAATGAGCGTGTGAAGTGACTGGAGTGAATGAGTGAGTGTGTGAAGTGGCTGTGGAGTGAATGAGTGAGTGTGAAGTGGCTGTGGAGTGAGTGAGTACGTGTGTGAAGTGGCTTGGAATGAGTGAATGTGAAGTGGCTTTGGAATGAGTGAGTGTGAAGTGGCTGTGGAGTGAATGAGTGGGTGTGTGAAGTGGCTGTGGAGTGAATGAGTGGTAAATGTGGCTATGGAATGAATGAGTGTGAAGTGGCTGTGGAGTGAATCAGAGTGTGTGAAGTGGTTGTTGATGAATGAGTGAGTGTGAAGTGGCTGTGGAGTGAATGAGTGTGTGAAGTGGCTGTGGATGAATGAGTGAGTGTGAGGTGGCTGTGGATTGAATGAGTGAGTGTGTGACATGGCTGTGGGATGAATGACTGAGTGTGTGAAGTGTCTGTGGAATGAATGAGTGAGTGTGAATTGGCTGTGGAGTGAATGAGTGTGAAGTGGCTGTGGACTGAATGAGTGTGAAGTGGCTGTGGGTTGAGTGAGTGTGACGTGGCTCTGCAATGAATGAGTGAGCGTGTGAAGTGGCTGTGGAGTGAATGAGTGAGTGTGTGAAATGGCTGTGGAGTGAATGAGTGGTAAACGTGGCTATGGAATGAATTAGTGTGAATTGGCTGTGGAGTGAATGAGTGAGTGTGAAGTGGCTGTGGAATGAATAGTGTGAAGTAGTGTGGAATGAGTGAGTGTGACGTGGCTCTGGAATGAGTGTGAAGTGGCTGTGTAGTGAATGAGTGTGAAGTGGCTGTGGATTGAATGAGTGTGAAGTGGCTGTACAATGAATGATTGAGCGTGTGAAGTGACTGTGGAGTGAATGAGTGAGTGTGTGAAGTGGCCGTGGAGTGAATGAGTGAGTGTGTGAAGTGGCTGTGGAGTGAATGAGTGAGTGTGAAGTGGCTGTGGAGTGAGTGAGTGCGTGTGTGAAGTGGCTTGGAATGAGTGAATGTGAAGTGGCTTTGGAATGAGTGAGTGTGAAGTGGCTGTGGAGTGAATGAGTGGGTGTGTGAAGTGGCTGTGGAGTGAATGAGTGGTAAATGTGGCTATGGAATGAATGAGTGTGAAGTGGCTGTGGAGTGAATGAGTGTGAAGTGGCTGTGGGTTGAGTGAGTTTGACGTGGCTCTGTAATGAATGAGTGTGAAGTGGCTGTACAATGAATGAGTGAGCGTGTGAAGTGGCTGTGGAGTGAATGAGTGAGTGTGTGAAATGGCTGTGGAGTGAATGAGTGGTAAACGTGGCTATGGAATGAATGAGTGTGAATTGGCTGTGGAGTGAATGAGTGAGTGTGAAGTGGCTGTGGAATAAATAGTGTGAAGTGGCTGTGGAATAAGTGAGTGTGACGTGGCTCTGGAATGAATGAGTGTGAAGTGGCTGTGTAGTGAATGAGTGTGAAATGGCTGTGGATTGAATGAGTGTGAAGTGGCAGTACAATGAATGATTGAGTGTTGAAATGGCTTGGAGTGAATGAGTGAGTGTAAGTGGCTGTGGATAAATGAGTTTGAAGTGGCTGTGGATGAATGAGTGAGTGTGAAGTGGCTGTACAATGAATGATTGAGCGTGTGAAGTGACTGTGGAGTGAATGAGTGGTAAACGTGGCTATGGAATGAATGAGTGTGAAGTGGCTGTGGATGAATAAGTGAGTGTGAAGTGGCTGTGGAGTGAATGAGTGTGAAGTGGCTGTGGAGTGAATGAGTGTGAAGTGGCTGTGGATTGAATGAGTGTGAAGTGGCTGTACAATGAATGATTGAGCGTGTGAAGTGACTGTGGAGTGAATGAGTGAGTGTGTGAAGTGGCTGTGGAGTGAATGAGTGAGTGTGAAGTGGCTGTGGAGTGAGTGAGTGCATGTGTGAAGTGGCTTGGAATGAGTGAATGTGAAGTGGCTTTGGAATGAGTGAGTGTGAAGTGGCTGTGGAGTGAATGAGTGGGTGTGTGAAGTGGCTGTGGAGTGAATGAGTGGTAAATGTGGCTATGGAATGAATGAGTGTGAAGTGGCTGTGGAGTGAATCAGAGTGTGTGAAGTGGTTGTTGATGAATGAGTGTGAAATGGCTGTGGATTGAATGAGTGTGTGAAGTGGCTGTGGATGAATGAGTGAGTGTGCAATGGCTGTGGAGTGAATGAATGAGTGTGAAGTGGCTGTGGGTTGAGTGAGTGTGACGTGGCTCTGCAATGAATGAGTGAGCATGTGAAGTGGCTGTGGAGTGAATGAGTGAGTGTGTGAAATGGCTGTGGAGTGAATGAGTGGTAAACGTAGCTATGGAATGAATTAGTGTGAATTGGCTGTGGAGTGAATGAGTGAGTGTGAAGTGGCTGTGGAATGAATAGTGTGAAGTAGTGTGGAATGAGTGAGTGTGACGTGGCTCTGGAATGAGTGTGAAGTGGCTGTGTAGTGAATGAGTGTGAAGTGGCTGTGGAGTGAATGAGTGTGAAGTGGCTGTGGAGTGAATGAGTGTGAAGTGGCTGTGGGTTGAGTGAGTGTGACGTGGCTCTGCAATGAATGAGTGTGAAGTGGCTGTACAATGAATGAGTGAGCATGTGAAGTGGCTGTGGAGTGAATGAGTGAGTGTGTGAAATGGCTGTGGAGTGAATGAGTGGTAAACGTAGCTATGGAATGAATTAGTGTGAATTGGCTGTGGAGTGAATGAATGAGTGTGAAGTGGCTGTGTAGTGATTGAGTGTGAAGTGGCTGTGGATTGAATGAGTGTGTAGTGGCAGTACAATGAATGATTGAGCGTGTGAAGTGACTGTGGAGTGAATGAGTGTGTGAAGTGGCTGTGGAGTGAATGAGTGTGAACTGGGTGTGGATTGAATGAGTGTGAAGTGGCTGTACAATGAATGAGTGAGCGTGTGAAGTGGCTGTGGAGTGAATGAGTTTGAAGTGGCTTGGGGTGAATGAGTGAGTGTGTAAGTGGCTGTGGATGAATGAGTGTGTGAAGTGGCTGTGGAATGAATGAGTGTGAAGTGGCTGTGGATTGAAGGAGTGTGAAGTGGCTGTACAATGAATGAGTGAGCATGTGAAGTGGCTGTGGAGTGAATGAATGAGTTTGAAGTGGCTGGGGTGAATGAATGAGACTGAAGTGGCTGTGGATGAATGAATGAGTGTGAAGTGGCTGTGGATGAATGAGTGTGAAGTGGCTGTGGATGAATGAGTGTGAAGTAGCTGTGGATGAATGAGTGTATGAAGTGGCTGTGGAGTGAATGAGTCAGTGTGAAGTGGCTGTGGAGTGAATGAGTCAGTGTGAAGTGGCTGTGGATGAATGAATGAGTGTGAAGTGGCTGTGGATGAATGAGTGTGAAGTGGCTGTGGATGAATGAGTGTATGAAGTGGCTGTGGAGTGAATGAGTCAGTGTGAAGTGGCTGTGGGTGAATGAGTGTATGAAGTGGCTGTGGAGTGAATGAGTCAGTGTGAAGTGGCTGTGGGTGAATGAATGAGTGGTAAGCGTGTTGTGCTCTTTTCTCTAAGAGGAAATTCCCCGAGTGAAGTCCTGGTTGCTGCACCCGGGATGTGGTGGGAAGGCCCTCCGCTGAGAGGCCACCCCCGGGGCTGGTGGTTCGGGGTGTCCCTGGGCCAACAACCAGGGCAGCACCACGGAGCCTTGGCTGCAGCCCGCGAGCTGGCCAAGAGCCCATCCCCCTCCCCCCACACCGCCGGGTTTCCTCCTTCCTTCCCCTCATCTCCTCTGTGAAGTGCAGGAATTCACTGAACCCCTCTCCCTCGCCCACAGGCGTCTGGGCCTCTGTGTGACCCTGCGGTGAAGCCCGTTAAGCAGCCCGGCTTGTTTTATCATAAACGCCGGGATCACCCTCCGTCTGTGTCAGGGGCTTTAAGTTTGTCCAAGTCCTTTCAGGGCCTCAGTTTCTCTCCTCAGGCTGCGCTGTAAAACCAGCAGGTAGGCACCTTTCTTCCCGTTTCACCCTCTGGACACTGAGGCCCAGGGGCATTAAGAGACAGCCGAGCCCTAGCTGGTGTGGCTCAGTGGATAGAGTGTTGGCCTGTGGACTGAAGGATCCCGGGTTCGATTCCTGTCAAGGGCACACGCCCGGGTTGCGGGCTTGGTCCCCAGTGGGGGGCGTGTAGGAGGCAGCCAATCAATGATTCTCTGGCATCATTGATGTTTCTATCTTTCTCTCCCTCTCCCTCTCTGAAACCAATTAAGAGAGAGAGACAGACAAGACCGGAAGGCTGGGGTGGGGGTGGGGCTGGGAGGTGCCCTGGGCTGGGCCGCTAACTGGGCGCCTGCTGCCCAGGGTGAGCCCCTCTGTGACGGCCGCCACGCCCTGGAGCTGCGCCTGGCCCCGTGGTGGAGGAGCAGAGGGGCTTCGTCTGGGTGGAGCGCTGAGCCTGGGAACTGCCTGACTCCAGGGCCCTGCGGGCGCCCCCGACCGCTGCACCCACTGAGTCCCCTCCAGGGGGGTTGGGCACTGTAGCCCGTCTCCCTCCTGCTCAGTGGGTGAGCGTTGACCTATGAACCAGTTTGATTTCCGGTCAGGGCACATGCAGGAGGCAGCCAATGTGAGCCTTTCTCATCATTGATGTTTCTCTCTCTCTCCCCGTCTCCCTTCCTCTCTGAAAGCAGTTTAAAAAAAAATCCTATATAATAAAAGGTTAGTATGCAAATCGACCAAACAGTGGAATGACCAGTCACTAGGACGTGCACTGATCACCAAGGGGCAGACACTCAATGCAGGAGCTGCCCCCTGGTGGTCAGTGCGCTCCCACAGGGGAGCACTGCTCAGCCAGAAGCCGGGCTCATGGCTGGTGAGCACTGTGGCGGTGGCGGGAGCCTCTCCTGCCTCCACGGCAGCCCTAAGGATGTCCCACTGATGGCTTAGGGCTTCTGACTCCCAAGAGGGCACAGGCCGAGCTGAGGGACCCCCAAATGCACAAATCTCGTGCACCAGGCCTCTAGTGTGTGTGTGTGTGTATAAAGCTCTATTAGCTTGGTGTCCACCCCAGGTCCCTGAGAAGGAGACGCTGAGGGATGAGATGTTTTGGAGGCTTTAACGTGATCAGGCGGTCCCTGTCCTGACTGGTCAGCTCGTTCTGACTGTGGTCGTGGGCTGAGGCATTCGCTGGGCAGGCTCGGGGACTGGCCCCAGCCTTAGGGGCGCCTCCCCTGCTCACTGCGAGCCCCACCGTCCGCCCCTCCGGTGTCTTGGCCACCTCTCCTGCGTCAGCTTCTCTGCGTCCTGGGCACAAGGTACGATCATCACGCTGGACGCTGACATCCAGCCTCTGGCCTGGCCTCACTCTCTCCATGCCTCTCCCCTTGCCCGCCCACCTGGAGCCCCGAAACCCAGCTCGGACCTCACCTGGGCGGTCTCTAACCTTCACACGGGGACAGGCCGGCCCCGCTCCAGCTCCCTGGGCATATGGCTTCCTTGTCTCCGGGCTGGGGAGGGCGAGTGTGGGTACCTGGAAAGGGCCTCTGTCTTGTTCATCCAGGTACCCGTGCCCAGCACAGAGCGGGCCTCAGAAATGGGGGCACAGGGAACAAGAGCCCTCCCTCCGCTCCGTCTGGCCTTGGAGGTCATGCCCCCTCCCGCCCCCCGACCCCAGCTCCAAATCCGCCTGCACAGCGAGGCCCGGAGGGAGGCCGGCCGGGGCAGGACCCACCTGGGCTCCCGCCCTCGCCGTGCCCTGCCCCGCAGCGCTTGTGGGAGCGTGGAGCCCCATGTGAATGGACTGACGTGGGACTGCGGCTCTATGGCCAGTCACGCGTCTTGCTTCTGGTCCTCCTGCCTGGAGCCCTTTTCCTGTGGGTCTGAGCACTCGGCAGGGGAGGGACCCGCCTCTGGGGCATTGCCTCTTCCTCTCCGCCCGTTCCTCCCCCGGAGGTCTGTGTAGGTCCGTCCCGCTGACCGACCTGCCTCCCTGCTGGGAGGCTCCGCCCCAGACCCTCCAGTGGGTGACGTGGGTCTGGGTGAGGCCGGGGCCGCCCCACGCAAGTGAGATCTGCTGGGCAGGAAGCCCCAGCCCCCAGCCGGGGACCCTGTGGCTGGGGAAGGGAGGACAAGCCCCCGTTTGGTGAATGGACCCCCCCCCCCCAGGCTGACACTGCGCTGGTAGATGGAGCTTCCGGAACCGAGTCTGATTCCCAATGTCCATCCGGAAGCCTCGAACCCGAGCGAGAGAGCCCTTTGCCACCCGAATCCCTGGCCCTGGCGTGGCTTCCCGAGTCCCCAGGACTGGGGGGCCCAGACCGCTGTCGCCTGAGCAGAGGCGGGGCCTGAAGCAGAGGCGGGGCCTGAGCAGAGGCGGGGCCAAAGCAGAGGCGGGGCCTGAGCAGAGGCGGGGCCTGAGCAGAGGCGGGGCCTGAGCAGAGGCGGGGCCAAAGCAGAGGCGGGGCCTGAGCAGAGGCGGGGCCGGAGCAGAGGCGGGGCCGAAGCAGAGGCGGGGCCGAAGCAGAGGCGTGGCCAGAGCAGAGGCGGGATCTGAAGCAGAGGCGTGGCCAGAGCAGAGGCGGGATCTGAAGCAGAGGCGTGGCCAGAGCAGAGGCGGGGCCTGAGCAGAGGCGGGGCCTGAGCAGAGGCGGGGCCAGAGCAGAGGCGGGGACTGAGGAGAGGTGGCTGCCTGGCAGGTGCTCAGGGGCAGAAACGGGTGGATGGAGCGGCCCGTGTGAGGGCCGGGGCCAGAACAGGCTTAGCAGGCTCTCCTGCTGGATGAGGTGTTATTCTCACCTCCGGGAGCGCAGTCTCCGCAGGGGAAGCGGGAAATGGTGACACACACACACGGAGGCTTTGATAGCGATAGGCTGCGAAGATGCGACTGGCATGCCAAGTAAAGAGCCGGTGCAGGGGGGTTGGGAGGTGCCGCTGAGGAGGTGACATTGGGGTTGGGCTTTGGTGGGCGAGTAGGAGTTTGCCGGGAACGGAGGCCAGGAGCCGCGTGCATGAGCTGGTGTCTTCGGAGGCAAAGGTGTGGGGGAGAGTGGCCCACAGGCCTCTTCCTGCGGCATTAGCCCTTCCCGCAAGGAAAGACCGTTCTCGGATTTTTCTTTGCTTTTCTCCACCTCTTCCTTTCCCAGCCTCCGTGAGGGCACTTCAGCCTGCGGCGAGCGGAAGGGCGGGTGGCTAAGAAGGGAGGGATTCTGTGCCTTGCTTGACCTGCATCCTCCCTCCCTCCCCTCCCCCTCCCTCCCTCTCTTCCTTCCATCCTTCCCTCCCTCCCTCTCCCTCCCCTCCCTCCCTCCCTCCTTCCCCTCACCCCTCCCTCCCTTCCCTCCATCCTTCTCTCCCTCCCCCTCCCTCCCTTCCTTCCATCCTTCTCTTCCTCCCTCCCCCTCCCCTCCCCTGCTCCCTCCCTCCCTCCTTTTATTTATTTTCTAAACGTTGGGAGTCCTGGGGATTTTAAGCTGCTGGGGATGCGCACAGAAGTCAGAGGGTTTTCCGTTGGATTGCTCAACCCCAGGCCACTGGCCTGGAGCCCCTCCAGCGGGGAGACTGTGATGATACAACAGGGTCTCGGGGAGCCCTCGGAACGGCTCCCGGTCACAGGGGGGCCTGGATCTAGGCACACCCTGCCCTGCGGGCACCAGAGGCCTCTGAGCTCTTCCCTCCCCATCGTTCGGCTTTGCCAGTTCACCCTCAGAGGAGGGCGCAGGGGACGGGCCCTTCCGGCAGCCCCTGCCCCCCTGCCTCACGCCTCACGCCTCACTCACACCCCACGCCCCACGCCCCACGCCATAGCCAGGATCAGACCTGGGTCCCCATGCAGCTGGCCTCTGGCAGAGTTCTCGAAGCTGCTGAAAACAGGAACCGGTGGGACCCACACAGTTGTGAAATGCAAACACCATTATCTTTCACTCAAGGGCACTCAGGAGGGAAGTGAGCAAGGACTCCAGCTGAGTTAGGGCTGCCCTGGGCCTGCCAACGGGGTGCTGACGACCTGAGAACTAGAAGGTTCTGTCTGGTGGCCCCAGATCCACACAGTGTGTCCCAGGGGTCGCCGGGCGCCGAGCGGCCACCAGAAACGCAGCGCCGCCGACATGCGCGAGGTTACCTTGCCCAGGAGACACATTTAAACACGGAAGAAGAAACAGGTGAGGTTAATGTCACCAACACGAGTCATTGAACCCGCTGTACCTCGGACGCTGCCAGGTTTCAATTGACATGTGATCGGGGTAGAAAAAGTGTTCATGAGATGTACATCGTCTTCCTCACAAAGCCGTCAACATCTAGCGTGTATCTAACTCTTAGGGCACCCACACGGAGTCAGATGGGCCGCATGGGAGGGGTGGTCGCGGTACCGGACAGATCTAGCTCATAGATGGAGAAACTGAGGCCGCTGCTAGGTGGAGGGGGCGTGGCCGGGGCGGGGTCAGGAAGCGGAGGTGGGGCCTCCCGCTGAGGCCCTGGGAAGCCTGTCCCCGCTGCGCCCTCTGGTGTCCGCCTCGCCTCACTGCATCCCGAGCCTCCCCAGGTCCGCTCCCCGCACTGGGCTGGCTCGGCCCTTCCTCCCAGCAGCTGTGCTCCAAGCCTGCTGCAGGCAGCGCGCCTCCCCTGCTCCCCGGGAGGAAGAGGGGCGCCTCCCCCTGCTCCCCGGGAGGAAGAGGGGCGCGTGCAGTCAGCCCTCCTCTTCCCCAGCAGCCTTTGCCCAGGGCGCCATTTCGTTGGGTAACGGGGTGATGGCTCTGTCTGTGCAGAAAAGCTTGCTTTTTGTTTGCTGTCTGGCCCGCCAGCCAGTCTGTCGATACAGTTGGTTCCCTGGCTTCTTTGGTAGCAGGGGTCACCTGCTTCGGCTGAGCCTCAGGAGAGACCGGAAGGGTGGTTCTTAGGACCTGTTCCAGCCGAGCCGCTGGCAAGCACCCGTGGCCGGCCCAGCGATGCCGGGGTGCCTGGGCTATGCTGGGCACTCATGGGCTCCATGCCTGTCACAGTGGGAAGGCCAGTGAGTGGACCTGTCCTGGGAGCATGTGTGATGGCAAGGGAGCAAGGTGGATGCTGGCTTGGAGCACCATGGCGCCTTCCCTCTGCCCAGGGACCCTCACCCTTCACAGCCCACCTGCTGCGCACGCACACAGGCCCGGAATGGCCTCAACCTTGTCTCTAAGATGAGATGGCACTGCTTCCTCCCAGCCTGGCCAAGCATGGCCCCGCCTCCCGAGCGCCTGGGATCTGCCATGTACTCTGCCCCCTAGAGGTGGCCTGCGGGGGGGGGGGGGGGCACCTTTTAAAGTCCTCATCATCCAGTTGGTTTTTAAATATATATATTTTATTGATTTCAGAGAGAAAGGGAGGAGAGAGAGACAGGAACATCAATGATGCGAGAGAATCGTTGATTGGCTGCCTCCTGCACGTCCCCTACTGGGAATTGAGCCCACAACCTGGGCATATGCCCTGACCGGGCATCGAACCGTGGCCTCCTGGTTCATAGGTCAATGCTCAGCCTCTGAGAACACCAGCAGGCTTGAACTTCCTAGTAGTAGAATTAAGGTCACCGGCGTTAAAAGCGGTTTTACTTGGGCGTGGTCGACATCACACTGGCGGAGGTAGGCGCCCACGTCAGAGCAGCAGGGTCTCCATGTCATCCATAATTTCTCCAAAATGAAATTTATCCTTTTTGTTTCCTGAACACGTCACTCATTACCTCCCAGCTGTTCTCTGACGTGGCAGACGTGCCAGGCCTGCCCGGCCCACCTCCCAGGGCCCAGCGTCCAGGGTAGAGCTCTGTGGTCACGCTCAGATGGACCAGTGTTCACCTCCCAGCCGCATGAGCTGTGGGGCCCTGAGCCTGAGCAGGTGGCCTAGCACCCCTGGGCGTCAATGTCACCGTTCGTGAAAGGGTCTGCCCTCGCCCGCCCGGCACAGCGTGAGCGCCTGGCGAATGGTGGCTGCGGTTAGCATGCTGCTGTTAGTTAATTTGCTGCCGGAATGGACCAGGGTGAGACTTGCTGTGTGTTCGGGCCTGATAAGTGCTTTGAAACAGGGCTCATGCCCGGTGCCTGTTCCACCCCACCCCCACCCTGAAACTCTAGGATGGTGATGGTTTTGAATCGTGTTCTTAATAAATACTAGAGGCCTGGTGCACGGCATCCATGCACTCTGGGAGGGGGGTGGTCTCGCAGTCTGGGACCGCTCAGGGGATGTCCAACTGACGGCTTAGGCCCGCTCCCCGCAGTCGGACATCCTTAGCGCTGCTGCGGAGGCGGGCCGCTGCACTCTCAAGCTCTCCGCCCGGCTTCTGGCTGAGCAGTGCTCCCCCTGTGGGAGTGCACTGACTGCCAGGGGCAGCTCCTGTGTTGAGCATCTGCCCCCTGGTGGTCAGTGCGTGTCATAGCGACTTGTGGTTCCGCAGTTCGGCTGATTTGCATATTAGCCTTTTATCATATAGGATTTGTTCGGAGTTTATTCAAATTTCCAAAGATGATCCACACTGGATTATATTCATGCTCTGTGACTATATCATTTTTTATAACAAAAACAGCAGCAGCTGATAAGGTGGCCAGCTTTGTGGAGGACTCCGAATGTAGTGTCGTTAAAGGTCTTGTCGTGGGAGGGGGTGCAAGGTGGGTCAGTTTCTCCGGAGAAAGATCCTCCAGTGATGTGGGCTGAGGCTGGCGGGCCGGGGAGCAGGCTGGGGCTCTCGGTGAGCAGGCCTCCCCGTAACTGCCATGTTGGCTCTGCACCCACTTCCTCTGAGCCTGTCATTCCCCTGCCCAGAGTCCCCACAGGCCCCCCTTTGGAGATGGGGGTGTAGTCACCCAACTGCCCATTGAGGGGCTGCTTTACTGCTGGCACAAAAGGCCCAAATCTCCCTGCTTAACACAGCCCAGGTGCATTTCCAGGTGCCCAGGGCCATGTGACTTGGGGCACACGAGCTCTGCTCCACACAGTCATCCAGGGCTCCAGCGGCTCCCTTCCATCAGCTCAGGTGGGGTCCAGGGAAGAACAGGTGCTTGCTGTGAGCAGAGGATGGCTCTCCCCCGTGCACCCCAAACGGTGGTAATGAGGAGACGGAGAAAGGGGTGTGGTCAGGTGAGGAAGCCTGGTTGAGCCGCGTAAGGAAACTCCGGGCCTGTGTCCCACGGGGCCCCAGTCCTCCCTGGAAGAGCGGCCAAGAGCCAGGCCGGGGAGTGAAGGGACCGCTCCATCCCCCTCCATCATCAGAACGCAGTCCGTGCCCACTGGGCTGCAGGCGCCCTGGGCAGTGTGGCGTGTGCCAGGAGGAAAAGGAACAATGGCTCCTAGACTCCCCGCCCCCGCAGGGGGCCTGGAGGAGCCCGGGCAGCCGGGCACAGTGATGGCCCTTTAGGGGCCTCTCCAGCCCTGGGTGCAGGACCCACAGGGGAGTCCCAGCCCGCCGGGTGGCTGTCGGGTGGGGAGCCAGGCCCTGCCCAGTGTCCCCAGCAGAGCCCTGTCCCGCAGGTGCAGCCGCCGGCCGCCATGGGCAAGCAGAACAGCAAGCTGCGGCCCGAGGTGCTGCAGGACCTGCGGGAGAACACGGAGTTCACGGACCACGAGCTGCAGGAGTGGTACAAGGGCTTCCTCAAGGACTGCCCCACCGGCCACCTGACCGTGGAGGAGTTCAAGAAGATCTACGCCAACTTCTTCCCCTACGGCGACGCCTCCAAGTTCGCCGAGCACGTCTTCCGCACCTTCGACACCAACGGCGACGGCACCATCGACTTCCGGGAGTTCATCATCGCGCTGAGCGTCACCTCCCGGGGCAAGCTGGAGCAGAAGCTCAAGTGGGCCTTCAGCATGTACGACCTGGACGGCAACGGCTACATCAGCCGCAGCGAGATGCTGGAGATCGTGCAGGTGGGAGGGGCCTGGGGAGAGGCTGAGATGGTGCGGGTGGGAGGGGCCTGGGGAGAGGCTGGAGATCGTGCAGGTGGGAGGGGCCTGGGGAGATGCTGAGATGGTGCGGGTGGGAGGGGCCTAAGGGGAGATGCTGAGATGGTGCGGGTGGGAGGGGCCTAAGGGGAGATGCTGAGATGGTGCGGGTGGGAGGGGCCTAAGGGGAGATGCTGAGATGGTGCGGGTGGGAGGGGCCTAAGGGGAGAGGCTGAGATGGTGCAGGTGGGAGGGGCCTGGGGAGAGGCTGAGATGGTGCGGGTGGGAGGGGCCTAAGGGGAGATGCTGAGATGGTGCGGGTGGGAGGGGCCTGGGGAGAGGCTGGAGATCGTGCAGGTGGGAGGGGCCTGGGGAGATGCTGAGATGGTGCGGGTGGGAGGGGCCTAAGGGGAGATGCTGAGATGGTGCGGGTGGGAGGGGCCTAAGGGGAGATGCTGAGATGGTGCGGGTGGGAGGGGCCTAAGGGGAGATGCTGAGATGGTGCGGGTGGGAGGGGCCTAAGGGGAGATGCTGAGATGGTGCGGGTGGGAGGGGCCTAAGGGGAGATGCTGAGATGGTGCGGGTGGGAGGGGCCTAAGGGGAGATGCTGAGATGGTGCGGGTGGGAGGGGCCTAAGGGGAGATGCTGAGATGGTGCGGGTGGGAGGGGCCTAAGGGGAGATGCTGAGATGGTGCGGGTGGGAGGGGCCTAAGGGGAGATGCTGAGATGGTGCGGGTGGGAGGGGCCTGGGGGAGAGGCTGAGATGGTGCAGGTGGGAGGGGCCTGGGGAGAGGCTGAGGGTCCTCAACGCCAGGTCCACTGTCAGGCAGGGCTCTGTGTCCCCCCTTCCCTGCAGCGTGCAGGCATTTTTGTTTAAGGCTGTGGGTCCTTGCCCCGGTGACGGTGAGTCACATGCTGCCATCAGCTGGTCCCACGGCCCTCCGAGAGGGTCACTCCCTGCACGTCACACAGCTGAGGCTCGGAGGCCGTTTCCTGAGAATCAACAGCTGAGAGTGGAGTGATTCAGGGGACCCCAGACAGTTGTGAGTCCCGGTTTGAGGGGCCCCGGCAGCTGGCGGTGCCCCCAGGAACGTGCAGTGTGCGGTGGACAGAACATCAGCAGCGCCTGTGAGAGACCGCCCTGCCTTCGTGCTGTCGAGGGGCTCTGCAAGGCTGCTCGGAGGGAAGCCGAGTGTGCTCGCTTTCCGGGTGCCCAGCGAAGTGCAGGCACAGAGGGCCGCTGCTGCCACCCCCCCCCCCCATGCTATCCCCCCACTCCCGGCCGGCGGATTTGGGTCTAGATGTCCCCGAAGAGGTGCTCGCCACCCACTAGGGCCCTCAGGGCTCCGTGAGCAAAGGTGTGGGCACCCAGATCCCCTGTAGTTGGTTTGCACACGGAGCGCACAGCGCAGGCTCGGGGAACTGGCACAGAGCCCCACGCGTGCCCGTCCCTGGCATCGAGGCCCTTCACACACACACACACACACACACACACACACACACACACACACTGCCCGGCGGGACCCTGGGGCTGAGCCCTGGATGGCAATGCCTGAGGAGGGGCCCGCACCCTGCTGGCCACCGTGCACCCCTCCGCCAGCTGCCCCGCCGGGCTGGTCCTGTGCTTCTCCAGGGGTTCAGGGGCGCAGTCTTTATTCCGGACGGAGGCCCACCTCACCATGCGGTGCTCACAGCTGTGTGCAGCGAGGGGCCGGGGGGGGGGGGTCTGGCGGCCTGGTGAGCATCCCCCCCTCTCCGTGCGGGGGTGTGGGCTGGACGGAAGCTCACTCCTGCCCCGCCGCCCAGGAATGTTCCGGAATCTGAGCTCACGCCTCCATGTGCCCTTTGCAGGCTATTTACAAGATGGTGTCCTCGGTGATGAAGATGCCCGAGGACGAGTCCACTCCGGAGAAACGGACCGACAAGATCTTCAGGCAGATGGACACCAACAACGACGGTAGGGCGCCGGCCCCTCCCCCGCAGCGTGTCCCCCGGCACCCGCCCTCGGCTGGGCTGCGGGAGAGCCCGGGGCAGGGCAGGGCGGTGGGGCTGTGCCCTCCTGTCCTCCCACCTGTGGCTGCACCCGAGCCACGGTCTCCGAGCTTCTAAACTGGGGACACGAGCAGCCTTGTGGGCATGGCCTGGTGGAGGGGGCGCCTTCAGAACCCCTCAGCACATTCCGGGTGCCTATCGATGTGCAGGCACAGAGGGCCACGGAGTGGGCATGGCCCCTGAAAGCCCCACCCGCCAAGGAGGGCAACAGGCCAAGAGCCCGGGGCGGGCGTTAGCGAAGGGCCTGGGCACTCTCCAGGGAGGGTGCTGTTCCCTCCCTTCCAGCCTGCCCCAGTTCGTCTCCGAGGGGCCGGCCTGCCCCTGCCGGGGGCCCAGGAGGGGGCCTCTCCCTGGACAGGCAGGGTCCCTGCCCACCGCTGTACCTGTCACTGCAGCCAGCTCCGGCCTCCTGGCAGAAGCTCCCTAAGAACCCCTCCAGCGCCTCCTCCCCCTCCGTCCGCCAGCGGCCCTTGGAGATGGCTGTCCCCGGCCCCGCTTGGCACTGAAGGCCCTGAGGCGGGGAGGTTGGCGGCTGGCCACTCCTCAGCGCTGGGCACCGGCCGAGTTCCTACTGCCCCCCCTACCATGAACCTCCCTCTCCTCCCTCGACCCCCCCCAATCTCCTCCCCCTGGTGGCAGCAGAGCTCGGCACAGGCTCCGACAGTGTCTGCTTCAAACCCCGTCCTGCCCACGTCTGCACGGGCCAGGCTGCTGGGGAGGGCATGCGTGTCACCAGTCCCCACCACCCCAGGGGCAGATGGGCCAGAAGCAGACGGGTCTCCCAGCTGGTCCTGCCATCCCCCATGGGCAGTCACCCAGGGCCGGCCACCCCCCATGGGCAGTAACTGTGGGCCGGGCCGTCCCCGTGGGCAGTGACCCTGGGCCAGGCCGCCCCCTGTGGCAGTGACCCTGGGCTGGGCCGTCCCTGTGGGCATTCACCCTGGGCCGGGCCCTCCCCGTGGGCAGTCACCCTGGGCCGGGCCGTCCCCGTGGGCAGTGACCGTGGGCCGGGCCGTCCCCGTGGGCAGTCACCCTGGGCCGGGCCGTCCCCGTGGGCAGTGACCCTGGGCCGGGCCGTCCCCGTGGGCAGTGACCGTGGGCCGTCCCCGTGGGCAGTGACCCGGGCCGGCTGCTTCAGGCCCCCCAGCCCTGGCTGGGTTATGGGTTAGAGGCAGAGGCCGTGCTTTCTGGACAAGCCCTGGTGAAGGGGGCACCTCACCAGGTCAAGCGTGGGGTGACTCTTAAAGGATTGACACCGCCCACCGGCCACGCGTGTCGCCACACTGGGTGTGCCTTCAGCAGTGAGCAGGGAAAGCAAAAGGGTTTTCCTGAAAAGCCCACGAAGCAAGCGGGCACCGGGATGGCATCCGGCCGGCCTCACGAGGGCTCAGCCGGCCCAGGGGGCGGCTGAGGGGTCCCCGTGCTCCGGGGGGGGAAGCCCGCTGACTCCCGCCTCCCCCCCCCCAGGCAAGCTGTCCCTGGAGGAGTTCATCAAAGGTGCCAAGAGCGACCCGTCCATCGTGCGGCTGCTGCAGTGCGACCCCAGCAGCGCCAGCCAGTTCTGAGCGGCGCCGACGGCAGGAGCGCGGGCTTCTCGCCGGTTACGCTTTGCTCGCAGAAGCGGATGCCTCCTGCGTCGTCCCTGCTACCCCGGCCGGGCCAGGTGACCCCGCACTCACCGGTCCCCCTGCAGCCGCGCCCCCTCCGCCTGGCCTCCCCCCCTCCTGCCCGCGTCCAGGGCTCATGGGCCGCAGGGAGCCGGGACCCCGCCAGGACTCGGGGGCTCTGAAGGTGGCGCAGGCGGCGGCGTCTGTGGTTGCAGGGGATGGGGGGGACGGGAGCGGCGAGGAGGGCGGCCTCCCGTGCATGGCAGCACCCAGCCCGTCTTCTCAACCGAAGCCACGCCCCGTCCGTGTGCTGCGGTCGCCTCCCTGTCGTGTGTAAATTGCCCGTATTTTGATGTGAAGTGTCCCGTGTAGGTCCCGTATTTAATGCCTCCGATTGCCTCTGAAGCGTGGTTCCCTCGTGGCCTGTGATCCTCCCGAGCCGGTTCTCTTGTGGTATTCATGCCCAACCTGCCCGTGTCCGAGGACATGCATGCGCGTCCGCTGCGGGGAGGCCCCCCCAAGAATGCAGGGTCTGTGTAAGGGGTGTCTGTGGCCGGCCCGGCATTTCCTGTATTAAAATGATCAAATAAACAGCATCCTCCGAGTCCTGTGTTGGCCCCTGAGATCCCCAGCCCGAGCCCTGGTGCCCTGGGGAAGGGTGGGAAGGGTGGGGAAGGGTGAGGAAGGGTGGGGAAGGGTGGGGAAGGGTGGGCCCCGAGGCCCCGCCGCTTGTCACTGTCTCCAGATGGGCGCAGCCTGTTCTTCAGCGCCTGCCGGTGCCGAGAAGCACTGGTGGGAATAAGAGAGGACTGTCCTTGGCAGGTCTGTGGGGACACTGTCCTCCCCCCTCCCCCCCCCATGCTGTAATCAGCAAGGTGGCGTGAGCCCACCCAGAGGAGGAGGCCATTGCCTCCGGCACACACGCGTGGCCCGCAGCCCTGGCCGCCCGCGCACCTTCCCCAGCGTGGCTGGCCTGCTCCTGCGCACCTCACGAGTGACAAGGGCCTCGAGGTGCACAGAACCGGGAGGGAAGGGCCTGCCCCACAGACATCACCGACTCCAGCTGGGCCCTCCCCTGGGCTCACTCGATGGCAGAATCCGAACTGAGCCAGCCAGGCCCTCTGCGCCCCGGCAGCGCCCGGCCCCCCTTCCCCGGGCGTGTGCAGGTGTGTGCGGTGGGGGTGTCTGCGTGTTGGGAGGGACGGGAGACGTGGCGTGGCTGAGTGGGCGGCTGTGGGACGGGCCCCGTGCGAAGGGCGTCGGTCCTGTTTGGGGTGTTGCAGACGCACCTCCTGTGCAGAGAGTTGCCGTGGAGGGTCCGGGGCTCGTGGCCTGGGTCTGCGTGGGCAGGTGGGTGGCTCCTGGGGACGAGTGTGAGGCCGCGTTGAATGGCAGCCCTTGCAGCTCGTTCCCCGGTGGGTGGGGTGGGGGAACCCACGCCCCTGCCCCCAGCCATCAGCCGCCCGGGTTTGCCCCTGCCGTGGGCCCCGCCCTGCCCCTGGCCCCCACGGGGGCTGACCGCGGCCTCGAACTTCATCTCACCACATGCCAGGCCATTGCTTTTGCTTTTTAAAGTACTATTTTATCACTGAACTTATTGGGGTGGCGTGGGTTAATGAAATCCTACAGGTTTCCGGTCTGTGGTTCTGTAACCCATCATCTGTATATTGTGTTGTGTTCACCGCCCCAAGTCAAGTCTCTCTCCAGCACCATCTCTACCCCAGAGCCTCTTCTACCTCCCACCCCCACCCCCCCACTGCCCGTCCACACCAGGTCATTCCTAAGACTCCGAGCAGCGTCCCTTCCTCAGGGAGCTGTCCCCCGTCCTCCCGCGATACCCCTCCACCCCCAAGCCGCCCACGCGCTGCTCCGCAGGGCCAGGCCAGTAGAACCCGCTGCTCAGCGGTGAGTGAGTGAACGGACGGATGAGTCAGGGTGTGGCCCACCCAGCGTCCCTGCCTGGCAGCGCACCCACACGGGCCTGGCACACACGTCCCAGCTTGGCTCCGTGACCCTGGACAAGGCCCTCCCTGTCCCACTAGCCAGACAGGGACTCGGGGGCCCAGGGCACTGACCTGGGACTTGCATGTCAGCGGGCAGAGGGCTGCAGGGCTTTGGGGTGGCCCCTGCTCCTCTGGATGTGGGGTCAGAGCCGGGCCTGGGACCAGGCACCCTGTGGGGCAGCCCCAGTGTGAGAAGTGCTTGGATGGAGAGTGCAGAGATGGGAAGCAGGTGACACTGGTCATGGGGGGCGGACCTGGACCCTGGCCTCAGGGCCGGCTCCGTGGGTGGGGGATGGGAGGGTTGGGGGTGGGGGATGGGGGAGGACAGCACCCTCCGCTTCCCACAGCACCCACCTGCGTACGGCCAGGGCGGGGCGGCTGTGAGCAGAGCCCAGGCCTGCGGGCCCTGTGGGCACTTCAGGAGTTGAGTGGGGGCGTCACCCACGCCCGACAGGCAGGGGGCAGCAGGCACAGGCTGCAGGGCCCCAGGAGCTGTTCCCTGGGCCAGGCAGGAGGCCAGGGCTGGGCTGGGGGGGCTGGGCTGGAGGGCTCAGGAAGAGTTTTGGGGGAGCAGCCTGGTTTGGGGACAAGGCTGCTGGAGCCCCTTCCTCAAGCTCCGGATCTCCCTCTGAGCCAGGCCACACCCCTGTTCCCACAGCCCTGTCCCCATCGGCTCCGCCAGCGTTTGCTGAGTGACTGGGTGACCTGGGAACTGGGTGACCTGGGACCTGGGTCAGGGCCCCCACCTGCAGAGGAGCCTCGGGCGCTGGGTGCTGCTGCCCCCTGGTGGCTGTGGCCGGGAGGGCCTCCCGGGCTAGGATGTCTGCATCCCTAAGGCCTCCCAGAGCCTGGTGTTTGGTGAGTGACCCAGCACCCCGAATCTGAGGCGGGCGCCTGGTACCCTGCACTCAGAGGCCTGGCAGTAGGCGCCCAATTAAATTGAATTTCAGATAAACAACAAATGATCTAACAGTGTGCACATGTCTCATGCGGTATTTCACGTGCTCACTTGCTGTGTCTGGCAGCCCCACGTGTCAGCCATGGGGCTGAGCCTGCACAGCCTGGGGCCGGTCAGACGGTGGAGGGGCAGCTCCCAGGCGCCCCCAGGGCAAGGGCACACGGCCCGCTTGGTGGAGCCCCTCATGCCCAATGACGGACCCTGAGTCTAGCTCCGGGCCCCTGAGCTTGACCCTGCTCAGCCCTCAGCACCGAGACCACAGCCCGAGGAAGGTCACCTGGACTCAGGCTCCACCTCGGTGACCCCTGTGGCCAGAGGCACGGACTGTCCCGTCACGACCTGACCCACCTCATTCTGGAGTCAGGATGGAAAATCCTTCCATCGCCCAGGACAGCAGCAAGGATTCCAGGAACCCAGAGCGTCCCTGACTCCCGCTAATAACCCGCCAGGTGCATGCGTGCCAGCCTCCAGCTCGGGGGGTGGGACCGTGGGGGGCCTGGTCACTGCCAGGCTGGACTCAGCGGGGTCAGTGCAGCCGGAGCCCACGCATGGCCGCAGCTCACGGGGCCAACCCCACAGGGCTGGGAGCCACAGGTGCCCTGGCCATCCACTGCCGCCGCCCTGGCCTGGGATGAGGCTGGGGGACGGCAAGGACTGGAGCCCCGCCCCCACCGGGTGGGACGGAGAAAGGGGCTCAGTCCAGCCTAGGCTTTTCTTCTTCAGCAAGTGGCCAGGGCAGCGGGGCCTAGTTCCTCCCAGGCCCTCCTGACTGGCTGGCTTTACTCGAATCCCTTGGCCTCTTTGGCCTGCATCCCATCTGTGAAACAAGAGGCTGAGAGCCAGGCCGGCGGGGCTCAGTGCTTGAGCATCGGCCTGTGAACCAGGAGGTCACGGTTCCATGCCCAGTCAGGGCACAGGCCTGGGTTGCAGGCTTGACCCCCAGTAGGGGGCGTGCAGGAGGCAGCCGATCAGTCATTCCCTTTCATCGTCGATGTTTCTATGTCTCCCTCTCTCTTCCTCTCTGAAATCAATAAAAATGTATGTTTCTTAGAAGCGATGGATTTAGTCCTGGCTGGTTTGGCTCAGTGGATAGAGCCTCGGCCTGCAGACTGAAAGGTCCCAGGTTCGATTCCAGATCAGGGCACATGCCCAGGTTGCGGGCTCAATCCCCAGTAGGGGGCGTGCAGGAGGCAGCTGATCAGTGATTCTCTCTCATCATGGATGTCTCTATCTCTCTCTCCCTCCCCCTTCCTGTCTGAAATCAATAAAAATATATTTTAAAAAGAAAGAAAAATAATTTTAAAAAAATAGAAGCAATGGATCTGGCCCTGGCCAGTGTGGCTCAGTGGATAGAGCATTGGACTTCAGACCAAAGGGTCCGGGGTTCGATTCTGGTCAAGGGCATGTATCTTGGTTGCAGGCTCCTCCCTGGCCCAGGCCCTGGTTGGGGCGTGTGCAGGAGGCAAGCAACCGATGTGTTTCTCTCACATCGATGTTTCTGTCTGTCTTTCCCTCTCTCTAAAAATCAATGGGAAAGTATCCTCGGGTGAGGATTTAAAAGACAAGTGATGGGTTTAGGGGCCATAGGGCTGAGGGGTTAGGGCCTGACCGTTAGGCCATTGACCCACAGCAGGGGTCTGGGCTCTGAAGCCAGCTCCCCCTTGGCCAGCTTCCAGGTGGCTTCACTTGCGTGTGAGTTCGTCTGCCAGCCCGTGGGTTCTCCCTGCTCCGTGAAACGTGAGTTAGGCGCCTGCAGGGCTGCCGCGGGGTGGGCGAGCTCCCTGCGGAAAGGCTCCCGCTCAGGGCCCGGCCCCCGGTCCCCGAGCTCAGCAAGTTTCGGCTCACGTTACAATGACTCCCTAAAGCTCCTCTAACGTGGGTGTGTCCATTCCCACAGCCACAGGCCCCAGAGGGACCTGTCTTTACTGGGTCAGTTTCCTCTCCGCTGAGCTCTGGTCCCGTTGCCAGCAGAGAGCACCTGCATTTCCGTCTTTTCAGGTTGAAGCTCCAGCACTTCCCGCTCAGGCGGTGGCCTGGGCTGTGCCAGAGGCTGGGGGAGGGGCTGGTCCAGGCTGGCACCCAGGGGGTTCTGATTGCGGGGCCTGGCAGGGTCACCCTCCACTCTGGCTATGCCCTCCCCCCCCCCCCCCCCCCGCAAGGCTCCGCCACTCCCGGAGCATCACCATTACGTGGGAAGACGCAGGCATGTTTCAGTGAGGCAGGAGCCAACATTTAAATGCACAGTTGTCAGCCCTAGCCGGTGGGCTTGTGGATGGAAGGATCTCATTCTGGTCAAGGGTTGCAGGCTCCAACCCTACCTGCCCCCACCACAGGGCACATGCTGGAGGCAGCGAATCGCTCTCTTTCACATCGATGTTTCTGTCTGTCTGTCTCCCTTCCATTCTCTCTAAAAACCAATGGTGAACATATCCTTGGGTGAGGATTAACAACAAAATAGACAGCAGACACTGAGAGATCGTTGTCGGGAAACCCAAGGTCCTGGCAAGCGGCTAACGGAGCGTTCACGAACCAAAGTGGCCCCTCCACCGGTCTGAGTCACACTGCACACTCGGCATTTCGTCTTTGGCTCTTCCTAACTTACAAGTTAAAACTAGAGTTTACATTAAACTCTTTTTCGATAAAAACGCTCTTGTGGAAAATCCAGACATCGGCTCCGATGTTAGCAGCTGCTTACCGTTTCCAGCGCTTCTTACAGCTTCCCAGCCTGGTTCCGCGGAAGCTGGGCCGTGTTCACAGGTGTCTGCCATAAAACGGGTTACACGGTTTTACATTCACATTACACGCCATCTATTTATGGTAAGTTTGGGCAGCAATACGTGTCTCCCTCTCACACAGATGCCCTCACCTGCGCGTCACATGCACCTGAGATGGAGAGGGGGGTAAGAAATCAGGGAGAGCGCAACAGGTGTAAATGGCTGAGCAAACTGATCCGGCCACAGATCCTGTTTGAGGTGCCCATGGAGCAGACCTGCTGCTCCACAGCCCAGCAGAGGGAGGCCCGCCTCCGGGTGCGCAGGGCCCTGCCTCGGCGACTGCAGGGTCGGCACACCACACGCCTGGGGAGTTTTGGTAAGCCACCTGCAAATGGTGTTCTTTTCTTTTTAAAAATCTGAGCCCAAAGTGAGGAAACCACACCCACGGAAAAAACCGACATTGTAAGTCCATAGGAGCGCTGGGCCCACCGGGGGCGGAGAGCAAACAGGTGCTGCTTCCTTTCCTTACAGGGACACCAGTCAGTGGACAAGGGCCCGCGGCAGCCTCGCTGAGCCCAGACCCCAGCCAAACCCATGGGGAAGGGTGGGGGCAAGGAACATGGCCAGCGGCGAGTGAAGAAGCTGCTTTGTTCCTGCATGGCGGTGGGTGCGGTGCAGCTGCCTGTGCATGGGCTGTGGGTGCAGGTGCAGCCGCCTGTGCATGGCGGTGGGTGCGGGTGCAGCCGCCTGTGCATGGGCCGTGGGTGCAGGTGCAGCCGCCTGTGCATGGCGGTGGGTGCGGGTGCAGCCGCCTGTGCATGGCGGTGGGTGCGGGTGCAGCCGCCTGTGCAAGGCGGTGGGTGCGGGTGCAGCCGCCTGTGCATGGGCCATGGGTGCGGGTGCAGCCGCCTGTGCATGGGCCTGCTACTTTGGGGGATGCAGTGGTCAGAGAGGAAGGCAAAGATCTACAGCACAAAGTGCTGCTGGACTCAGTAAGTGGACTGCCAATGCTGCGCTCCGTTCCTGACTTGTAACCACGGCGCCCGCCCACGGAGTGCTGCCCGGGCAGGAAGGGAAGGCCCGGTCTGTGAGCAGGGCTTTGAGGCCTCGTGCTCCTCCCCTGGGCTCTGGCTGGGACGGGAGCAGGCCAATCCGTCACCAGGGGCTTTGGGCACCGCAGTCCCGGCACGTGGACCTCCGGGCGGGTAGAGCCACTAGGGCAGACGTGGTCTTGCCCATCCTTCCTATTCCCTCCAGCTGCCTGGGGCTGGACCCACTCCCTTCCAGAACCCGCAGCAAACTTCATGGACTTGACGCAGAAATGCCCACAACAGAAAAGCATGTCCAAGGAGCTTCACCAACTCAAGTCCTCTAGGGAGATGAGAACACGGATTCCCACGTGCAGAAGCACAGGCAAGGCGGGCGAGTGGACAGACACACGGAAGACCTCCCAGTGCCCAATTTCCAAGGTACTTTATTGGTCAAACAGGTCACAGCACTCAGCCTCGGCTGGTTCTGCCAACACACAAGCTACAAATGCTTGCCTGGCAGCTGAGGGGCGCTCTGCAGTAGCATGTTTGAGAATTGAATAAAAATCCATATAAAACAAATATTCAAATAGTTTCCATAGGAACACATAAGTGTGAGCCCGTCGCCTAGGCCTTCCACCTTGTTCCATCTGTGTCACCCCACTTACAAAGACATTTCAAACTAGCAATCATTAAGTTAAGTGGTCCCCCAATACTTAAGTCAAGCTACACTCGTGTCACAGCTACAGGAATGGCGTCTACACGTTAACTCGGGCTGACGCGCAGGCTGCTGGGAGGAGCTCCAGGCCGCTCTCCCAGGCGCAGGACACAGGCAGGGCGCCGGCCTCCTCCTCCACCTCGGGCGGGAAGTCGCGGTTCTGGACTTGCTGCATCAGTTGCCTGAGAGAGAGAGGGGCACATTGAGGAACCCGGGCCTCCCACACCGAGCAGCTCCCACTAACTTATTCATGAGCCCGCTTACTTCCTGTGACTGCCAGGAGGAAGCACCTCAGTATTTCTAAAGCTAGCATTTCTCCAGAACCATCTTTTGCGTACTAAGGAAACCATAGGTCGCATGCGCTCATTAAAATATTCCCGCCACACAGAAACAGCTCAACCAGCCGTTTCTAAAGTGGTTATGGATCAGGGAGACTCTTGACACAGAAATGCCCGGCAGAAAGTGTGTCCAAGGAGTTTCACCGACTCCAGTCCCCTGGGGAAATGAAAACCGATTCCCACGTGTAGAAACACAGCTATTGGAGACTTTCCCACCCATGTGTATTCTCCAAGTTTTCCAGAGCATCTATTCCAGAGCATCTCCCTCAACGGGAGAAAATAAACTTAAAAACGCTCTGTTTAATCAAGCAACATCATTGCTCTCAATTAGAGTAAGATAAGAGCCTAAATCGAAGAAGGTATCTATTCCCTTTCCCCCCTAAAAAGTACATTTACTAAAGCCGGGGACACCAAAACCAGAAGGGCTAGGACAAGAAGGGCTTAGAACAGAAGCAGCAACGGGAGGGGGACCAGGCGGGGCTGAGAGGCAGAAAGAGGGCCTTGGAGACAGGCTCGGGTTAGCCCAGCACGAGCTGCCCCTGCTGCCCTGCTTCTAAGTCCTGTGGGAGCCCTTCGCCTTTAGCTGCATGCCTGAGGGGAAGAGGGGGAGAGACAGGTGGGGGCTCCTGGAGGGAGCGCCCCAAGGTCTCGCTTATCAGGCCCACACACACGCACTGGCACTAACCATGTGGGCCCTGACATCACGTAGTAGATCGTCGGCCTCTGGAACCCATTGAAAGTAGAAGCGGCAGCCACGGTGTAAGCACCCATGTTTTCAAAGAGCATCCAGTCCCCCACGTGCATCTCGGGCAGGCCGCAGCGCTCCACGATGCGATCGAGGCCGTCACAGGTCGGGCCCCAGATGCTGGAGCAGTAGTACTTCTCATCTGGTTTGGGCCTCTGCATTTGAGAGAGAAACGCACCTCGTTACGCTCACCATGACGATCGTCTTCCCTCGCACACACAGCACGCCGATCGGAGGTACCTTCTGCAGAAGGGGCTTCACGTGCGCATGATCGTAGAGGATGCAGTTAAAGGACCCATATACTCCATCGTTCACGTAATACATGAAGGTCTTCTCGCTCGACTCATCTTCATCATCAGAGCCCGTTTGTTCCTTTAAGACCAGCTTTTTGGCAATGATATTAACTGCAAGCGTGAAAGCTGATGCCACGTAGTATCTGCCCGGCTCAGCTATGAGTGTCACTCCCGAGTCTGATGGAAAGTACTTGTCCAGGGCTGGGTTGATTACACTGGTGATCTACGGAGACAGACACAGACAAGAGCAGTCAGCCATCAGGGGAACCAGGCGGTGGAGAGAGCAGTGCTGTGATGTGATAGGAAACGTTGGCACAGCCTCAGCAGAGGTTGTCACCAGGCAACAGCAAAAAATAAACACTGCCCCTCAAAACCAGCCTGTGTACCCCATGGTTTCACTTGGATTCCCCTCCTGACCCTTCTATCCTCTAAAACGTTATAGGGACGATTTTATCAAACGATAAACAAATGTATTACTACTTACTGAGGGATCAGAATGCCCCCAAATATTTTTATCTAGCAAATACATGCCAACAGGATAAAACTCTATTCTGTCAACCTCACAGAATTTGAACAAATAACAATGTGGACATTTTATAAACTTCAACACCATTTAATGGGGCTTAACTTCCTAAGTGACTAGACACTTAATGTTTTAACGAGGAGATACGAGTTCTAGCAAAGCACATTTGGTATAGAGATGAGCAGCAGGTCCCCCAATTATGTCGCCTTGTTCGAATGCTGTCCTTTTGCTGAAACACGGATGAGCAGCCATAGGAACTGAACCCTCAGGCATATCAATTCGCCAAGGATAAAGCAATTTTTTGTTCCAAGTCGTCTCATTTAAAGTCACAGAACCTATTGATGACGTGAGCACCTGCTGTACTGAAGTCGGTGTTCTCTCATCACCACAGCACCATTTCTTACTTGTTTCCCAAGACATTGTAGAAAAGGACTCACGTTTTAGAAAACCAAAGAGAATATATTAAGTACAATTTTAAATAGCACAAAAGTCGCTCAGGACATTTCTTTCCATGTTAGTCCCTCTGGTTATCAGCTAAAACACGTAGGTTGTAAAGTACTCCACTAGGGGACTCGCTAAAGCAGCTACCGCATGTCAGTTTTGCTAGGAATTACCTCCTCAAATTTAAGCTTTGCATCCTCAGACCCAGGAAAGCCACCGCCGATGTCCAGCAGGTCCATGTTGAAGCCAACCTCGGCCTAGAGGCAAGAAAATGGGGTCAAACAGCGAGAGGTGAACCGGCCACGAAGACTGGAGGCGGCTGGAGCCTCTGCAGTGAGGACCCTACCAAGGCCGATTCCAGAACCGAGCCTCGCCCTGCGGCCCCGCCCGCTGCACACAGAGGTCCCTATACTCACCCCCATGTCGAAGACACAGCGGGCATCGGAGATGGCCTGCACAAAGGTCTCGGGGTCAGTACAGCCACTGCCCACGTGAAAGCTGGGGCGAGAAAGGGAAGATGCTCTGTGTCATCTCTGCAGGTAACTGTTCGCAGCGGGCAGACTGTCACACGCGCACTGTCTATCGTTATCTTAGCCTCTAACCCCACGCTCTCACCTCACACCCACGACATCGATGTTCAGCTCCTTGGCCCGTTCCAGGAGAAGCCTGCTGGTCTTGAGCGTGGCACCAAATTTAACACTGAGACGACACACTGCTTTGGAGTCATCAGTGGCAATCCGCAAAACCAGCCTAGAAGCAAGAGGGGCACCGGCTCTACAGGGCAGCCATGCACATGCTAACCAGACAGTCTCCTCGGCTCTGGTCCTCTGGGGTGACCTACACGGCTTTCTTAACCAAGAGGGTGTAAGCCGTTTCCCATGCGGCCTCTGCCCCAGCCCGGGTAACTCCCTGGAGTGCAAACCCAGCACCTGGACACCCGAGCCTGTTCGACAACACGCAGACCCCACCTCCCACCCCGGCCTCTGGTGGAGGAACTCACTTTGCCTTCGGATGTGCCCTGGCAACCTTCATCAGCTCGACTTCGCTATCGAAAGTCATCATCTGGACTCCGTTGCTGGCGGCGTATTTAATCTGGGACACTTGTTTACAAGGGTTTGCATAGATGATCCTCTCTGGAGGCACCCCGAGACTCTGCACCAACTGTATCTCCGTCTGAAAAAGAAGAGATGCTGCACTGTACATACGTAGGCAATAGTGCAGGAAACAGACACATGGGGAGTTGTCCCATCACGCCCCGACCCCCATCTACTGCCCAGGAAACAACGCAGCCGCGCCTCGCTCACCTTGCTGGCACAGTCAAAGCCCGTCCCGATGGCAGCCAGGGTCTTCACGATGGTCCTGCTGTCATTGCACTTGACTGCATAGAAGGGGGTGACCCGCGGAAGAGCTCTGAGCCACCGCAGGTGTTTCTTTAGAATGTCTCCCAAGTCCGCGACATAGAAGGCATCCTTATCGTCCTACAGGAGTGGGCACAGAGCTTGTTAGCTGTAAACAGTGTCACCCGGCCTCCCATCTCTCCCACACCCTCAATTCTCTCACCGACATGAGTATCGCCGTTATTCTGGACGATCCGCAGCCAATTAAACTCTCAAGTCCCCAACAAGACACTAAGTGCCATCCTACTTCCTCAGACCCCACGGAAGTCTCCCCCGCCCCCTCCCCGGCGACGCTGCCAGCATGGGCTCCGTACACTTACTGAGGAAGAGACTTCGTTAATTTTCTGGTCCAGGATGTCCTTGGCGGTAAAGCCCTCATCAAGGAAATGGCAGTCAAGCTCGTCATTACCACCGATGTTCATGGTTTCTGGATGCTCCGAAATGCTACGCACTGCGAAAGGGTGGAGACATTCGCTCACTAAATTACACTAAATACTTAGTCATTCTGAACAAGACCAACGTGCAACAGCCAAGAATACTTACAAGGAAAACGAAGAGACGGGACTCAGGAAATTACTGCCGGCTCTTCAGACGCGGCTCACCAGGAACTCCCAGTCCACGGGAGACGGGTCCTCTCCGTGCAGCCGCGGGGATCCTGGTAACACAGATGTGCTGCCCCTTAGGACACATCACGTGGACACACCAGGTGCTAAGAGCGCCCACGCAGGAAGCAGGGCTGCTCAGACACCTCACAGCTTCCTCTCTGGGTGTGGGAACCCGATTACTCCGGGGTGTCAGTTATGAACCCACAAACCTCCAGCATCTGAGGACACCAGACTCAACACCTCAGATTATTTTTAAGCAGCACTGAAATCCCATTCAATAAACACTTTCTACAGAATCATAGCATGGAAACATCTAGGGCTCAACTTACAGAGTGCGCTCAAGTCTCGTGGAAATTTTATGAGCTAATCTTATTTGCAGGATGGGCATGTATTTTTAAAAACTGCATCTTCAAATCAACATAATGTATCACAGTGGCTGTATCTGATCAGAAAAATCAGTACTCTAAGACTAGTGCTGCCTACTAAATTAGCAATTCTGGGAATCCCCACAGGCACTCTAATATCTGCAATATTTGCTTAAGTAAGCAAGCAAGCATAAATGACTTATGGGTAAGCAAAAAGCTGGTAACAATCAGAGCCACTGTCCTTGGAGTTCATAAACTATGACCGTGGTGAAGGACACTTGTCTTAAAGTTACTTATTTAAACCGACTCACTTCCTGCCAGGTAAAGCCTGCTTCCCCTGTGCAACCTGCTTCAGTGCCTGCAGCCTATGGGCAGAGGCCGGGCAATGGTTCGAGGCCGCAGCTTGCTCTGGCACGGGGCATATGAGAGACCCAGGGGGACGGGCCTGCCATCCATCCAAAGCCGTGCCCGGCAGAGCTGGTTCAGCTCTCCACCGACCGTGCCTGTTGGGCATTGTCCACCTCCCATCTCACCCCTCAGGCAGCGCAACGGACTGAGGCCAGCAAATGCCTCCCGCCCACTAGTGTATAAAGGACATCAGGGGCGCGCCCTGGCCGGTGTGGCTCAGCGGATACAGCGTCCGCCTTGGGACTGAGGGGTCCCGGGTTCGATTCCGGCCGAGGGCACATGCCCAGGGTGAGAGCTCGATCCCCAGTAGGGGGCGTGCAGGAGGCAGCCGATCAATGAGTCTCTCTCATCATTGATGTTTCTCTCTCCCTTCCTCTCTGAAATCAATAAAGAAATACATATATATATTTAAAGAAAGAACATCAGGGGCGGAAGCGGTGACGGCTTGGGTTAACTAGGGTCTCGTTAACCATCTATCTGTCCTCAAGGCAATGCTCAGGCTTAAACCTGGGGCGTTTTTCTCTGAAGCATATCGCTGCTCTCCCGTCTCTTTTGAGGCTCCGAGTACCTGGCCATAGGGAAGTCTAAGAACCAGGAACGCCTCCAGGAGTTAGTTCCCTAAAAGGACGCCCCATTAGCACCAGGAGGCACCTTCCTGCCAGGAGAGCCGTGGCGGCCGAGTGGCTCGTGTTATGAGAGAGGGGCCGATTCCAACAGAAACGGAAAACGTTAGCCCGGCCAGCTAACTGCCGCCGGTCTCCGGTTTGGATCGAGTCCACACCTTCTTTGTTCTCCCCACATTGCTAAGAGGTTTTGCTCCCCCGCTTGCACCCATTACTGAGGCTTCTCCAACGCAATCGGCCTTTTCCGAAGGCCTCGGGGTGGGCTCCCACGTCCAACCTGCGCCTGAACTGGCACCTGCACGCTCGGGCTTCTCTTGAATCCCTAAGTCACTCCCGACTCCTTAAACGGACCTTCCGGGCCGGGCTGGCCGGCACCGATCCTCGGCCAACTCCGGCTCTCTCGGCCCCGGCAGCCCTCGGCGTTCTCTACCGGGTCCTCTGCTCTGTCCAGAGAAACACACCGACCAACCGCGCAAAAAACCACCTAAAGCCAAAGTCGAACGCACGGCAGAACGGCAGCCCGGTCTCCGCAGCGGCGAGCGGGCGGCGCGGGCGCTCCCACCTGCACCTGCCGCCCGGCGGGCCACGTGGGTTTAGAAAAGGAAAACAGCGGTTGAAGGGACCAACGGGCCTCCCAACAGCTTCCGGCTCAGAACCCCACGTCCCTGGTGCCCGAGAGGCGAGGCGGGGCCCCGCAGCCCGGCTGCCCGAGGCGGGACGCCCAGGCCGGGAAGGCCGCGGGGAGGGCTCGGGCCGGCACGCGTCACCGGGAACCCGGGCCCGCGGGCACCGCTCCACAAGGTCAGGGGCCGGCGGCCGGCTCCGCGACCACGTGTCCCTCGCAGGTCCGGGCGTGGGTCTGTCCCGGCCTCCGGCCCGGCGCGCAGGGACACGTGGCCGCGCCCGCCCCCCGGAGCCCCTCTCACCTCGGAGCGCCGGACGCCTCACGCCGACCCCATGGAGCCGCCGCCGAGCGCGCAGGACCGCCGGCCGCCCCCGTCAGCCGCCCGCCCGGCCGCCCGCCGCCTCGCTCCCTCCCGCGGAGACCGCCGGCCCGAGTGGCGCCGGAGCGCTGGCAGAGGGGCGACGGCGGCGGCGGAGGCTGAGGGGACTGACAAAGCCCGACGCGCCGCTGCTCCGCTACTTATAGCGCCGCGCGTGTCGTCATGGAGACGCACCAGCTCAAACCAGCCGCGATCGGTTCCGTCCGGACGCCCTCCCAGGGAGGGGGCGGAGCGCGGCGGCGGCGGCCAACCGGGGCCTGGAGGATGGGCGGGGGGCGGGGGGCGCGGGCGGCTAAACGTCAGCGCCGCCCAGGGCCGCCCGGTCCGCCCCCGGCCTCGCGCCGCTCTGGGCCCTGAGGCAGGTCCGCGCACGCGCACGCCCCCGCAGGCCCCGCCCCCGCCGGCGGCCTCGGGCCATCTGCCAGGTCTGCGCACGCGCACGCCTCCGCAGGCCCCGCCCCCGCCGGCAGCCTCGCTCTCTCTCGCCCTGCGATCCTGAGGCAGGTCCGCGCACGCGCAGAGAACCGCAGGCACCCCGCGGGCGCTCCCTCCGTCCGTGCGGGGTGCTGAGTACCCGCCGCTCGCTGGACCTTCAGCCTTGGGCCAGAAGCCGCCGCCGACTTCCAGCACCCGCGCCACGCAAAACTGTCCTTCCACTTGGCATTAAGAGCCCCCGGCCTTTGGGCAGAGAAAGGAAATCGGACGCGAGCGGGCCACGTGGACCCCGCCACCTCCATTCCGGTGGAAGGGGCCTGGCAAGGATTCGGCCGCCGCTGTCGCCACCAGAAGGGGCAGGCCAACAGCAGGGGACACGCGAAGTACACTCTGGGCTTCGTCCAGCCCGAGACGGGGCCAGGCGTCCGGAGAAGGGGTGGGAGGTAAAGGGTCCGCAGGCCACCAGGGGCGCCACTGCCCTCTGCCCGCGGACGGCGCGGTGGCTGGCCGCGTGGACAGTTACCTAAGTGCCGGCACCCCAATGCCTAGCAGTGAGCGCACGTGGCAGAGGCCTGGTAGGAAATGACTGGAGCCAGTGCCGCCAGAGTTAGCACCATAGTCTCAGGGTCGGGGCGGGTCTTGCTAAATGTTAAAATGTAGCACCGTGTCGTGCAGATGAGCCTTAAACTGGGTCAGCTTGACCGGAACCCAACAGGGTCAAGTGTTGCCAACTGCAAAGAAGACATCAACAGGCAATAGACCAAATGGCATATACAGGGTGTCCCTCCGAAAAACGTATAGACACGCTTTGAATAATTATAAAGGCAGTGTTTCTTAAAAGACATTTCATTTTCAAAATTCATCCATCAGCTGTTACAGTGTGCATACATTTTGGGGGGGGGGGGCACCCTGTATAAGCAGTGGCCAAGCCTCCCTTTGGGGAGGCAGAGTGTAGGACATGAGCATCAGTGATGGGCTGCCTCCTGCACGCCCCACACTGGGGATCGAGCCCGCAACCAGGGCATGTGCCCTGACTGGGAATGGAACCGTGACCTCCTGGTTCACAGGTTGATGCTCAACCCCTGAGCCACGCTGGGCCGTGGAAGTTCTTTTTTGTTTTAAAAAAAAGTCTTTATTGTTGAGAGTATTACATATGTCCCTCCACCCCCACCCCTACCCCACCCTCTATTAACGCCATAGTTCAGTTCTTGATTCAGGACCCAGGTGGTCTGTCTGCCCCTAACCTCAGACATGCAAACTCCTGCCCGCTGGCTGCACTTTGCTCCGCGGAGGCCAGGCTGTGCCCAGATGGTGCGTCTGACTCAGAAGGGAAACGGAGGCAAGGGAAGGAGGGAATGCTGCTCCCCGAAGGCTGGCCCTGCCGCGGCAGGCAGACTCTCAGAGGCCTTGGCCTTGGGCTGAGTCATGAAGTCGGCCACTAACCGGGGTTTGAGAACGGAAAGCCGTGGTGACCAAGCCTGGCCTCACGCAGGTGCACCGGTGGGCCTTTCTGCGTATCGTCAGCAGACTGTCCTCCCCAACTGCTCTCTCCTCCAAAAGGAAGCAGCAGGTCCCTGTAAACTGTGAGGCCTCCTACCACCCAGAAGTTGCCCTGACGTGGAGATACGCTTTTTGTTTTGTTTTATTGGTTTTGTTAATCGTCACCCGAGGAGATGTTTCCCATTGATATTTAGAGAGAGCGGCAGGGAGGGAGGGTGAGAGAGAGAGAGAAAACTTCCATGTGAATTGGTTGTCTCCCACATGTGCCCCCACCGGGCCAGGGGTCAAACCTGAGACCCTTCAGTACACAGGCTGACGCTCTAACCACTGGGAGACACTGGCCAGGGCTGGAGATGACATGTTACGTGCGCTGCAGGAGTGAAGGAAGTGAGCAAAACCGTCAAAAAGCACATGAACCTTGCCAGTGGGACCTGCATCCTCAGTCACCCCACCTCAGTTCTGGGACCAGCTGCTCCCGGCAACGGCCCCCCAAGAAGCCCGGGCTCCCTTCCCCTGCCTGGGTCTCGGGATCTTTCTGCGCGATGCTCTCACGCCTGATTGGACTGTTTGAAAACAGAGGCTCTGGCCGGCTGATCTCAGAATCTGACTTGTTCACAAAGAGAGCTCTGACCACATTTTAACCAAAAATCAGGTCACGCATCTAATGAAGAAGGTGTTTTTTCTTAACGTATTTACACGAAAGGGCTTATAAAGGTATATGGTGATTACAAACTTAAGGAGTCATATTTGCTGGAAAGAAATAGCAAGCATTTATGTGTCCATGTATTCTGGATACTGGAATATTCAACACTGAGAACTTTCTGGAAAATGGGTTTTTGTTCTGTCTGTGGTCCTGTTCTGCACCAAATGTCTTCCCAAGCCCTAGCCAGTGTGGCTCAGTGGGTAGAGCGCAGGCCTGCAGGCTGAAGGGTCCCGGGTTGGAGTCCAATAAAGGCTCCTACCTCAGTACAGGCTGGTTCCCGGGCCCCAGCTGGGCACAGGCAACCAACCCACGTGTCTCCCTCACATTGATGTTTCTCTCTCTCTCCCCCTCCCTTCCACTCTCTCTAAAAATCAATGGGAAAATATCCTCGGTGAGGATGAACAAAACAAAACAATTCCTTCCCAGAAGCACGGTAAGAGTTGGGCGGGAAGGGATTAACCAAAGAACTGACATGCATATGTGCATAACCCATGAACACAGACAGTAGTGTGGTGAAGGCCTGGGCAGGCTAGAAGGGGTCAATGGGGGGAAGGGAGGAAAGGGGACATATGTGATACTTCCAACATGAAGATACTTTAAAAAGATAACTATGGATGCCCTGGCCGATGTGGCTCAGTGGCTCGAGCGTCGGCCTGCGGACCCAAGGGTCCCGGGTTCGATTCCGGTCAAGGGCACGCCCCTCGGTTGCAGGCTCCTCCCCGGCCGGGGCCCTGGTCAGGCTCGTGCAGGAGGCACCCCATCGATGTTTCTCTCACCGCTCTGTCTTTCCCTCTCTCTTCCACTCCCTAAAAATCAGTGGGAACATAGTCTCGGGTGAGGCTTAACAAAAATCCTGTTGACTGTGGGGAGTGGCTCACGAGACCCAGCCACCTGGGGACCTGGGTGGTCAGGACCTCTCCTGCCGGAACTCAGGACACCTGGTTACTACAGGCAGCAGGCATGGGACGCTCTGGTCACGTGTGGATGTTCGACCGAAAAAATAGTGTTTCAAAGCTCAGTCGCTCTCCCACGCTCCAGCCTTGGACTGCTTTGGGCGTTTCCAAAGAATCCAGTCCACCCTGTAAGGCGGACCCTGAGCCGTGTTTGCCGACATGCAAACCAGGAGCCCCGGGCGCGGAGAGTTTCCAGGGAGGTCCTCGGCTCTGAGCAACACGGGCGTCATCAGAAACGCGTCATCAGGGGTGTGGAGCGCCCCGAAAGGGCCTGCTGGAACCCCATCGCCCAGGGCTCATAGAAGTCCCCGCACCACTGCCCCACCCGCCTCGCCCCCGCCCTGTGCGGCTCTGGGAAGGGGCTGGGACCGGGGCCTCCCTGTGGCGGGTCGCTGGCCACACAGCACACGGCAGAGCAGAGGCGGCCTCTGTCCTGAGACAGATGGGCCGAGGGTTTCGGCGGGGCCTTCGCCCCCAGCTGCCTTCTCACTGGACTGAAACCAGTGCCAGCGTGTGCGGGGCCAGCGTTCAGACACGCCACCCTCCTCACGCGGGGGCCGGCGGCAGGAAAGGAGGTTCCGATCCGACTCCGTCGCTCACGTTAAACCTTCCCTGTGGCCCTTGGACCACAGGAGAAAGTCCAGACGCCTTAGCCTGGCCCCCAGGGCTGCTCGGTCTGCCTGCTCACCACCCCAGCCCACCCTGCCCACTGCCATCACAGCAGGGTTACCCAGCCGCCACCTTGGGCCGCGCCCCTCCTCTCCCCTCCGTCTCCCTGTGAGGTCAAGACCGCGGTTCCCTGATGTTCACACGCCCAGTGTCTGGCCCCGGGCCGGCGCAATCAATACCGTCCAGTTGAAACCAGTCCTGACAACCCTGTGGCCGGCTGCCACGTGACTGGTTCTCCCGTGTGCCACCTGAAGTACAGGGACAGCCAGGCGTGCGGCTCCACCTGGGAACCAGGAGGTCAGGGTTCGATTCCCGCTCAGGGTGCACACCCAGATTGTGGGCTCGATCCCCAGTGTGGGGCGTGCAGGAGGCGGCCGATCCGTGATTCTCTCTCATCATGGATGTGTCTCTCTCTCTCTCTCTCTCTCTCTCTCTCTCTCTCTCCATGAAATAAATTTAAAAAGTAAAATTAAAGGGACAAAATATTCTAAATGTTCTTCCTTTGGTCATCGATTTCATTCAACACGTTTATATTGAGTGTCGCCCGCGTGCCAGTTCCAGGCTGGGCGAAAGGACCCCGCTGGCTGCCTCTGGGCGCTGGGGGACCCGCAGGGAACCCGTGAGGCCCAGGGAAGCCCCACCTTCCAGCAGACGCGTACGGGAAACAGGGCCTCTGTTTTATTTCCTCCTGGCTCCGGGTGGCCGCCTCTGACCCGGCATGTCGCAGCACCTCTGCTGGGTTTGCTGCTGCCCCGTTTTTGCTGGAGCCCCACCCTAGCGGGCCCCACCTTCGGGAAGCCCCAGATTTGCAAGCGCTGGGAAACAGCACACGGCGGGTGGGCCTTGCACAGCCAGGCTTCTGGGAGGTGTGTGCCCTGCCCGGGTGGCGTGAGCCCCGCATTCCCGCTGCGTCCGAAGGGCCTGCAGTGAGGTCACGCTGGGCGGAGCCACAGGGGCCTGGGCACGGGGCAGCTGGGCTCCGAGAGGCTGGAGGGGATGCTCGTGGTCTCCCTGCAAACGTGAGCGCCGGGCCGGCCGGGCCCTCCGGCTGCCAAGGAGAGGAGCTCACGGTCCAGACGGCGCTGAGCCCAGTCCTGGGCTCCGGTGTGTTCTGTCACCAGGACAGTGACCGCGCAGGTGCCGCCGTGGCCCAGGAGCTCCACTCGGCGATGAGCAATAGCTCCTGGAGAAGCCTGGGCTGGGAAGGCTTGTGCAGGGCGAGGGTGAGTGGGGCGGGCCAGGCACCAGGGCAAGCACAAGCTGGACATCATATGTCCAGCTCAGAGGGGAGAGGCCGAGGGGTCCCCCTGGGGCAGCACCCAGCCCCGCGGGTCACTCCTCTGTTGTGCAGACAATCAGCTCGCCTCAACCTGCATTGCCATCAGCCCGACCAGATCCTGGCTGACAACAGCCCCGGAACCCTCAGGAGGCGGTCAGCCATGCGGACGCCGGCATGCCCTGCCTGTGTCCCTCCGGCCTGAGCAGGCAGCTGGGGGGAGGGGGGAGTTGAACACGGGAGCCGGTGACAGGATGACAACATGTCACCACTCAGGAAGCGGTGGCCACTCACAGGGAGGGGCCTGAGAGGGAGCGAGGGTCCGCAGAGGTGCGGTCAGCGGGGCTGTCCAGTGGGCACCACCACAGAGAGGCGCTGATGGAGTGGGGGGAGGGGGGGACTGGCACCGCACAGAGGGAGCAGCCACGCGGGACAGCGCCTCCCAGCCTCCAGGCTTCCGCCAGAGCCGAACCTGTTGGCCAGGGAGCTGGTGGTGTGCGGTTCAGGGCCAGCACGCAGAAGGATTGGAACCCAGGAGAAATCCCACAGGGAACTCACGTCCCCCGGCCCGTGGGAACCGGGGGCCACGGTGGAGCTGGGAGTCCTCCAGGGGAAGCGAGGTGCGGGATCTGACGCTCCTGCGTGGGCAAGCCGCAGGGGGTGGGCTCCACGGATGTTATCAACACGCACGCACACCCTCAGCGGTTGTTGGGGACAAAGGGACTTGGCAGGGGAGCGTGTTGTCAGAGACGATAGCTGAGAGCTGATGGGCACCGTGAGAAGAGCCCGCAGAGCAGCGTGCAGTGGGTTGTACCGGGTTTTCTAAATCACCCACAGGGTGTACAGGCCCCATGCCCACTTTGTGCCCCATCCTCCTTAGCCTGCAGCACCTGGGGGGCGCCAGGGAGCGCCCGTGCCAGCCAGCCGCACACCCTGTCTGCCTCTGGCAGCCCGGGCACCTAACCGTTACTTTGTCGGGTTGTTGGGCAGAGGGCTGCATAGGCTTATCGACTGGGATGGCAGCTCTAAAGGGGCTCACAGTGTGTCTCTCCTCTGGCCCCGGCTGGGTGGCTCGGTTGGTTGGAGCATCATCCTGTCCACCAAGCGGCTGCAGGTTCAATTCCCAGCCGGGCACCTGCCCGGGTTCTGGCTTCAATCCCCTGATGTGGCTTGTGCAGGAGGCAATAGATGGCTGCTTTGTTCTTTTTATGTTCTCTCCTGTTCTCTCTCTCTCTCTCTCAAAATCAATAACAATATATGTATGCCCTCAGGTGAGGATTACAAAAACAAACAGAAACCTTGTCAGTGCTTGTATCTGCCTCTGCATCTCTGGAACACCTCAACCTTCGATGCTGCTTTATTTTATTTTTCAGCTTCACGGAGTCTCTTAGTAAATTCACAACACGAGCCATAAAGATGGAATTCAGAACGGTCTCTTAAACTTTGTGGGAGACTCACCTCCTCCCTCAGCCCCTTATTAAAGGTAACAGATGAGATACAAGCAAATATACGGAAGTATTATCATGGAAACAACCGGAGCGGTATTAAGGGAAGGGTGGCTATGGAGGCCTCAGCCGACGTCGTTAGGTACTGCTTCTAACATGTTGTTACAGTGACGGGTAAATGGGGACCGCACCGGAAAACACGGCTCCCGTCTGTATAAAATCACATCCATGTACTCGGCCATCCTTCTTGAAAATGGATGAGATTTTTGGGGAGAAGGGAAACATAGGAATATACTTTTAAAAATCTTTCTTGTTGAAAGTATTACATGTGTCCCCTTTTCCCCTCAATTGACCCCCTCTGGCCGCCCCCGCCCCCCTCCCCAGGCCTTCACCACTGTATTGTCCGTGTCCATAGGCTGTTAATCCTCATCTTGGGATCGCATTGATTTTTAGAGAGAGTGGAAGGGAGGAAAGGAGCACAGGAGAGAGAGAGAGAGACAGACAGACAGAGAGAGAGGGGAGAAACACTGACGTGAGAGAGATACATTGATTGGTTGCCTCCTGCACATGCCCTGACCCTGAGCGGGCCAGGGATTGAACCTGCAACACAGGTATGTGCCCTTGACCGAGAATCGAACCCTCAACCCTTTGCTGTGTGGGCTGATGCTCTAACCGCTGACCCACAGCAGCTGGTGACTATATTTTTGCTGCTCAGGATGGCACTACTGTGTGGCTCCCGAGCCCCTGACATGTGGCGGGAGTGACGGAGAAACCGCATCTGTCCTTGCATGTAACTTTCACTCCGTGGCAGCTCAAGCAGCCACGCGGGCTGGTGGTTACCGCACCGGACGCTGCAGCGCTCAGTCCCAGCCGGAAACGCTGGTGTCGGGTGCGCACACAACATACCCAGCGGCACTTGCATTTTGGAGGCCCCTGAGCTCGCCAGGGCCACGTCCCCGGTTCCCTTCAGGACGTCCCGGGAAGTCCGGGAACTCGGCCTCAGAGCAGGTGGGGACCCTCGGTCCGGCCTCGGAAGAAAGCGCCCAGCGAGGTGCCATAAATTACCGGTCTGAGCGCCACCCGCGACATAATTTTAACTTTAAAACCACTTTTTCATGCTGCCGGACAAAAGCAATTCTTCCTGCTCGTAAAACCAACCCCCTCATTACGCTAAATGGACTCCACCGCATTAGCTCTTCCCGCCGCACGCCGACGGCAGGGAGGCTCCGGGAAGGTGCTGGGCCCCGGGCTGCGCGCCACGGTCCCACCTCCGCGGAGTCACACGCGGACAACTCCCGGTGACATCACTGGACGCAGCGCACAGAGCGGCCTTGTGGCCGCAGACCGCGGGCGAGGCGGCTCCCGGGGGCTCATTGCACGTGCGCAGGGCCAGGGCCGAGGACCGCGGCCGAGGACCGCAGGGCCCGGCCCTGAACCCGCGGGAGGAGCCGCGTGCGCCCCCTGCGGAGCTCAGTGGTGGAGCGTCCACCTGGGAACCAGGAGGTCACGGTTCGATTCCTGGTCAGGCCACATATCAGGGTTGCGGGCTCCATCCCCAGCAGGGGGCGTGCAGGAGGCAGCCGATCCATGATGCTCCCTCATCACTGATGTTTCTTTCTTTTTCTTTTTTTTTAATCCTCATCCCAGGAGATTTTTCCATTGATTTTTAGAGAGAGTGGAGGAGAGAGGGAAAGGCAGAGAGAAACATCGATGTGAGAGAAACACATCGATTGGTTGCCTCCTGCACACCTCCCGACCAGGGCCCCGGCTGGGGAGGAGCCTGCAGCCAAAGTACATGCCCTTGACTGGAATCGAACCTGGGACCCTTCAGCCTGCAGGCGATGCTCTCTCCACTGAGCCAATCCGGCTAGGGCTCATTGATGTTTCTCTCTCTCTCCCTCTCCCTTCCTCTCTGAAATCCATAAAAATAGATTTAAGAAGAAGAAGAACCTGAAGGTTCGATCCCTGGTCGGGGCACAGGCCTGGGGTGCGGGCTCGATCCCCAGTGTGGGGCGTGCAGGAGGCAGCGATCCATGATTCTCTCCCATCATTGATGTTCCTCTCTCTCTCCCTCTCCCTTCCTCTCTCGAAAATTCATAAAAACATGAAAAAGAAAAAAGAGAGCAAAGGGAGGAAAAGATCTGCTCAGGGAGGCGGTGGCGATGTGGGCGCAGCTCTGGCCTCCGGGGCGTGAGCAGAGCTGTGCCCTGGGCAGGGCACGCCAACGTCGCCGCCCGCCTCCCGGACAAGAGCAGTGGGAACAGGTTTGCTGGTCGCCATGACCTCGGCGGGGAGCCTTTCTCCCCTGAGAAGGGCTCGGGCTGTGAGGCAGACAAGCTTGAGGTCAGATCCCCGCCCCCGGTGAACAGCGGTGTGACCTTGGGCAAATCACAACCTCTCGGGCCTCCGTGTCTCCTGGGTGAGGAGGGCCGGGGGTGACACTGGCGGGGGGCTCGCTATCGGCCAGGCCCTCCTGCTGACCAGAAGCCGAGGCTCGCAAAGAGGTCCGGGCGTGCCCAAGGTCAACCGCAACGCAGAACCCGGATTCAGATCCAGGCTTGTCCGGCTTCTGCAGTCACCTGCAGGGAGTGCAGTGAAGCACCCTGAGCCACCCCAAAGCTGGGGCCCGAGGGAAAGGGGTTGCCGTCTGGGTGAGAGGCCATTGGGATGGGGGCGGGGGGGAGGGTCGGCTGGGCAGACGGGAGAGCCTGCGGCCGGCACCTCCGGAAAGGGCCTCTGCAGGGACATGGCCCTTTCTGACCCCTCGCAGGTGACCAGACCTGCCTCGGGCATTCCCTGTCAATCACGCTTCCAAGAGCAGGAGCCGCCAGCTTGCCCTGCCTCACGAACACGGTGAAAGCTCTCTACTCGCCTGCGGTCGCCCTCGGGAATGCCACGTGGGGTCGATAACCCTTTCTGGGGTGGACCTGGGCACCGGGGTCGGCTGGCCGAGTGACAAGATCACTCCCCTTTGCGTCAGAGCTTGGTTAGAATCCCGGGGCCACTGTGTGAGCTCATGTGTGCCCCTCCCTGACTCGGTTGTCCTCATCTGTAAAATGGGGATAACAACGGGCCTGCCGTGAGCATTCATTTAGAGGCGGGGGCCCAGGCCTGGCACACAGCGGCTGCTTGGCTGAGTCCAAAGATGAGGGGAATGGGACTCGGCTGGCCAAGACAATGTCGGAGCAGGAGCATCCAGAGCTGAGGAGTGGGTCTGCAGGCTTGGCTCAGCTCACCTGAACAGAGGCCAGGACCCGCGGGAGAAACATGTGAGTCAGCCCGAATAATTCCTCACGATGCCTGGGAGCGGTACAACATGTATTTAACACGGGCGCTGCCGTGGACTGAGGCCTCCCCATCAACCACGCCTTGAGGCCCAGGGAGGGCTGAGACGGGCGTTGTGTGTTCTGTGGTCTTGTTCAGACTTAGCTGCTGACTGCTTTGGGGCCTTCGGCAAATTACTTAACTTCTCCATGTCTCGCTCTCCTTATCTGTAAAATGGGGATAATAATACTTACCTACCTCACGGGGCTTGTTGCAAGAATTAATTAAAGTTTATGAAGTGCTTTGAGCCCGGATAAAAGGCATTGCAGAAGTAGCAGCATTATTATGGTGACCCGGGAGGCTATAAAAGATCGTTTTGCAGGAAAAGGCAAAAATGTAATTTCTATGCAAGCAGAAACAAGGGCAGATAGAGTCACAGAAAGCTTAACCAAAAAAGTCCAGAGGTTAATTCATATAATTTTTAAAAATTATAACATGTTCTGCCCTGGCCAGTGTGGGTCTGTGGTTAGAACGCCGGCCTGCCCACTGAAGGGCTGAGGGTTCGATTCCCAGTGAAGGGCATGTCACTCGGTTGCAGGCCTGATCCCCAGCCCTGGTCTGGGTGTGTACAGGAGGCCACCAACGGATGCGTCTCTCTCACACTGATGTTTCTCTCTCCCTCTCTCTCTCTCTTTTTCCTTCCTTCCTTTCCACTTCCTCTAAAAAAAATAAGTGGAAAAATATCCTCGGGTGAGGATTTAAAAAATAACTAAAAATAAAGGAAAAATGAGGTGTTACCATCCTGCATTGTAGTTCACGTTCAAACACCCGTCTCCCCCCGCCCCACCCCGCCCCAAACCGCCTTCTTTCTTTCTTTAAAAAAAAAAAAAAAGAAATTTTTTAAAAATTGATTCCAGAGAGGAAGGGAGAGAAACATCCGTGATGAGAGAGAATCAAGGATCAGCCTCCTGCACGCCCCCCATTGGGGATCAAGCCCGCCGCTCAGGCACGTGCCCTGACCGGGAATCGAACCCTGACCTCCCGGTTCCTAGGTTGATGCTCAGCCACGGAGCCAGGCCGGCCGGGCTCTAGGCTTCCTTCTTCATACGAGAAAAGGAAAGACCGTCTCCACCTGTCCCGAGCGGTGCTGGCCAGTCAGTCCCTTCTTTTGAAACGTGAGCAGATGGTGAGCAGAGAGACAGAGCTTTCAGACAAGGCCTGCGTGCGGGACACCTGGGCGGCCGACCCCTCCCCTCTCTCCTGGAAGCCCGCCCGTGCGTGCACGTAGCTGCGTCCAGGCTGGGGAGGCCTGCGAGGGGGTGGGCAGAAGGAGCCAGGCCTCAGGATGGTTCTCTGCTGGGGAAGCAGAGGCGGCGTGGGGCCCCCGTGAGCGGTGAGATGTGGGGTGACAGCTAGAGCCTGGGGCCGCCTCGTCCATGCCCATAAGGCAGCCAACACGGAGGAAGGTCGTGGTCACGCCCCTTTTCTCTATCAGGTGCGCGGAGAACGCAAGGCAGGCAGAAGACTCACGCCATCTCCCTGCCGACGGGGCAAATGTAAAAAGGACATTTAGGCCCCGGCCGGGAACTGGTGCGCCTGGGCACCGTCCTGATACGCCAGAGGGGCCTGGTCAGGGCACAGCCACCAGTCAACCTGCCCGGCTGCCTGGCTCAGGGGTTGAGCGCTGACTTATGAACCGGGAGGTCACGGTTCGATTCCCCGTCTGTCAGGGCACAGGCCTGGGTGGTGGGCTTGACCCCCAGTGGGGGGCGTGCAGGAAGCAGCTGACCAATGATTCTCTCTCATCATGGATGTTTCTCTCTCTCTCCCTCCTTCTTTCTCTAAAATAAATAAAAAATACATTTAGACGTGGGAATGATAGCATGTGTCTGGGGAGGGGTCTGCTAGTGGAGGGGAGCTGTCTGATGGAGGAGGAGGGGGCACATAAAGGGCTCCTGGGAGTAGACGCGGGGTCCAGCCCACCCACGCCGCTTCCTCTGAACAGTGAAGAGCCAACGATTTCTAGTCACTTTTGTCACATCTCAGCGCTGCCGCCCACTCTCTGTGACTTCAGGAGCAGTGGCGTTTCCTCTCTGGAAAATGGGGACCCCCCTTCCCCCATGCAGTGTCCTGGCGCTTGGGGAGGTGCCCACGGGGAGGTCCCCGGCCCTGCAGGGCCCTGTGCCACCGGCTCTGCCTGCTGCTCGCTCGGCGTGCTTGTCCCATCAGACGCCACTGAGGAACCTCTGAGGCCAAATGTTAGGACCTTCATTCTACCTTCAAGAAAGCGTTTCCCGCTGCCTTTCCTTCCCGTGGGGAAGAGAGGAAGATACATCTGTGGCCCCATGGCCCTCAGAGATGGGACCTGCCCGAGCCGCCTGGTGAGGATCTGAGCCGCACGCTTCGAGGACACCGGAATCGCGAGACGCCCCGTCAGCGCCCACAGGTGACAGCCCAGCCTCCCCCCACCCCGCACCCAAACCTGCAGAAGGGGCCCGTTCAGCAGAGGAGGCCTGAGGCCAGTGCTGTCAGGTGGCGTGCCTGAGGCCACACAGCATGGATGGCGGAGCCTGGTCCCCTGGGCTCCCCTCCCACGCCTCCCCACCTCCCACGCCCCCACCCCGCAGCCCTTCCGGGGAGAGCCCCTGCCTCCTGCCCCTGAAGGTGGGGCCCCGGCCCGGACGGTGCACGCTCCTCCCCAGCCTGGGGCTGCTGTCTGTGGGGCCGGCAGGCTTAGGGCTTGCCTAACGGTTTCTAGCTCAGGGCCCAGGGTCTGGATCCGGTCCCCGCGAGGCTCCGACCCTCTGCCTGGCCAAGGGGGGGCGGGTGCGCACAGCCGTGACCCCAGCCGGCAGCGGCCTGTCTGTGACGGGTAGAAAGAAGCCCGGCCTGACCCGTGGCCCCGCAGACACCCCCCCACCCCCATTTGCCAGGCACAGTGGACAGACGGGCCTCGGGCCTCAGTGTCCTGCTGTCAGGATGCAAGGGGCTGTTAGGAGCGGGGATGTCCCCTCCCGCCATGGAGAGAGCGCCGAGCCGTGCCGACAGCGAGCAGCAGCCGTGTGCAGTGCGCGTGAAAGGAAAGGTGGGACCGTGCGCCCAGCCGCTGCTCAGCAAGCCCTGCCGTGCTGGCCACGCCTGCGGGGGCTCGGGGAGTCCCCTCCATAGCACGGGAGGCGTTCCCCGCACCCGCCGGTGGGGAAACCGAGGCTCGGAGAGAAGAAAGGCCTCGCCCAGGTCACAGGAACGAGGGGACTGGGACTCAGGTGCAACCCACAGACAAGTCGGCAAGAGTCGCCGTCCCAGCCTCGGTCTGGCCCCGCAGGGGGACCCCAGGGAAGCTGCCGGGCGTGTTCGGGACTGAAGCTCACGGCCCATCTTTGCTGAGAGCCAAAGAGCAGGCGTAGGGTGCGGCCTGGTGGCTCTCAGTGGGGTGCCCGGCCTCCCGGGGCGTCCAGCAACGTCTGAGATATGTTTGTTGCCACACAGGGCGGGTGTGAGCTCCGGGCCTCTCGTGGGGAGAGCCGGGGATGCTGCACCCAGCTCGCCACGCTCAGGGCAGCCCCCCAAGAATGACCGGGTCCCCAAGGCCAGCGCTGCCGGGCACGGCCCCCTGCGGCCCGGCCCTGGACAAGGCGCCCGGCCACACTGGTTTCTCTTTGTTCCCGGGGAAGAGTTCGCAAAGGGTTCACCCGCCTCGCCAGGTGTCCACAGCTCTCCGAGGCGAGCGGATCGGGTGGGGTGGGGGGCCTCTTTCATCTCCCCAGGAGGGTCGGAACGCAGCCACGTGATGCCAATTATTCAAATGGCTTCTCCCCGAGAGCCCTCTCTCCTCTGATCTTCAAACGTCTTGACCAGCCAATTAGTTTAACTCCAGGCAAGTTTACCAAACATGCTTCTTTGATCAGAGAATTTATGATTTTCAAAGGGCGCGACGTTCTTGCCATCCGTCTTCCTCTGACATTAATTTCTAGACCAAAAAGGAGCAGCGTCGCCACGTCGGGGATGGCACCGGCGGTTCCGAGCCGGGTTGAAAATGCTGCCGTTTTCACGGCTGTTTCTGCAACTTGGTACCGAGAAACGAAGCATCTCGGGTCTCCGGGGACCCGGGGAGCGCTCAGAGATCAGACCCCCAAGGCCCCAGCTTCCCCGCTGGCCTTTGCTTCCATCTCGGTCCGTTCCCTGAGCGGCCCGGCTGCACGGAGCCCCCCAGAGGTTCTGGGGCTGCCACAGAGCAAGGAACTGCCCTCTGGGCCCTCGAGGCCAGTCCTGGGGGCAGGGCGCATGGCCCACTGACCAGTGTGTGGGGGGTGGAGCAGGCCTGGCGGGGAGGGGGCTGTCTGGGGAAGGGCTCCAGGTGGGGAGGCAACGAGATACCGCATTTCAGCACCAGGTGAGGGAGCGGCCGGTGAGAGCACCCCCGAAGTCCCGTGGGGCCGGAGAAGCTACAGGAGGAGCGGTTTTCCGACTCCTCCTGAGACGCACTGAGCATGCTCAGCCGGGCCTCAGCGTGCTAAGTAACAGGGAAAAAGCCCTCTGTGTGTCCCCTCCTGCCAGGTATGGCAGATGTCACTGCACTCCCCCTGGGTCTGGACCAAGGAAAAAGGCCCAGAACATGCCACCCCCGGTCCCACTGGGTTTATTTTTCTTTGGGGCAATTTCCTCTTTTTCCTTTTTCTTCCAGCCCTTCATGCCCCGTTCTTCTTCTTCTTTTTTTAATATATGTTTTTATTGATTTCAGAGAGGAAGGGAGAGGGAGAGAGATGGAGACATCCATGAGGAGGGAGAATCATGGACCGGCTGCCTCCTGCACGCCCTGCACTGGAGACGGAGCCCGAAACCGGGCATGTGCCCTGACCGGGAATCGAACTGTGACCTCCTGGTTCATAGGTCGATGCTCTACCACGGAGCCACGCTAGCTGGGCTGCTATTGCTCTTTTTGAAGTTTGCTAGTTTTGTAGTTGTGAAGAACGATCTCACGGTCTTTACAAATTGCATTGCCATCCCACTGGAGTGTCCGAGAATCGTAAGAAAAATTGTGTCCGCCACTTGAATTTGCTCTTCTGTGAATTGCTTTTCTATATCCCCCGTCCATTTCTTATTGGGTGATTGTCTTTCATTAATTGGTAAGAACTCTTTGTTTATAACAGATACGAAGCGGTTCTCTTTCTCTGGGTTGTAAGTATATATAACTGACACATTGTTTAAGGTTATCTTTGGCCATAAACAATTTTAAATAGTTTAATATTGACAAATGTATCTGTCTTTATTTTTTAAAAATAGCTTCTGAGTTTTCTTTCTTGGGTAAGAGTATTTTCCGTAGAGCGACCCACATCACAGTGTTTTACTTTATCTAAAGTCCCTGCTGCCCTGCAGCCCAGGACGGTGCCACCCGGCGAGAGGTCCCTGCAGGCCAGCGTAGGGCGGGGAAGCCGGAGGTCCGCTCCACTTGGCTCTGTCCTTTTCCTGCTGTGTGACCTTGGGCACGTCCCTTGGCTTCTCTGAGCCACACTACAACTCCTTGCTCATACAATGGGGGAAATCATGCCGGTTTTCTTTATACAATGGCTTGTGTGGATCAAAATCTGAAAGACCGTGCAGGTGGGGGCTGCTTGACACCGAGTGGCCGGCTTATTATGCGTTCAGAGATCATAACAATCTGGCCACTCGGGGTATAAGCCAGCCAGTGCCGGGCAAACCCGAGGGACCGTCCCTGTTGCCTCCGCAGAGCGCGCGTGGCCTTCCTCTGAACGACCCGATGGCCAACGATCCCTCTTTCACCGGGTCCTCGGGGGAGGGCACCAGTGATGATGGTGAGAATAACAATTGCCGAGCGTGTACTCATCTCGAGGCCAGCTCACCAGGCTTCCGTTGCATAACCCGCTGCTCTCGGCCGCCCGGGCTGAAGGCCTCTCCCATTCGCCCGTGTGACTCAGCCATCACCCCGAGCCCTGCCCCTGCGCCCACGATGCAGACACAGGCGGCCGAGGTCATCCTCACACCAACCCCAGAGCAAGTGTGTGCATCGCTCAACCTGCCTCAGAACACACGTCACTGCTCCGCACCAGGTGGTTCCAAAGGCCAAGGGGGGTGCGTGTGGGGTGGGGGAGGTGAGGGGGGGATGCTAACATCTGCTATCTCAGCCAAGGTGCATCTAAAGCACCCTCCCCCACCACCACGAATTCACCCTGTGGCTCCACCAAAGGTCCCTTTCTGCCCCAGGCCCTGAGCTCCCTGTTCCCGAACCCCATTCGTTGGGTCTGCAGCTCCCCAGGGAGAGGGGCTGAACCCCTAGAGAGCTGTGCAGCCGGGCCGGGCCTGGCCCTCAGGGAGCCTCTCAGGGGTACAGCCCCTCAGGCCAGTGTTTCCTGCTGTGAAATGGGCTCCGGGAACCTTAGGGCTCCGCAGAGGGAAGGCGGAGCGTGGTCAGGGGTGCAGAGCTGCTGGGAGACAGGGCCGCTCCTTCCTTCGGGCCATCCATCCGCACAGCCTTCCTGGCGGGGACCCGCTGGAGGCCTCTCTGCTCCCCCATCGCAGAGGCAAATGCGTTGAAACCCGCCACCTTCCCAGGAACGCCTTGCCGCTGGTCTGTGTCCATCACAGTGCGGGAACTGGGCCTCACGCTGGGCACGCAGCCCTCTAGTTCGGGAGACAGTCTTTGCATGTCTTGTTTTGTTTTTTTTAATGGGCCTCCTCAGCTAGTTTTCTTGTCTTTCTTCACCGTTGGCTTTAGTCCTGGGAGCATTCTCCAACTTCGTTTTCCAGGCCTTGCATTGAGTATTACATTATTACCATCAAATATTTCATTACACACACACACACACACACACACACACACACCCTATATAATAAAAGGCTAATATGCAAATAGACCGAACGGCCGAATGACTGGTAGCTATGACGTGCACTGACCACCAGGGGACAGACGCTCAACGCAGGAGCTGCCCCTAGCCTGCAGGCCCCAGGCCAGCCAAGGCAGGTGCCAGTGGGGGGGGCCCCCCCATCACCCCACCAGTAGCCCCATAGAGGGAGGTGACCAGTGGTGGTGGCGGCGGCAGTGGGGTGGGGGTGGGGATGGGGGGACAGGGTCGGTGAGCAGGCGGCGCCAGGCTGGCCAAGGCAGGTGTCAGCGGGGTCACCCCGCCGGTCACCCTGCAGATCGGCCCTGACCGCCAGCCAGGCCTAGGGACCCTACCCATGCATGAATTTTGTGCACCGGGCCTCTAGTATCCAGAATATATAAAGAGCTCTTACAACTCAACAATAAAGAGACAAATGATCCAAATTGGTGCTGAGGCAAGCATGTCAAACTCGTGGCCCGCCAGCTGAGAGTTTGACATGCTGGGTAAGGCTTTGAATAGACGTTTCTCCCAAGAAGGTATGCCGATGGCCTGCAGGCACGTGGAAAGAAGTCCAACACCATTGCCCGTTACATAAATGCAACCCAAAACCTCAGTGAGCTACCACTTCCCACCCACTCGGATGCCCATCATCCGTAAGAGGCAGAGAAGGTGGTGAAAGGGGGTCCCTCATGCATTGCTGTTGGGAACGTAAAATGTTGTGTTTGCTTTGGAAAACAGTTGGTCAGTGCCCCCCCAAACATCAACAGCTACCATATGACCCAGCAATCCCCTCCCTGGCATGTCTCCAAGAGAACTGAAAACATGTGTTCACATAAGGGCTTGCTGACGAGTGTTCACAGCCGTGTCCTTCAGAACAGCCCCAAAGAGGCTACAACCCAATGCCCGCCGCCGACGAGGGGACAGACAAAACGCGGCCTCGCCACGCAAGGGAGCGTGATTCGGCAACGAGAAGGGAGTGAAGGGCCGGCCGATGCTGCTGCAACACGGCGGGACCTTGAGAACGTGATGCTCCGTGAGCGAGCCAGGCGCAAAAGGCCACGTGCTATGACTCCACTTATGTAACAAGTCCGCAGTCAGCAAACCCATAGAGACGGGAAGTAGATTCGTGGTGGTCAGCTGGGGATGGGGGAAGGGAGGGTGACTGCTAATGGGGGTGGGGTGGCAGAAAGATTCTGGAATTGGGTGGCTAGTGATGGTTACAGTCTTGTGAATATACTAAAACCACTGGATCGTACACATTAAAAGGGCAATTTGATGGCACGTGAGTTCTCTCTCAGCTCACAAAACAGTGACGTGGGAGAGGGAGACGCGCTGCAGCCGTGGGCTTGCGGTGACATACCGGGGGCGGGTGGGGCAGCACCCGGCGGGTCGCGAGATACCCCCTCGGCCCTCAGTCGTGCGCTGCCTGCCAGGCGCTGAGGCCTTTACCCCGGTGGAAGCAGGCGTCTAACCGGGCAGCCAGGGGACCTTGTTGGTTCGGAGACCACGTCCGCCTGTCCTTCCCCTGGGCTGACACTCGACACCTGAACAACAACAAGAAAAGATGAGAGGGCCCTCGGAGAACCTGGGCTCTGGGTGAGAACCCCCAGGCGGCCGCCTGGGGCCTTCCTGCCTGCTGCGTCCCCCCCCCCCGCTCCCCCCCCCCCCCCGTCCCGGGCGCACCCACAGCACCCCTTGTGTTTGCACAGCCTGGCAGTGGCGGGGGACAGCCCCCCCAGAGGACAGGCTCTCTGCAGCTCACATCCTGGCAAGAGGGGAAGCCCGGGAAGAGAGGATGGCTGCCTAAGAGGTGTGCCAGCTGTCCTCCTGATTCACCCAGAAAGCACCGGGAGCAGCCAGGGGAGGGTGTTCGCCTTTGCAGGGCAGGAGGGGACACCGCGTGGCCCACGAGCTCCCTGGCGTTGGTGGCGAGCTCCAGTGAAAGGAAGACCCTTGCAGCCTGGATGGTTTGCTCAGTGGTTAGAGCATCGGCCCGTGGACTGATTTTTGATCCCGGTTAAGGACATGGACCTTGGTTGCAGGCTCGATCCCTGGCCCCGGTCGGGGCATGTATGGGAGGCAGCCAATCCATGTGCATCTCTCACATCGATGTTTCTCTCTCTCTCTCCCTCTCCCTCCCGCTCTCTCTAGAAATCAATGGGAAAAACACCCTCGGGTGAGGATTAGCCAGAGCAGAAGACCGTTGCAGCTTTGCACACCCTTCAGGCGCCGCAGTGGGAATCTCCAGACGGCCCGGGGTGCTCTGAGGGCCCCCGAGGGAGGAAGCAGCGCAGACACCGTGGGCCGGGCAGTGCTGTCCACACCCTCCCGTGCCCACTTAGGCGGGTCGCCACCTGCCAAGCGTTCCCATGTGCGACCCGGCCCGAGCTCGGCAGCAACTAGGGTGCCTGCGCCTGTTTCACCGATGAGGACCCCGAGGCTGTGGAGCTGGGAGCAGAACCCCAGTCCTCAGACGTGGCCTTCCTGCGCTGTCTCGGCTCCAGGGGTGCCAGCGTGGGGAGAGCTCAGCAGGGTGGGTGGGCCCAGGCGGGCGCTGGCAGGGGTGCGCCCCCAGGCAGGACAAGAGGGGCGGGGCCCTCTGGGGAGGCCGGCGTGTCTTCACCCCTCCTCTCCCCCGGCCTCCCCCCCCCCCCCGCCTCCCCCGCGGCCTAGGCACGCAGCACCTGCCCCAGCCCCCTCCCTGCTCCCTGGACTCAGCCACTTTCCCGTCGGGAGCCATGGCCCGGGCTCCGGCTGGGCGGCGTGTACCCCAGGCGCTTCGGCCGCGGCCCTGCCCCTGCCCCGCTCTGGCGGAGGTCTCCCGGGATGGCCGCGTTGCCAAATGCGCTGGTTTCCATGACACCCTCTCTCCTTCCTGCCCTCTGACCCTGCCCTTCTCCCCCCACCGAGGTCCCGAGTGGCCGACCTGCTCCCCGCTGTCGCTGCCTCGCTCAAGACGCCAACCTCCGCGTGCGTCACGGCGGAACGGCAGGCATCCACATTCCCATCCATGGAAGGGTTCTGCTCCCATTCCACTTTCTGGAAGGTTCCAACGGCAGCTTCACTTTTAGCCAAAAGGTGGCATGTTCCTCCCCAGTATTGAGATTCTGCAAGTCCCCGCAGCCAGGAGTGGGGGCCGGAGGCACCCCCAGCGGCCTGGCCCACCTCCGAGTCAGACCCCAGTCCTGCTGCCGTTACTGCCCGAACTCACCAGCCCCGGTCGGGCCTCATCGCCTCGTCCGCGTCCCAGCTGCTCTCCGGCTCCCAAATCTCCCGCAGGCGTGACGTGAGGCTCTAAAGCTGCGCGCCCTTCTCTCACCTCCTCTCGGCCCGGGGTGCCCAGCCCCCCGCGGGCCTCGCCAGCCAGCCTGGTCCGGAAGGCTGGGGCCGCTGTGCGCCCGGCGCGTGCTCAGGCTGTTCCCACGCGGGAAGGCTGTTCCCTGCGCCAGCCGCCACCTGCAGCAGACTTCTCTCCTTCGCACGGCTCCTCGCTCGTGGTCACGGCCCGGCGGCCTGTGTCTCCGCTACGAACCCAGAGGCACCGAGGCGGGCCGTCCTGTCCTCACTGTCGGGACCCCCGCCGGCCATAGCGCCAGCCCGCAGGACAGGCTGGCACCAGTTAGCGCACCCCGTTCCCGTCGTGTGAGCGCCCCGAATCAACTCCCGGGGTGGCCTGACCATGGTTCCCGTTCCACGGTTCTATGTGAACATTTCAAACATGCAAAGCACACAGAAGAGCACCCGTACCCCACACGCCCACCACCTGCTTTCATACTTATCCGCGTCGGCCTTTTCCGGCGCCCCCTCCTCCGCACCTGTTGCCCCAACCTGATTTAAAATATATGTGTATTTTTATTTTTATTTTTTGTTTTCTTTTTATTCATTTCTTTATTGATTACGGTATCACATATTTGTCCTCATCCCCCCATTCCCATCCCAGACCCCTCCCCACGCATGCCCCCACCCCGCTGTTGTCTGTGACCACTGGTCAGGCTTAAATGCATGCAGACAAGTCCTTTGGTTGGTCTCTCCCCCTTACCCCCACCCTCCCCTACCTTCCCGCTGAGGTTGGACAGTCTGATCGATGCTTCCCTGTCTCTGGGTCTGTTTTTGTTCATCAGTTTATGTTGTTCATTATTTCCCCCAGATGAGTGAGATCATGTGAGACTAGAAATACACTTATAAGAACCGAACATGAGACAAGCAATATTGGTTATGCCGAGAGGCAAATGAATCAGTCTGCAGTGAGTTTCTTTCTGGGCCAACAGTTCTTTGGAGTCCCAATTTCAATGTCAAACAGTTCCTTATGTGTACATGTCAGCCATGGTATTTCAGTTCTGGATGGTGGACAAATGGTGGTCATGCAGGCCCGACCCTCTCTGGTTTGGTCCTGGGCAACCTGCCGCCATATGTATTTTTATTGATTTCAGAGAGGAAGGATGGAGAGAGAGAGAGAAACATCCACGATGAGAGAGAAACATGGACCGGCTGCCTCCTGCATGCCCCCCCAGGGGATGGAGCCCATAATCGGGGCCTGTGCCCCGACCGGGAATTTAACCATGACCTCCTGGTTCCTAGGTCGAGGCTCAACCACTGAGCCACGCTAGGCCGGGCAACTTGGTTTTTAAAAATATGATGCAAAGGTCACGCTGTTTTTCTCTCTCTCGTCCACACTGTGTCTCTCTGAGAAGAGCATTTGCATTTAGCGGTTTGAGCGACAGTGACGGGCGAGGCTCCGGGAGCCGTGCGGGCCGGCGCTGAGGGAGGAGGTCCCCTCGGGGCCGAGCACCGGGGGCTTAGGGCCTCATCGCCTTATCTCACGGAACCCGCACTCCGCCACGCAGACCCATTCTTCTCCCCGTGGCACAGCTGGGACGCCGAGGCTCAGGGAGCTGGGGTTGTGCTCAGTCACAAGCACCCCCACTCACACCCACCCCACTCAGCCCCTCTGCAGGGCTTCAGCCAACGGCCCTCGGAGGCCTAGACGGGGCCGCTGGTGGCTGGTCCCAGAGGCCCCCCGGGAGGGAGCCCCAGACCCGGGAGCCCTGAGCAAGCCCTCGCAGCCGCCTCACCCCGGAGACAGCGAGGCTGCTCACGCCACACACTCCCCGTAAGGATCTCGGGGCGCACGGGAGCCCAGCTGCTGAGGCAAGACGGGGCCCGCCGGGGGAGTTACAGTCATGATGTCTCACGGGCCTGGCCGGGCCAGGGCGTCGTCCAACGCGCTCCGGTGAGTGACAGGCGGCCGGGGTGTAACAGGCAGCGGCAGCTCCGCTGGCAGGACGACTGACACTGATGGATGTTCCCGCTGCCCACGGCTGTGACGCGTCCCCTGCGGGCGGGAGGGGGTGTGGCCGCTCCCACGCCAAGACGGCCAGGCCCCTGGCCCCGGGCAGCCACGGGGGCGCGCCTGCTCCTTAGCCCTGGCCCAGAGGGACGCCAGGGTGTGCGAACGGGGAAGAGGTGCCAGGCAGGGCGTCTGCGCCTTCCCAGCGGGTTTTCCCCTTCTTCTTCAGAATTCATTTTCATTGACGTCGGAGAGGAAGGGAGAGGGGGAGAGAGAGAAGCAGCAGTGGCGACAGAGGATCACGGATCGGCTGCCTCCTGCACGCCCCCCACCGGGGATGGAGCCCGCACGCCGGGCCCGGGCCGTGACCACCGAACCCTGACCTCCTGGTTCACAGGTTGATGCCCGGCCCCTGAGCCGCGCCAGCGGGGCTGGCAGCCCTTTCTTATCTGCTTTATGTCCTGGGGATCCCACGGGAGATTTCCCCGGGGTAAGAGTTTGTGCTTAAAAAGACGGGCAGCGCCATGAGGCAGCGTACGCCTTTAACCCAGGGCTCTGCCCATTGCTGTCGACTCGAACCCGAGGCAGGACCCCGCGTGGGACCCTCCTGGGGGGAACTGGGGGCCACGGGTCCCTGCGGTGCAACGAGGCATCTGCGGTCACGGAGGGACGTCACTTGTGAGGCCCGGGGACGCACGGGATCTTCGGACGGGGCTTCCCTCTCCGGGCGAAGGGCAGCGTGCTTGTGGGAAAGGAAGGAGCGTGTGACACTGTTTGGAGGAAAAAAAACAAAAAGGAAAAGAGCGAGCACTTGCTTCCGGCCTCAAGTGCTCCTTTTGCCACGAGGAAGCCCCCGCCCGGGTCAGGGGACGCCCCTGCCCCCCGGGTGTCCTGAGCCGCGGTGTCGGCCCCTCCCGTGGACGGCCCTGGGCACTGGCCTCAGACATTGCTGCACTGCAGCGTGCCTCAGTTTCCCGCCCTGTGCAGCGAGGACAAGCCTAGTGGCACCTCGCTTCTCGGGCCGCGGCGAGCCGTCCGCGGGGTAATCCGTGGGAAGGGCCGAGGGCGTGCCGGGCGCAGGCTCCGTGACCGGTAATTACAGTGAACTTTCCTCTCCTTCCCAGCCCCGGGGCGCTGCGGGGCCGGGGCGCTGACACCCCCTTAGTCAGAACCCCGAGTGGAGACAGGAACCACGCGCTCCCCCTCCCTCGGGGCAGCAACGGCTCCAGTCGCCGCAGACCTGGCAGCGGCCCAGCCCCAGGAGACAGCGGGCCTTGTCTCTGCGACCAGCAGACAGACGAGGGCCTGGCCCTGCCGCTGCCCCTGCTCCCCGGGCACCTTTCTCTCTGCCCCGTCCCCCACCGGCTCCAGGCCGGGGTGCATCCAGCCACGGGTGCGGGGAGCCGGGGGGCCGTGGGAGGTGACACCTTGCACCCGGGGGCCCACAGACTCGGACGGAGCTTTAGGTCTTGCCTCCGCCCTCTGGGAGGCTGGGTGGGGTGCTGGGGATGAGAGCGAGTCCCCGGAGGCCTGGTGCTGCCCCAGCTCACAGGACGGATCGGGGTGGGAGTCGGGGGGACGGCTTCCCTGAGCCCCTGGCGGGTCCCGTAGGAATGGAGCCTGAGCTGATCCCCGTCCCTGTGGGAGCCTTGGGGGGGGGGGATCAGGGAGCCCCCGCTGGACCCTTAGGCTCCCAGGAGGAGGCGGGAATGACACCGGGGCCCTCGATGGGCACAGCGGGCCCCCGAGGTGTGGACACGCCTCCAGGTGGTGGAACCATTCCGCGGCCCGGGCTCCTCCCAGCTCCGCGGAACGAGGTGGGCAGGCCCGGCCTGGGCCACGGCCTCTGGTGCCGGGTGGGCCCGGGGCCTTCAGTCACACGGCAGCCCTCGCCTCCTCCTCCTTCCAGAAAACCAGCGTCCAGAGACTCAAACTCTCCCCGCTCCCGGCAGCCCACCCGGAGCGCGCCCTCAGCGCCCCAGCAGGTGGGAGACAGACCCCCGGGCTCTGCAGCACCCCTTCCGCCAGGCTCTCCCCTCTTCTCCCGCATGAATCTCTCCCGTTTCTGAAACCGCCTCACTCTTTCCTCCATCGGCCACGGCCCGCACACGCCTTCCCGCCACATTCCTCTGCCCAGCCAGCCGGCCCCGCCAGCCGCCTGTCCTCCCGACATGGGCCCCCCAGAATCCTCGAGGCCAAGGCAGCAGCCCGTGCAGGCCTCGTTCTGGCCTTGCCACACGGGCGCCGTCCTGGCTTCTCCTGCTGCGGCTTCCGTGGCACCGTCCTGTCCAGCTGACCTTGTCCTGACCTGGCCCCATTCTGCCTACCCCATCTCAGCTGCCTACTACGCCACCCCCTTCCTCAACCCACTCCCTCCCCCCTCCCCACCCCCCCATTGATGTCCCCAGGGAGCCAGGACACTCGCAGGCCAATGGCACCTGCTTCCAGCGACTGCCAAGTCTAGCCCTGCCCAGGCCTTCTCTCCTGACCTCTCCTGACCCTGCAAGTCCCAGACCCACAGGGTCATTCACTGCTTCAGGGCTTCTCTGTCTCATGCGGCTTCTCCGGGGCGGGGGGAGGGAGTAGGCAGGAAGGCACCACCCTCCCGGGCCCTTCCCGCAGCGACGGGGACGCAGGCTGTCCCTCCTGTGCCTCCCGTGCGCCTCACTCCCAGGTCACTGTGGGCTGAGTCCGGTCAATTGCCCCTGGGATCCCTGTGCTCTCTGTCTGCCCAGCTCAGGCCTCTCCATTCCCCTCCTGCCCTCACTCAGCCCGTCGCTGCTGGCGAATAATCTCCGAGGAGCAGAACCCCCGGGAGCCCGTGGTCTGTGCCGAGTGCAGTCCCCGCCGCTCAGCCGGGCCCGGCCTCCGTGCCTCCATGCCTCCTGCTTTCAACCCCGAGCTCCTGCTTCTCACGCCACCTCTCTGCACAGGCTGTTCCCTGTGCCCAGGGCGCCCTTCCTGCCTCACCTGCCTGGGGCTCTCCTCTCCGCCCCTCACAGCCCGTCCAGGAGCCCAGTCCCCGTGTCCTTGTGCCCAAGTCCCTGCTCCTCGGCCCCACGTGTCCACCCGGCCCCGGGGCCACCTGCATGGATCCCAGAGATGACACCTCCGTATCCCCAGCCCTGGGCAGGACCCAGCACCCAGGGGCCGAGCCAGGCCCAGGGGTCCAGAGTCTCATCTGTGGACAGAAATGAGGCCCGGGGAGGGAGCCGGGGGTCGGGCAGCAGGAAGAATTACACCCTCTCAATTAGGAGCCTGAGGACTTGGTCAGACCTGCCCGGGCGGCCGTTAGCGTTCTGATTAATTAGTGAACCTGCGGAGAACTTTGAACATGAAACGCACTTTGTAAATGCGAAGTATTACTATTAAAAAGCAGAAAGTTCTCTCAGATGCCAGGCTGGAGGGCCCCGGGCTAGCCCAAGTCGAATGAGCGAGCACAGAGAATTAAGCAATTACAAGGTGATATTTCAGGATTTGCGAAAAGCCAAAAGCACCGCATGGCCGAGTTCCGTGCCAGCGCCTGGGAAGGTCCCTCCCGCTGGCCGCCTGCACCGCGCCGGCTCCGACAGAGGTCGGGTTCCCACGCCGAGGGCTTGACCCCGGGTGGCCTCCGTCGTGGGTGTCAGCCAGGGGGTCTGGGAAGAGCGGGCCAGGCTGGGAAACACCGCTGGGCTCGGGCTCCCAGGCGGGGCGGAGCCTTCGGGCCAGTGGCGTGACCCTCTCTGGGCAATTCAGTCCTCCCTCCGAGCCTCAGTTTCCCCGCCTGCAAAATGCAAGGGCCCACGCTGCGGCACGCCTCCGCCCTGCTCACTCGCCAGAGGGACCTGGACGGGGTGACCAGGCAGGACAGGTGTTCCCCTCAGTTTCCTCGTCTGCCACATGGGAGAGTCATTACTCTCCCAGGACTGCTGTCGCTAAGCAACGCAAATCAGGGACAGAAGCGGGTGGCCACGCTGGCCGCAGTCTGCGTCCTGGGTCTGCTTCTGTCTCGGCCGCACGCTGGACCCCTCGGCAAGTCCTCCTGGCGTTGGTTCTCCTCCCCTTTGTGAACAGGAGATAAAAGTTCCTGAGGTGCCCCCGGACGGCGTGCTCCAGGGCTGAGCGTTGACCTAGGAACCAGGAGGTCCCGGTTCGATTCCCGGTCAGGGCACAGGCCCGGGTTGCGGGCTTGATCCCCAGTGTGGGGCGTGCAGGAGGCAGCTGATGTGTGATTCTCTCATTATTGATATTTCTATCTCTCCCTCTCTCTCTCCCTGAAATAAAAAAAAAAACATATTAAAAACAAACACTTCCTGGGAAGTGAGAGGCCCTCAGTCCAAAGGCAGCCCCTGGGTGAGTGTGTTTTCCTCCCGGGAGTCCAGCACGCTCAGCGGGTTGCAGGTACATTTCATGCCGGCCGAGCTGAGGAGGTGGGAGACCAGGAGGCCCCCAGCCCTGCACCTTCAGAGGGTCCAGGCTCACCACCACGCCTTGAGGAATGTGCCCAGGGGGGCGCCAGCCTAGTAAGGCACCTGGGGGACTGGGGACCAGAGGGAGATCACAATGCCTCAGCCTCGGATGACCTATGAGCAGAAAGGGTTCCTCAGTTTGCTGCTCTGTAGCATGGGCGCGTTGGTCCCGGGGACGCGCAGGTTCACCCAGCGCTGACCTCATCTGTGGTCGCATGCATCTCTAGCTCAGACAGACGTGGGTGGCCGGAGTCCGGTCTGGCCTGGCCCGTGCTGACCTCCCTCCGTGGCCAGTGTGGGTTTCCTGAGCGGCGGCCTTTTCCGGTTGGTCCCTCAATTCTCCGTCGCTGTGGGACCGGGAAGGAGCTGGCCCTGCGAGCACCTCCTCTGGTGGCCCACTGTGACCTCCTCACTGTACTCCTCATGCTGGGCACCCTCAGGGGCGAAGGAGGGGACCGGGAGAAGAGATGGATCAAAGCAGCCCTAGGTTAGGAGGCCCCGGCCTCTGTGGGAGTTGGCCACGCCGAACGCACTGAAATCCGATGAACCTGACTGGTGACCGAGGGTCAGCCAAGGACGGGAGGCGGCTCTGAAAGCCTCACCCGCTGGGCGGGCTTCCTACCAGGCCAGGTGGCGGGGAGGGGGAGAACCGCACGGGAGGTGCGGGAGGGAGGCAGGCGCTGGGGGCTGGCGGCACAGCAGCCTCCTGAGGCGGGACCTGTTTCCACCGTGCCTGGCGCATAGTAGGCGCTGCTATTTGCTGCAAACATGAAGGAACGGAAGGACGAAGCTGGAAAGGTCAAATGAAAAAGAAAAATTTCTAGAAACACCAGATGACAAAAACCGACTCAAGAGGAAAGAAAGCATCTTACTAGACTCGTAAAGAAACGGAATCCGTAGTTCTAAAACGTCCCACAGGAGCAGCGCAGGCCCAGGCGGCTCCCCGGAGAGGAAGGCAGAGGGACCTTACAGCCCCTTCTGCGTGGCCAGAAGCCCCGACACCCAGACCAGACGAGGCCCGACACCCAGACCAGACGAGGCCCGACACCCAGACCAGACAAGGCCCGACACCCAGACCAGACGAGGCCCGACACCCAGACCAGACGAGGCCCGACACCCAGACCAGACGAGGCCCGACACCCAGACCAGACGAGGCCCGACACCCAGACCAGACGAGGCCCGACACCCAGACCAGACGAGGCCCGACACCCAGACCAGACGAGGCCCGACACCCAGACCAGACGAGGCCAGCACGGAAAGTGCAGCCGCCGAGCGGAATGTCTCACGGGCGTCGGTGCCTACGAGAGCGAGGGGGTGGGAAATGCACACTAACACGACCTCCCAGTGAGGTGCTCTGTCCGCTGATGAGAATGACAACGATGTTTAAAACCTTGTAAAACGGTACAGCCACCTCGAAGAAAAGCCAGTTTGCTGATTTCTTAAAATGCTCCACGTAATTTTACTGTTCCGACCCAGGAAGTCCCCTGTGGGGACTGCCTAAGAGAAATGGAAAGATGGGCCGGCCGGCGTGGCTCGGTGGTTGAGCGGCTGCCCAGGAACCAAGAGGTCACGGTTCGATTCCCGGCCAGGGCACATGCCCAGCTGATCCATGGTGTTTCTCTCTATCCCTCAGCCTTCCCTCTCTCTAAACGTCAATAAAAACATATATATACATATATAAACATATCGGTAAAACACACACACACATATAAACATATAGGTAAAACACACACACATAACATATAGGTAAAACACACACATATAAACATATAGGTGAAACACACACACATAAACATATAGGTAAAACACACACACATAAACATATAGATAAAACACACACACATATAAACATATAGGTAAAACACACACACATAAACATATAGGTAAAACACACACATATAAACATATAGGTAACACACACATAAACATATAGATAAAACACACACACATAAACATATAGATAAAACACACACACATATAAACATATAGGTAAAACACACACACATATAAACATATAGGTAAAACACACACATATAAACATGTAGGTAACACACACATAAACATATAGATAAAACACACACATATAAACATATAGGTAAAACACACAGAGAAACATATAGGTAAAACACACACACATAAACATATAGATAAAACACACACATATATAAACATATAGGTAAAACACACACACATATAAACATATAGGTAAAACACACACATATAAACATGTAGGTAACACACACATAAACATATAGATAAAACACACACATATAAACATATAGGTAAAACACACATATATAAACATATAGGTAAAACACACACATATAAACATATAGGTAAAACACACACACACATAAACATATAGGTAAAACACACACACATAAACATATAGATAACACACACACATATATAAACATATAGGTAAAACACACACACATAAACATATAGGTAAAACACACACACATATATAAACATATAGGTAAAACACACACACATAAACATATAGATAAAACACACACACATATAAACATATAGGTAAAACACACACACATAAACATATAGATAAAACACACACATATAAACATATAGGTAAAACACACACACATAAACATATAGGTAAAACACACACACATATAAACATATAGGTAAAACACACACACATAAACATATAGGTAAAACACATACACATATATAAACATATAGGTAAAACACACACACACACACCATATAGGTAAAACACACATATATAAACATATAGGTAAAACACACACATATAAACATATAGGTAAAACACACACACATATAAACATATCAGTAAAACACACATATATAAACATATAGGTAAAACATACACACACACATAAACATATAGGTAAAACACACACACACATATAAACATATAGGTAAAACACACACATAAACATATAGATAAAACACACACACATATATAAACATATAGGTAAAACACACACACATAAACATATAGATAAAACACACACACATATATAAACATATAGGTAAAACACATACACATATATAAACATATAGGTAAAACACACACACATATAAACATATAGGTAAAACACACACACATATATAAACATATAGATAAAACACACACATATATAAACATATAGGTAAAACACACACACATATAAACATATAGGTAAAACACATACACATATATAAACATATAGGTAAAACACACACACACATATAAACATATAGGTAAAACACATACACATATATAAACATATAGGTAAAACACACACACATATATAAACATAGGTAAAACACACACACACACACACACACACACATTCTGAACACAGGTCACTTCCCTGCACAGCCTTCGCTCCTTCGCGGTGCCCTGTGACGAACGGTGGGTCTTCATGTGAACAATGGCCAGCGTGTTCGTCTTCCCCGATGGTGAGCGCTTTCTGTGTGCTGAAGAACCCTTTGCTCGTCCCCGACCGGGAGGCCGTTCTGCTGTCTCCCGGCCAGCTGGCGCCGATTTCTCCACGTGCACGGCGTGAGGCGGGGACGCGGGACTTCGTCAGAGCTCCGACGGGGGAGCCAAGACCCGCCAGGAGGGAGGGCACTGGGCCGTGGGGGCGGGGTGGGGAGAGCTGGGTGACCACGGCCCAGTGGGCACAGAGACCCCCTCCTCCTCCCCAGCACCCCACCAGGCCAGCCGAGGCCTCCTCACAACAGGGCCCAGGGAAGCACGGGACAGTCCTCCAAGGCCACGCGGGCCGCCGAGGCGGGAAACCGGTCAGCGCTGCGTCTCTGACCCGGTCCCTGAGTCCCTGAGTCCCGCAGGCAACTGGATATATGCACGCTCAGTAGATTGGTTCATTCATTACTTAATTTTTATCTTTCTATTGATTTCAGAGAGGAAGGGAGAGGGAGAGGGAGAGAGAGAGAAACACCAATGATGGGAGAGAATCGTAGATCGGCTGCCTCCTGCACGCCCCCTACTGGGCATTGAGCCCACAACCTGGGCATGTGCCCTGACTGGAATCGAACCCGGGACCCTTTAGTTCACAGGCTCTATCCACTGAGCCAAACCAGCCCGGGCGCAGACTAACTTAAACCTTAAAAATGCCTGTGGCTGGGGCGTGGGTCACACAGTGGAGCCAGTGCATAGAGATAAGCGGCCTACTCTGCGCGCCGTCAAACTGCGTTTTTAGGGGGCCCCCCTGGCGCTTCCTGAGGAAGAGGCTATTCTCCCCGCCCACCCACTAAGGGCGCCGCGGCTTTGAAATGGATTATTCTGGGTGAGTTTCCACTGCGTGGTCCGGGCCAGCACAGCGGATGGCCGGGAGCCGTCCCCCAAAGGGCGCCACATCAGTACTGAACAGAAGGTTGCCTTCCAGAACTTTCCACATGGCCAGGGATGGTTAAGTGAACACATGGTCAACCAGCCCGGCCAGCGCGGCTCAGGGTTTGAGCATCCACCTCGGAACCAGGAGGTCACGGTTCGATTCCCGGTCAGGGCACAGGCCCGGGTTGCGGGCTCGATCCCCAGTGCGGGGCGTGCAGGAGGCAGCTCATCCGTGGTTCTCTCTCATCATCGATGCTTCTATCTCTCTCTCCCTCTCTGAAATCAATAGATATAAATAAAAATATATATAAATAAAAATACGTTAAAATAGAGATATATCTAAAACCTCGTTCGGTCAACCAAAGGACTAACAGAGACGCTTAAGCCTTCTCTCCACGGAACAAAGGGGGTCTTCCAAGAGCCGTGCCTGGTGTCCCTCCCTCACCCCAGCTCCTGTCCTATGGGGACGAGAAACACACCCCCTGCGCAGCCACTAGGAGCCCGGGCCTCAGCTCTCTCCTCTTCCCCGCCACGCCCACTGCCCGGGCTCTGCCTCTCTCTCAGGTCTGGAAGGGGGTAAGGAGGCTAGAGGAAGGCCGGGGCGGACACCAGGAGGGCCGGGGCTCTGCCAACCCGTGGGCGGGCACAGCCGCATGTAAGGACGGCCCGCACTTGGGAGCCACTGGCAACGGAGATCTTTCAACGAGCTGTAGTAGCGGAATGTGTGGGCATTTGGTGGGGGGCTGCAGGGGGCAATACCTTTCGTTTAATAAGATGAACCCAAGATTTCAGGCAAACAATGAGCAAGAAATTTCCCTTCATCTCGGAGGATTATTACACGGCCATTGAACATTCTGCAGTACATGGAATCAGGAAGCAAGATCAAGAAACATAGCTGAGCAGCAAAAGGGAAGAGGTGGCCACTCTTCAAGGTTTATGCTGCCATCTTTCCTCGCATAGGGCGAGATTACAGTTTGGAAGGTGACAGGGATGGATTTTGGAATATTTAAGGCAAAACGTAAGTCCCTCTGAAGCCGGAGGGTTTATTGTCTGGACTCCCTGTGAGACGTCCGTGGAAGGTGTGTCTATTACGTAGGGAGTAGAGTTTTGTTTATTCTCCTCTGGAGGAGGCCTGCTGAGCCTGGGAGGAGAGGGTCTGGTCTGCCTGGAGTGAGCCCTGCCTCTGTCATATCCTACTCACTGTGAGACCCTGGGCACGCGTTCAGTCCTCCCGAGCCTCAGTCCTGCCGTCTGCAAAATGGGACGACGCCTGGCTCATAGCGCTGTTAGGAGGATTCGTCAGCAAAACCCTCAGGAGCCCGGGGGGCCTTCTGGGAGCATCGCAGGCCCTCAGTCATGCGATCACTGCCTTTGAAGCGACCGTTTCCCTGGGGTGTGAGTGCGAGCGCACCCATTCGGACAGCCCCGGAGGAAGGGCGTGAGGCTCCGGCCCGGCCTTCGGGAGACCCTGGCATCCCCTTGCGAAGCTCCATTGTGAAATACCGAAACATGGAAGGGGAAGGAAGGAAGGCAAAGCCCAGGCTCTGAATCAACCGGTAGGTGGAGCGCTGGGGAGGCCCCACGCAGGGTGGGCCCGTGACTCACCACGGCGATCCTGTCTCGTTTCCTAGCGACCCCCCTGACGTCTCCGGGCTCAGCGGGTGATTCACCAGCTGCTGTCTCGGTTACGTCACGGAGGCTGTTCTGCTTCGTTGGGGTGTCTGTCTCTGTACTTCTGTGTCACCCCTGGGAGGCTCTGGGGAGTCTTCTTCTTCACACGCCCTGGCACACGCCATAACCAACCGTTGTTGGAATCCCCGGGCACGAAACCGGCTGTCTCCTCGTTCTCTAAGAAGGGGGCTGCGAACGGACGAGCTGTGCCCTGGACTGGGGGTCGGGCGGGCCTTGCTGTAAGGAGCACAGCCTCCTCCCGGGTTTCTCCACCCTAAAAGGAGACGTGGATAGGGCCTGAAGAAAGGCCAGCCTCCTAGCCGGACCAGCGCCTCGGTCCTGCCTCCCCTTAACCCCCACCCGCCCCCCACCCGCCCATTGGGCGTCCCTGGCCCGCTCCGAAAACTGTTTCAGGGCAAAGAAGAGACAGAATCCCCAAAGGCCTCTACCGTTAAGGAGGCAGACATGGCATCGTCTTCCCAGCAAAACATGGTGGGTCCTAAGCTGGAGCTTACTAAGGAGCAGATGCAGGAGATCCATCAAGCTTTGGATCTCTTCGATACTGATGCAGCTGGGACCACTGATGTGAAGGAAATTAAGGTGGTGTCGAGACCACTGGGCTTTGAACCCAAGCAAGGAGAGATTACCAAGATTATAAGTGAAACTGATAATGAAGGGACAGGAAAAAATGAATTTCAATGACGTCTTGACTGGGATAACTGAACAAATGTGTGAGAAAGATAGCAGAGAAGAAATCCTGGACGCTTTCAAGCTTTTTGATGACGATGAAACTGGGACCATCGCGTTCGACAATCTCAAACGTGTCGCCGCGGACTTGGGTGAGAGCGTCACTGACGCGGAGCTTCAGGAAATGCCTGACGCAGCGGATGGAGTGGAGACGGGAAAGTCAGCGAACAGGAATCCCTGCGCATCACGAAAAAGACCAGCCTTTACTAAGAGCATTTCTTCTACTCGAAGCACACACCGTTGGTTTAGTGCCTGCTGTGGTGTGAAACTTGGTTTCCCCACTGACCTCGCTGTTATGCTTTAGTAATAACCTCACATCCGTTTTCAACTTCTGCAAGTGTTCTTTGACAGTAAGTTCTTTGTGAAGCGACCTGCTGCTTCCTTTAAGTCTCCAAAAAAAGGGACAAGAGCACGTGAGAGCTTTCGCCCACTTGCCGTTCTACCTTGTGTTGCTTCGCTCTTGTCCTGCAGTCCCACGTTTATGCCACCACACACAAGAAAGACTTCTCAGGCAAATACGTGTTGTAACTTTGTCACCACAAACAGCAGGCATATCCCTGCGATGATTCTGGTTTTAATTGCTACCTTTCTCTTCTAAAAAATCCAGCGAACTCTCACTTGCATTTGGATGTGTTTTTGCTAGTTGTTTTGTCTTAAAATAAAGCATTTCTTACTTTGACAAGAAAAAAGGAGATGTGGGGCTACATCGACCCTGAGCTTTGGAGGTCCGAGGACGAACCACATTGGACTCCTCTCCGTGCGGCGTTTCGCCGGGCAAGAGTTCCCCGCAGCGTGGCTAGCAAATCCCAAGCGCGTGGCACCACGGAAGGAGACGTGGGGACCCCGTGAGAGAGTGGGGTGGGAAGAGCAGTGGGTTTGTGCCAGGCTTCTGCATTCTAAGTGAAGATAGCCTTGGGGGAGGGGCTGCCCCCATTCCCTCCCCCTCTCCTGTGCTGTCAATAACAGACGGCAGGGCGAGCGGATGGACGGGTGCCTCAGCTGCCGTTCTGATCGTGGCCCTCGGCAGACCCAGGCCAGGAGAGGGGAACGGGCCTTTCGGAGACAGGGACTGTCCTTGCTCATCCCCCAGCAGGAGCGCCCTGTCCCAGGACTGGCCAGGTCTCTCCTACCGACCATGTCCCAGCAGCCCCTGGGGCACATCACTGGGCAAGAGAGGGCGGTGCCGGGCACTCCGAGTCTGAACAGCCTGTTCGCTTTTTATTTCTCGCCTATGGCTTTATTTCAAGTCTGTGGCTTGGCATTTTTCATCCGTGCTGAACATTTTTCAGACATTATCTCTTCAAGGAATACTCTGGTCCCTTTCTCCCTTCCTAGCCCCTTCCAGAGCGCCAGTTAAATGTAAATCACAGTCTCACTCTATGCTTCTTGTCCCTGGATCTCTTTCTCATAATTTTCATCGTTCTTGTCAATCTGGGCTGTCATTTGGGTCCTTTCTTCTGGCCCATCTTCCAGTTCACGTGTTCTCTCTTTGTCTACGCCCCATCTCTTTTTAAACCCACCTACGGGATTTGAAATGGCATCTTCCATTTCCACGTGTGGAAGAAGATGGCTCTCACGCTCTTCGAAGATCTTCCGGGACACTTGGTTGTGCACAGGTCTCTGTTGCCCGAAGATCTTTTAAAACTTGCCCGCCATTTCTTTTAACCTCATGAGCAGCTTTGTCAGTGGCTTCCCATCATTCCGTTACATGAAGTGTTCGGGGATCAGCTTGGCTGTCTGTCTCTTCCTGCTGCTTCCCGCTCTTGTTGCCTTACTTCCCTGTGCGCGTCTTTACCTTTCACTGAGGCTGCTTCCTGGTCTTGAAAGACGACTCAGTGGGCATTTTCCGAGGCCTGCGTGTGACTGCAGAGAGGCGCCCCGAGAGGCGTTTCCACTGAACGGCCACCTGACTCTGACGTCCGCCTGATGCCTTCCACGCCCTTCGGGTGACGAGCACCCGGGCTCTCCGTCTGCGCAAGGGCGAGCATGTGGCGACAACCTCGAGAGGGGCTTCCCCGGCCTTCCCCGTGCCCGCGTGCTGCTGTCGGCAGTCTCTGCAGTGGGGGAGGGCGGAAGCCCTGGGGTGCAGCTTCGGCCACGTGAGCCCTGGGGTGCAGCTCTGTAGAGCTGGCACAATGGGCCGAAGCTTGTCTGGTGGGTTCCCCGCCTCACATGGGTCCTGGGCTTTGAACGCTCACAGGTAACTTCTTCCAAGCTTAGGGATGAATGTACTCGGAGTACACGAAGTCTTAGAAAGTTCTAGAAGACAAGGTTCGCTGACATGACACATGGCGTTGTTTCTGCCACAGCAGACAGGGTGCTGGCTCAGGTTAAACACCCTGAGGCTGTGACGGCTACCAGCCACCCTGAGGGAACGTTAGGGTTTCAGACAGACCAGAGGAGATCACTGGAGTGCTTCCAGCTCCAGGGAGTACAGGCCTGCTGAGCAAGGCTTGCTCCTCCTGTGGAACACGCCTGGGGAGACAGCGGGGGTCCTGGGCCTTCCGCTCAGGCCTTGGGGGGAGGGGGTGCAGGCTCTATCTAGATGACTCCTCTTGCGAGCTGGCATGTCATCGTTCTGGACGGCCACCATAACGCCAGACGGCGCATCCATGTTTACGGCAGGAAACCAGGAAAGAGATGGCGCCGGTCGCACCCGCCTGCTATCAGAGCAGCAAAGCCTCCCCAGCGCACGCCCCCGGCACCTCACTGCCCGGCGGGCCGCCGACCAACCCGAGACGTGAGCCTCGAGGAGCCAAGTGTCGAGCAAACAGAACGAGCGCGTCGTGATGACCCGGAGCCAGTACGACGCTCCCTCATCTGGGCACGGTCGGCCCTGGCTGCCGTCGGGACCAGAGAGGACGGCGGGGAGCCCGGGTGTGGGGAGGGTCCAGTCCTGTCACAGCTGCTGCGCACCGTGTCCCTACCCACCTCCCAGCAAAGCAGCGCGAGTCGACCGCGCAGCCGAGAGCCAGCCGGTCGGGAGCCCCCGGGAGAGGCTTCCGAGCGAGACGCGTTTCCCTCATAACCGTTTGGGTTTTTAAAGCCACAAATGCCTGGGATCGACGGCTGCCCTGGAGAAAGCTCCCTCTTGGCCCTGGCCGGTGTGACTCAGTGGAGAGAGCGTCGGCCTGCGGACTGAAGGGTCCCGGGTTCGATTCCGGTCAAGGGCACATGCGTGGGTTGCGGGCTCCATCCCCAGTAGGGGGCGTGCAGGAGGCAGCCAGTCAGTGATTCTCTGTCATCACTGATGTTTCTCTCCCTCTCCCTTCCTCTCTGACATAAATATATATTAAAAAAAGGAAAAGAGAAGGCTCCACTGGAATGCAGATGGCACGGGGAGTCCAGTTGTTGCCGGGCCTCCTGGACATGACACCCAGCAGGGCCGCGTGCCAGGAAGAGGCGTAGACCGTGCCTGGGCGCCCGGGCCCAGAGGGGCTGCCTCCCTATTGGCGATCCCTTCGGCAAGTCACACCCGCGCGCTCTGAGCAGCAGCACCAGAGGGGGCGCGGGCCCAGGAGGGCACGCCCCCACGCTTTGAAGACAAGTCAGATGGGCGCGGGCGCTCCTCCCTTCTGCGTGGATCAAGCACCAGGCCTGCCTTTTACAGGGTTTACAGCCGGGCCCATCCTGGGAGACCAAATCTGGGAGCCCCTGGGCGAACACACAGCCACACCCCCTGTTCCCGGCACAGGTGACACCCCAGGTCTTCAGTTCAGGGGGCTGATGAGTGACAGGCGGGGCTTCCCTGGGTGGGAGGGTTGGGGAAGGGAGTGGAGGAGCAGACATTGATTCCTACAGAGAGATTCTGGGGGCGGGGCAGGCTTTCTCTGTGTGGCCATCAGATTTTCTCTTCCTTTCTCTTAGTGCCGCGTGCTTCCCACGCGCAGGGCCTTTGCACAGGCCACTCTGCCTGAAACGTCACCGCCCAGCTGCACCCCCCACGCTCCCCATGCCCAACCCCCCCCCCGTCTTCAGATCTCAGCTTCAGCATCAGTGCCTCACAGGCTCTCCTCATCAGGTGGGCGCGCCCAGAGCACGTCCTGCACCTCTAAACCCCTGTCACCCTTCAAAGGGGCATGGGCTACCCAGCTTTCCATTGGCCAGGGACCCACACGAGGGCGGGACTACCTGGCCTCGGTATTGCTCTGTTCTCAGTGATCCACCCACACGGCGGGCTCTACACTTACGTGCACTGAACGTAGGGAGGAGGAAAGATCCAGGTCCCCCACCGGAAGAGCCGTGGACACATGGGACCATGCTCCTGCTGCAGCGAGGAGCTAAACTAACGCGGGGCACGTCATACAGGCAACTCGACACCAGACAATGCCCCTGGGACAATACTGCGGGCGACGTGGGGAGAAAGGCCACAGGTGCTGGGCTGTGGGACCACGAGGGGTTGATATTCCTGCACCTTTCCGTAGGTCCGGAAATCTCTGAGATGCGCATCGGCCGGAGTGTGTGCTTTCAGTCTTTGTGGAGAGGACCACAGATGTCTTCCCCGCCCCAGCCCTCACTCCCCTACGGCCTGTGTCCATGGGCCATGCATCCGTGCAGAGCAGTGCTCGGGTTACTCTCTCCCCACGCACCCTGCCCTCTGGGACTCGTGTCTTCTGACATGTACGGATGTACTTCCCCGATAAAGAGCCATGTGCAAGCCCGTCCATGGACAGATACCGGAACGCTCACGGGCCTTGGAGACACTTGTTCCTGTCACTGCAGTGACCTCTACGGGCCCCAGGGCATGCAGATCCCTCCACACAGCAGGCCCCAGCTAGTCGCTGACAGGTGACCAGAGCATCTGGGGGCCCGTCACACACTCAAAGCAGGTATGTGTCGGGGCCAACTGTGTGTGAGCAGCCTTTGGCCTCTGCCCAGCTGTTCTCTCTGCCGGGGGCACCCTCCCCAGTTACCCTCTTGGCTCATCCCCCCATCCCCCCACTCCTCTGCTCAGCCCGAACCCCTATGTGTTAATGCTGTCCCCTGCTACCCCCCACCCCCAGAGTCCCCGAGAGACATGGCAGACACCCCCCCTCGACCCCCCGTTCTGTCCTCGCTCCTCCTCAGAAGTTCTGTCCAGGCCTGGCCCCTGGTGGGGACGCACTGAGGCAGGGCACTGTCTCTGTTTGGCTCACAGATGCAGCCCCAGCATCAGACGCTGCCTGGCACCCGATCGATCACTGTTGCGTGAAGAACCAGTGAATGAAAGAGCGAGTGAGAGAGCGAGCGAGCGAACGGGTCACTGAGTCAGGGCGGTCTCTGCAGGGCCGGGGATGAGTGTGGAATGGGGAGGGAGGGGTGTGGGGGGCAGGCAGCCGCCACGGGAAGGAAGGCCAGGCAGAGGCTGCACACCAACCAGGCAGGGGCTTCCAGGCACCAGGGCCGGCCTGGGGGGCAGCGGGGGAGGGGGGGGGACGGCTGCCAGGTGAGCGGGGAGACGGGCCCCGGGTGCCAGGTTGGCAGCACCTGACCCCTCCCAGCGGCCCACCCTGCCACACTCAGGTACCTTCGCACCCCAGGGCCCGGCCCACCCGGGGACTGTGCTCAACTCCCGGCCTGTCCCCGCTCCTTGGCGGTGGGGTCCGGGCGGCAACGGGCAAGGCCCCGAACGCGGTCTGGCTGACAGTCAGGCCCCACCCCGCAGAGGCCGTGGCCTGGGAGCGAGCTGGGCCTGGGGATCGGCTCCTGGCGCTGCTGTAACGAAGGACCAGGCAGCGGCACAGCCCCGCTTTCCTCTCTTCCCCCTGCGGCCGCGTCCTCCCTGCCGCCCCCCCCCCCCCCCCGGCAGTCAGGGGGCTGGGGCTGCACAGCGAGGCTGCCGCCAGCCCACCCCCCTGCTCCCCGTTTCTCTGAATCCTGCAAGCGGACCCTCTCGTACCAACAGCGGCCCGCCTGCGCCGCCCACAACGAGCACCTGCATTCCCCACCAGTGACAGCCGGCTCAGAGAGGCCCAGCGGCTCGCCCAGAGCCACCTGGAGAAGTGGAGGGGGCAGGGCTCGCACCCAGGGCAGCGCCTGCAGGAGCCCCTCTGCCGCCCGTGAGCCCGTGTGCCCGAGGCGCCTGGCACATGCTGGCAGGACTCACGGAGCGTGTGCCCCCGTGAGCCCGGGACACCCACTCGTCCAAACGTCCCGGGCGTGGAAGAGGGAAGCCGGGCCCGGGAGTCGCGTTTACCCAGCGCTTCTCCGTAAGGGCTTCCCACGTGGGGTCTCATTTGAGTCTCCTGGCAACGATTATCCTCTTAAAAATGGGGAAAGCCAGGCCCTCAAAGGCCACGACCCCGGGACAGCGAGGAGGAATGCCCAGCTCTGCTGAGGCCTCCTCCCAGGACCTCGGGTGGGTCCCCGGGGGGCTGTTTCTCTGTGAGACGAGCTGCCAGAACCACGGCTTTGGCCAGGCCGTGACCACCCTGCCGTCGGCAAGCCCAGGGCCTGTCCCAGCAAGACGAGGGTCCCCGCGGAGGCCACCGTGCGGAGCGACCGGTTGTCCCGACCAACGGGCCGGCTCCGTCCCAGGCGCAGGGGGCGGCTCGGGCGCTGGGCCCTCTGCCTTCGGAGCAGAACCTCCGGCGCCTGGGTTCCCGCTCGGGCCGGGAAAGCCCAATTTCAGCTCCAAGTGAAAATGGTCCGAGTGTGTAAGCTTTGAAGATACGGCTTCGTAATGAAAAGGCCGCGAGAAGCAATTAGAGGGGCACGAACAGTAATCACTGTAATAAGGGTAATTGAGTTGGATTTATTGGAGCTGACGATTGGCTTTTTTTCCTTGCCCAGAGAAAGAAGATAATTTACCGATATTACAACATTTAAGTTTTTTTCAACCCCCTGGGAAACGGCTGGGTTTCTGGGTTTCTCAAATGTGAGGCAACTTGGGGGGCGTGCCTTTCTCGGGGGCGTGGGGGTCCTTATAAGAAGCAAAATTAAACGGACCCCGAAGGATCTGGGAAGCAGCAAGGAGAGCGGGAAGGTTGGAAACTGGGGAGCTGAACTCTCTCATCCACTGCGTGACCTACCGAGTTCCCCAGCCTCTTGGAGCCTCAGTTTCTCCGTCTGTAGAATGGGGATAAGAATACTCAACTGCAGGGCTGTTGGGGAAATTCAATTAAGCTAAATCATATAAAATTTAATTAAAGAAGGTATATGATGTCCCTGGCAAATGGTAGGCACTTAATAAATGTTAATACCAGTCCCTAAACTTTATTTATCTCAGACAAAATTCTACAAGTAAGCAGTCCAGGCTGGTGGGGTGATTTCACAACGGGCAGGGACCTGAGCCTCTTCTCTTGTGGTTCTACTCCCCTTGGCAGAAAGCTCTCACCCCGTGGCCCAATGTGGCTGCCAAGCTCCAGCCACCGTGTCTGATTCTCAGCTAACAGGGGGAGGAGGGAGCGGTGTGGTCCCCTGCCTCTCCTTTTTAAAAAAGGAAAAATACATACATATATTTGTATGATTTCAGAGAGGGAGAGAGAGGGGGAGGGAGAGAGAGAGAAACATCCGTGATGACAGAGAATCATGGACCGGCTGCCTCCTGCACGCCCCACACTGGGGATCGAGCCTGCAACCTGGGCCTGTGCCCTGACCGGGAATGGAACCCTGACCTCCTGGTTCATAGGTCAATGCTCAGCCCCAGGGCCAGCGGCCGGGCTCTGCCTCTGTTGAAAGGGCACTTCCTGGAAGTCAGACACCAACACTGTGGCTTACAGACCTTTGGACAGCATTTGCCACAGGCCCCCTGGGCAGCCAGGACTCCTGAGGAATGCGGTCTTGCTCCCGGCAGCCACATGTCCAGATAAAACTGGGGGCCTTGTGTTAAGGAAGAACAGGGAGGAGCCCGTGGCCCCAACACAGGTTGCCCGGGGGGTGGACGGGCACGGCGCACGTGAACCCCAGCAGCGTCTGTACCTCTGACCTGCGTGGCCCCGGCAGACCCTGAGCCCGGCAGCCCAGAGGTGGGGCTGGGACAGGGACAAAGGCCCTTTCGTCAGGAGCGTGCTCGGCGGTGCGCACTGCCCCGTCCCTGCATCACGGGCTCCGAACCTCTCTAAAGACGCAGGCGCAACGAGAGCGAGGGATCATCGGGCTTTTCGGTCGTGTCTGCGGGTGTGGGAAAACCCACTCCGTTCTCCACGCCAGCACGGGAAAGAGCCGGCAGCGCGCTCCGGGCTCGGTGACGTTGGAAAGTGGCATTCCGCCCTGGACACGGCCTGGAGGCAAGCAGCCCAGAGGCCACAGGGCTCAGCTGCGGCCTGGGGAGGCGTGCGGGGAGCCCTTGCCTCTCCCCAGGTTCTCCTGCGCTCCGCTTACTCTCATCAGCATAAAGGCAATTCGAGCGACAGCCGCACGCGAGTGCTCAGGGGATGGCATGCGGGCGGCCCGGGCGGGCAGTGGGTGGGGGATTGGGGGGGCAGCCCGCACGGCTTGGCCCTGGGCTGACGCTCAGGTTTGGGACAATCCCTGGGGCCCAAGGGCGCCTGTGCGGCTGGGACCCGAACGCAGCGGCTCCGGCTCCGGGTCAGGGGAGGCCGTGCAGGGGGCCCCGGCTCTCCGAGCCGACCTCGGGGCTGCTCCCTGTGCCCCGAAACCTCCAGCTAGACGTTCGGGGTTCGGGGTGAGGGGGGTGTCTCATTCCTCCTTTGCCCGGAGCCCTGGGCACGTCTGCAGGAAGGACACAGGTGGCTGGGACCAGCCCCAACCTGGGTGCGGGGGTGCGGGGTGTGGACGCGTGAGAGCCCCGCTAGCTGAGAGCAGGGACTGTGTTCTGGTCCCAGCTCCGGTCACCCCGCTGGTCTCCCCACCTGCGCTATGGAAGCGGGGGGTGGGGGTGGAGCGGGGAGGCGGTGCAGACTCGGGCTGGCCCCCTGGATTCCGAGTCCCCGGTTTTAGAAATGGACCCACTGGGCCGGTTTGCTGGGCAGCTACTCCGTCCCTTTCATCAGAGGAACCACCTCTTTGCCCCTTGCCTGGTCCACTTCCTGCTGCCCTCTCCCCACTCGAGAGCACGAGCACGCTTCCCTCCCCGGCTCCCACGCTCTCCCTGGGCCCCGGGAGGCGGGAGGCGGGAGGCAGGGCCTCGCTAGAGAGGGGGGGTCGCTGGAGGGAGGGGGGTCTCTGGAGGGAGGGGTCGAGGGTCTGGCTGAAGGGAGGGGCGGTGGGCCAGATCACAGGAGACCTGAGGGCAGAGGCAGGGCCAGAGAGTGACCGTCAGGGAAAGTGCCTGTGGGGTGGCGAGCCCCCGTGGGCTCAGTGAGCGGACCTGGCCCACGCTCGAGGCGAGTGTGGAGGGTGCGCTGCTGGGTGGGCACCCACAGCCCCTGTGAGGCGGGCTGGCCCGGGCCCAGCGCCAGAACCTCCGTGAAGGCTTTAGGAAGAGGGAGGTGCGGGCAAAACCCCATCCGCCTCAGAGACATAAGCTGAAGGGCGTGAGCCGGGGTGGGGGTCGCTGAAAACAGCATTGGGGAGTGAAGGCCGCTGACGGCGTCCCGTTCTAGTTCCTAAGCCCCTTTAAAATATGTATATATTTCTTTTGTTGATTTCAGAGAGGAAGGGGGAGAAATAGAGAGACAGGAACATCCATGGTGAGACAGAGTCATGGATCGGCGGCCTCCTGCACACCCCACACTGGGGATCGAGCCTGCAACTCGGGTGTGCGCCCTTGACCAGAATCGAACCGTGACCTCCTGGTTGCTAGGCCGAGGCTCCCCGCTGAGCCGCGAGGCTGGGCTCTCAGGCTCTTTGATCTCCAGTTGGGTTAGAGATGGTCACGTCCTCTCCCAGGTTGGTGAGTAATGTGCCGGCTGGTGGTGGTGGGGGGGGGGCGGGGCTCTCCCCACACCCCCACCTGCCCGTGCGGCCCTCCGCCTGCCCTCTCCCCACCCTCTCTGTCTCTCTCTCCTCCGCACTCCTTCCCGCTCCCGGTCTCCTCTGTCTCTCAGGCCTACTCCCCACCCTCTGTGTTGGTAACAGTAGGTTCTTGCTCTTTCCTCATCTACAAATCCCGACCCCCACACCCCGGGGCTCCCATTCCTTCTTCTCTGCCCATCCTTCCAGCCGGCATCCTGGGGCCACGCCAGGCTCGGCCCCTCCGCCGCACACAGTGGCTGCATTGTGCGGCCTCAGCTGCTCACTCCTCCTCTCTCCTGCGCAGCCAGGAGCCACCCTCTCAGGTGCCTGCCTCCCGCTGCTCTCTAATTTACTGGTGTTCCTGCCAGAGTAACTGTCTCTAATCACCGGCTGGCCCCCTCAGACCTGGGCCCCGCCCCCGCGCCCGCCCCTCCCTCCTCCGTCACCTTCCCCAGAAGCGCTTGTTTGCATGTTGGTTTCCTCCGACCACAGCAGGAACCTGGATCAGCCGGCTTCTGGGGCAGAATCACTGCCCCTTCCGCTAGTCCGCACGGGAGGTTCACTCAGGCTCTGGCCAGCTCACCCAGGTTCTGGGTGGCCGGGAGGTTCACTCAGGCTCTGGCCAGCTCACCCAGGTTCTGGGTGGCCGGGAGGTTCACTCAGGCTCTGGCCAGCTCACCCAGGTTCTGGATGGCCGGGAGGTTCACTCAGGCTCTGGCCTGCTCACCCAGGTTCTGGATGGCCGGGAGGTTCACTCAGGCTCTGGCCAGCTCACCCAGGTTCTGGATGGCCGGGAGGTTCACTCAGGCTCTGGCCAGCTCACCCAGGTTCTGGGTGGCTGGGGAACAGCCTGGCCAGGTGCTGCGCGGGGGTAAGGGGGGGGCACCCCAGCCTCCCGGGCCGCAGTGCTGCGGGACCCACGTGGCAGGTGCCGGCACCGCGGGTCATGAAAACCCAGCCTTACCCCACCCGGGCCCAGGCTCCCCTTCTCAGTCTGCTGGTGCCGTGAGCTGAATCGTGCCCCCCCGCCCCCAACAACCCCCCAAAGCCAGGCATGTTGGAGTCCTGACCCCAGCACTTTGGAGTGTGCCCTCACCGGTGCGGGCAGTTAGGACGGGGGTGCTGGAGTAGGGAGGTCCCATTCCATCTCCCAGGAAGAGGAGGTCCCCGCAGGACAACAGGGCAGGGGCTGGCCCCCATGCTCTCAGAGGGAGCGCGCCTGCCGGCCCCAGAGATGCCAGATGCAAATGTAGTTATTGATAGGTCCTCCCTTCCCCCAACTGATGGACGGAGAATGACATAAACTCCACCTGCGGCCCGAACATTCCTGAATGCCTAACCAGGCACCTTCTATGGACTGTACATTGAACCACCAATCAGCACCTGCCAAATACCCTAAGCCCCTGATTCCTAAGTCCCTAATGATGTGCCTTATATGAAACCACCAATCAGCGTGTGCCGAGCACCCTAAGCCCCATCCCTTCCCATTCCTCCCCTCAAAAGGCGCCTTCACCCCGGCACGTGCGCTCTTGTCCATCTGGAAGGTAGCCCGGTGGGGTCTTCTCCTCTAAGAAAGCCTGTGTCCTGGTCTCCGGCCCTCTGTCTCATCTTTCAGTTATGAGTCACCCCGTCAGTGGCACGGGCGACAGCGGCCCTCGGAGAGGACCCTGATGGGCACAGAGGTTGCTCTGGGGGTGGGGGTGGGGTGGGGGGTGGGGTGGCCAGCGACAGGCGGTGGGTGTGAGCAACTGCACCTCCATGCTCCTGTGTTCCGGGCCTTCTCCGCCCTGGTGCCTGCCTGCCACTTCCCTGGGCGACGAGCCGCTGCCGGGCGGACGCCGGGCGCAGGGTCCCGGTCGCCTGGTGTTTCCTGGCTGACGCTCAGCCTGGGAGCCATTTCTCCGACAGAGAAGAGGCCCTGGCCCAGGAGAGCACTGCTTTGCCCACAACAGGGTGTGGGTGCTGTGCCCTTCATCGCTGGCCTGGGCCTCCGTCACCTCCTGGTCTGGCAGACACGTGGGCTCCCGGCCCTGCTGAGCCACCTGCGTCTCCCGACCCTCATGCTTCGCCCAGGAACCTCAGCTCCTTTGCTGTCCTCCCGGAACCTGCGGACCGAGCATGTCCAAAGGCCAACACGGCCAAATAAACGAGGCGTGCGGCCCGTGGGCTGTGAGTCTGACACGCCTGCTGTGGACGAAACTGGCACTGAAGCCAGGGTTGGAGCTGGCGGCCTCTTCTCGCCTCCGTCCCCAGCGTGGCCGCTCCAGGGACCTGAGCTCTGAGGCCCTGAGAGCCTGGGGCCTCCGGGGACAGATGTCCTGCTCAGAGCTACGTAAAGCCGCCAGGAAAAGTGGGCCCGGGACTAAGAAGGAAAGCAGACGTGAGGCTCAGGAAAGAGAAGGGCCTGGCAGGAAGCTACATATCCAGAGGTCAGGGGTCCGGGTCTCCTGGGGGCCCACAAAGCTTCATGGCCGTGGCCGCCAACAGGCCTCCCTGTGTTCCGGCCGCTGCCTGCAGGCCCCCCCCACCCTCCACCCCTGACCCCCCAGTTGCTGCCTGCAGGTCCCCCAGGCTGAGCTTGTTACCGCGGGGAAACTGGGAGGCTCCAGCAGCCCCGAGGGTGGACCCAGGGTCAGTGGCGGGGGCGGGGGGGGGGGGCGGGCGGGGGGAACGAGTGACTGAACCAGGGGGCAGGTCAAAGTGCAACCGCCACCAGACACGCTGGAGGCACATGGCAGACAGGCCAGCATCCTGGATCTGACACCTGGGCATCCTTCCGGGCATCCGGAACTTCGGTCTGTGAGTCATCTGCCAGGGGCACTGAGAGGCCGCCGGGCGAGCCCCGGAGCGAGCGAGGACAGGCCGGTCTCCGGAGCACAGGGTCACTGCCCTGGCCGAGGGCCGCGGGCCGCGGGCCGCCAGCAGCAGCCTGACCCCTGCACTTTGCCTTCTCCATCGCCATCCCTCCCACGTGGAACAGCATGCTCCCAGGGCGCGCCGCAGGCTGAGCAGCCACAGCCCCTCCGAGCGAGTGTGCCCTCCACCCTGCTGTCAGCGGCTGGGCTGGCCTTTCATGTTTGGCATCACAATGCCCGGAGCTGAGATCGAGAGGGGCCTCCTGTCTGTCTGCTGCTCGCTGTTAAAGATGCTGGCTCCCCTCCCCTCTAGCCCGGCTGCCCACAGACCAAACCATCCAGCCTGGCAGTTTGGAAACGCCTATTCCTGGAGCCGCGGCTTTGATCTCTGACCGTGCGCCTGGAAAGTTTCTTTCTTAACCTGAGAAGCGTTGTTCCTGCAGCGAGGCCATGCCATGCGGGCGCCTGAAACTGGGGAGTGGCCTTCCGAATGAGAGCGGCATCATTTCCTCACCTCTCAGGACCGAGTGGGTGTCGCTGACACCCCCCCACCCCCCGCCCCGCGGAGGATCCAGTCATGCAGGGGGCTCGGGCCTCAGAGGAGTCGGGGAGTCGCGAGGACAGGGCTCGGGGTTCCTCCCAGACCTCCTCTCCAGGGGCAGAGCCCGCTCAGGACCAGCCCACAGCCAGCGAGAGTCAACAACGGGCTCTGTGAGTACGAAGTCACAGACATGGACACAGTGGCTCCGGGAGCAGACAAGCAAGCGGGCGGGACAGCCAGGCAGCTCAGAGCGGTTCCACGGATACTGGGGGACTTGGCTGCTCAGCAAGGCGGCTCTGCAAGAACGAGGGGGTTAACAAAACTGGCTCCTTGGGCACCCGCAGTGGAGCTGGGCTCCCTCCAGTAGCACACGTGGCAGGCACTGACAAACCTAGCAGAGGGACGTGCAGTACGGATCTGTTTCCGAGACTGGGAAATGCTCCTTAAGCAAGACCCCAAAGCACAAGGCATAAGGGGGCAGAATAACACTCTGCGTCCGAAGCCCCCTGCCCGCCACACACCCTCCGCCGTCCCACCATCGCTCAGAAACCCTCGCTCAGCACCCCCCCGGGCCCCGCACGCCACGCATTCCCAGTGTTTCTGCACCCACGGCCCGTGTCCACCCCGGGACCAGTCTCCAAACCCTTGGGATGCCCTGACGAAAGCATCTTGCTTTCGTGTATGTGTCGGGGGGTGGGGGGAGGGGGGGGAGGCAGCCCCACCTGACAGCTCATGCTAACTGTGAGCAACACGGGCCAGGGCGGGCTTATCTTTTTTTTTTTTAACTTTAAAACTTTTTAATCCTCACCCAAGAATATTTCCCCATTGATTTTTAGAGAGTGGAAGAGAGAGGGAAAGAGAGAGCAACATCGATGTGAGAGAAGCACATCAATTGTTTGCCTCCTGCGTGCGCCCCGCCCAGGCGGAGGGCTGGGGAGGAGGCTGCAATGGAACGGAGCTGCATAACCTTGACCAGAATCGAACCCCGGACCCTTCGGTCTGCAGGCCAAACCGGCCAGCGCTGGGGTTTACCTTTCAGTAGAAAAAGTTCACGAGGCTGAGATGAACTAGATGATGGAATGGAAGATGGCAATGCACCAGAATATACGCCCTCGCCACCACACAGTATTAGGAAACAGCAGTGAAATGTGAACCATCCTGAGAACCAGCCGCTCAGGGGAACGCAGCTACGCAGTGGGGGGACGCTGGGCCATGGCTCCCACACTGGGGACATTGTTACCGACCTGGAGAAGATCACATCTCAATAGCGCCGGGCACAAAGGACCCCTTTTATTCACGAGTCCCTGCAGGGCGGACACGGAGAAGGCATTTTCCCGACGGGACACGGCCTCTTTAGAACAATGCGCTATTGAAAAGCTCGGGAAGCCACCGGGGCTGCGTATTGCGTGGCGTTCTCTGAAAAAGGAGACAGGACCCGGGATCAGGTTACGAAGATCGTGGCCCAGAGAACGCATTGCTTTCGTGGCTGAGGAAGGTGAAGACCAGCCAAGGGAAGGGGCCGGAAGTCGCTGGCTTCATAAAAACAAGACGTCCCCAGCGAGCAGGCCCCGCCCACTCCTTTGCAATGAGCCGGGAGCGAAGGGAACCTGCTGACCCACAGGGACCCACAGGGACCCACAGGGATCTGGTGGCAGAGAACGTAGGGACCCAGGAGCGGAAGGCAAACAAAATAGATTTTCCGAGTTGTGATGCTTTCTCTACACCCAGCAGGCACTTCACACACACACACACACACACACACACACACACACACTGTGCCTTCAGAAAATCAGTCTACTAGTAAGAATACGATTGCTTTTTCTGGTGCAATTGAGCACACGATACATGTATCTTTTTATTGTTTTATTTCAGAGAGGCAGGGAGAGGGAGAGATAGAAACATCGATGATGAGAGAGAATCATGGATCAGCTGCCTCCTGCCCGCCCCACACTGGGGATGGAGCCTGCAACCTGGGCCTGTGCCCTCACTGGGAATCGAACCCTGACCTCCTGGTTCCTGGGTTGACACTGAACCACGGCGCCACGCTGGTTGAGTGAGTTTTTATCTTTAATCGTTAATGGTTTCTTTTCTAAGAACCTATTTCAAACGTTTCCTTCTAAATGACAGAATTAGGCAAGTAGGACTTGAGCAACTACACACAATACAGAGCGGCGTGGAAGAAGATGTGCGAGTTCCCCTCTCCCCACAGTCCGCCCAGCAGGCCCGGGGAAGAAGCCCGGCCGAAGAAATGGCCGCTGCCCGAAGCCACTGCTTTTCCACCCACAGGAAGTCGGCCTCGTGGCCCTGACACTGTCCCCGCTCCCGGGCGAGGCCGGTGCTGGCAGGTCCAGGCCGCAGTGCTGCAGGCCAGGTGCGGCCACAGCTCAGCCGCAGGCACCCCCGCCCGCGGGACGGCTGACCCCTGACCTTCCTTCCGGAGGCCTCTCCTCTCCTGGGCTCTGACCCGCCCGCGGCCTCGGCCTGAGGCTTCCCATCTGGAGAGACAGACCGGCTCTGAGAAGTGGCACAAGCCAGGCCCGTCTCGGCACAACCGGGTCACCTGTGAGGGGCGTCCCCGGGAGGGAGGGGGAGCCGCGGCAGCTGTCAGAGGCCGGTCGGAGGGCAGGTCACTGTAGAGACCGAGGTGCCGCCCGGGCAGCAGGACCCGAAAGGGTCGGAGCGCCTCAAATCCAACACCACGGGGGGCTGGACGCGAGGGGGACTAGAGGCCACACCACGCTCCCCTCGAGGAAATGCCAAGCCAGGGGTGCCTCTGCCACTTGGCCACACGAGCCACTGGCTGGCATTGCCTCTCAGCACCTACCTCGTCCCGGGGGCGGCCCTGTCCTCGGGCTCCGGTGGCTGCGGGGAGCTGGCCGGGTGCGGGACGTCCAGGCGCGGGGAGGAGGCAGGGCCTGGCAGGGTGCCCGCGCCGCTCCGTGAGGAACACGCACTCCCCGAAGCGGCACGTGGCACTCGGTCACATCAGCTTGTGCAGGAAGAGGCCTGGCCACACGGGCCCCGGGAGGGGGGAGGTGTGGCCCCCGGGGGAGGGCACGCGCTGGCACGAGGTTTCCACGGGAAGCGGGAGTCCTGGGACCTCAGCCCGCTGAGCGGCAGGCACGCTGGCGGGCGGAGGGCAGTGGTGCCAGGGAGTCGCCGGGCGGTGACAGGCCCCGTGACACTGGCCTGCGTGTCCCCGTCAGTCACAGAGCCCCCCTGTCCCCCCTCCTGCCCAGTTGTGGCTACAAGGCCTTCGGGACACTTGTTCCCATGCCTTCCGCCCGGGTGGGGGTGGCTCTCCTGGGGGACCCCTCCTGGTTGACCAGACCCTTCGGCAGGCACTCGCCACCGTCCAGGCAGCGGTGCCTCTCTGAATGGCACTCCTTTAGAGCAGGGGTCGGCAAACTCGTTAGTCAGCAGAGCCAAATACCAACAGGACGACGATGGACATTTCTTTGGAGAGCCACATTTTTTACACTTACACTTCTTCTAACGCCACCTCTTCAACACAGACTCGCCCAGGCCGTGGCATTTTGTGGAAGAGCCACACGCAAGGGGCCAGAGAGCCGCATGTGGCCCGCGAGCCACAGTTTGCCGACCACTGCTTCAGTGGGACGTGAACCTGCTCCGACTTCACGCGGGGACAAGTAAAGGCAGCAACGCAGACGCGGGACACGGGACGCGGGAGGCTCCCCACGTGCAGTGCCCGCTGAGCTGAGCTGAGGGCAGGGGGTGTGCCTGGCGGAGGGGGGTCAGGGCGCCCCAGGGAAAGCTCGGCTCTCTATGCCCCCACATGGCTGTGGGCAGTGGGGATCCCCTGCCCCTGAAATGACGCTACCCTTCCCCTGCGAGGCCTGTGGGCGGGGCACCCCGTATCACTGCCGGAAGGAGGGGGGCCGGGGGCAGGGCAGGCCAGGTCCCCCAGGCCGGGCACCCCCGGGGGTCAGGCGGCCTGTCGCGCCCGCTGGCTTTTTCCATATTTACCCCGGAGAGCTCTCACACAATGAAGAGGAAACACCAGCCTGCTGTGCCGGACGCTCCGTCTGCAGCCTTTCCAGGGAGGGGCCGCCGCGGGGCCGCTCACCGCGCAGGAAGCCGCCCGCACCCCAGGAAGCAATAATGCGGCGCGGCCTCGCTGCCCTCACACCCTCACCCTCAGGGTGAGGCCGCAGGAGAGAGGCCTTGCACGCACCCTCCCTGACGTCGGATGCCGCTGTGCGGGGGTCTGGGGACTGTCCCCCGCCACACACGCTCCTCTCACTGGCAAACCAGAGCCTGCGAGACCCCACGGCGCTGACCGCCCTTTGCACCGCGCACACAGCCTGCTCAGGCCCACCTTTGGGGGCTCAGACTCCCTCCCACACGGGGACCCTCTTTTCCAGTCTATCAAGCAAGCCTCGACCGATCAAGACCTTCCCATCACAAACCGCCGAGCCTGGAGGCCTCCCAGCTGAGGCCGCGGCTCTCTCACTGGAGGGGCCAGCTGTGCTGACGGGCCAGGGCTGCCCCAACGAAGCCCCGCGAACTGGCCAGCTGGCCTGGCTGGGGCACGCCCAGCTCTCGGTACTGACGACCGGGCTGTGGGAGGCGCAGCACCCCGAGACTGTCCCGTGTTCCTGAAACCCAGGTCCCCATGTGGTGCGCAGCCCAGCCGGGGAAATGGCAGGCACGTCACTCTGACGGTACCCGACGCGGCCGGATGCAGCCCAAGTGCATCAGCCAGGAGCTGAGCTCCCGCAGCTGAGCCGGGTGACACTCCGGGGCCTCCCAGGGCCCTCTGCAAGGTGCCGCACCAGCAACCAGACAAGGGCAGTTAGCAGGGTCCTGGAACCTGGCAGCTCAGAGCTGGCTCAGCCCCGTCCTGCTGACACGGCCTCAGACAAGGCAAGCGCAGCCTCCTGTGGTTAGAGCCCGTGAGCCCATGTGCCCGGCCGCCGAAGAAGGCCCCAGGGCTCTCTTACCTGCCCTCCCGGCCTGGAGCAGGGCCCCCAGGGGTGCCCGGCCGAGCAACACCAGGCCTGGCCTTGAGAACTAGTTTGCTCGCATGTGGGGAGACAGGAGCACATGGACCCGCTGGGTGACCCTCGGTGAACATGGAGGGCGAGCTGGGCTCCGCGGGGCCCCTGTCCTCAGCGTCTACCTGAGGCCGCACGCAGGGACACCTGCGGCTCAGAACCTGGGGAGCAGCCGCACCCCGTCCACGGCTCTTCCTAGACAGGACTCTTCCTCTCGCGTCCAGTGGAGCATGGAGCTAGCACAACAGACACGGCCTGGTGTGGCCCTTGTGGGCAAAGCGGCAGCACCGAGCAGCCAGAAATGCCAGGGGCCTGAGGAACAGCCTATTTCCCACACGATGGTCTGGAAGGAGGCGTCTGAGCGTGGGGGCCCATGTTCCTTCCACCCAGTGGCTCTCCTTGTGGGCATGGTCAGCGTTGGGTGCCCACCACAATGGGATGTACTTACACATGGAACTGCGCGCTCAAGAGTGGTTCAAATAGGGTAACCTGCCCAGCTGGTGTGGCTCAGTGGTTGAGTATTGACCTATGAACCAGGAGATCACGGTTTGATTCCTGGTCAGGGCTCATGCCCGGGTTGCAGGCTTGATCCCCATTAGGGGGCGTGCAGAAGGCAGGTGATCAATCGTTCTCTCTCATCATTGATGTTTCTCTTTCATCATTGATGTTTCTCTCTCTCCTCCCTTCCTCTCTGAAATCAATAACAATATATATTTAAAAAAATTAAAATAAAAGAGAACCCCCTGCCCCCATGAAGGGTCAGGCCACTGTTACCTATCTACCGCATGGTGGTCTCCACTCCGCAGCGGCCGGGTGAGCAGGGCAAAGCCTGCTCAGGGGGCCAGCGTCGGCTCCGGGCAGGCGGTGCCGTGACGGAGCGAGGCAGGCCCGGGCGCCCACGGTGCCACCCCAGCTTCACGTGCGCAATCACGCACGACGGGGGGATGGAGGGAAATCCGACTGAGTCATCAGGATGTGCAGATCCGGCTCTTCACGTTTTTAGGCTCTCAGCAGCCAGACACTCAGCTGGGACCACTTCCTATCTCAGGCCCTTTCCCCACAGTCGTGCTTACAGGGACCTTCACAGACACGTCGAGGGGCAGGAACTGGAGAAGGCTTCTCGGGGCCTGGTCACCTCCCTGGGCTCCCAGCGCTCAACTTAGCAGGATAACTGGCTAGTGGAGGGCGGCCTGGGGCAGGGAGGACGGCAGGGGCAGCGAGGATGGCCAGGGACAGGGAGGACGGCCTGGGGCAGCGAGGATGGCCGGGGGCAGGAAGGACGGTCAGGAGCAGGGAGGATGGCAGGGGGCAGGGAGGACGGCCGGGCCAGGGAGGACAGTAGGGCCAGGGAGCGGTGGGGCTCCCAGAAGCTGCTTTCTAGACGTGCCCTCCAACAGTTAAAAATGAGTAAAGAGCCTGGCCGACATGGCTTAGTGGTTGAGTGTTGACCTAGGAACTAGGAGGTCAGGGTTTGATTCCTGGTCAGGGCACAGGCCCGGGTTTGGGCTCCATCCCCAGTGTGGGGCGTGCAGGAGGCAGCAGACCCATGATTCTCTCTCACTGACGTTTCTGTCTCCCCCTCTGAAATCCACAAAAAAGTAAGTAAGTAAGTAAGTAAATAAATAAATAAGGGGTGAAGAAGAATGCGACAGCTCCAGCTTTCAGGGTTCTCTGAGCCCATGACACCTGGGCCTCGCACGTGGGGCGAGTGTGGTCCCTCAGACCAGGATGCTGCTATGGTTACCCACACAGATGGAACTCTGTCACATATGTGATCGGGTTCACGAAGGTGTAGGCCACTCTCGGTCCCCCGAGATCAGGCCGGTCCCCCACCTTGTGCATGTCACCTGTCCCCTGTCCCCGAAGCCAGGCCACAGGGCAGACGCATGGGGCACTCTGTCCCCCCGTCCCCCTCTATCTGCGTTGGTGCGGACGGGCTTTGTGGCCGACACACCGGTCTCCTGGGACCTGCGGGGCTGGGAGTGATTCACTGGAGGTTCAAGGGCGGAGGAAGATGGCCTGGTGAACCCAACAGCTGGGAGCTGGAAAGTTACACGAGCTGAACCCCGTGGCTGGTGGGCCCCGAGGGCTCCCCAGGCGAAGGGGGAGCTGGCAGCTTCTTCATCTAACTGCGTGGGGTGCCTGCCGCGCAGCTCTCTGCGAAGACAGAACCCGCGTTTCCCCAAAGGCGGCGTGGGAGCAGGAAGCTGAGCGCGCGGCCTCGGGCTCTGTGCCGGTCTGCAGCCTGGGCGTCCTGGCTGGAACTACGTGGGCTCCCGGGCTCCAGCCTGCTGCTTGCACATCCTGGAACCTGCCGGCCTCCGTAAGCGGCGGGCCGACTCCTTAGAGGAAACCTCTCTCTTTCCTACGGTTCTGTGCTCTGGAGAGCCCTGACCGACACAACCAGCGTCCACACAAAGTGCCCCTTCCCCACAGGGGACGCGTTCCGAGACCCCCGTGGGTGCCTGAACCCGCGGAGAGCACCACACCGTCTGAGCTGTTTTCCTGCAGATAACCCTCCCCCAATGGAAGCACGTCAGGCTCCTCCCTGGCATGTCCGCATCGCCCTGGCGCTTTGAGGCGCCCGCTCAGTGACATGAGGGTGACCCGAACAGAGCACTGGGAGGGATACCGTGACAGCCGTGGAGACGCTGGTCGGGGGGGGGACCATGTCCTGGGCAGGACGGGGTGGGACGGCACATTTCATCCCGATACTCGGAACGCGCACAATGTAAAACTGGTACTTTATTTCTGGAATTTTCCATGTCTTATTTTTGGACCCCGGTGGACCAGAGGTAACTGAACCCGTGGGAAGTGAAACTGTGGATGGGGAAGGACAGTACTGTGACTCTGTCTCCATTTTACGCAGAGAAACCACCGCTCGGAGCTGTGGAGAGCCAGGCACTGCGGGTCCATTGGTCCTGAGTTGCGTGTAAGTGGAGCTCGGTGCTGCGAGGACCAGTGCTGCGGGCCTGGCGCAGAGGCACGCTGCGCGACGGTATGTCACTGGAACCAACGGCTGACAGTGCAGGACTATTGGTAAAGGGTCTTAATTACAACAGAAAGCAGCAAAAAACAAATACTGATTATTGGGATTTATAGCCACGCCCTTTTCACAGGTTTTCCAAATAAACCTGTTGTCATGGTAACCCTATAAAACAAGATGCAACCTGGTTTAAAGAACCCCAGAACTAATTACAATAGTGCTTTATGCTTCGTTACGCCTTTCTTCTGAGGAGTTCAGTGCGCCTCGCTCATTAGGCTCTATAACCATCCTCTGAAGTCTTTAGGGAGCAGCGGTTATTAAACCCGTTTTACAGATGGAGACACCGAGGCACGGGCGGGTTAAATGGCCTGGCCACTGGCAGCAGCTCAGCCGTGAGCAAGTCTGGGCCAGGCCAGGCCTGCTCCTTCTCCTTCCTCCGTCTCCACTCAGGAGACGGTTCTGGTTCTGAAACCCGCACCCCGAAAGCATGTTTCCCACAGTGTGGTCCGGGGCTCCAGACAAGGCTGCCAGGCCAGATCACGGCCGGGATTTGCGAGGGAAGAGAGGCAGCGCCACAGGTCCAGAGGGTGGGACCTGCCATGCCCCGTGGACTCAGCCTGCAGAGCCCACACCCACGGCCTTGGCGCCCGCACTCAGCCTGGTGCTCCCGGAGTGGTGGGTGGGGCTGCGGTGGGAACCGGCTGGCACGGCCTGCTCCTGCCTCCACCACAGGAGTCTGGCCCTCCACCACAAGTCTGACCCACGTGGCTGTTGCTTGAACATCCAGGCTAAACCCCGCCCCAGGCCTCTGCTCGGGCTCAGTGGTCCTCCACGCGGGGCCCAGGTCAGCAGTGGCGGCCGTGATGATAGAAAGTTCTGGCCCCACCTCCGAGCCACTGAGTCAGACCGTTTCCAAGCCCTCTGGGGGCTTCTCTGACCCGAATGTTCCTCCCCCAGGCATCCTAGCTGACGTCCCTTCCTGCCTCCCAGCCTTTTCTCAATGCCACTGTCCCCAGGGCCCCCCCTGACACAGCCTGGGGCCCAGGAGAAACGGGGTGTCCTGGGGTGAGTAAGCAACCTATAGCAAACAGGAAATGAGAGGCTCCAAAGCCTGTACCTTTACTTCACAGGAGCCTGAGGCATTCCACCCGCCCTGCAGAGGGGCAGGGGGACAGCGGGCGGAGGGGATCCTGCAGCCGCAGCTCCGGGCTTCTCCCGAACGCCAGATTCCCAGCAGGCCCTGCGCCAGCCCTTTCAGCAGTCCCCTGAACAGAAGCTCTAGACACACTTCCACATTAAAGGACAGGTGAGTGGAGAGGGGCGTGTGCAGGGGGGGTGCTGGTGAGAGACACCGTGTCATGTTCCCGTGAGCCTCCGTCTGTGCCAGGTGCTCCCCTCAAGTGCAACCTCAGTCAGCCCTCGCCGAAGCACAGTGTTGGGCTCATTTTATGGGAGGAAGTGAGACTCGAGGTAAATAGGCCAAGTTCACAGACCGGGTAGGCCACAGGGCCTCCCCCTGGCCAGGCTGCTGGCTGCCAGCGCCCCAGGGCCCAGATGGATGGGCCCCCGGGACCTGGCGGTGCTGAGGCCCAGACCTGGAAGGGCCTTGCTCCAGAGCAGACGCAGTCCCTCTGCAGCCTGCGCTCCGCTGCTGGGCCCAACACCAGGGCACACGGCTCCCCCACCTCCGGGGGAAGGGAGAGGGCCTGGGAGCAGGCACAGGAGTGGGAGGGCCCGAGCCCAGGGAAGGCCTGGAGCACTGGACCCGGGAAGCCCAGGCCAGAGTCCTCTCACTGCGAGCCTGAGCCCCGGCCTGAAGGAAACCAGGGAAGCCGGGAGCTGAAGCCCGTCCTTTGGGAGAGGAGGTGCAGGGGGGGCGGGGAGGGGACAAGAAGCTGAAGGAGGCATGGAGGCCGCGGGCACCCCAACACAAGCTGGGGATGAGGGTCTTTTTGGTGACCGTCTCTGTGCATACACACCCGCACAGACACTGACACACACTTGGTGGAAAAAAACTACGTCTCAGACCACAGACGTGGACGTGGGAGCCTCGCTGCCCCTGCTGTGGAGCAAGCTAGTCTGCACAGCAGAGCAGAGACAGGACCGGAGAGGTGGCAAGCAAGGGGAGCGGAGCCCAGAGGCATGGGGCCCTGGATCCAGGCCCGAGGCAGGTACAGCTTTGCAGCCTGTTATGCTACTGAACAGCCTACAGCAGTGATCGGCAAACTGCGGCTCGCGAGCCACATGCAGCTCTTTGGCCCCTTGAGTTTTTAGCAAAGGCCAGCTAAGGAGGACCCTAATTAAGTTAATAACAATGTACCTACCTATTCAGTTTAAGTTTAAAAAATGTGGCTCTCAGAAGAAATTTCAATTGTTGTACGGTTGATATTTGGCTCTGCTGACTAATGAGTTTGCCGACCACTGGCCTACAGCTTCCCAGTTGGAGTCTCTCACCTACCTCCCCGCTGCCACTCCCGAGGTGCAGAACCAGCACCCGAGAAACAGGAAGCAAAGTCAACTCTCAGATGCGCTCACGGAAAGGGTCTTTTTAAAGAAGCCGTTCATACACAAGTATTTATTTTTATAAATGTTTTCTACAGCTGCTTCTCTCTATGCCGGTGAGAAAATAAAAGTCTGAATGTAATCTTGAGCTGAGTATAAAAGAATACCCAGTAGCTTCCATTTCTTGTTTAGGTTATTACCATTACTTTATACTCTCTTGGTATAAAAATATTTTTAAAAATCCCAAACTGATATATAGGCCAGCAGCACACCTACCAGCATACTTACACACACACACACACACGAGCTCACTCACACACACACATGCATGACCAAGGCTGCACAGGCGCTGAGCCACGTGTGCTTCTGGGTGGTCCACTGGGAGAGGCGGGCCTGGAAGAGGAAGCTCGGGGACATGCTCAGCCGTCACTGTCAGCACAGGACCCCCCAGCCATGGTTCCCGTTTCACCAGGTGAAAAACCAACCACCTGGTCCGCCTGATTGAAACGGAAAGGACGATCTTCGGGGGGGTGTGGGGGGCACACCTCTTGTGCCCGGGGACACCGCTCTGACCCAGAAGGCGGCTGGACAAGCTGCCAGTCTTGACCGTGGAGGCGGGAGCGGACCCCGTGCTCCACCGATGGCCAGCCGGAGGACGGAGCTCCTGAGTCCGCGCGGTCCGGCCCCTCAGGGAAAGGGCCGCCCTCGCTTGCGCCTGGACTTGAGGTGGCCGGCGGGGCGACGCAGCGCTTTCCTCTCCTGTCGGTGCATTTTCTCGGCCGCCTGCTGCTGCTTCTGCTGCGCAGACTAAAGGAGAAAATGAAATGAGAGGGAAAGAGAAAGAAAATGCCCACACCCCCTTGGTCACCATCAGAATGCCAACAGCACGACCACCACTCCCAGCCCAGCCGCCCAGGGCACACGGCCTGGCGCCAGACTCCGCCCTGACAAACGCGGCCCTGGCTGCAGCAACAGGACAAGGCCCACTGTCCCTGTCACACAGGAAACCCCACCGCCCTGGGCGGGACAGGCGCCCTGAGAGCCCCGAGCCCCAAAGGACGAGCTGGGCTCTGCACCCCACACAGCGCTGCCGGGCGCCCCGAAGGGACGGTCCCTGGGGAAGAGCCACCTCCAGGAGACAGCAGCGCGCACAGAGGCCACCGACTGCTCTTCTGTTTGCAAGCCGGACCCCCCGGCTCATTCACACCGTCTTCAAACAAAACAAGATTCCGTGCACTGAAGCGCAGTGTGACCCACCCACGACGAAGCACGCCTTCACCAGCGCTGGTTCCCAAAGATTCTGGCTGTTTCCAAACACGGAAACTGCCCTCGACAGCCAGAGACCTGCTCCCACTGAGCACCGAAGCCTCTGGCAGACAGCCCACCATGCTGGCTGCTGAAAGGCGGCACCCAACACTCATCACTCGGCCGAGCTGGCTCCTCCGCTCGAAACGGCCGCGCTCCGAGCCCGTGTCCCCGCTGTGCTCCGAGCCCCGTGTGCCCACTGCGCTCTGAGCCCTGTGTGCCTGCTGCGCTCCGAGCCCCGTGTGCCCGCTGCGCTCCGAGCCCGTGTGCCCGCTGCGCTCCGAGCCCGTGTGCCTGCTGCGCTCCGAGCCCCGTGTGCCCGCTGCGCTCCGAGCCCCGTGTGCCCGCTGCGCTCCGAGCCCTGTGTGCCTGCTGCGCTCCGAGCCCCGTGTGCCCGCTGCGCTCCGAGCCCCGTGTGCCCGCTGCGCTCTGAGCCCGTGTGCCCGCTGCGCTCCGAGCCCCGTGTGCCCGCTGCGCTCCGAGCCCGTGTGCCCGCTGCGGTGAGTGCTGAGCAGCTTCCAGCACGGCCCAGGGCTTCGGGAGTGCTTTGTGAGCTGGCAGAACTGCACAGACTGCGACCGAGAAACACTGCCAGGGACACAAGTTCCTCAAGTTGGGAACGGACGCCTGGGCCCCGCTTGCCTCTGCCCTGTGCTTGCTCTAAAAGGCGGCTGCTCGGCCTGCCACGCTCTCACTCCGGACAAAAGAATCCCCCGGAGCGGAGCGGCTGGTGGAAGGTGGTCGGTAGGTACAACCTCCGCTTCCAACACAGGCAGGTGCTGGGCGGCGTGGGCGCCGCTGCCTGGTTACCGCCGACCGCTCACCGCTGTGGGACCCGGGGCGGATGTGGGAGCTGCTGAGAGTAAACCCTAGGAGTTCTTGTCACGAGGAAAAAGTTTGCCTTCTTTTTGTTGGCTTTTTATTATATGTATGTGAGATGATGAAAGCTGACTAAAAAAAAGTTATCATGTGGCAAGGCTGATGCCACCAGAGAGCCACGAAGGATCAGAGGTCAGCGGGGAGAGGATTTGAACAGACATTTCTTCAAAGAGAACACACAACGGCCAGTCAGTACATACCCAGATGCTCTACGTTGACAGCCATTGGGAGACGCACATGAACACGACAACAGACATGACGACTACGGAAAGGACGACAACACACGTGCAGTGAGGGTGAGGAGACCTGGACCCTCTGCGCACGGCTGCTGGGTGTGCCAACGGGCCGCCACCGTGGAGAACAGCCTGGCAGCTCCTCGGAAAGTTATGGTCACAATTCCTCTCCTAGGTACACCCCCAAGACCAAGGAACCACACAAAGCCTTCTCCCCAAGGTCCCACGGCAGCCTTTTTCCTAACAGCCAGGACAGGGGAACAGCCCACGTGTCCATCGACAGACCGACGAACAGCGAAACGTGTTCTCGGCGCCACGACGCGTTCCTCGGCCCTAAAGGAGAGGCGCTCTGCTCCAGCTGCCACGGGGGTCCCCTGCCGCGTGGTGAGTGAGCAGCCGGCGAGAGAGGAAGCACCGTGTGATTCCATTTACGGGACATGTCCGAGCAGACAGACCCACGGACAGGAAGAGACCAGCGGCTGCCCAGGGCCGGGGAAGCGGCAGCAGGAGTCTCCTTCTGGGGTGCGAGGAGGAGCTGGAATTAGGTAATGGTGATGAGCACACAGCGTAAACCCTGACCGGAATACTGCAGAAGGGTGAATTGTAAGGTATCTGACCTACATCTCAATTTTTAAAATCAGAGGTAGAATCTGGACCTTCTTTCCCACTTGATAACAAAATGTATTAAGGGAAATCTACTGAATGAGGAAAACTGTTTGGAAAAACAAAACATCTACTTTTACTCATTAGTTAACAGCCAACATGGAAGCACCTGTTCGTCCTCTGACATGTGCCAGGCCTCCTGTGTGGACCTGAAGACAGGCTCCCCAGCAACCAGTCCCCTCTCAACTCCGACTCCTGGGCAGCGGCACGGCGCTGTCACCAACGGCTCACTCACCCATCCTTGGTCCTTAAAGCCACAGAAGCTTCACGTCTTCCCCACGGCCTCGGGGGGCCAGGACTTCTCTGCTCTACACGGCTTCTCTCGGGTCCCCGTGGCCCAGAAACCAGCAGTGCCAACCTCGGGTCACTAGGACCCTGGAAAATCGCCCGGCTCTGCTGAAGGCACCCAGGGTGCCCTCAGCCCTCGAGGCCCTGGCCGCGGGGAGGACGCCCATGGGCACAGCCTCCGGGGAGGCAGGCGAGGGCTCCCACGCCACTCTGCCGCCAGGTGTCAGTGAGTCAAGAAGTGACATCAGAAAACGACTCACCCTCTTTAACATGAACGTCAGCTGCTTGCTGCCAACTGTGGTGTCGGATACATTCAACGTCCCATTTTTTGCTTCAAGTTTCAGCCGATCTTCTAGGGTTTTGCTGTGAGAGATTTAAGAGAATGCACAGTAATTAGCACTGTTTTGATTTACCATTCGAAACAAATTTTAATTAGGAATGATCACATGAGGATAAACCTTTTACACATGTGGCAACGGGGGAAAAGGGCATTCGGCTGACAGTCAGCGGGAAGAATGGAGGCCATTCCACATGCTCACCAGACACGCAGTAACGGCCGCTGGAGACCCTGCTCATTTAATATTTTAAGTTCAAAGGCTGCTGTTTATCTCACTGGACCCTATTTCTGAAGCCTGTGTGTAAACGGTCAGTGGCCCTTCCGCACGGGTTAGGATGTGAGTATTTCAGCCTCATCTGCCTCCTACAGAGGACTGGACACCTGAGCCCTCTGCGTCCCCAGAGCAGCCGAGGAGAGTTCTGCCTGCCCTCCGTGTTAGCCGGGGCCACTCGCCGGCCACCGTAGGAACAGCCTGAACCACGAACCGCCCGTTTCCACGGGAGAAAAGCCACGAGGCCCACCCAAAGCCCGCGGACCAGCCCTGTCATGCCCTCTCCAGGCGCCTTTCCACTGCCCGCCGCAACCACTCCGCCTGGCCCACGGGCCCGACACTTCCATCCCTTCAGTTCTGTGCTTCCCGACTCCTCCAGGGTCTCTGCTCTGGCCTGCTGCCCTGCAGTTCACTCTCTGCCTAATGCACCCTCCACCACCTCTCTACAATCCGGAGGTGAAACCTGAACTCTGTGCTCATCAGTGCCATTCACGTCTTCCCCACGACTCTCGGGCCAGGACTTCTCCGCTCTACATGGCTACTCTCAGGTCCCAGGGGCCCAGAAACCAGCCGTGCACGTTGTCATAATGTTTTACTGGAAAAATCAAAACACTGGCCCTTTTTGTCAACTTGGTTGGCAGGGGAAAATGGAATTAAGCCTACAGACAGACACCTTAAACAATTTTTAACATCAGCACTAACCCGTCTGGAGAAAAGGCTAAAGCAACACCCTCTCATCCCCATGTCAAAACTGGACGAGCGGGAAGGAAAAAAGGAAAGAATAGGGTTTTGTTTTCTATTCTGTTCCCGCCTCAAAATGGAGGAAATACACTTCCCTTCCAACCCTCCCAGCACCGCCGTGAACTTGCATGTCCCCTTCAAAGTCAATCCCGAGAACTCGGTGGAATAAGGAGGGAGCTGTGTGGAAGGCTGTCTTCCTGAGGGAGTCTGAGCTCTGACCGAGTGCAGCTCGCTCCTGCGAGGCCCCGAGACGGGGGTGCCCCGTGACAGCCTGAGCCCGTGTCTGAGCACGCTCCGGTTTACGGCGACTGTAACGCACGGACCTGCCTTCTTGATACAGTGTGAGGCAGAGTGGGGAGCATAACGCGGCCCTCTTTCCTAAGCAAGCATGCTCTAAGAAGCACTTTTAAAGCACTTTTCATCTTTACAGTTCTTTACACACTAACTACCTAGTCCTTTCAACATCCCAGACAGAAGTATTCATCCTTTTTTTAAACATAAAAAAGATGTTACTCACAATTTTAAAAGAAAGCAGACACCAAAGAATTGACAACTTACACCAGACATACCACCTTAAATATTTTAGGGTCACAACCCTCCTTTAGAAAAATAACTTCTCTGAGCACAGAAGAAAGGAGAAGGGGAAAGCCAGTGCCAAAGAGATCTCTCTCTACACCAGGGACTGCGCACGCCGCATCCGCCCTCCTTTGTCCCAAGTCGCGCTCTCATTCAGCGCAGGCCCTTGGGCAGCCTTGGCCTTTCCCTCAGGCTATCTCGTCCTGCGGTCATTCTTCGTAAATCAGTGAAGGCTCTCTCTCTTCCATTCCCCACCCGCGAGGATGGTACGTGCTGCTGTTGATTCGGGAGGCTTACAGCTTTTAATGATTTCTTGTTGAAGTCGAGCGATTTCTTCCTGTGCCTGATCATAAAGAAGGAAGGTCCTGCCTCTCTGATGTGAGAGTCTTGATATTACCCTGAATTTCTGCCAAATGACGCTATTTCTCCAGCGGGCATTTAAGCTCTTCACCCTCTCTTGTCTTCAAAACGCTGCATCACAGTTTGTACCCCAAGAAGATGGGAGACGGGTGTCTTGGACTCTCAGATCTACTTCTGATCATCGTTCTCAGATTTTGAGCTTCACTCCTGCAGTAATTTCTGTCTGCTTCTAAAGTCCTGACAAAGGAATCAACTCCGGAAGATTTATTTTGTGCTTTTTCAGTCTCTAAAATTATAGATCTAAGTCTTTTTATTGTATCTTCCAGTACTGTTACGTTATTTTGCTGGAAGTGAATTCAGTCTCCCTGTGGCTTCTTCAGTGCTCCTTGGATATGGCATTTCAGGTCAGCTACACGTTAAGCTTTTCAAGCTGACCAGTCTGTACTGCGCCGGGAGCAGGTGCACGCAGTCTCCAGTTAAGCTGCGGCCATCTTGTAGCCCTCAAGCTGCTGTTAAATGTCCTTTAAATACTTTGCTCCTTCCAGTTCCTCGTTGAGGGTATCCACCACAAAACTTTTCTCTTTTTCTAGTTGCTCTGCTAGTTGGTCCATTTTAATCAATTCTTGACAAAGATGCTCATGTGGCTCGTTAAATTGTCTATCTGACGGCCACCTCCTCACTCTCCAGGAGTCCCTCACATAGTCTTCCAAGCCGTGATTTGTCTGTCTGAGATCTTCCATCTGCGATTTCAGCGTAGAGACGAGTTTACCCTGATTTCTCACTTCTTGTTCTAGCTGGAGAGTCTCCTGGTGTTTGTTTCAGAAACTGGAGTCCCTAGACCAAACTCATGTTCTTTGTCGGTCACCTGGAGCTCCAAATCCATCCTCGCAGCTCAACCCGTACAGACGGCACAGGGAGGTGAGATGTTACGTGACCTGCCCTAGGCGACGCCGGATTCAAGGTTAAGACCCAGGTTCCAGGGTGAGGGCTTCTGGTTTCCAGGCGTGTGTCAGCCCACACTGATTTATTAAGCTTTGTTCCGGAAATGTGTCCAGTCAGGGTTCTAGATGACAAGCTTCCACATGACAAACGGCATGAAATTACGACTGACTTCGGCTTATTTAAAAAAACAATAATTCAAAAGAGAAGTGTGAGCTGACTCGCCTCGCGTGTGAACTGTCAGCCTCAGCAGGTTCCTCGACCTGCTCGTTTCCGCTCTGTCCCCTCAGAGCCATAACCCTCCAGTTTCAGCGTTAACAGGGATGGCGAGGAACTATGGAGCCACGGAGACAGGGTGGCACACAGAAAACACTAATTTGGGAAGAAAACGGCTTTTCAAGTAAATGGTGGGCAATTACTCCTCCTTCCAGAATGACCTAGTTCCTCCGCGGCAGGCACACACATTCTGGTCTCTCCCCACGAACCTGCGCTGCGCACCTGCAAGGACTTGTCCTGTCTGCTGCGGGGAGAGACAGGCGCTGGGGGCCGTGGCAGGAGATCAGACACGGGGCCGAGCGAGGAGCTGCTCCATGGAAGCCTTTGCGAGTCAGCGTGCAGACGGGGCTGCTGCCTCTGTGTGAGCTCAGAGGCGACGGGGAAGCAGACAGACCCGGAAAGCGGCTGCAGGAACGGAGCAGCGCCTCCCGCCCGCCGCCCGCCGCCCTCCTGGCGCTGCTGCCCTCCCACCCAGGCTTCAGTCTGCTGGCTGCAGCTCCCCTGGAGCTGATAGAATTTCAGGGGGAAGTCTCACTGTCACAAGATAGACAATCACCCCCCTAAATGTGTGGGGATTGCCGAGAAGACAGAGATGGGCTTCAGAAGGTTGAAAGTGAGAAGAATCACTCAGGGCAGGATGGGGCAGGCACAGGGCGGAACCTGAATTATCAGGAAGGCTGTATTCAAGGAGAAAAGTGGGCACGAATTACAAAGGAAAATCGAATGAGATATTGATCAGAGGCCCAGGACAGCGGAACGACTTACCTGTTGGAGGCTTTACAGCATACACGCACTGATATTTCTTTAATTAAAACAGTGATTAACAATAATGCTCAACTGAGAGATTTTAAATCACTTTGCGTGAAAATGGACTAGAGGAGTGGAAGGTATTCACAAAGGCAGTGCTATCGCCTGGCATTTAGAAAGGCGAAATTAACTCAAAACAAAAGCATCACCCTCTATAGTCTACATCTCAGGGAATGGAGAAATGGGATCCACAGATAAACGATGAATTTTAAGTATTTTAAAATGTAAGTACTTGTTTTAAATACTGTACAGTATAACTATGACAGATATGTGGCTGTGCTGTGAAAGTCACTGAAAACTCTACTTCGATGCTCTCAGCTTGTAGCTGTTGCGTCAGAGCCCCTACCTCGTGGCCTCTGCCTCCTCAGTTATCCGCGTGGGTAAGTCTGTGAGATTCCTAGAATCCCCGTTGCTGCAAGTGGGGGAAACGCTTTCCTAAGAGGGCAAAGTGCTCTAAGACTTCCGGGAGGGTGATCTGGCCTTATCATCACACACCCTTCTGCTGGCCCAGGAAATTCCACCACTAGGTAATATGCTCTGAAGAAATTCTTTAAAAGCAAACAAGCCTGGCCAGCGTGGCTCAGTGATTGAATGTCGATCTGTGAACCAGGAGGTCAAAGTGCAATTCCTGGTCAGGACACACGCCCGGGTTGTGGGCTCGATCCCCAGTGTGGGGCGTGCAGGAGGCAGCTGATCCATGATTCTCTCTGATCAGTGATGTTTCTCTCTCTCCCTCTCCCTTCCTCTCTCTAAAATCAGTAAAAACAAATTAAAAATAAATAAACAAACGAACAGGCCCCAAATGGAGTCACCTGTGCTGAGCCCCACCAAGACTTAATACTTTTGGCCTTAAGCCTGGTTTTCACTGTGCTATTCATACTGCCAGACACTTCAACATCTGTCCTTCCTCCTTTGACCCGGAATCTGTGAACCCAAGATGATTGGTGTGCGCCACGCACCTTCCTTGTTCTTAGACAGAGCAGAGCCTGCACTGGGCTTGTCTGTTTCTCTCCCCCCGTTCAGGCTCCATCCTTTCCAGCCGGGACTAGGGCACAGTGAGCTGGTCTCAGGTGCCCAGTTTCTCCCTGCACTTTGTTCTACAACCCAGATGCCTCCCTGAAGGGTTCTGGGCACCCTTAAGCCTCCCGTTTTTGTCTTTATGTCCTACAACAAGCGTGTGCTGCTTTTATTCCGTAGCATTTCCATCACGGGGCGGGCTGGACTAGATCTGACCCTTACTTAGCTGACACACCTCCCCCGGCTCCCCAGTGCTGGGCACCCAGTGGCTACTGGGAGTCTCGCGGAGATTTCTCCGCAGTGATGACTGAGGTGTCGGATGCCATGCGACAGGGGCTTCGGCACAACTTGCGCACCCTATGGGAGTAAGCATAACTGAAACCTAATTTTCTACAGTAGCTTGTTGTCAGGAGGCGAGGAATGCTACCTCAGCGGCCACTGTACAAAGGACTGTGACCTGGGGGCCCGATGGGAGAAACCAGGGCACCGAGAGTGTGGTTTTGCAGCATAACCACGTCCTAGAATCCATTCACCAACAGCTGGGCTACCCTGCCCCTCACTGCATGCACACTGCCCCTCAGGAAGTTGTGAAAGACAGTCATCATGAGGCCAGGGCTCCCCGGGGCCCGTGATGCTCCCCTCCCGTAACCCCAAGGCTGGGGTGCCATGCTTAGGGCCACGTGCCCTGGGAGAAGCCAGGCCCTGCCGGCCAGCGCAAGGGCGTGCACTCACTTCCTCAGCTTCTGCGTGGTGGCAGAATCTTTGAAGCTTCTGAACTCTTCTCCTGCTTTGATCTCATAGAACTGGGGCCTGAGGACCGTCTGCTGGTCCTCCCTGAGCCGCTCCTGCCGCTTCGCCCTCTCCTCCTGCTGCAGCAGCCGGCGCTGCTTCCTGACCTCGTCGACCCAGCCCTTCTCATCATCGGAGCTCTCAGAACTTTCCGCATCGCTCGGCCTTCCTTCCGGCTCTTCCTCCTCTTCCTGAAAGTAAAAATAGTCAGCAGCAGCTCCTCTCCCCAGCCAAACCCCGGCCCGTTCTTTCTCTTAAACAGCACGAGCCCCTCGGAGTACGTGACGGCGCACGCATCGGGAAATGCCTGGAACGACCAAGGGGCACCGCTAAGCCGCAGGTCACACACTCCGTCTCGGCTCTGCTCAGCCCGTCGGAGCAGAGCCGTCCCACGACAGGAGCAATGGCAGCACAAGAAACAGGGCATTACCTTTTCAGGATGCTCTTGTTGCTCCAAGAGTCTCAGTTTCTTCTTCCTTTTTTCACTCATTTTTGAAACAAGTGGATTCAAAAGCCTAAATTCTTCACTCTCTTCGTCTACTTGGAAGTCAGGGTTCTCAAACATAACTTTAAACCGGTCGTCGGTGAGAATATTAGGAAGGCTCTGTAAAAAGAACACACACGTTTAAAGTTAGTACCTGAATACAGTCTGACCAGAAAGATGGCTTTAAAACGTTTCACTCAACTATAAATTAATAAGCTGCAGGAGGCATAACTCAGCAAATTATCACGTAATTTTTTAAGAATTCGTTTTCAGAACTGGTTCATAGATGGCATGCATCACTTGGCCATCACACGTATGCGCTAAGAACAAGACTTTCTGACCAAGTTTATGTTTACTACATTAGAAAGAATTTTCTTCAGTAACATTTTCAGGAACACATATGTTTTTGAAAGTACAGCCACTATCCTGAATTAAAAATAGTAAAGGAAAAAGAAAGAAAAGGAAAAATAAAATAAGTGAGTCTTTCAACTTCGGTCCAAAAGCCGGAGAGGAAGCACATGGCAGCAGTGCAGAATGAACGGGGCGGGGGGGCCCTTCGAGAACACAGAAACACGTTTGAAGAGCACGGTGCTAGACTCCTGAGGTTTTCTCTTCTCTGAAACAAGCTGCTTTGCCTAAACAAGCAGGAGCAGGAGGAACAATTATAAAAGGAAAACTCTTCCGACCCAGCTGGGAAATGCTTTCCCGGAGACCGTCCCGCGTCTAATCGTGTGTGTTCACAGGGTAAGATGCAGTCAGAGTTGTCCTACAGCAGTTTACAAGTGTCTGGCGAGGGAGCCGCCTGTAAATACTCATGTATGTACACCAAACACTTGCCATTCGCCTTTGGAGAACATTTGTAAGTATTGTTTACATCTAAGCCCTACCTCAAAGGAGCAGATCTGTAGATCTGAGGAGGGTGCTCATTAATATTTTTCCCAACATAGTAACACATCTGAGGAATGTTTGGCATTTAAAACAAACTAATTATTCCAATGCCACGAGGGCCGGGAAATGAAGGTGATGCAGACTTCTGAGAAAAGATGGTGGTCTCAGCAGAAGCATCATCTCTGCTAGAACCCCACCCACTGAAACCGTGGGAAGGGGCTTTACCAGCCCTTCAGGATGCAGAGGCCAGCAAAGGGAACAGGGGCAGGGAGATTCTGGAAGCAAGAGAGGAAGGCCTAGGACCTGGGCTCTCCAGCCGAGACTTCGGAGGCAGGGGAAGCGGTTGGCACGGAGGGGATGCCACCCACCCTGCACCCTGCAGCCCTCTGAACTCTGGTGCTCACTTCTCAGAAGGCTGGTGGCTAGGCTGTCATTCTCCAACAGGAGAATCGGACCAACCAAGAGAAAGGCCGGACATGAAGTGTCAAGCAGTGTCTTTGGAGCTGCCCCATGAAGCGGGGTGGCCAGGCCCCCACACAGCGCCTGAGGGCCTGCCGCCGCCGGGACGCTTTACCCTTCACTCTGGAGTGTGAACACACAGCATGGACCACAGCAGAGAGAGGCCACTTCAGTTTTCCCAGGAGAACCTCCCCGGGGAAGAGCCCGTTTCAGGACTGAAAGGGTCACCAGCAGCCAGCCCTGCCGCGTGGCCCAGAGCCAGCCACGGGCTTCCCTGCACTCTTTCCTGCTCGCTCCTGTTTTGAGGAGAAAATCCTAAGGAACTTCCTGAGGAAAAGCAGCAACGAGGGCCATTTGTTGTTGCCCAGCACCTGCAGGTGTGACATCTCTTCACCCTCCCGACTGCCTGACGCACGTCTGGCTGGAAGCCACATTCCTCAGGACACTGCGGTCCCCACAGTTCTGCACCCTCCGTGGGGAGCGGGGAGCAGATCCCCAGGATGTCGGCTGTGGGGCAGGATTCCCGGATGCCCAGGCCAGATGGAGCAGGGCAGAAAGATGTAGAAGAGGCTGGTCAGGAAAATAAAATTAATCTAACGACCGGTCTTCACATACATTTCTTGAGATGCAATTGAGACAACGGGCAAAGAATTGAGGGCTAAGTAGCGATGACAACAGAGAAAACAAACAGAAGTCCATTATCAAGTGCAGGGAAGACAAGGGCCGTGCAGGAAGTGCGATCAGGAAGTGTACTCCCACTGGATGTGAAGAACATCTGCATGGTCACAGCCACAAAACGCCAACACCAACTTACCCAAAGTTACAGAGGATGTTAGTGGGAGGCAGGTAAGAGAAGACAATGCCTGGCATTTAACAGTCAAGAAGCAGCACTATTAAGAGACACTGAGTTTTACACCAAAACAATCAGCTAAAAAGGGTTTCTCTCAGAAGAAGTGGAAATGGGGGAGGGGGAGAGAAGGGATGGTGGGGGGAGGGGAAGAAGAGGAGGAAAGGACAGAGGGGCAGTCAACGTTAACAACCCTGGAGAAATGCTAGGTTGTAACTGTGTGTGCACTGCTATTATGACAACCACTTTTAACTGGCACTGAGAAGATTTTTAAATAACACTTTGGATGTTGGAACTGATCTGATGCAACCCGGTGTCTATGCGCGGTTATACCTTTCCCCTAGAGAGATGAACTGTTCCTTTAATAAACTCTTAAAGGTGCAGCGTAAGCCCCCAGGCTGGAAGGACGCCTCCCGCATGGTCTCCAGGCCGCAGGTAACCTGGGCCCGGAGAAGCCGTGCCCGGCAATACTGACTGAGCTGCCGCAGAACCCAAGAGAAGTACCTTCCTACAGACCCAAAGGCAACAGCAGAAAGCTGGCGGAACAGGCCAAGAGGCAGAAGATGATACTCCTAACCACCAAACCCGCCCGGAACCGAGCCTGGTGCGGGCCTGCCGGCTCCGGCGTGCGCTGGGAGCTGGGCACACCATGGCCACAGACAGAGGAACTCCTTTTCAGTGGGACGGATACCAGCACACCTCTGAGCCTGGACAGGGCCCAGAAGACGCTGTGTGGTGCGTCCCTCTCCACGGCGGGTCCCACATCCCTGGCGGCAAACATCTTGCCAGACTTTATGTTGTTAGCGCAGCGGTGTCTGGGAGCACACTGACTGACTCCATGCACGTTCGGCTGGAGCCAAAGCAGAACCTAGCGGCACCTCATGACTTTCAAATCGGGAATTATCAGAGCTTCTGCAGCCCTTGGGAGTTTGAAGAGCCGAGTTCAAAGGCAAGACTAATGAACTGCTGATGGATTTAACGATTCTCTCACGTACGTTTTACAATTATAATGAAGGATTCTTTCTTTGGTTCCGGGATGGTTTTTAAAGTCTTCATTTTAATTAGATAACGTTAAACAACAAATCCTACGAACTTGAATAGCAGCCTCCGGTTTTTAGAAGACTCTAAGCATTTCCGAAAGAAACTGAACTCTGACAACAGGCCCTGATTTGGGTCCACAGCCACCAAAAAAGCAAACTCGGGCCACATCTGGCAAATAGCACTTTCTAGGGCAATCCGACCAGGTACAGCAGAGACAGGTGCAGCTTGCCGCAGCTGGAGAGAAGCAGCTGCTGGATGCAGGTAAGGGTGTCTAAGCTCTTCCTCACACTCGCAGAAGAAACAGTACCTAGCCCGGTGCTGCTTACAGGATGATCCGATTCATATTTTGACCAAAAAAATTTAAAAGCACAGGCAGTCATGATTTTTCCCACCGACCACTCTGCATGTTCCCTATCACTCACTTGTTAAAACTACAGCAAGAACAGAGAAAGGATAAACAAGCCAACGAAACCTGAGCGCTCAACGCAGCTGCCCCACGTTGCAAGCATCAGGCCACTGACTCAGATTCAGGTCCCGCAGGCTCCTGAGAAGGAAGCGGCCTTCTCAACTCCTAGCACTAACCACGCTCGTCAGGCACATGCTCAGGCTGCAGGTCAGGCACATGCCCAGGCTGCAGGCTTGATCCCCAGTGTGTGGTGTATAGGAAGCAGCCGATCAATGACTCTCTCTCATCACTGATGTTTCTATCTATCTCTCCTGCTCCCTTCCTCTCTGAAATCAATATAAAATATATATTAAAAATACTATAATTCATCCACAACTGCAAATTGTATTTAGCAATATAGAATATAAAGTTCTCAAAAATAGTTACAAAGAAATTTTAATAAAATGGAAAGCTACTTGTGTTATTTTATGAAACCAGGATAAATATTTTATATATTTAATAGTATCTTGCTAGTATAGTTTATAATTTTAAGAGAAATAAGACAGGAAAGAAATTCACTAAAATATTAATGCTGCTTTCCTCCAGGAGGAGTTATATGGGTGACTCCCTTATATTCCTTTCTATTTTACAAATGTCCCATACTGAGTATATACTATCTTCTAAGTCGCGGAAAAAACAAGTGTATTTTTAAAGTAAACATAAAAAAACTCTAAGTTACTATCAAGAAAATGTCGGAGCAATTTATCAGTATTGTCTCCACCTTAGAAAAGCTTACCTTAACTTTCCTTTTCCACGTAGATCTTTGCTTCTCCTCCTCCTCCTCGATTAATTTAAGCGCCAGCTCTTTGTTAACTTTTGGCAGTTTCTAAGAGGAAAAGACAAGCTGTGTTGAAACGCCTCCGTTTTAGCGCTGAAGGTTAAGCAAAGCTGAACAAAAGCGCTCGCCATCCAGCCTCTCCTTGCCACTGCGCACTCACTCTTCACTCTCAAACACTTCACACGCACCCTGGAAAAGGGAAGCAGCAGTCCTCTGCACTGAGGGAGTGTGTGTAATTTTTAAGCAGCGTTCCGTGAGAAATGACTGGACGTGTGGGGGATGCCTTCATCGGGAGGGGTTAGCTAGGGGCCTGGGAGGCAGGAGAGGCGGCTTGCTCGTCCCCACCTGCTTGTTGCTGGGTTGGCATCGCACGAAGACACTTTTCAGCCTGGCAGCACCAGGTGGTTCCAGGGGCAGGGGGTCCCAGGAGCATCCTCGTCCTCCCGGAGGCCCTCAACCCAGCAGCTGCCCTCCGAGGTCTGCTGCCCAGCCCTGAGCCTGAGCTCCATGGGAACTCTTCCTGCAGCCCGCCTCTCGTCTCAGTCCTCGTGTTCTTGTCTTTTCAGTTCTCTGCTGCCTGCTTAACATTCTTGACATTCAGTTCTCTCTGCTAACATGACTAGAGTGGTCTGACTGCTCTCTGGACCCTGACATGGTCTAATGCCTACTTCCTGTGACCCAAACAGCCAGCCTGAGACTCAGTAAGCAGTGGAGATGAGCAAAGGCCCAGCACCCCAGAATCTGAGCGGCCACTGGCAAACGCCGCCGACTTTCTTAGGGCTGACAACTCCAGTCCCCCTGGCATGATTTCCCACGATACCACTGCCACAGAGTCCATAATGACAAACCCTCGTGATAAATAAAATACCCCCCAAATTAGCAAAAGATGGAAAAACTCAGAGATGGATGACAGGCTTCTTTGGAACAATAACATGAAAATTAAGTACTTTTTCTCTGGCAAATTCAATAGTGAATACAAGATTTACCTTTAATTGGACTCTCTGTGCCCGTGTTTCTTCTATCTTCTGTCGGATCTTATCTTTCCTATATTCTTCATAAGCGAATGGATTTACCATCAATTTCACCTTTTCAAAGTAAAAAAAAAAATTAAAAATTGTATTTAGCAACACGTTTCATATTCACCATAACTATTATGTCAGATCTCTTATAAATCATGAGTATGTTTAATGAAAATGCAAATCAGTAGAGAAGCAATGCCTATAGATTGCTCATTAGTCCCTAAAATAACTGTACTTTTGTACTTACCTTGTGATAGAGTCTTATGTCCATGAAAAAGCCATGCATGTATGCCCGGAGAAAAGGGGATCCAATGAGATGCGTGAGGCCTGGGGGAGTTAATCAGAAGAGGGAGGTCCTTAGGGAAGCTCTTACAATAACGATTCACGTTCACTTAGGATGTTTAGGCACTGCTGCGTACTTCTCAGGCCCTGTCCACCTCAGTCACCAGGTAACCGAGGGAGGTACCATTACTATTGCCACTTTACAGATGGTGAAACCAAGGCATATGAGGTGAAGTCCGCTGGCCAAGTCACAGTAGAGGTGGGATGTGGGCCCACGTCAGTCTGTCTCCAGTCTCATGACATTGGCCACTGTGCTCCCGCCCAGCACTTCCTGCAGACAGTATTCCACGGAACACATTTTGGGAAATACCATGTTATAGGATGGTAAAGGCCATAGCTGGGAAAGCCTTACTTTTACTTTTGATATAAATTATTGAAAAGGTTTTATATGTGATGGTAAAATCTGTTGAAAAATGATAACCAATGGCTTAATATTAAACTATATTTCTAGTAGAACTTACTTCGTTGAATATATCTATTTGTACAGTTTTTAAAATGACAGTACAATTACATTTTAACAAAATATATCTAAACCTTTTTAACTACCCTCCTCACCCAAAATGAACAGTAAAGAAACTGAAAAAGCAGCCAAAAGTACTAAAATGATAGTTAAAGACTTTTATTGTCTGAGTTAAGAATGTGGGTGGGTATGACATAAGGCCACTGTGAAAATTACACTGGAGACACTTAGGAAGACCCTTCTCCAGGAAGCACCTATTTCACCCTATTTCATTCTTAAGTCTCCTTCAAAAAGGCTGAATACAATTCTTTCCTTTTTCAAAAACATATTTTATTGATTTTTTACAGAGAGAAAGGGAGAGGGCTAGAGAGTTAGAAAGAATGATGAGAGAGAAACATCAATCAGCTGCCTCCTGCATACCCCCGCACTGGGGATGTGCCCGCAACCAAGGTACATGCCCTTGGCCGGAATCCAATCTGGGGGACCTTTCAGTCCGCAGGCTGACGCTCTATCCACTGAGCCAAACCGGTCAGGGCCGACTCTCTTTTTTTTAAACGTTACAATTTAAAGAGCTATTAGTTAATTATTTTCTTGTAAATTTGCATGAGGCATTAGAAAAAAAACAATCAAACAAAGGAATAAAAAATAAGAGGTAAGTCCATTTTCCTACTTGATGCAACGGTTGTGTAATCTATAGTTGGCCTTTCAATATAAAATACCTATTTTTACATATAAAATTTTTTAAATGTATCTAAACTCCAACTATCAGGTTTTTTTCCTTTTAATTTCAACTCTCCGGAAATCTGGGGGGAAATGTCTCCCTTTTTCCCTTTATGCTTTTGCCACGGGGCTTCTAAAGTTTAAGCGTTTGGCTGTTTCTCCCACCTGGAGTTTATTTACGTGAGGCTCCTATCTGATAGGCAGGAGCTGAGCTAACAAGCTGGCTGGGGACACCCTGCTGTGTGTCTGGGTAGATCACCGTCAGCAGCAGCACGTTCACACCGCTGGAGGCGTGCTTGCTCCCGTTCTCACACCGCTGGAGGCGTGCTTGCTCCCGTTCTCACACCGCTGGAGGCGTGCTTGCTCCCGTTCTCACACCGCGGGAAGCGTGCTTGCTCCCGTTCTCACACCGCGGGAAGCGTGCTTGCTCCCGTTCTCACACCGCTGGAGGCGTGCTTGCTCCCCTTCTCACACCGCTGGAGGCGTGCTTGCTCCCGTTCTCACACCGCGGGAAGCGTGCTTGCTCCCGTTCTCACACCGCGGGAAGCGTGCTTGCTCCCGTTCTCACACCGCGGGAAGCGTGCTTGCTCCCGTTCTCACACCGCTGGAGGCGTGCTTGCTCCCGTTCTCCGGGAGGAGCTGAAGAGATGGCCGGGATAAAAGGTCCTTACCGAAGTACAAACTGTGAAGCGCCATTCTGATGGTGCTTGGTAGAAAACATTCTGCCTAGGTTACCGGTGCTATGAGGTATGGGACAAAAGGAAAGTTTAAGAGACTATTCATCTATTTACTGCAGGATGCTTTTTTGACATTCAACTGCAGTTGTGCAGCCACTTGTTCTGAAGTCAGCGAAGCTGCCTACTCGTGTAGAGAGCAGAGCCTCTCTGCCTTCCCAGCCCCGGGAACCAGCATGGAGTCTTCTCCCCGCATCGAACCAGTCGCCGGGATAAGCATGTTCTTCCGAGAGGCTGGCGTGGCTGAGTGAAGAGCGGGGACTCGTGGTCTAAGTTCCCACCCGCACATGCACTGCCACGGAAGCCTTGGGCATCTTCCTTTACCCTTTCTGCCTGTTTCCTCACCTATAAAATGGAACCGTAATGGCACCCACTGCATGGAGCTGTGAGGACTGAATGAGGAAATACTGCCTGGCACAGGTAAGCCCCATGATTAAGTGGCCTTTCTTGGTTCGTAGTCTTTAAACCTGAAGCACCTATTAAGGGCTTTACATTTGAGGAGTCAATCTATGGGTTCTAAATTTTGGATCAGGTCTTTATAAAAGCAGACCCGACAGGGAGCCAGAAATCACTTACTTGCAGTCTCTAAGATAGTTCACAACCTCATTATATTCAAATAGTACCTGAAAAAATGAATCATCGCTTTTTTCTTTCTCTCTCTCTCTCTCTCTCTCTCTCTCTCTCTCTTTCTTTCTCCTTACCCAAGGATATTTTTTCCATTGATTTTTGTAGAGAGAGTGGAATGGAAGGAGGAGGGGGTGGGGGGAAGCGGGGGGAGAGAGAGAGAGAGAGAAACATCTATGTGAGAGAGGCATATTGATTGGTTGCCTCCGGCCTGTGCCCTGACTGGAGCCAGGGATCAACCTGCAACCCAGGTTCATGCCTTTGACCAGGAATCAAACCCATGACCCTTGAGTCCGCAGGCCAATGCTCTAACCACTGAGCAAACTGGCCAGGGCAGTCACTGTTTCTTGACAGATGTATTTTCTACATACAGGTAGTATGCTAAAGAAAGTATTCCTTATTTAAGATGCAAAAAAGCTTCAGTAGCTTGAACTTATCTGAACCTTTCTCTAAGCACAGATTACAAATTTAACACTATGTACTGTGTTTAATATCTGATTTGGCAGGAAGAGAAGATTTGGAAAATCAGATAAACATTGACGCCACCACTTCTAAAATGTTCAAAATCCCCCTCCCCGAAACAAGGAGAAATAACGTAGTTTTATAACCAGTTTATCCTCATTTCTATTCTTACCTAAATTCTCAAGGTCTTTCTTGGTGACGAACTTGTAATCGTCGTAAACTGTGCTTTCTGGGTTCTCTTCCAATTCTTCCGTCAAGTTGTCCAGGAAGGAACACCACCTGGGAGCGGGACCCAACACCTGCCGGCGACAAGGCGGTCAGCAAATGCACCCGCTCAGTCACTCGAGCGTCAGCGCGTTGGCCGCAGGCTTCCTCAGACACGCCGCCCAAACCCTGGGTTCTATGGGAAGCAGTGAGACAACGGCAGCACGCACAGGCAGCAGGTGCCTAAGGGAGAGACTAAAGCCGGACACACCTAGGCGTGTACGGGGGAGCCCTCACTGTGGTTGGGATACAGAGGCAGTAATGCATGTTCTTACGCTGGAGCTATGGGGATGTAAGTAACTCGGGCACTTACAATCAAAGTCATCATTCACTTACCGCCTCGCGCATTCACAACAACACTGGGGCCTACAGGAGTACTTTGGGCACACCAGGTTTTTCAAGTTTGCCACTCATGACAAACAAGTCGAAAATGAAAATTACCTTTGTCTCAGGGGTTTCAACTAATTACTTGATAATTACCCCTGCTCTTACATGGTCCGCTTCACGTAATTCTTTAAAAACTAAAATTCTGAGCAGAAAATGCTTCAGAATTAACCTGAATGGCAATGCCAGGATCTGTGAGTTCGTCTGAGTGAAAGGTTGTGGAACAAAGGACCGAACAGAGTTTACACCCAGTTAATAAATGTGAGTGAGTGCACTTCCGTTTGTGGCCCATAAACTGCTGGTGGCTTCTGACTTTCGGGCTCTGACGCAGACGCCTCCCTCCCAGGGGGAGGCTGACCCCAGAGGACACTGGCCCCGTGGGGAGCGGTGCTGTGGAAACCCTCTCTGAAACGGGTTTTCAGGAGAGAGGACACTGGCCCCGTGGGGAGCGGTGCTGTGGAAACCCTCTCTGAAACGGGTTTTCAGGAGAGAGGACACTGGCCCCGTGGGGAGCGGTGCTGTGGAAATCCTCTCTGAAACGGGTTTTCAGGAGAGAGGACACTGGCCTGACTCATGGAACTTCCACGCCTGCCTGCCTGCCTGCCTGCCCGCGAATTCTGACAGTAATCGGTTATACAGAAATCATAACAGAAATGAATAATTCCAGCCATAACCGGTTTGGCTCGGTGGATAGAGTGTTGGCCTGAGGACTGAAGGGTCCCAGGTTCGATTCCGGTCAAGGGCACGTACCTTGGTTGCGGGCACATCCCCAGTGGGAGGTGTGCAGGAGGCAGCTGATCGATGTCTCTCTCTCATCGATGTTTCTAACTCTCTATCCCTCCCCCTTCCTCTCTGTAAAAAATCAATAAAATGTATTTTTTTAAAAAAGGAACGCTTACATTAAAAAAAAAAAAAAAGATTAATTCCAGCTTAAACTGTGTGGAGAAGGAAGGTGGGAGGAAGAGACTTATAACAAAGAAAAGGGCCCCTAATGCCCTCTGCAATAAAAAAGACATTAGATACAGCCGTTTTACTTTTCCTGATGAGAAAGGATGCCCTCGCCCACCCCGCATCCCCCCCAAATGGCTAACGGCGATGGGCTTGGGAACACGAAAAACAACTCTTAGTGAGCACAGGAGTCCTACTGAGAAGTTTCATGTTAGCATAATCTGCACAGTTTTTAAAAACAGAGATTACATACACTAAGTGGCTTGACTCTAATCCTAGAAAACTAACCCTCAAGAAATGTAAGGCATCTTTTAAGAATAACACAGCGTACAACATTTTTAAAGAAACTGCTAGGATCTAAAGTAACCTGAGGACAGTAGTTGCAGCCAACAAGTACCGATGTCAAATACTCGCCCACAGAAAGCACGAGAGCACCGTGCACCCGCCACTGCCAGGGCCTCCTGAAGCAGCGAGTCCGGCTGGAGCACAGACGCACGCGCACTTGCACACGAGCAGACACACTTAGTCGTTCAAAGCAATGCACTGAGCTTGCAGGGCCCACAGGGAAGACGGGGAGGGCTGCAGAAAACAGGGCCAGTTGGGACACTGAGGACATCTGAAAGGACTTCAAGACGGAATGGACACCTGAGCAAGCTGGGAAACCCCGGGCCCCGTCTGAGAGTGAGAGCGTAGGACCCCAACGACAGGGTCCCTGCTTCCACCAGCCACGAGTCTCCCATGCAAAGCTCCCCACATACGGGGTCCGACCTCAGACAGCAGCCTTTCCTCTCCGACAGGAAGGAGGTACACCATTACCACGCCTCCAGAAAGCGAGATCCAAGGCACGGCCTCTTTGGAGAGGAGGGACTTCGTCTGCTTTAAATGATGAATTTCCAGGACCTACAACATCGCCTGCTAAGCAGTAGGTGGTCAATAAATATTTCTTAAATGAATCTGTTCATACAGAAAGCACGCACTCATGAATTCACGTGAATAAGGTACTGAGACAATTTAAATTGTCTGGTTGTCCGTATTCAGATAAAAACATTCAATACCTCACTGTAACATTGTTAGATCTGAGGACACTTTTTGGGGAAGTCAGACCTCCTCTGCCTCCGGTGGAAGCAGGCACTGGTTACTAAAAACCTCCCAATCACGGAGTTTCACCTCGAACCTTAAATCAGTCATAAACACGGGCTGAAATATCAAAACAACAGGCCAGACCTGAACTTACTCACGGTCCTTTTCCATGATGTTCCATAAATGCCTTTTGATTCCAATGGACCTGCTCTAACTGCCTCCCAGGGACAGCCTGGTTATGGTAAATAACCTCTGCAATCAGTCATGGTCATTACGTTTTACAGGAGGAAATATTTCCATCAAAAACAAAATGAAATTTAATGGGCTGATTTTATTAGCCGCGTTCCCCTAGTTCCTTTTCAGAGGGAAAAAACACATCAGAACAACCATAACAAAGCTGGGATGGCTGCTTAAAACGGCATCAAACCTCAGGTTTACCCACAGAAGAGCGCTTCTCAAGGTCTCCCGTGAAGGTGCCTCAGCGGTGGCCGCACAGCCAGTGAGGGGGCGTACTCATGCGCACCGCTCTGCTGAACCCAGAATGGCCACAGTATTCATTAGAGGGTAAAAGGCCCCTGCTGTCTTCATTCATGAATATATTAAACCTTCAACTAATCCTTAAAAATATATTAACTTGCTTCCTAAATTTCAGGCTTTACAACGTCAAGAAAACATCTTTGAGCCACTGGTATACTATTATTACTACCTCAAAAGTTTCTAGGTTTCCAGTATTGTCATTATATTGCTATATTATACTAGAGGCCTGGTGCACAAAATGCGTGCACTTGGGGGGTCCCTCAAGCCCAGCCAGCACCATCTCACAGTCCAGGAGCCCACAGGGGATGTCTGACTGACAGCTTAGGCCTGCTCCCGGGGCCTAAGCCATCAGTCAGACACCCTTAGTGCTGCCATGGAGGTGGGAGAGGCTCCCGCCACCACTGCTGCGCTTGCAGCCGTGAGCCCGGCTTCTGGCTGAGCGGCGCTCCCCCTGGGGGAGCACACTGACCGCCAGGGGGCAGCTCCTGCATTGAGCGTCTGCTCCCTGGTGGTCAGTGTGTGTCATAGCGACCAGTCATTCTGCCGTTTGGTCAATTTGCATATTAGCCTTTTATTATATAGGATACTTCAGTCAAAATGGATTACTTGTTTATCTACATTTTTATGCACCTTAAGAGTACTGTTTCAGAAAAAGGACTGTTCTATTTTAAACTTCTATTATCTGTTAATGTCCTTCTACGTTTTATTTATAAAAATTTCCTAAAGTCACGAGTCAGTAAAGGTAGAGAACTGGGAATTGAGTCATTAAACTGCTATAAAGGGATATTATGGGTCCCTTAGCAACTTCAACGCCAATCTTGTCAACCAATCTAAACGGAAATATTTGGTGCTCCAAAATAGGAAAGAATCTTTATCAACATGCTATGGGAAGGCCGCCCCTCAAATGGAGCCAAGTGTTTGCCTGCTCTAACCCAGGAGGCAGAAAACCACATGCCACGTGCCCACCATCATTTGCCTCGATCATTACAATCTGCCTTTAAAATGTTGATTACATGTTTAATTTTAAAACTCCAAATTCTCATGTATTCTGGAAATGGACAGACATGACTAAGGGTGGGGAGGAAAGAGGATGGATATTAATATTCTGAGGGAGCTGACAGAGATGGGCGCCCTCTTCTCCCACTTCACTTTTGGAAAACTGCTGTGCCAAACCTGGAGCTGTGCTAAGGAGAACAGAGACCGGACGGGGGGGCCCCCCCCTACCGGATGGACAGTTTAACAGATCAAGGGGGATGAAATAACCACCACAAAGTGAAGTATTATTAATATTATTGGGGACAAAGACCCAAACTATACCAATTTAGTGTAAATGCCACCATTGTTCAAGTTACTTATAATGTTATGACAAAATAATTTTCCTACTTTTTAAAAAAATAGGAGGGGAGAGGGAGAGAGAGCCAGAAACATCAGTGATGAGAGAGAATCACCGATTGGCCGCCTCCTGCATGTCCCCTACTGGGGACCGAGCCCACAACCCGGGCATGTGCCCCTGACCGGAACCGAACCCGGGACCCTCAGTCCCCAGGCCTACGCTCCATCCACTGAGCCAAACCAGCCAGGGCATTATTTTCCTACTACTAATATAAAAGAAAATAATTAATAATATAGAACAGCAATTAAGTTTGAAATTATCTAGTATTTTTAACTAATAATTAAAAAACTTCAGCGACGAAGAAAATTTTTAATTACTCCAGAACTGTATCAACAGACTATAACTTTGAACGGAAATGAGCTTATGCGTGGGAGCTTTACCTGATATATAAGTACATTAGGGCGTGTAGAAGTATATAATACATCCAAGCACAGGCAGCTGAGTTTTTAAAATATTCTTTAAAACTTTGTTCAACATGCATCTCAGCAACCACTGTGAAGTGGGGCCTATCTCTGAATGATACTCGGAAAGAGAATGATAGTGTCGGAGAGCATAGCTCAAGTGGCTGAAGGGCTTAAGCATCTTATTTTAAGTTCAGACAACAGAAATAGGCGCAGCACATCTCTGAAAGTAGGAAGTGGACTGAAATTCAGCAGGAAAAGAGCTGTTTCACATACCGCAATATTTGTGTGGAAGGACTAGATGGTTCTTAGTTTTCTTCATTCATTCAAAAGGTTACATGAGCATTTACTAAAAGCAGTGCTAACTGTCAAATATAAGTAAAACAAGTTTGGAAAACAATCAAGTACAATATATTGTGATTGGTGCCACAGAAGAGAAATTTTTCAATGGTTCTGAGGACAGGAGATCAAGAGAGGAGACACGCTATCTTGAAAAACTCGTAGAGGTCATGATTTTACACTCAGTAAAGCACAGCTGCCATAGTTAGAATTTAATGCTACATAACACTAGTTTTTTGCATTTTAAAAGGCAAGACAGTATGTATACTGTGTATTACAAAATGTCTTCGGAGGGTCTAGGTCAGCGGCCCATAAGCGAACACACCAGTGTTGGTGATTTGGGTTCAATAAAGCCTAGAAAAAGCCTCATCAGCACATGGAAGGTTTGAGTCTTAATAGAGCTCAGGTCAGGCTTTGCCAGCAATGAGTTACAAAAGGCTTTTCAGATTTCAGAATTGCAGCTCCGAGAGGATGAAGGTATATTATACTGTGAATATCACTGCACAGTACTATGATTAATGATAATTTTTCTAATTGCATAGCCTGCAACCTCCAGCAGGATTCTGCCAACTAAGAGGACCGACTCTGCAATCTGTGAACTCACAACGCCCTCCTCTCTCACCCGAGCGGCACCAGTAGCACCGGCATGTAGTTCTAGATTCTACAGCGGGGCTTCATAACTGATCACAGGCCCGAGAGGGAGAGCCGGGGGAGCCGAGGCAGGGGCCACGCTCTGAGGCATCTAATTGCATTTGCCACATAACGCGCTGCCTGATTGCACGCCCAAGTCTATGTGCATTCGGTGAGTAATTATGAGTCACTTAAAGGTACTCTACTTGCAGTGCTTTGTTCACTCACTGCTAAAAACCAGATTAGCAGAGAGGCAATTTAATTTCAGCATTTATTTTAAAGGAAGAAAAATTATTACCTACTATGATTTCAATTTTGATTTAGTATCTGAAAAGTAATTTAGGCACTGAAATGAAATCGTCAGGATTGCTTATGCCAGTCCATCGACCGGACAGCTCCTCTCTGCAGGGCTCTGTGAGTACCAATAAGCCGAGGACGGCGTGCTGTGCCCAGGCAGGGGAGTCAGGGCACCAAAGCAAGCACTTAAGCACACAAATGAAGCTGAGTGTAGCAACAGCCACAGGGAGCTTCCAGCTAGTGAAGGCATGCTAACTACATAGTTTTAGCTCCCCTCTGGCCCGCGCCTAGGTAAAATTACAGTAAATGGATATAAAAAAGTATTAGCCTTCAAGGACAAAAAGAACAAGAGAAAATACAGAGGTTACGGAATTTAAGTGGTAAGTGTCGGGGTTTCAGAGGTAAAGAGAAAGGTGGGCGGGGTCTTTAAGAGCCGGCACTTCCAGACTCCTGTGTCTGGGTGATGGCCTGAACGGAGGGGAGCGGTTGGCGCAGATGAGCGCCCAGGTCCCACCACCCCTAGGAGACCGGAGGATGGCTGCAGAGGGGAGGCAAGCTGCTCCACCCAGTGAGACTGGGCAAAGGTCACTTGAGCTGTGGGGCCGAAATCAGCACAATAAATGGCAGTTATCAAACTGTGTGGCCCGGTGCATGGATTCTGCAGATTGAAAGGTATAATAGAAGTGTCAACCAAGTTCACGATTGACAGTGATAGATGGAAACACACACGTGAGATTGGCGCCAGTGAGAGCTTTATATGTATCACCCATGTGCAAGTCAACTTAGCCTTTTATAGACATAGAATAAACTTGCTTAGTTAGACCTGCTTTCTGATGCAGCTAAACTTTTCCAGCCCAGCGAAGCACCCCAACTTCTCTTCCAGGTAATTGTCAGCACCACAGCAGTAAATATCAACACAAAGCAGATTATTATTGTAGATCACGCAGGGAGAACAAAGGGTGAAATATTTAACTGCCGCAGTGTCTGACTATATTCTGCGAAGTGAGAAAACCTGAAGTCATTTTCAAGGTCCACCATTTCTTACTTCTTTTCAGTCGGGTCAGGTTTCTAAATCTCCGTTTTCCAGCTGGTGAAAAGAAAATAGGATTCTACTGAGTCTCCTGTCTACCTACTCCAGGACTTCTGTGAGGATCAGATGAGATGAGGCACAGGAAAATGCTTCACAGACATTTGGTTAAAGTGTAAAATGTTTGCACCTGGCTATAAAGCAAGTCGTGTTCCTGGGCTGAAGAAACTCTAAGGAGGCTAGTCGCTAGGGAGAGGAAGCCGGGTGTTGCTACGTGACGTCATTACCCGGCACCCACAAGACCGTTTTGGGCTGGCTGGGCTGTGGGCTGCGGGCTGCATTTTGCGCCATGGGATCTCGGCAGTGTCGGCTGCGATTTGGTGGGGTGTCACTAAAGGGTGGTGGCAGGCCTGTGTGCCACTTGGGGGAAGCCCAGTGTTGCTGTCGGCGCCAGGTCTGTGGTGCCGTTTCTTTGTAAATGGCCAGTGCGCGTCCCAGCAGCTCCTGCATTGAGCATCTGCCCCTGGTGGTCAGTGTGCGTCGCAGCGACTGGTTGGACGGTTGGAGGGACACTTTGCATATTAGCCTTTTATATATATAGGTAGGAAAACCACGTTTCTTTCCAAGTCTCCCATTCATTCTTTCCTGAGAGCCTGGCCTTGACCCTCCGCTACAATGCCCATTTGATGTTTATGGTCGCATCACACTTGAAATCCCCTGCAGTTCCCTGAGCTCACATCCAGTTTACAGTGACAATAACCCCAAGCAACGGCAACCTCCTCTACTCGCAGCCCTTTCCTCTCCCAGTGCCCCAGCTACACTAAAAGTGCTCAGCCTCCACAGCTACGCCCGCACACAGGCGCACGCACACCCACCGGGGGCTAAAGGCGCTGGGCCAATTTTCTCGTATGAGAAAGGGTTTGTTTTTGATCACGCACCTGGGAATGAGCACTCTCAAGACCTTGTTTTATCATTTTATTCCTGCCAAGAGTTACACAGATGGTTCAGCATGCTATCCTGGTTACCCCATCAGTAGTTTCCTGGTTCTGACCTACTTCCTTGTAGGCAAAGGTATTTACTAATAATTTTTCAGCATATCCTTTCGCCTTCCAATTCTTCATTCTGAAGGCCATGTAAAAACTAAGGGTAGCCTAACACAGTATTTAAAAATATCCAGAGGTGGAAACTTGGCAGAAACAAAGGAAGAATAAATTGCTTTTAAATTCATGTAACTTTTCCCTCCAGGTTACACCTCTCAATAGCGCTATTCTAGGAGATCAAAAGACATTCAGCAGCTCCTGTTTATCTACAGGGCACCGTGCATGGAACTAGGAAACCCTGAAGGATACATTTTAAATTCAAGCAAAATAAAACTGGCCACAGGTTTCCAAAGAAAGTCGAGGTGAGCATTACTGCCAGAGCAAAAGAAGAGGGTAAAGGAACCCAACTTTGACGCACAGCAAATAAAATGTGGCCAACCATTAATTGTTTCAGTAACTCTCTACACCCCTAAGTAGAATATCTGTTTCAGAGTTTTCCGTCTATATATCCCACTGGTAAAAAGGCTTCTCGTACCTGATGATATATTATCCTATTAAGACCTATGATATGTATGCATGCAGGGCTGTGGGAGGGAAGTAGTGTGCACACAGCATTCATCTATTCTTAGTGACGTCTCAGGATGGATCCCAAAAACTTCATGTAAAATCTTTAAAAAAGAGAAGAGCTCTACAAGAAAAACCACAAACTTAATGACATTTTTATGTTCAGAATGAATGGGAAGCTGTGTAGTTTGGTGGGGGAGTGATGAGAGGTGAAAGACCACCTGCTATGGCTGAACCAAAAATTTAACTTTGGGCTCCCTGGCAGCCAAGGTAAAAAGAGACGCACACTGACATGTCTGAAAGAGAAACTCTCTTGGAATTAAACTCAAGAAGAACATCATAGCTCTTTCTTTAGGGACTCCAACGCTGAGCAATATTTCTTTCAAAGAGCTTTACAGAAGAAATTTCACATGGCTGTTAAACATCAAAGAAACCTACTAAACTGTACGTTGTAAAGGCCAAAGTAATGTGGTCCAAGCAAGCAGCCTGATGACCTAACTTGGCTCTGGCATAGTTTAGAGGGTGCAGCCCAATCCTGCAGACACTAGCCACGTGTGGCTATTCAAATTTAATTAAAATAAAATAAAATGGAAAACTCAGTTCCTTAGGCACATTTCAAGTGCTCAAGCGCTGCACATGGCTAGCGGCTACCATGTCGACGAAGCAGATCTAGCATGCTGTCACCACTGCAGAAGGTTCTACTGCGCGCTGGCTCACAGAATTCAGAGATGGGTGATAAACACGCATGAAGAGGACCCTGGGTAGATAAATCCTGACACATCTACATAATAACACTACGCAGCCGCACACCATTAGAATCCAACGCGCAGCACCCACCGCCCCCGAGGACGTGAGCGGCAGCACTCCCCCGCCTGCTGGTGCATTCTCACAAAGCTAAACACCCGTCTGTGACCTAGCGATTGTGCTTGGCTGTTTATTTACCCACAGGAGTTGAAAATTATGTCCAAAGAAAACCTGCACAGAATGTTTACGTGCCCAAACTTGAAGCAGTTATTCAATTGGTGAATGAAGAACCACATCGTGGCACACCCGGACAGCGGAATAGTATTTAGCAATAAAAAGAAATGAGCTATCAAGCCACAGAAAGACACGAAGGAAACATAAAGGTACGTTACGAAGTGAAAGAAGCCAATCTGAGAAGGCTGCATGCTGTATCGTTCCAAATCTATGACCTTCTAGAAAAGGCAACACTGGAGACAGTCAAGATCAGTGGTCGCCGGGGCTTGGGGGAGGAAGGGAGAGATGAACAGGTAGAGCACGGAGGGTTCTAGGGCAGTGGAACCATTCTGTACGATACACAGTGGTGGGCCTAGATCACTGCACATTTGTCCAAGCCCACAAAATGCACAGCACCAAGAGTGAGCGCCAGTGACCCCGGGTGATGATGTGTCAATGCAGGCTCACCAAGCACAACAACTGTACCACGTGGCACAGAGTGCTGACGGTAAGGAGGGTGTGTGTGTGTGTGTGTGTGTGTGTGTGTGTGTGTGTGTGTGTGTGTGTGTCTAAGGCATATGTGGGAACTCAGTTTCGCAGTGAACCTAAATGTGCTCTAAAACAGTGGTCGCCGACCTTTCGCGCCTCATGGACCACCGGTTGGCGGCTGCTGCTCTAAAAGACAGTCAGCGGAATGAGGGGATGTGTGATACAACCATGTCCACATAAGCCAAAGCTACAGACAGGCGGGTCTTTCTTTCACTGTGCCTCACCACCGTCAGTTACACATTGTTTTCCCAGCCAAGAGTAACGCTCTGTTCCACAAGAGCGTAAACGGGGAACTAAAAAAGACCTGTGCCGATGTGAAAATCCAGTACTCATTCCTGTTGGACCGTGTGCAACAACCTTCTAGAGAGCAATCCGAAACGCTAGTAATAGAAGCCAGTCCCACCTCCAACCCTCCAGAGACCATGGGGGCAAGCTGCTAACAATACTGAAGGGAAGAGAGGGGTAGAAGGGGGTCCATGGTATTTCTCTCCACTTCCATGTACATTTGAAAATTTTCCGTAAGTTTTAAAGAGTGAAGTAACAATACTATTCATGCTTCCAATGAGCACGTATTCAGTGAGAGCCTCTGAAGTAGCTCACTGCCCTGGGCACCAGGGACGCAGCAAAGAGTGAGACCAAAGTGCCCCCTCACGGAGCTCTCAGCCGAGCCCATGGGCATCAGAAGGCAAAGGAACTTTCTTGGGATTTGAGAAAAACGGAATCAAGGTCAAGACAATGCAAGTCCTAGAATTTTTCTATTATTTTCTGCATAAGTTGGGCCTTTTAAAAGAATGGGGCCCAATTTCTTACCTATTTGTAAAACCCACATTCTATTTTTTTCTTTTTCTTTTCTCTTTCCGCATTCTTTTTTAAGGAAAAGACAAAACACAGCAACCACAAACCAGAGTAGGTAAGGGCAGTTAGCAATGAAACTGCCACGTGACTCCAGCTGCCGGCACACTCAGAAACACCCTGGTTGTGAGCACTCGGTTCTGTCACCACCACCCACGTGACACGGCGAGAACCCGACAAGCAGATTCACTTCCAAATCAAGATGGTAGAGAGACCGACTTTACCAAGGTGCAAGCACCAAGGTGAAGGGACCGGCCAGGGCTGGGAGATAAGACCTTTGTCAATAATGGATTCAAACGGAATAGCTAGAACCTGAATAGAGAGTGGCCGTTTATTTTCAAGAAGATGCGCGTGCCAGATGTGTAACTGTTTAAGCAAAACAAGCATCATCGGATGCATTATAAATATGTCCTACGTGCATCAGATACTTTCATATGGAAATTACATGTATGTTTACCGAGGCAGAACGAAATTAACTTTTGAAAATGTGACAGGATGCTCAGAAAATTACTTCCTGAGTGACACACATCAATGCTTTCCCTGTGTCTGCTATTCTTGTGACCCCATAATTTTTAATGGGAAATGGAGAGGATTTCCTTTGTTGAGAAAAACGCCTCAGATGCTCTGCTACTGCCTGAAGGCCACTAGATGAAAATAGGAAGCCCCATTTCCCCTCTGTAAAGACACAAACAACCTGTTTGTAGAGAAGAGAGTGCTTTATGGCCACCTGACTTTCGGGGCTCACTTCCCAGTTGACAGGTATGAATATGCAACTGAAAACTTACAAATAGGGCACCAAGCCTCAGAAAGCCAGTTCCTGCGTGAGATAAACCACGGCACATGTGCTGAGCTTGCGTTGGAAAGTAACGCATCGCCCCTCGGCATCAGCTTTGCGTCACCGCTAGAAAGGGGGGTGGAAACCTGGAGTTTGGAATCGAACTCTCCACTACCTGCTAGGTCCTGTCTGTAGTGACTCACACTCCCCCACCCCTCATAAAATTGGGTCTTTCACCTTCCATAAGATGTCTTATCTTTCCAGATCTTTCTGAAAGGCTTGGTTTGATCTTCAAGATGTTTTTCTTGGAGAACAAAATTAAGCCTATGTCCCATTTGCATTCTTGTGAATCAAGACATCTGAAACATATGGACCGTTGAGCTGAAAGGTGAACTCAGTGAATTGTGTTTTTCATTCAAATGTGTCCTTTTCTTCCCTTTCGAAGTCTGAAAGGCCAGTCCCTCCCTCCCGCATCCGCAGCAACGACAGTTTTCTTCAGCCCAATGCCCCAGTATTGTCTTTCCCTCACATCAGCAGCTTCTTCTCGTGATCTTAGTCTTTTTCTACATCCTACAATCATGCCTTCTCAGACGGTGCCTGGTAACATGATTCCTGAACTCTTTCCTGAGCTTTCTCCGACCCTCGCCCTGTACAATGTTTCTCCATGAGCACTGAGAGCCCCAGAGTCACCCCTCATCAGACCACCCTGCCCTTCCCCACCCCCACTCACATGTGGATCACTGCCAACATTCTGCTTCATATTTACTCCTTGGCTGAATAAAACTTCCAGATTTTTTTTTTTCTGATGCTGCTTGCTGCTCAGCCCATTCTGAACTTGCTAACTATATTTTTAATACCTTTTCCCTTCCCCTACTCTAGCCATTGCACTGACAATTTCTGAAGTTCAAGCTCAATGTCTGAACCTCTTACCTAAGATCAGGTTCTAAAGTCAAGCAGGTAACCTCAGCCCTCAGGGTGTCCTTCAGCGGCCTAAAGGAGCACACTTCCCGCAGGTGGGAACAGGGCCACACGCAGCGAGTGGCCTGCTCCTACCCAAACCCCATGTCCTCAGTGACCGAAACCACATGCAGTGTGTGACACTAAGCCAGGCGAGGGGCAAACAGCTTTTGAAGAAAACAACAGATTCAAGCAGCCTTTCTCAAATGGCTCTTCATCTCAACCACAAAACACAAAAAATAATAAACAACTGCTTTCCCCGATTTCCCAAGGGCGACGCGTAGCTAGCCCTTCCTGAGACAAAGGGGAGAAGGCAACTGGCCACAGGTGATGATGCGTTAGGGAGCTGGGCCGAATTCTCTTCGCTGAGAGAGGCTCTTCCAAAAGTTCAGTCTGGGATTCGTGCCCACCAAGTGGAACGGGTAGCTGGTGGCTACCTAATTGAAACCCCTCCCTCCCTCCCTCCCTGCCTCCCTCCCTCCCTCCCTCTTTCTTCCCCCACTCTCCAACATCCTGAAGCACTTAAAAGTGACTACAATAGTCCCAAATGCCAAGTAAATAAAACAAAAATAGTAGTAAGAATGTCTCTGACTAGTAAGACTATAGTTTTCTTATCTCCTTTCCAATATTTAAACATTTTAAAAAGTAACTATAGATGACTTTTATGTTCATACGCAAAATCCACTTTTTAATTATCTCCAAGACTCATAATAGCATGGGGAATATTAATTAACCGGGGGGAAAGCAAGATATGAATGATGTTTCTGACTACAATGATGGAAAAACGTAGCGAAGTGTCAGTGTGTTTGCTTTTGGGTGGCAGAAAGGTGTTTAAGTTTTCCTCTACTTTCTTTACTTGCCATTTGCTATAGAGTGATGAGATAATGGGGGAAATGAACCTCACTTTTAAAAATGTCTTATTTTATCAACTAGACTGCATCACTGCTCTCTGTTGCAATAATTAACAGCAAAGCCAATGGCATGCAATAGTTCTTTCTCAACCTGCATTTTCTGGTTTGCAACAGATTCAGCCAGCCCGTATTGCGTTCCTGAGAGCACTTTCCTGGCTCACACAGAATCTGTCAGAACCCTTCCGCGCGTCTTTATTTTGTTCAGAATCACATGCTCTCTAAAAGCTTTATGCGGGAGTCCACACGAAGGCCCGTATCCACATAATGCCAGATGCCCTTTGCCACTGACCCCTTGAGATTGGTTGTTGCAAAAACTGTAGCAGCAATAACCAGATGGACCTCGATCACGGACCAGGCACCGTGACACACGATGAAAAAGCACATCTATTGCGCACAACTCCTGACAACACCATGCCTCTTCTGTAGTTCAAGAAACTAAAACTCAGGCAGAGGAAGTAGCTTGGTCAAGGTCACGGAATTTCTAAGTGCCAAAGCTGACAAACTCAGGTCAGACTAATTCTGAAATCCAAGCTCTTTCCCCCGTGCAATGTGAAGGAAGAAATGTCTTCAGATCCAGTTCTGCCATTTGCCCGTGAACAAATAATTGATTCCTCAGCTGTAAATTAAGGGACTGGATCAGATGGCCTCGAATCTCCCTTCCTGCTCTAATGTTGTTTCGAAAGCTCCCGTCCTTTGCTGCGCACAGAAAAACCCTGGGGTGTGCAGACACTTCAGCCACCACTTGTGCAGTCTGTGTTCTGTCTTGTGCCTCCTTTGTACGCTGGCAAAGCCCCCGGGGAGCCATTTTCTTTGCACCTGGTACCACCTCCCTATGCCAGGAGAATATGTTGCTATTGGCTCTGTAAGTGGGGATTTTTAACAAAATTACTCTGTCACCATGTCTAGCAGCCCTCTGCTTAAATGAGCATTTTAGATGAAAATGTGATCATCACTTTTAGGGTTCTACACGGACACGGATATATTCAGGGTCATCTCAACAGACACTAGTGGGCCAAAGAGCGCTCGTGTCTGGGGACTGTCCAAACATCAAGTTAGTACATGTAAGTGAGCCTGCAGACTTGGCTTTAAACTGAAATGTATTCACTGGACCAATCCTGGTCCCGACTGAAACCCCAATCACAGGAGGAACATCCCCAGCACTCCCAGCAGCTCCAGCTGAGAAGCACAGGGTCACACAGGAAGGAAAACAAAGGTACTGCTTTCAAAACAGCCTAGTCCTAGATGCACAGCCAACTTTTGGACAAATTTTTAAATGATCCAATACAAGTTGTGTCCTTACTTTCGAATTCTCCTTTTGTATTTCCTGTTAGCCTTTAACAGAACCACCATGAAATCTCTGGGACAAGGCACTCCTTTGAGAAATCTGCAGCACTCCCAAACACGGCTGCATCACACCAGGGTTCTCAGATCTGGCTGATTAGATGTATTGTCAGAGCAAAGGAACTGATCCTTATCCTAACGTATAAAATTATCTCCTGGCATACATGTTATCAGGCATGCCAGCAATCAGCTACCCGGTAATGAGTGCTTCAGGAGCCGGGGGTACACGGGGGCTTGCCTTGGATCGACACTAACCCCTGGCTGGGTGTGGGTGCCAAAGGAGACCCGAGTCCCTCGGGAGTCTACACGGTTGCCAAGAGTGCTAAGTACAAAGAACCAACCTAAGATTAAATTACATTTCAGGGGAAAACCAAACCTGAAAAACAATTTCTGGCCTTAAGTCTCAGGAGTTGCAGGTGAATTAGGCCCTCGAATTTAAAGAGCAAACAAACCAAATAACAGATCCTGGTCTCTAAGGAGGCAAAGTGAATTACTGAGAAAACAGGAAAGACCGGAGAAAGTCCATCGACACTAATAAAAGAGAAATATGTAAACTGACCAGACCTCCGTGGCACCCACCAGCCAATCAGGAGTGTGTATGCAAATTAACCCAACAAAGATGGTGGGTTGATTTGCATACACAGGCATGGAACGAAGACTGAAAGCTCCAGCCCGACCGAAGACCGAAGACTGAAGAGGCTTGGCTTCTCCGCTGTGGCCGGAGCGAAGGCCTGGGTCCCGGGTCCTGGGTTCCAGAGGAAAACCGGTGCCACAGCCAGGGGAAGATTCGTGCAGTGGGCCTCTAGTTGGGTCATAAAAGACTAGCTAGCTATGAGAATCTGTAAGGGGCAGAGTGAGTGAATCAGGACTTGCATTTAATCTATAATGAGTTAAGTATTCAAGGAAGATGGTATCAGACAGAAAGGCAAAAATTAACAAGCTGAAAGAGCATTAGGTTGTCTTCATTTTTCGCACAGCCCCAAAGGGGAAAGAGGTTTCCTGCCTGATTTATAAGATGCTAATACAAATCACAGACCAAGCCTCCTCTGCATGACATGAACCACATATTCAAATTCTCTGGTCCTGGAGGCCTCAGGTGAGCCCTGTGCCAAGCATCAGCTCGGTAAATCTGATGAAAATGGCAGGCGTTCAGGCCCTCGGGCTCGCCTTGCTTTGAAGGAGGATCACAGAGAGCAGGTTCCAGGCAAAGGCCGTGGCACTGAACCTCTCTCGGTGCGAGGTAGCAGGCGGATGTGGGTCAGGAAGGAACACTCAGGACAAGTCCCAGCACCAGGCTTAGCTGAGCACAAATAACTTGTCTCGCACTGTCCCCACACGCACAGTCACCTGGGAGTCATCTCAGGATATTTTTCACAGCTTTCTGTTAAATCTGAATTAGAAAGCTGACAGTAAGGTCTTATAAGATAAGCTAGCACTTGTCAAGAAAGCCGTTTCTCACCACCTGGCTGGCATCCAGCCCTCTCACCCAGGCTAATTAGGGTCCTCACGAATTGGAACGTAAAACCCACCCTGAGAAATAGAGCTGGAGAGTCGGAAGTGAATAATGGGTCCCCTATCGTTCTGATTCTGCAATGGAGATAATTAAAAATGCTTTAAGCCATTTTAAAGCCTTAGAATACTTCTATGAACACAAATTTTTATGTAAAATCTGACTTAGCACACATCACATTATCAGCATAACTGAAACAGTATATCCAAATATTACAGTGCTTATAATATCAAGGGTGAAACAGTGGTTTTTCTTTTCTTATACTTTGTAACACTTGGAATATATAGGAATATGCATACAAGGTTTGCATAAACAAAAACCTCCAGGTGTTCATTCCTTTCAAAGGTCATCTTATCAAATGCAGAATGCGATACAAAAGGGAAAAGCACTTGCTACTCCCTTCCCTTCCTGGACTCAGGAAATGCCCTCCTCACGCACAGAGTCCACGCGGGACCCGGCTGTCGCCTGCGGCTCCTGTCTCTTCCTCACTCCCCACACCCACTCGGTTACCAGGCCTGCCTTCCAACCTAGACAATCCTCCCACTGCCACTTAGCACCAGTGGTAAGAGGGCCTCACCACAAACGTATGCAGGGCTGTCCCCCCACACGCCCCCAAAGGGGCTCCTCACCTGGTCAGCAGCCCTCCCAGTGTAGCCCTCCACTCGCAAGTGCTTTCCCCTCCCACGCTGACTCCGAGCTCTGACATGGGAAAGGCTCCGCATTGAAGACACCAGCTTCCGGGCAGGCGCTGAGATCTAAGCACAGCAAGCACTCCCGGAGGGAGATGCAGAGACCTCCCCCAGGAGAAGTGACTGTTCCAAGGGGCTGGCCTGGGAGAAGGCTGTAATGCGGGGGAGGGGAGGCCCTTCTCGTCACCGATGCAGGACCCCCTCGATGAACACCTCGGACACGTGCCATCTGGCAGCTCAAGGACAAGGCACCTCTGAAATTACGGCCTGCCATCAGACTCCTCCCACACTCCAGAGCCCCACGAGCTCACTCCAACAACCCGAACGGAGGCCTGGCCCCAGTAACACAGGCACCTTCCTCTTCCTTAAGAACGCTGCTTCTGGATGGACCGACGGACGGACGGACAGACGGAGGAGAGCCTATCTAACCCATCCTCCTGTGGCTCAGCCAGTGTCCTCCCACAATACAAATCGGATCCTCCCAGGGTTGTGGCTCAATCCCCAGTAGGAGGCAGCCAATCAATGAGTCTCTCTCATCATCCATGTTTCTATCTCTCTCGTCCTCTCCCTTCCTCTCCGAAATCAATAAAAATTTGTATTTTTTAAAAGGCCCATCAGAAAAGTGGGGGAAAGTTTTCCTAACTGGAGGCTGACAGTGGTCTAAAGAGCTCGCCACTCCAGTTCTGATCTTCAGCGCCCTCACTCTCCCCTTCCCAAACCTCAGAAAGGCAGATGTTTGCCGACCATAATGGAATGCCAACTTTGTGCTCTGCGGCGTTCTGTTTGGATTGTATTCCCCGAGCTCCTTTCCTACTGTGAACTAAAAGGTAAAGGTGGGAAGAGAAAAGTTCTTTAAGAAACAAAACCCAAGAAAAGACAGGATTGCAACTGCATGCCATCATTGCTCATGTCAATATCAAGTTGCTTTTACATATTTTTTATTTTTTTAAATATATTTCTTTATTGATTTCAGAGAGGAAGGAAAAGTGAGAGAGAGAAACATCAATGATGAGAGAGAATCACTGATCGGCTGCCTCCTGCATGCCCCCTACTGGGGATCGAGCCCGCAGCAACCTAGGCATGTGCCCTTGGCCAGAACTGAACCCAGGACCCTTCAGTCTGCAGGCTGACGCTCTATCCACTGAGCCAAACCAGCTAGGGCTATCACTTGTTTTTAAAAGAAACTAACTACAGTGAGATGAGCAGGAGAGTACTAGACTTTTATTTCAGAATTTGACCTTGATCACTAAGAGCTGACAGTGAGATTATGAAATACCTGAAAACAAATGTAAATCTGAAGAAATCTGCCTGTTTCAATGCGATATGAAGTAGTTTCCCATAAAAGAAAGGTGCCGCGTTGTTTTAATGGCTCCAGGAAGCAAAGTGAAGCACGGTGTGTAACTTACACAGCTGCAGGCAGACCCAAAGTCCCTCAGTATGTCCCGTTTAGAAATAAAGCACCTTTCCCTCTCCTATTTTTATCTGAGCTCCTATTTGTACTGCTTACCGGAATGTAATAGATGCCCATCTTGGGGGTTTCATTGGCGGTGAGAAGCATTCCTAAAAATAAACACAGCGAGAAGGTAAACACGTGGGAAAAGAAAAGTACCCTTTTCGACTTGTTTTCCAATTTGCAAGGTTGGACGGTGCACACGGGCACCTGGGAGTCAGGCCGTGGGGCTCCTCAGGGCCAGGGAGCACCTGTCCTGGCTGCGGAGGAGCCTTCCCCACAGAGCACGCGGGCCCACACAGTCTGCCTTCATTTTTAAGGGGGCATTTACGCTTCAGACACACCGATAGCGTGGAGTGTCCATGTGCTCTTTGCTATCCATAAAAATGAGGAAGTTAAGAAAAGATTTCTTTCTGTCAATCAGGAACCACAGCACCAAGGTAAAGCATCCCCCAAAAAGTGCCACAGCAAAGCAGTTCCTAAGGTTTGCATTCAAGCTCACACCAACTGAACACAAAACCACTTTGGGGGAATGCTATGTGTAGCTGCACCTAAAAGACCAAAACAGAATCTAACAGCTCCTACTATACAAAACAACTCACTCTCGGGGGAATCTGAACAGATTAACCAACAGAGTAGTTAATGATTCCGTCTCCTCGGGCCAGCATTTTAGGAAAGCAAAATTAAAGCAGGGACAACTTCCTGGCATCCAGCCCAGGTTCCCCTGTAAGCCCAGTAGCCACCTCCGAAGCCTCCCTCTGCGGAAGGAGCCAGTGGGCCCTGTGCCTCAGCTCCGCCCTCTGCTCTGCGCCACATGGGCCACGGCTGCTCCCCAGTCCCCGAAGCTGCTCCCCACTCGCAGCCCCTCCCAGCACCAGGCACGCGAACAAACTGGAATCAGCAGCCATCGGGAGTCCCTGACCATCACTCAGCGTCTTCACATGGCATCCCAGGGAACCCAGCGGTGAGGTGAGAACTGCCATCACCCCTCTTCTACAGGTGAAAAAACAAAGCTCAAAACTGGTCCTGTCGCGAGCTGGAGAACTTGGAGCTGAAGTGCCAACTCAAGAGCTCTGTTTTTTAAACTTTTAAAATCAACCAAATTATACTTGTCTCAAAAACCCATCCGTAAAATACAGTAGAGGTATCCACAGAGCGAAGAGGTTTGGATTATCACACCAATCATCAAAACTGAATATGCCAAATGGTAAGGACAGTGATTTGATTCTATGTTTTAAAAAGTATTTTTGCTGCTCTTTCGTTAATACAGAAGCTGTGGAAGTGATCTTATGCGGTTACAGGACTGAGAGGTTGACAGAGCCGAGGTCACCTATAACCAGAAAGCAGGCCTCTCAGCAGAAGCCCATCTGGGACACGACTCCAAAGTGGGAGCTGGCCCTGAGCTGGGACCCACCCTCCCCAACCACAGACACCCACCACGAAAACATCCAAAGCAGGCAGCGAGGTCAAGAAAAGCAGGAATGTGTCTAATATAAAACAAAACAAAAATCAGAGACCTTCTCATAGCTTGTACTCGTGTGGGCGCCTTATCTGGCCCAGGAGACGGAAGCTCCCTGACGTCTCAATGGCAGCAAGGCCAGGGCCTCCAGACCCCGAGACGTGCGTAAAGACGACGTTCTGGGGACTGCAAAGCCACGTCAGAACCAAGAGAAGGCTCTTGCCGAAGAAATCCCCTCCGCCTGGCTTCACTGGCAGCCCTGAACCCTGAACATTCAACAGCGAACGTTCCCGAGGGAACACAATTACATCTCCCCGACAGACCAGACAACAGCTCTGGCTGCACCAGAGAATTCAGCAGCGATGTTTCCCACACGGAGCAGGCTCTCACTTGGCCACACAGGGACAGATACAAGCCGGCCTCCGACCAGGAGGTCAGGCCGGAAACCAACTGTCAATGAGGAAGACGGCCACCCCGAGGCCGGGAGGTAGCGCAGCAGACATTCAGGTGGTGACGGGCGAGACAGCAGGGAGTGAACCCGTGCCAGGTGCTTTACATCCCACGTGCTCAACTCTGGTCTAAGTAGGGAGCACGTGGTGTCACTGGGTAGGGCCCCAAGGACATGACAGATGACCCGAACCCCTCTTCCCTCTGTACGGGAGGACACTGACGGAATGAGGGGCGACTTCACATTTCACAGCAGAGCAGTCCCCACCGCCTGGAAGGCAGGTGAGCTGAAGCTGTGAAGCCTGAAGTAGGTCTTCCCAAGCGGGAATCTGTTCTCTCCACCAGTGGTTCTGGAACCAGCGACTCTGACAGCACAGCGCGGGGGCGGGGCTCTGCCAGCCGCGAGCTCAGCAAGCACGGAGGGAAGCTGATGCGCACCCAAGTCCAAGGGCAGCACCGCCTCTCGGGCGCCCTGACCCACAGAGCCGGCTGAATGAGCAACAGAGTAGGAGCGCAGGAGGAGCAGGAGGGCGGGCCCATTTCTCAACATTCTGAGCAGCCTTAGTGTCTGAAAACCATTCCACAACAGTAATCATGATTCGGCTTTAATTACTCCAAAATGAGTAAGAGAGAAGATAAAGAAAGAGAAACATTTCAGCCTTTCTAACGTATGATTCAGCGCATAATGAGTAGGCACAAAACAGAGCAGCGTGGGGGAGAGGCGCGCTGAAGCAAGGCGAGGTAGGGAGCATGTGAGGCAACCCGCGGGGGCCCAGCCCAGGGAAGCGGGGTACCTGTCGTACTGTGCTTGCTGTCGCATGAAATAAACTATGTGGCTAGTTTGTGTTTGGTTAACCTCTTATCAGTTATTTGACTGAAAGTCATGGTCTCTGTCCAAAAACGTAGCTCTTAAAATGTCTGCCTTTCAGAAAAGTGTAGTCTGCCATGAAGAGACCTGGTGGTCACTCAACAAAGCGAGCACCTTGCCCAGCCGGAGTGGCTCAGTGGCTGAGTGGTGGCCCATGCGCTAAGAAGTCGCTGGCACGCGCCCGCATTGTGGGCTCGATACCCATGGGGCCAAGCAGGAGGCAGCCGGTCAATGTTTCTCTGTGCACCACCACCGGCCTTCCAACTTCATTCCTTTAGGGTAGTGGTCGGCAAACTGCGGCTCGTGAGCCACATGCGGCTCTTTGGCCCCTTGAGTGTGGCTCTTCCACAAAATGCCACGGCCTGGGCGAGTCTATTTTGAAGAAGTGGCATTAGAAGAAGTTTAAGTGTAAAAAATGTGGCTCTCCAAAGAAATTTCAATCGTTGTACTGTTGGTATTTGGCTCTGTTGACAAATGAGTTTGTCGACCACTGCTCTAGGGCAACCACACCCGGGGACACGGCGCCTCCCCTTCCCCAAAGAGCCCCACATCATGTCATATTGTACGGTATCATGTTGTAGCCTAGCCTACACTGCCCTATCCTAGCATGGCCTCCCCTCCACTCCCCTAGTCTCTTGCTCTTCTGTACTGTTCCCTCACCTGGATTATCTCCCTCCAACACCACCAACCAAATCTCACTCATCACTCCACACTCAACGCCAACGGAAACCTCGATGGCTTCCTCTAGCTGCTGTGGCCGAAGCCCCTTCCAGCAGGTCCGAGTGCTGTCTGTACACATGACAGAACTTTCCTGCTCCGCCGGGTGTCTCTCTATCAAAATTATCTGTCCATCTGTCCTCAGAGCACAACACTGCTTGAATGGGAACTATTCTCACTTTTTCTCAGACCATTCCCCGCCCGCGTTCCCTCCCCCCCCACCGTCTGATCTGCCCTGAAGGTATTGTTAGATCCTGAAATCTGCCTTGTGATTTGCATACAACATGCCAACACCCATGGTTTCATAGCCTGTGTATTATCAGGCAACCTCGGACTTCTCCCAGCGCCTACTTGGATTCCCACGCATGATCACTCATCACATCAAAGAGCTGAAGAGCTCGCTAAAGCAGCATCTCACCTGCCACCTGCCTACGCTCTGTCACCAGTCCCGACTAACAGCGAGGCCGGCGAGGACTGAGTCACTGAGAGGGCACGTTCTGAGTCACCCACACCACTTCCTGCTCTTGACTCTTCAAGCACACACAATATCCAAGAATGGTCCTGACAAAGCCAACCCTGTCTTAAGAAACAAGCTGAGTTTAAAACCAAATAAAGCATAGCCTGCATTTGTCTCACTGAGTGAGCCGTGGCTGCAGACTGCCTACCTGAGTTGGGATAGAGGCAGACATCATTAATGTCATGTTCTGGCTCCAAGGAAGTAAATATTTTCCCCTGAAAGAGTAAGCAGAAAGGAATCGATAATTAGTTCTAGGAAGACAGCTTTTGGCCACCTCCCGTAAAGAAAATATACTGGAGCTGTAACTCAAGCACACACTGGCATGTGAAGAAATACAATCATCTAATTAGAATCATAGAATTGAAGTTTTAAAAATACCTTAGAGAATTCATTTGGTCAATTTATCCAATACTTTTCATTTCAGAGACAAAGAAACTGAGGCGGGGGGGCGGGAGGAGACGTGACTTATCCAAGAAAAGAAATACAATTTTTAAGATAATGTCTACACAAAAGGCTAAAGTTTAAAATAAAGTTGTACTTCAACTTAAAAAAATTCTCTCACTCTGGGAAACACACCCTGGTTACACTTGTTACTCAGGGAAACCAAAGAAGGTGAGATGGTCAGCATGGTAAACTGAGGACACTGCCTCCCATACCTCAACCACAGGCTTTGGGGAGGCTGAATGAGATAATGAACACAAAATAACTCGCAAAATGAAATCCTGTAAATACATAAAGTGATAGTTATTATATAGTTAAGCCTAAGACATTTTTATTTTAAATATGAGGGGAAATGTGCTTGTTTAAAAATTTAGAGAAGGGCCCTAGCCGGTTTGGCTCAATGGATAGAGCATCAACCTACACATTGAAGGGTCCCGGGTTCGATTCCGGTCAAGGGCTCATGCCTGGGTTGCGGGCTCAATCCCCAGTGGGGGTATGCAGGAGGCAGCCGATCAATGATTCTCTCTCATCATTGATGTTTCTCTCTCTCTCTCTCCCCCCTCTCTGCTTCTCTGAAATCAATAAAAATATATTTAAAAAAAAATTAAGAAGACAAAAAGACAGAAGATAAGATGGGTGTGGAAAAAGGTGATAAGAAAGATAAACAAGGAAAGCCAGTCAAGCAAAACCAGGAGATGTGGGTGTTGGTCCAGAGGGTGCACCTAGTCACACAGCAATGCCAAAACAGGACTTACTGTGGCAGCTACAGCACGGGGACTTCAAGAGCCGATGCCACAAACCCTCCAGCCCCTGCTGTGTTAACTCATTAGCAGAGGCTTCCATGGCAAAGGGGCGGGGGGGGGGGTAAATATGGGGAGGGCGGGTATTTTGTGTTCAGTGAAAAACAGCAGCCACGTTCTAATTCAAGACGGTGAGATTCACACAGCTACCTCCCTTTCTTCTCAGATTCCCCCCGAAGCAGGAAGGGACGGGGAAGAAGAAAGGAAGGGAAAGCACTGTAACAGTGTAGGACAAAGAGGACGAACTCCACACCAGGGAAAACCTGCCGCAGTTCCGGGCCCGGGGCGGTACGCCCTCACTGACCTCACTCATTACCTTGGAAAGCAGGGAAGCCAGATCACGGGTAACTTCTACTTCCCTGATATTTTGTGAATCAAAAAAACCAAAACGTCTCCATTTGTAGTGTTAAAAACAGGATTGTTCCAAGTACATAGGTGTGGATTACCAGAAGAAGAGCAGAGAAAACCCAGCCACAGCACCACGCAACCTCCCACGAAAACCCTCCCCACCCAAAGCCAAATGCAAGCAGCTGAGTCGGTTCCTGGTGGCCAAGGGGGCTTCTGCCGACCGAGCCAAGCTGGAAGCCTTCCTCTCCCTAGCGTCAGCCGAAGCTCCTAGGGCCGGGGCGGGGGCGGGAGGGGAGGGGAGGGGGGAGAACCCCCAAAGGTAACTCCGATCTCCACCACAGATCAGGGGGAACAAGGACGTCAGCTCAGGAAAGGTCAATAACTGGGAATGAAAATAGAAAGTGAACACGAAACCAATGGCCCGCGAGCCAGGGATTCTGACCAGGAACCGGGCTGCGCTGGGGCCGCTGGCACCGCTGCCCTGAGCAGGCAGCCCCGCGGGAAAGGCTGGCGCCCGCCCCGAAGACACCACGTGAGGCTGCTGGGCCTTCCACCCGCTTCATCTCAAGAATGAGTTAAAAGAAAAAAAAAATAAAAGAGCGACACTTTTGGACTAAAGATGTTAAGTTTGTTATTAATTGAATGCAAAAAACTCTGAATGAATGTTTTCCTATTTAGTTGATGAACTAATCTTTTACTTCTCTCCAAATACTTAGGTTTTGAAATGAAAAGCAGAGGCAGATTAAAGCCAGTAATATAGGATTTTGTTACTTATTAATACTTGAAGCTTAGGGGACAGAACATCAAATATTCTTAAGAAAATATTATTTTAATAAAAATTTCAACAAAAACATACGTACTGAGTTCTTATTCCACATTTTGATAATTCGAGAGTCTGCAGACAAAATCAAATCTAAAGAATCCTGGAAATGGACCGACTTGATGGGCAGCCCATACTGGTGATCCTTAACTAGCAGTGGCTTATCCGAGCGAAGATCATATAATAACACCTAAAAGAAAAATAAGTTATTTCTGTTTAAACAAATTACATGTTTTATCTTAAAAAGCAACTTTTAAGTTACAAGCATGGCTGCCATTTGTTCTACTGCCTTTTTATGAGCACAATGGACACCCCCACCCAGGGTACAAAGACCCCAGAGAAAAACGCTGAGAAATCTCTTACGTTACCCTCAGAGTGCATGGCTGTATGAGTTCAACCCTGAGCGCAGTCTGTAAGCACACTAAGATTGAGAACTACTGAGCTATACTAAGGAAGGAACAAAAAGGAAGCCTAAAAGAACGTGTGTCATTGGGGAATTCAACAAATACATATACTGAGGGCCTACTATGTACCAGGCACTGTCACAGCGAGTGACAGAAACAAGCATGACCGACATAAAGAAGACAGTCCTGGGAGATTCTGGCAAGGCTATGACTGGGGGGTGGGGAGGTGTCTCTTCTGAGCCCTGCCATAGAGGCAAGAAACCGGGGCAGCTCCATCTTCATCCCAGGTGACAGGTCCTCTCTAGACCATGAGGGCAGAGGCAGTGCACGTCCTGGAAGCAGGTCTCAGACCTGCTCTGAGGAGAGAGCAAACTGACAAATGTATGGGCGCTGCCAGGATGCGAGGGAGGGAGGGAAGGAGGGATTGAAACCTCTGCAGCCATTCCACTCGCGCTGAGCTGGGCCCGATGGCCCGTGCAGGGGATCTGGTAAATAGTGCTGGGTGAAAGACAGATGCCCGGGACCAACACATTTTGGAAATATGTATTCAATGCATTTCTTGCCTACAGGAATTCTCAGAGCCTTCGATAGATGCTGAAATGCACTATGAATCTCCAAGAGTGGGAATCTGGCAGGTTCCAAACTGTTTTGACCACAGAATTCTGTCCCAGGACACTCTGGGAAAATAGTTCTAAACCACAGTCAAGAGGACGCAGCCTCCTGTAGTTCCGCTCAAGAGCCTCTCAGACCACACACCGAGGTCAAAACCAAAGAGCCGCAAGGCGCTAACAGAATACAGCATCTGGAGTACTCCTTCCACTCTGGCCAAAACGTGCAGGGTGGGGCACAGTAGTCTGCCGTCGTCCGTATGGAAAGAATACAGTAACTAATAAATAATAGAAGAATAAACTGTGTTTCGTGCACTCACACTGTAAACCTCCTCTGCCACCCCGCCCCCCGCCCCCGTGCAATGCCTCCCTTTCTGTTCCCACAGTGAAGAAGCTGTGTGGCTGTTTCCCACGATACATACGTGTCTCTGGAACACTCAAGTGTGAAGTTTCCAGCTTACACACACTGACCTGCCCCGTGGATGTTCCAACGGCCATGGCCAAGGCGCCATTGAACTTCAGCGCAGAGATGGTTGGTAAGCTGTTCACCCTGCAAGGCAAAGCACTCCTGCTCCACGTGCAACGGCCACGCCTCTTCCAGGAGACAAACCGACTCTCAGGCTTTCCTTCAGTTCTAAGGCGAGTCCCTCCCTCCCCTCTTTTTAGAAGGCGATCGTCTCCACACTTTCCTAATCGAAATAAAAATGTCTCCATATAAACGTAACCAGCCTTCAGAAAGCTGTAGGTTATCTTCAAAACTTGTCAGAAATATTCTCAAAGTAGCTACAAACAACAACAACACCTGAAAACATAAAACCAGTGAAGAAGACTCGGTCTGACAACATCGCGCACCTTCATTAAGCCGGGATGAGGCATTTACAGAAGCATCCCCTTTTTTGCTTAAGAAGAAACATTCTATATTCAGGCATGGATATACCCATTTCCCTTTTTAAAGTGTCAAGCGAAAATAAAAGACTAGGGAGCACACGGGGGCCCTGGAATCCGTAAAAGTACCGAGGAGTGATGACTGGCTATGGCCATGAACCTGGAACGTGCTTCCCCTCAGCAGCCAAGAGCTTCAGCACCAAAGCCACGCTGTGGTGGGAAGGTGCTGGACGACAGGACAGCCCTCCTCTCACGCCTCACTGCCTGTGTCCCTGCCGCCAGGCCCTGCAGCCCAGGCGGGGACTGCCAGCATCCTCATGTCTCCTACGCCACCTAGAGCCTCAGCCCAGAACTACCAGGAGCATCCCTTTGAAACTTGCCTCCTTAGCCTTGGAAGCGCCTCTTTTTGCTCACCAGCGGCAGCGGGACTCCTGGGTCTGTCACTAGCCCCTGCCTTCTAACGTACTTCAGAGTGAGTTCCACCTGGCTTACCCACCGGTGAGCTTTCACAGGAGAGGCTTTGCACATAACCACAAAAAAGACAACCTCAGACAAAAGTCTGAGGAGGTTCATCCTTTAGTAACTGGCCTTAATTGAGTATTGATACATCAGAAGCGGACGAATATTTAAACTGCAAGTTCAGTCTACTTACTCGGTATCTGCTGTGACGCTACTTAACGCACAGTCCAACAGGCCAACTCTGCTTCGAACCCGTGGGTCCCAGCACTCCACTCGGCCCTAAACAGAAACCAGCAACTTCAAATAACAGCTGCTACTGGAAAGTTTTTAGATGAATACCAAAAAAAGCCTTAATGATAAAAAATATAAACATACACGAAGATCAAAAAATTATTTACAGTATTAACCATCTTATAAGCAAGACCTCGAATATACGTGGCAATTTGATATACGATGCATATCAAATCCCAAGCCCCAACAATCACGGAATCTCAGGAAGCCCAGTTTTGGGCTGGGGGTCTGCTCTCCGTCACCAGGTCTCAGGGCTGGGCTGGTGGAAAAGGAGCCTCAATACATAACTCCTTTTTTTTTAAAAAAAATGTTTTTAATGATTTCTAAGAAGAAGGGAGAGGGATAGAGAGAAACATCAACGATGAGAATCATTGATTGGCTGCCTCCTGCACACCCCCTACTGAGGGGGACTGAGCCAGCAGCTGAGGCATGTGCCCTTGCGTGGAATTGAACCTGGGACCCTTTAGTAGTAGACGCTCTATCTACTGAGCCAAACCAGCAAGGGCCATAGCTCCTCTTTCGAAGCACTTTCCTGTTATCTAGCCTATATTGTTCTGTTAGGACTCTATCTAAAAATGATTTTTTCTTACAAAAACTATTTCTTACAAACACTTCCCCTTAAAGTAATTACCAAGAGAATGCTTCACTGGCCTGATTAGGCATAACAGTATCATAACACATTCAATATAGTTTTACGTATTTCCATTAAATCAACATCATGGGTCCCATTTCAAATCCTCACCTCCTAACATAAAAATAACTTGAGTAAAGACCTGAATTTCATCCACATGGGATTGATTTAATAAACAAACAATGGAACCCTGCCCATATATTTACAAAAATTAGTGTTGTAAGCAATTATAAGTACCAATGCATAAAAATGCACATTTATATACCATCATGTTAAAAAAGAAGTAGAGAACCATGGTAAATTTCTTTTTTGTAAAACACTTTAAAAAACGTGATACTAGCATATATGCACACCTGCATCTACACCAAAAACCCAAAGGGATAACACTGCAAACCGTTAACTCGGTAGCTCTCGGCGTGCAGTCTGGTGGCTGAGCGGCATAGAGGACACTTTAAGTACTAGATGTCTGACATATTTCCTCCTTACTTTTCTAAGATAATTTCACATTGTAATTAGACGTGCGAATCTAGAAAAACTCCTGGCCAGCGTGAAGGACACTGATTCAGAGGCACTGTGGTTTAAAAGGCACGTGGTGTGTATTTATTGGGTGCGACTGTCCAGGACGTACCAACCACAGTCCCATCTGCCTTTACAGCGATAATGTTTGCGTAAAGGCTGCTTCCCTGGCTCTCACCAGCACCTGTACGAAGCTGGCAAGGTGAGGGTTATCATCTCCATTTCGCCCTGAGGAAACAGCCCCGGGAAAGTAACTAACGAAACAAGTAACTAACAAGCAGCAGCAGAGAGCCGGGCTCCATGACACAGTGCATCCTGTAAGAACAAGAACGGCGGCCACACGGCTCCCCGGAAGCTGGGATCCAGCAGTGACTCCCCACCCAGCTCCAGAAGGTCAGGGTCAGAGTGCACCTCGCCAGCTGCAGAGCAGGGCCGTCGGCAGCAGCTGTGGCAGCCTTCCACACGAAAGCAAACCAGTGTTTGTGGCTTCAGTAGCACCCGGCTCCTAGGAGCCCAGCAACTCTGTCTTTAAATACAATTTCGTTCATTCTCAAACGTAAAACAAACACTTCTAAACAAGCAGGTCAGTTACGCTCACCTCTACTGTTCCTGTGGCAAACAAGCCGTGCACTGGATTTATGTCACAAACGTTATTCTCCCTAAAACAGTAAAGCAATAGAGAGAACATATTAGTGTCCTCCCAGGGGGAGGGACACCCAATAAACTTCAATCAAGTCAACCAAGTACAATGGAGAAAGAAGACACGTGCTTCTCACTGAGCTGCTTGTGAAAAACACCAGGCATGAAGGTAAGTGCCCGGAGCACAGCGACCACAGTGTCTGATCCCTCGGGTGACACTCTATCTCCCAGGGCAGTGGGTGGCAAACTGCAGCTTGCGAGCCACATGCGGCTCTTTGGCCCCTTGAGTGTGGCTCTTCCACAAAATACCACGGCCTGGGCGAGTCTATGTTGAAGAAGTGGCGTTAGAAGAAGTTTAAGTTTAAAAAATGTGGCTCTCCAAAGAAATTTCCATGGTTGTCCTGTTGATATTTGGCTCTGCTGACTAATGAGTTTGCCGACCACTGGCCCAGGGGATGAGACAGCAAAGAACTTCCTCCTGAAATACTAGTCCCCGGCCATGAGAATAAATGTGCATTCCACTTCCTCCATATGTTTCTGCCCAGGCAAAAGCCAGGCTGTGGCTGTGCCAGCCCCGAGAGCTGACTAGTCTAAGCTGGGTTTACTGCTCTTGGCCTCATTTTCCTTGTCGGTAGAATGAAGACATCACCTACCTCATTTAGTTGTTGTGATGATTAAATGGAAAAACTAAAAATGTTCAACACAGCATCTAGAGTTTACAAGACACTCAATAATAACGGCTGTTGTTATAAACAGAAAACTGTGCAGCCAAAGAGCAGATAACTTATTATTCAACAATGCATCATAAGGTTACTGTCGTATTTTAAATAAAATAAGAGCATTTCAAGTCACTGTGAAAAGAAATAGTGAGAATGTACTTGGTTTTATCACTACATGTTCTTCCAACTTTAAAAAGCCTTTCAGAGCAGTAAGGAAAACCCAACAGCTCTTTATACACAGATGAAGAGCAATCCAGCTTCCATCCCTCACTAGCTGTGTGACTCGTTCAAACTACTTACTCTCTCTGAGCCTCAGCTGCCCTATCTGTAAAAGGCAGCTAATAGCACCTACCACAAAAATTCGTTATAAGTTTAAAATGAGTTGATATATATAAAATACTGAATAATGCCTGGCATAGAAAGCCCTTTCACTATTATTGTTGTTGTTACTACTCAACATTATTGTGATGATGATGACAGATTCAGATTCATTCCTAAAAGGACTTCTCTTTAAATAAAACAAAAGTTTAGACAATAATGTATAAAAGGAAAATGAAAAAAAAAAACACAAAACACCTTAACTTTCTGCTAGCAACAACATAAAAGATGATAATTTTTAAATGTTATTCCAACTTAATTCACAACTTCTCCACAAGAAAATGTATCACAAGACAAAATCATGAAGGGAAAGTTAAAGAACACTACAAAAAATAATAAACTGAATTTTTTAGTGAGTTTTATTTATTTTTAAAAAAATATATTTTATTGATTATTTACAGAGAGGAAGGGAGAGGGATAGAGAGTTAGAAACATCGATGAGAGAGAAACATCGATCAGCTGTCTCCTGCACACCCCCTACTGGGGATGTGCCTGCAATCAAGGTACGTGCCCTTGACCGGAATCAAACCTGGGACCCTTCAGTCTGCAGGCCAACACTCTATCCACTGAGCCAAACTGGTTAGGGCTTTAGTGAGTTTTAAAACTTTCAAGTCCATTTTTTGAAAATTAAAAATTTCAAGAAGTCACCAGATCTTTTAGCAAATTTTTTGTTTAAGAAAAAACTTAACGCTACTTTTTAATTAAGTTGCCCAGAGTATTGCTTGATAACAATTTGAGCATCTGGCTCCATCTCCTGGCTTAAATAAATACTGCAGGTTTCTTAAAACAAAATACTCACGCAGCATCCGTTTGTAGAGGATTTAGGTACCGTCCTTGTTCTAAGTTTAACCTGTAAACTTCAGAGCTGCAAAATAATATATAAAGTTCAAAATATGGTAAACTAAAAAACAACAAAAGAATATGGCAAACTACTATAAACTGTTCTTCAAATAAATATAATTTTTAGAAATATATATATATATATAAAGAGGTAGGCAAAAGTAGGTTTATAGTTGTGAGTTCATGAAAATTTATTCTTGCATTAATTATTAATTATTATATTCTTTTCCATACAAACAGCTGTAAACCTGCTTTTGCCCACTCTTGTGTGTGTGTGTATGTGTATGTGTGTGTGTGTGTCTCGTAAGGCATTGCTTCCTTTTGTAAAATACAATTCTTTTTACTTACTTTAAACCTAAAAAGAATCACCTTGTGTGTAAGTTTGTTCAAGCATATAAGTGATTTAAACCAATCATGTGCCAAGGAAATATTCTGAAGTCATTAGGTAGACTATTATTTACAATAACATGGAGAATACAAGACCCAAAATGTACCCCTATCTATAATAATAGAAGTGTAATATGCTAATTAGACCAGACGTCCTTCTGGGTGAAGCCGGGGCTGCGAAGGAAGCCCGGGTCCCAGGTGCCAGAGGGAAGCGGTGCTGGCAGCTGGGGGAAGGAGGGCCTACTCTTGCACAAATTTCGTGCATCGGACCTCTAGTGTGTATATAAGAAAAGACTTGAAGGAAATACAATAAAATGTCAATAAGGGTTTCCTCTGGATGAGTCATCTTTTTTATATTTTCCAGTTTTCTATAATGGATATGTATTATTTTTATAACCATAAAGAAGGTATATTTAAGAATAAAAAGCTTTTAAATGCCAAGCGATGCTGCTAAGAAACGGACTTCCCCACTCATTGCTCCTATTAGGTTATGCATGTCTCCTAGCGTTAGAGCACATGCTAGGGCGAGTCAAGGACGCAGTTCCTGAATGGGCCAGCCACTGTGGAGCCACAGCCTGGGAGCAACTGAAAGGCAGGCATCACGGCTTTCCTTCTTTCAGTGCTCCTCGATGTTGGGAACAGCATCGCCTGGGGAAATGAGGTGGAACGGAGAAAACAAAGGGCGTTAGGCCCAGTACCTTGCGCCAACGAAGTATAAGTCGCAGGATGGATAATGGTAGGAGAAGTCTCTCCCGAACTTTGGTATTCTGGTTTTGTAGTAAAAGCCTGACTGCGAGTGGAATTCAATGTATCGATCATTATGTAAGAAGACAATCTGAAATGAAACAAGCAAATGAGCTGGCTCAGGTTTCCAGGGGAAGTGTTTATTTCATCAGGACTGAAACTAGCCACGCTAGAAAACCGCTGGTCTCCCTCACCCTCCTTTCTCTCTGTAAACACACAAGTATATATGCACAACGCTCCATCATGATTGAAAGTGTGATGAAGAATCAAAACTCTCCAGCGGGTACTTAATGCCTTCCTGCATCTTAGACAGTTTTTCTGCACACCTAACCTTCTAACTGAAAGCCTGAAAACAAATGGCCCCTCCCAAAAAATAAATAAATAAAAATAAAATTAAATTAAAAAATGGCCCTCCCTTATCTGGCACCACCACTTTATAACACAGAGCACTGCTCAGTAACTTTAATGCGTAATTTCCCATTTTAATAATCTCACAGTTATCACACAGGGTGTGTGTGTATCTTCGATAAACTTGTAAAAACTCAACTTTATGTATTACAAAGGCATCTTTAAAATCGTCAGGTGGTATTTAAGAGCAAATGTATCAATATCTAGACCAAATACATTATAGAACTACATGTCCCAAACACATGGCAACGGCTACCTCAGGCAAAAGGATAAACTACACTACATAGTTTCCAGAACTGGACACAATATATAAAGCCACATCAGCTCAGGAAATTCAATTCCCTTCAAGGTGACAGCTGACATCATTTAAAGTTTTTCATTGAAAATAAATAAAGCAAAGAAAGAAAAGAAAAGAAATGTATGTAATGGGCTGTTTTTTTACCTGTTTCGGGATATGCCATGATCTTTTATTTGCAGGGTTAACAAAATTAAACATACAGCATAGCTATTTTACTTTACACATATGAATATGAAAGCAACCTGGCAAATATCACCACATTCAATGCGATAATGAAAATTACACACCTAGAATCTAAGATGGTCTGAAAAAACATGACTGCTACCAATTCTTAAAAATACAGATAAGGTTTCGTATGTGACATGGAAACTTTATTTTGATATTAAACTAGAAAAAGCTATCTCTATCACAGTTTTAAAAGATACTACATATTATACATGTGACAAAATAAAAGATATTTATAGAAAATGAAAGGTTTTACTACACAGCCATTTTAATTTAGCAATGGGAATGTCATAAAGATACTTATCATAAAACTAAATTCCACTCATTCCTGTATTGATGATAGCTAGTACAAACCAGTCAAGCATACCTTTGAATAGTCATCAGACAATGTTTCGAAGGTGACAACTGGAAGATAAGAAACAGCGGGGAAAAAGCAATCAATTCTCAAGTTTTTAATAAAAAGGCAAACTTAATGCAAAGATTCTAATGCAACACAAAAATTATATACAAATGCTGGGTTTTTCTTGTTTTTGCCCCTACATAAAACAAGAACAAAGTTGCCATGTTATGCTGCTCCCAAAACACCAAATGGAAATTTAAAGCTTTATAATTTCTCAGTACTGACCAATTAGATATTCTGCAGAACTGAAGGCAATGAAATATAAATTCACAAAACATAATGACTTCTAAATTTTGCTCCAATTTTTCTGTGATGTTCAAAATAAAGTAGGTGTTACAGAACATTCACAAATTGTTGCTTAAAAAAAGGATAACAGTAACTTGTACTCATTCACAGTGTATCTGGTAAACAAAAATAAAGAGTGAAAACAGATATTATTAGCAGCACCATTATTAGGAGTCTGTATTGGGTGAAACAAGTTAGGAAGATACAGAGCCCATCCTTTTCCCTGATAAAAACACCTGGATGTTCCCATTTCACTGCCCTCTGTGCTACACAGGATTCTAAGCATGACCCACTGACCTTCCCACCAACAGCCCCCTTTTCTGGAGTGAGTGGAACCTGTGGATGCCATGAGACACCACTCCTGTGACTGTCACATTATATGGCCAAGGGGAGATTTATAATGACACTAAAGATCCGTTGCATGAAGAGATTCGTGCAATAGGCCTTCCTTCCTTCCTTCCAACACCAGTTTTCCTCCGGCACCTGGCACCCGGGACCCAGGCCTTTGCTCCGGCCGGGGTCTGCTGCCTTCGTCTTTGCTGTAGACTCTGGCCAGAGTCTGCTGCCTTCGTCTTTGCTGCAGACTCAGGCAGGAGTCTGCCATCTTCCATCTTCGTCTTTGCTGCAGGCTCCAGCCAGAGTCTGCCGTCTTCGTCTTTGCTGCAGGCTCCAGCCAGAGTCTGCAGTCTTGTCTTCGCTGTGGCCTGAGTGCCCCTCCTGTAGATCCCTTCACCCCCCACCCTCCCTCTCATAGCAGGCGTCCTGCCCAGCCACTCTGGTGCCTGGAGCAGCTGGGCAGCCGCCATTTGTCCTTCTAATTTGCATATTCCCTCCTGATTGGCTGGTGGGTATAGTGGAGTGATGGTCAATTTGCATGTTTCTCTTTAATTAGTGTAGATGAGCCTTTAAAAGCAGTTTTCTCCCGATGGCAGAAGGGGAGGAGCCAATGAGCTGCTGTGGTCTGAAGGTGGAGGGACCAGGTGAGGAGGAATGCTCGCACCCTCTGGAAGCCGAGCATGGCCCTAGGATGATGGCCAATGGGAAACAGGACTCAAGTCCTACAACTGCAACAAACCACATCCTGCCAACCTGGAAGTTCGGAGACGGATTCCTTCCTGAGGCTCTGGATAGGAGTCCCACCAGGTTGGCCCCTTGAGGCCAGTCTGAGCACAGGATGCAGCAGAGCCGAATGGAATTTGCCTACAGACCTGTGAGCTCATCAGTGGGTGCTTACGGTCATTTGTTACACAGCAGAGAAAACTAATACACAACCCATTCCCGTTTTAACAGGCAGAAAAGATGCCTAACATAAAAAGCTGGTTCATGAACTCAAATTTAACCTTTTACTTACCTTCGGAATCTAAACATCTTTCAAACTTCAAGGATAATTGATAGGTGTCATAGCATCGAACCCGAGGTTTGTATGTTCCTATAAAGAAATTAATGAGATGTAAAACCCAAAGGACACACTTCTCCCTGTCAGTTCCCTGTAGATGTGCTGAGTACACTCGGTTCAGAGGTAAGGAGGAGTCACTGTACCCAGAGCAAAAGAAAGAACTCAGACGCAACTCTCCCCAACATCCCCAGGGGAAAATGAGCAAGGATATAAGCAAGCAACTTACAGGAAATGAGATACAAATAATTAACACACCTCACAAACAATCTAACAAAGCATATTACAACAATGAAATCGTTTTTGTCCATCAGAATGGCTAATATGGTGTTAAGGTGAGGGTGTTAAGAAAAGTTCTCTCGTACACTATTGGTGATTACTATAAATTGATACAACTTCTCTGGAGGACAACCTGGCCATATCTGTAAACTATGTGATGTTTACACATCTTGACTCTGTATTTCACTATATACAAATTCGTCCTATAGACACACTCCCACAAGTGTACCAAGACATGAAGAGTTCCCTGTAGCAGTTCACAAATGGCCAAGAATGGAAAGCAGTAAAATGTCCGCTGATAGGAAATGGTTACATAAACGAGGGTAAATCCTCACACAGATCATAAAGAGGACGACACAGACATGGAAAGCTGCCTAAATGTAGTACAAAGTGACAGAGAGAGAGAGGACAAGTGGGCGCTGAGACTGATGTCTACAGTATGATTCCATTTTTTTAAAACTTAACAATGATGATGTTAGCACTTTGTACAGAAAAAAGAGGAATAAGCACAGTGCAATTTTAGAGCCTTTCACATTTTATATTTACACTTCTGTAAAGTTTGCATTTTATATAAGTTTATCATGTTTGCAATAAGAAAAGACTGATTTTTTAAAACCAATAAAGATACGTTTAAAAGAAAGGAATGCGGTAGGACCTATGTTCACTGGCGTGTACCAAAGCCCAAGATCGCTTTTTAAAGCAGAAGGTATGTAGCCCTGACCAGTGTGGCTCATTGGTCGGAGTGTCATCCTATACACCAAAAGGTGGCAGGTTCTATTCCCAGTCAGAGCACATATCCAGGTTGCGGGTTCAACCGCCACGAGGGAGGCAACTGATGGATATTTCTCTCACTCCCTTCCTCGCTCTCTAAAATCCATGGGAACATGACCTCAGTGAGGATTTAAAAACGAAACATAACAGTATAATATATACATATACACATATTATACAGTCAAGTGCTGATGGGGACACATTCTGAAGAATCAGGCAGCACTGGGCGATTTCATCATTGTGCTGAGTATCGGGTGCATGCAGGCAGACCTAGATGGTCCAGTCCACGGCTCTGATTGCACATGCTGTAGTTTTACAGCTGACAAAGCCATGGGTTTGTTTACACCACCATCACCACTAACTCGTGAGCAACGTACTGTGCTCTGATGTTACGTAGCTAGGACATCACGAGGTGATAGGATTTGTTAGCTCCACTGTAAGCTAATGAGACCACTGTCATATACACAGCCATCACTGACCGAAACGTCATTATGCAGTATAGGACTATATACAGAATATAGATTACATATGTAACATGCATAGTGTGTATATTATGTGTAATTATTTACATACTAGAAGCCCGATGCACGAAATCTGTGCAAGGGGATCGGCCCATAGCAGCCCTGTGGCCCCACCCATGAGGTCCCGCCCACTGGTCGTTCAGGAAGGTTGTTCCGCCTTCGGGTCTAATTAGCATATTAGCTCTTTATTATATAGGACATAAAACTGTATCTATTCTAAATATAAAACCGGAGGCTAGGAAACATAGATAGTGTTACTACTGAGACAACCATTCACAAAGAACCAAAGAGATTGGCATGTAGATGCACAGAAGTTCTGTCAAATAAGAAAGTGGTTGACAAAGGGACAAAGGTGGATAATGTTAAGCCAGCAAAATAATGTATGTGGACAATACACAGGATATTATGTACCAAAACCACAACCAAAAATGGTTGGGTGGTAATGTTTTAAATTATAATACATTACATGTTCCCACAGTCATGGCTCTTTGATACTGATGCATACTGCTAATATAAAATCTTAGTGACATAAAAATATTAAGTATACGACACAGAAAATGATGTTAAAAGTGACCTTTCTAGTGGGAGTGTAACATGATCTGACCACTTTGGTGAAAAGCCTAGCAGCTTTCTATCAAACTAAACATGCACCTCCCCTGGGACCTAACAATGTCCTCAAAACATACTACGACATAGCGTTTTATGAACTGCAGTCAAAACACAGGGCTAGGCCAGGTGTCCATCTGAAGGAGAAGGATAAATAAAATGTGGTCTCTTCCTACAAGGAGATACCATTTGGTAATTTTTTAAAAATATATTTTATTGATTTTTTACAGAGAGAAAGGGAGAGGGATAGAGAGTTGGAAATATCGATGAGAGAGAAACATCGATCAGCTGCCTCCTGCACACCCCCCACTGGGGATGTGCCCGCAACCCAGGTACATGCCCTTGTCGGAATCGAACCTGGGACCCTTCAGTCCACAGGCCGATGCTCTATCCACCGAGCCAAACCGGTTTCGGCCCATTTGGTAATTTAAAAAGGACAACATATTGACACACATAACAACACATAAATCTAAAATACGGTAGCCCCAGGGGCATGACCGCATTTATATAAAGTTCTAAAACAGGCTAATCTTGTCTGCAGTAAAAAAGAGCAGAGAAGGCAGAGCAGTGGGTGCCTATGAAGGGGTGGGAGCAGGGCCGACTGAGAGGGACATCAAGGAAGCTTCTGGGTGAAAGGAATGTTCTACACCCTGAGAGCGATTTGGGCTACACAGGTGTTGCATTTGTCAAAAAGGATCACAGTTAAGATCTGTGCATTTCAACGTATGTAAATTTTCATTAAAAAGCCATAAATAAATAGTGAACTGGAATTAATGATATACACGCTGAGTATGTAGGGGTGGAGTATACTGATATCTGCAATTTGCTCTGAAATGCACTAAAAACCAGGATGGGTGGACAGACAGACATGTAATGAAGCAAATACAGCAAACTACTGAAGAATCTAGCGGGTGGGTAAATGGATGCTCACTGTACAACTTTTTCAATATTCCTACAGTTTCAAATTTTTTAAAATGAAGTGATAGGGAAATTTAAAAAGTGACCTATGCCATCATATTTCCTGATATAAAATGTACATAAATCATAACCAAAAAGATGCTTACCAGTTGCTAAAATATACTGTCCATCTTTTGAAACCTTAATAGTGGTACAAACAGTAGGCATTTCAAAATCCTGAATAAGTTCAATTCTCCTCCGGACATCTACAAAGAGAGAACATGAGCGGCTGATCTGTTACAATCCATGAAACAGTCAAAGGCTAACCATTAGCTTTTAATTAGGTAAAATCAAATCCCACCTCCCCAGGAACACATCAACCACCAGAGATTTCTTAAGAAGAAAGGAGTTCATTTTCGTGCGTGGTTGTACGTCTTCACTTAAGTGCAGCAGCAATAAGTGAGCACGAGGTTTCTAACATGGACCACCGGGGATGCGTTTGCTCCTCACAGGAAGCCATGCTCATCAAGGAGGCAGCGGACAGAATAACTGGTCTCACACAGCCTGAGCAAATACGCTTGAGGCCAAGGCGAGGACACTGAGATTTCCTTCGACAACAGAGCCGGGGACCCTAAAGGGTCAGAAGTCTCTAGCTGCAGTGGGAAAAACAATACTCACCCACATCTTTCTTCTGTAGTGCTCTCTTCTTCCTGTCAGAAAGCCACTAGAGAAAACAGAGACTTTATTTTAAAACATATTTACTTGAATTGTTTTTCTGCTGGCAAAAATAACATACATTTTTTTAAAAATGTTAAACCTTACATGAATACATAACACAGAAAGTAAAAATATTCTGTAATCCTAACCCTACTGTTAACATTTCCTCTGGATTTTTTTCTTGTACATATTTACATATATTAGACAATAAATTTTTAGAACTGTACCATATTTTAAACAAGGGAAAACTAATTCATCTAATCAATCTAAGAAAAAGCAGTAAGCTTTAAATATTATGGGTTACTAGAGGCCCAGTGCACGAAATTCATACATGGGGGAGGAGGGTGTACCTCAGCCCAGCCTGCACCCTCTCCAATCTGGGACCCCTCGAGGGATGTCCGACTGCCCGTCCCCTACTAGGATTAGGCCTAAACGGGCAGTCGGACATCCCTCTCACAATCCAGGACTGCAGGCTCCCAACTGCTCGCCTGCCTGCCTTCCTGATTGCCCCTAACCGCTTCTGCCTGCCAGCCTGATCACCGCTTAACCACTCCCCTGCCAACCTGATTGATGTCTAACTGCTCCCCTGCCAGCCTGTTTTCCCCCAACTTCCCTCCTCTGCAGGTCCGGTCACCCCTAACTGACCTCCCCTGCTGGCCATCTTGTGTCCATATGGGGGCAGGATCTTTGACCACATGGGGGCAGCCATCTTGTGTGTTGGAGTGATGGTCAATTTGCATATTACTCTTTTATTAGATAGGATAGAGGCCTCGTGCATGGGTGGGGGCCAGCTGAAGTGTGTCCTGAATCAGGGTGGGGGTTCCCTTGGGGTGTGGGGTGGCCTGGGTGAGGGGCCTGTGGTGGTTTGCAGGTTGGCCACGCCCCCTGGCGACCCAAGCGGAGGCCCTGGGATCTGGGGTTTATCTTCTACAATTGAAACTTTGTAGCCTAGAGCGCAGCCAAGCCTTCTGCTCGCTCCCTGGCGGCAGCCATTTCTGTTGGGATTTATGTATCTTCTATAATTGAAACTTTGTAGCCTTAAGCAGAGGCCTGGGCCAGCCAGGGTGTGCAGAAAGCTTGGCTTCCTCCATTGCCGGGGAAACCCAAGCCTCCCTCCTGCTCTCTCCATGGCTGCAGCCATCTTGGTTGGGTTAATTTGCATACTTGCTCCTGATTGGCTGGTGGGCATGGCTTATGGGTGTAGCGGAGTGATGGTTAATTTGCATGTTGCTCTTTTATTAGATAGGATAACTAATATATGGAACTCAGTCTATTTAAATGAAATTTTTAAAAGCAAGCCATTAAGCCCTAGCCAGTTTGGCTCCGTGGATAGAGTGTTGGCCTGGGGACTAAAAAGTCCTGGATTCAATTCCAGTCAAGGGCACATGCCCAGGTTATGGACTGAATCCCCCGTGGGAGGTGTGCAAGAGGCAGCCGATCAATGATTCTCTCCTTCTCCTTTCCTCTCTAAAATCAATAAATAATAAAAATCATTAAAAATAAGTGAATAAATAAAAATAAAAACCCTGCCCTGGCCCCGCCGACGTGGCTCAGTGGTTGAGCATCAACCTATGAACCAGGAGGTCGGGGCGCATTCCCGGATGGCGGGCTCGATCCTGTGGGGGGCGTGCAGGAGGCAGTCCATCAAGGATTCTCTCTCATCATTGATACTCTCCTCTCTCCTCCCTTTCTCTCTAAAATCGATAGAAAATATATTTGAACGGGCGTTAAAATGAGGAAGACCCATCTGTCAACCAACCCGTCACATCTCCTCCTCGGGTGACAGCGGCTGGGAACAGCACAGAAGCGCAAGGGGACGCGTCCTCTGTCCTACAGAACTTGACAAAAGCGCCCTTAAAGCTCACTGACCGGCTCGCCCTCAGTCCTCGTCTACCGGCGCCGACAGCTCCCCGGCGCCGTCTCTGGCCCCCCGGACCTCTCCGGGTCGGGGCCGATGAGGGCCCAGCCCCGACAGGCCCAGAGCCGGGCGGAGGGGGCGGCGCCCCGAGGAGGCCCCGGGGTACTCACCTCGGGAAGGGACTTGCCGCAGCTGAGACTGTAGATCTTCACCTCGTTGAGGCTGGAGACCTGCATGGTGGCGTGGAGGCGCGGCACGAGATTCCCGTCAGCGCCGCAGACAGCGGCGCACGCGAGCCTCGCCTCCCAGGGCTTCCGCGGCGCGGGCGCGCCCTGATGACGCACTTCCGGAGCCGGACGCGCCAGTTCCCGGAAGAGGGAGAGCGGCGGCCTGAGGGAAGTGGGGCGGCTGCTTGCTGGAGCGGTGAGGGTCCCGCGGGGCGGCGGGGCTGCCTGCGACCCTGGTCGGGGAGGGCCGGGCGCCGCTCTCCGTCCCCACAGCGTCCTAAGCGGTAGGAAGCCCTCGGGGCCGCTGCCCGGGCCGAAGGATCGCGGTCCCGGGCGGGGAGGCGGGCGGTGCGGGCTGACCCCAGGCCTTGCGGGCTCGGTGGAGGGAATTCGGAGGGGAAGTATGTTTTCTCTGCGGTGTTTCTACGACGTTACATTACAAATAAATGCTCCTTCAAATCGTGTGTTAAAAGTGTTATTTTGTGCCCGGCCGGAGTGGCTCAGTGGTTGAGCGTCGACCCACGAACCCAGGAAGTCACCGGTCGATCCCCGATTTTCCTATACATGTTGGCCTTTGGTCACGAAAACTGTGTTTCTGTGCCAGATGATGGTTTTTTCAAACAGGTCCGTGTACACAGCATGTTTCTCCATCAAGAAATGTCATAGCGGGCCCTGGCCAGTTTGGCTCAGTGGAGAGAGCGTCGGCCCAAGGACTGAAGGGTCCTGGGTTTCATTCGGTCAAGGGCACATACCTCAGTTGCAGGCTCGATTCCCAGCCCTGGGCAGGGCATGCGGAAGGCAATCAATCAGTGTCTCTCTCACAGTGATGTTTCTCCCTCTGTGTCTCTCCACCTCCCTTCCACTCTCTCTAAAAAACGATGGGAAAATATCCTCAGGTGAGGATTAACCGAAAAAAAAAAAAAAAGGGATAAATGTCATCCTTAGAGCCAGGAACCGCACACGAGGGACCACAGTGTTTTCTGTGAGATGAACAAGGTGCTCATGGTCTTCAGTGCCAGAACCACGCTTCTCACAGCCACTGGCCCGAGGACTGCTTTTCACCGAGCGAGGACAGTGCAGTTTCTCTGGTGTTTCTAGAATCGTCTCAAACACAAGCACTCAGTCCCTGGGCTGTAATGAACTTGATATGATGCCCATGTTTGGAGTTAAGAGCACAGGCTCCAGAGCCGTACCGCCTGGGTTCAAATCCTGGCCCCCGACAGCACCTGGATCGAGCGACCTAACCTGGTCGCTCCCTCCCTCCGTTTCCTCCTCTGTACCTGGAAGGGCTGTTGTGAAGATAAATGAATATAGGCCATAGATCACTGAGTCCGAGACATCTATTTTTAACATCCCTGAATTAAGCATGTGGTTTGCGTGTCAGGCGTGTTTAATTGACAGTATTTTTCCCCTCCAGTGGTATATGGGTAATGGTGCAACTTCGAGTTAATGAATGGACTTTTTAGATTCAATGAAATATGGTGCATATGCAGCACAGTGCCTGAATAGTTAACACTATGTAAGTATTAGTTATTTACTCCTGGGAATCAAAACATTGAGCATTGTTTAAGAAAAAATAGGCGAGGTTAGAGATCAACTAAAGGACTTGTATGCATGCATATTAGCATAACCAATGGACACAGACACGGGCAGTGGGGGCTTGCCCTCGGGGGTGGGAGTGGCCGGGGGAGGGGTCAATCGGGAGAAAGGAGACCTGTAATACTTGAAACAGTAAAAAAAAAAAAAATCTATAATCAGAACAAGAAAAGGCTCTATTTAACCTTAAGTGTCCCATTATTAGTTGTCACTTCAGAAACCGCTTCCTCCTTCCCCTCCCTTCCCCCCCACCCCCAATCCTCCTCTTTGCTCTTTCCCTCTCCTATGGTTCGATCCCACATCCGCCAGGTTGTTACTTGCAAACGACAGTCCCAGGCTCTGGCCAACCTAAAAGGAATTCCCAGGGAGGCTGTTGCGAGGCTCACAGAATCCTCGGGAAAGCAAGGAAGCCAGCTCAGAAACCAAAGAAGGGTAAGGGAGGCTGGGCCCTGCCTAAATCCACCCCATGAGGACCTCCTGAACCCAGCCTCCACCGTTTGCCGCCCCGGAACACTGGACATTCCTGCAGCCACCTCAGCAGCCACCACCTCAGGGTCCCAGCTTCCCCTCCTCCCTGCTGCAGCCAGCTCTCCCTCAGCACGCAGAGACTCGTAAAATATTGCATCAGAATAGGATCACTCCCCTGCTTAGTACCCAGTGTGCACACCTTTCAACCCACACTCCCTCCTGCCCGGACAAGAGCGACGCGGCCCGCCTGCAGCCTGGCTCGGCCCTGACCTGAGAGCACGGTGCAGGGGCGCAGCCGCCATGCTTTCTTGCTGTTCTGTCCTCAGGGCCTCTGCACATGCTGTTCTTTCTGCCTGGAATGCTCTGCCTTCAGCGTTCCCAGGGCCGGCTACTCTGTACCTTCCAGAGCTCAGCTGAAATGTCACTCCCTCCGAGGTGCCCGTCTCTGACCCACAGAGGTTCCCCCTCCTCCCCAGCAGCCTCCTCACATCAGCCAAACGTGTACTGGGCCTACCCCCAGGCCGCATGCATATGAGGAACAAAAGGCTGCCTGGGGCACAGTCCCGCCCCCGCCCGGGAGCTCTGGATGGGAGAACTCAGCCAGGGATGCTGAGCAAAGACAAACCAAAAGGTTTGCTGGACTTGACCATGAAGACTTTCTCCAGGGCCTGGGCCCCAAACCCCAGAGGGCAGGAAACACCTCCACCCAGCTACACGCCCCTGCCCGTGTCCTCCTTCAGTCCCACGCTTGCACCTGTGTCCGTGACACGCAGGACAGTGCGCGTGTGCGTCCAGGGCGCTGGGAAGGACACGGGTGGGCGTGGTGGATGCCCGGAACGCCGGGACCAAGAGCAGCTGTGGACTGGGAGCGAGCACAGGCTAATTAGACCACAAATGGCTGCAAGGTGACCGCTGTTCTTGGGAGCGTGTCGCAGCCTCCACCTTTGTGACGGAATTGCTGGCTGACCTTTCAGCCACATCCTGGGAGCTCGCGGTGGCCTGATCACAGCGGGGCCCACCCGGGCCATTTGCTGACTGTTTTCAGAACGGAGGCACTCGGCTAGAATACTAGTGAACATTCTACCTTCCGAGAGCATCAGGTCAAAACAGAAAACAAAGCCTGACCCTGGAAGAAAGCGCCTCATTTCACGAAGGACTTGCTGGGCCCTCCAAGCTCTAGGGCTGTGGGTCTAGGGCTGCCCGCTCCACAGACAGAGACAGCGAGTGTGGGGCCCGCAGAGGACACGCAGCCCGCTGGCCCCACGTCCGAAAGGCCTCACGTTTGGGTTAACATCCTGCTGTCACCATCGGAAGTTTTTTTTTTTTTTTAATATATTTTTATTGATTTCAGAGAGGAAGGGGGAAAGGGAGAGAGAGAAACAATAATGATGAGAGGGAATCATAGATGGGCTGCCTCCTGCACGCCCCACACTGGGGATTGAGTCCCCACCCGGGCCTGTGCCCTGACCGGGAATCGAATTGTGACCTCCTGGTTTATAGGTTGACACTCAGCCACTGAACCACACCGGCCGGGATTAATAGCTTTTGAATGAGGGGCTGGCTGTTTATTAGGTGGCCAGTCCCGCGTGCAGGCCATGAGGGGCACGCCGAGGAGGGGCTGGCGAGGCTCTCCGGAAGAGGAAGTACAGGGACTAGCAGGAGATGCAGCTGAAGGTCGGAAGGCCAGATCGTGACCGTGTGCAGTTCACATTCAGGCGGGTGGACTTCACCCTGGAGCTCACGGGCGCCGGGCGGAGTGGCAGCTCCCGCGCACGGGCTGTCTTTCCGAGGCTCGCGTGCAGCTAGTTACGGGTCCGGCTGGGGAAGCGGTGATTGCAATGACCTAGGGCCGTGGTCGGCAAACTCATTCGTCAACAGAGCCAAATAGCAACAGGACAACAATTGAAATTCCTTTGGAGAGCCACATTTTTTAAACTTAAACTTCTTCTAATGCCACTTCTTCAAAATAGACTCGCCCAGGCCACGGTATTTTGTGGAAGAGCCACACTCAAGGGGCCAAAGAGCCGCATGTGGCTCGCGAGCCGCAGTTTGCCGACCACGGGCCTAGGGGGTCAAGAGGGAGGCCCGTGTTAGCGTAGTGCAGGCCGTAACGAAGAGTGAGACTGGGTCCGGGAATACCTGGGGAGAAACATCAGCCGTCCTTCATGATGCTGTGGGGCTGAGGCCAAGGCTCCTTCCAGCCTCAGAGTCAGGCAAGATGGCGGAAGGCAGTGGGTTGGGGGAGGAATGGAGCAGACAACAAAATCATTCAGGATAAGACTTGTTGTTAAGATGTCCATTCTCACCACATTGATCTATAGATGTAAGGCGGCCCCCATCAAAATCCCAGCAGGCTTTGTAATATTTGGTAGACATTGGCAAGCTGATTCTAGAATGTGTAAAAACGCAAAATGCTTGTTCGTTCTTTTTTTCAAAACACTTGCGGGGCTGATGGGGACTTAGAAGGGTTAGCGTTACCTGATTTCAAGACATGCTGTATAAAGCTACAGTGACCAAACAGTGTGACTCTGCAGTAAGAATCAACAGACAGATCGGGGAAGAGATTACAAAGCCCAGAAACAGACCCAGTTAATGCGATCATTGCATGTTCAGCACAGGCACCAAAGCAGCCCAACGAGGGAAGGGAGTTCTTTTCAACAACGAAGCTGGGACCAGCGGGATATCCGCTGGGGAAAAGAAGCGTGAGTCCTATTTCACACCGACCCCAAGCCATGATCATAAACCTGGACATCCACCTTAAAACCATGAAGCTTTTCAACAGAAACAGAATAGCCTGTGACTTGGGGGATGGGGACTTGAGACTTTAGGTTAAATAATCCACATACCGCAAAAAGCCATAATTGTTAAAAAAGAGCAAAAAAGCAACAATTAGTAGTCTTCATCAAAATTCGAAACTTCTGATCATCAAAAAAAAAAAGCCGTTAAGAAAATGAAGAAACAAAATACAGACTGGGGGCAAATATTCACAAAACATATCTGGCAAAGGACTGGGAGCCAGGAAATAGAACGTTTGCCGCTCAATCATGAACAAAACAATAAGCGTGTGTCAGTATGTTCGTGACCAATAAGCACATGGAAGTGTCCTCCACGTAATTAGTCACCAGGGACACGCAAAGGAAAACCACCACGTACTGTTAGCACACACACACACACCTGAATGGCTAACATCCCAACAGCACCCAGAGTTCACGAGGACGTGGAGCGGCAGGCACCCCCACCCATGGCCAGCGGGTGTGTGAAGGAGTGCGATCCCCGGGAAAACCATTTTGAATCCTCCACGGGAGCTGGATGGACAGAACCGGGCGGCCCAGCAATTTCATTCCTAGATACAGAGTCAACGGCAGTGTGCCGTGTGTCCAGCCAGAGACCTAGACAAGCGTGTTCACCACAGCATCCATCCAAACGCACTGCGGCCACCCAACAGGAACGCGGTGCACAGTGAAACGCGTGCAGCAGCCCGACCGGTGTGGCCGGCTCTGTGGGTGAGCGTGGACTTAAGAACCAGGAAGTCACTGTGGATTCCCAGTCAGGGCACAGGCCTGGGTTGCGGGCTCGGTTCCCAGTAGGGGTCATGCAGGAGGCAGCTGATCAATGACTCTCTCTTATCATGGATGTTTCTCTCTCTCTCCCTCTCCCTTCCTCTCTGAAATCAATAAAAAAAATCTATTTTTAAAATGAAGCAGATCTCTGCAAACTGAGGAGGGAAAGTCCCACCTACACACACCTCCCCCGACTAAGCCAGTCGTGTCCTGCCACCGGGCACCGCACTTCCTGTTCCCGTGTCCCTGGGTCATTCTAAACTTTCATCCTGTCATGTCTTCAGGGACAATCCTATTTAAAGTGGATTTTCCAGTTGCACTCAGTCCCCTTACCCCTTTCTTCATAGAACTATGAAAAGAGAAAAAGTAAATTTCTTGCTTTTATTTACCTACTAGTGGCCCGGTGCACAAAATTCGTGCACATGGAAAGGGAATTAATTAGAGGAAATATTTTAATATGGCTATTTGCCCTTTCTCTACAATAGAAGTGTCAGAGATGAAAGAAAATTAGTAAAATGTGTATGAAAATCTTCCTCCTGTCAGAGTCTGGGGCTCGCCACGGGACCCAGAGTCAAGTCCCCGCCCCACCCACGTGTGCCTCGAAATCACACGAGACCCAGACCCAGCTGGCCCCACCTCCGTCAAGCCCTGCTGGGCAGGGGTCGCGGCCTCAGGTGTCCTGGTGCAGCTTCAGGTCCCCCAGCCCCGGCGAGAGGGTGCGATGACCATTTGCGTATTAGCTCTTTATTATATAGGATTTCTTGTGCTGGGAGGGGTAAAGCTTCCCCTTTCATCCTCTGGTCCATTTGGCCGGCTGAATAATCAGATCAACAAGACTGACAAGAGAAAACGAAATTTAATATTTGTGCGCACGGGACCCCATAGACATGAGAGAGTCAAAGACTGAGTACATGGGAGGGTCCAAGAGAGAGAGGGGAACAGGGGGCGAAAAAGGGACAGTGCAGGACGCTAGGAAGAGCAGGCATTCAGTAAGTGGCACTTTGCTCTGCCTTTTAAATAGATCAAAAGGGCCCTGACTGGTGGGGCTCAGTGGATAAGAGCGTCGGCCCGCGGACTGAAGGGTCCCTGGTTCGATTCTACCTAAGGGCACACGCCTAGGTTGTGGGCTTGATCCCCAGTGCGGGGCGTGCAGGAGGCAGACGATCGATGATTCTCTCTCATCATTGATGTTTCTATCTCTCTATCCCTCTCCCTTCCTCTATAAAATCAATAAATATATATTTAAATAAATAAATAAATAGATCGAAAGGGTTACCTGACCATCGCTTGTTGTGGGCAAGGTCCCTAATTCAGATTCCTCTAGGAAATCAGAGGAAGTGGTGCAGGAGTTCCTCTGGGGCCACAGGGCCTTGGTTGCCTTTAGCTCAAATAACCCTCAGACCCAGAGGCACATCTCGGGGTGGCTCGTTCTGAACTCCCACGATTGCCTATGACCTGCTTTCTGCCCGGACCGTGAGCTTCCCGAGGTAGGTGGCCTTGCCCGTCATGTCCCACGTTGTTCTCCCAACAATGAGCACACAGTAGGTCCTCCACTGTCGGGACAACCCAGGCGTGTGGGCAGCCAGGACTCGGAGACGGTGCCAGAGGCCTCCCGTTTGGGAAGGAGCGAGATGGGGCGGTGGGTAGGGGGACTCAGAGCCCAAGGGGTGGGATTTTAAGGTAGAAGATGACTGGGCTTGTTTGCAAGCTGAGGGGAGAGATGGGGAGACCGGACAGGGAGACGATAAAGGAGAGTGAAGGGGGGAGATGCGAGGATTGGGGGTGAGCACAGGAGGTGGTGCTGACCTCAAAGAAGGGGAGCCTGTCCATCCTCTGAGGCAAGAAGAGGAAGGCGGCAGTGGAGACGGGTGTAGGCTGTGAGTCACAGCTGAGGAACTAGAAGGGACAGGTGGGTGTCACTTCCCTTTACGTAGGAGGCAGAGTCATCTACAGAATGAGGACTGCAAGCCCAAGGAAGGGAGCCCAGCAGAGCAGGGATGCTGGACCGTGGCTTCGCCGGGACGGCTGTTTCTCTGCTTACTGTCTCCCCAGCAGCAGGAAGGACCCCGAGAGTGGGGCCTGGCCTGTCTTGCTGACCGCTCAATGCCAGCACCGTGAGCAGGCCCGGCTCGGCGCCCACGTGTGGAACGTATGAACGGGCGAGTGAGCACGGCCAACAGACCTCCGGAGAGGAAGTGCGGGGCCCTGGCTGGGACAGCTTAGTGCCAGGATGGAGGTGAAGACATAGAGCCGATCTAGGTGAGGGTTCTGCGGAGACAAGGCGGGGGTGGGGGTGTGGAAAGAGGAGGGCACCAGGGAACCAAAGGTGCCGCTGAGCGGGTAGTCAGACGGTCCGGTCTGGCAGGAAAAGAGGCCAGATCGGGAGGAGGCAACAACAGAGAGCAGAGGCGTGTGTGCCTGTGTGTGTGTGTGCCTGTGCGTGCCTGTGCATGTGTGTGCATGTGTATGTGTGTGTGCATGTGCGCGTGTGTGTCTGTGTGCGTGTGTGTGCCTGTGTGCATGTGCGTGTGTGCCTGTGTGTGCTTGTGTGCATGTGTGTGCCTGTGTGCCTGTGTGTGCCTGTGTGCGTGTGCTCCTGTATGCATGTGTGTGCCTGTGTGCGTGTGTATGTACGTGTGTGCATGTGTGTGCGTGTGCCTGTGCCTGTGTGCATGCCTGTGCCTGTGTGTGTGCATGTGTGTGTGTGCGCGCGCATGGGAGTTGGCATGAGTGGGAGGACGGCGCTGTGGAAAGAGAGTGGGCTCGTGGTATTTAAGCCTCCACAGGTGGAGCAGTTTCAGGTGATGACAAGCGAGGTGTGGCCGCAAGAGTGGGCAGCTGGCAGGACGGGCAGGGGCGGCCCTGGCGTGGAGGATATCCAGGTGCTCGGAGGTGGGTGGGCGTTGTCACGGGACACGCTTCTGGAGCTGGAGAGGAAGACTCCCCAGGTCAGATGCCCGGGCTGCACTGAGGAAGGGTTGTGACCAGATGATGCCTTTCACTCATTCATTCATTCATTCATTCATGAAGTACTGATCATTGGCTGGCCTGACTGGAGGTGAGCCAGGCAGACACGGTGTTTCCTGATGGTCTTGTCACCTTCGAGGCCTTGTCACCAAGGACAAACGCCTCTGCTTTCTCCATCCTGCCCAGGGGGGCAGCGGGCAGGGAGGCAGCGGGCAGCGGGGCAGCTGGATGGCCGGAGCCTTGGGGCCGGGCTTCTCCACGGACACGGGGGCGTCTGGTCTGGCACCAGCTGTTTCCGCGGGGGTCCTCGGGGGAGGCCGGGGAGCCCCGGGGGTGCGGGATCAAGGCGGGAACACAGAGGACTCTGGGAAGAACAAGAGTGAGCAGCAGGTGGGGAGCAGGCTGACCTGGAAGTGCGCCGGGTGAGATGGCTTCTCCACACTCAGGAGCTCCGCTAGGGTCATGCCCGGGAGCCACGGGCACACGGAGATGCTTCCTGGTCCGCCCACGCCCTGCAAGCCGCTCTGCGTGGTGCTGCTTACGGGCTGCTTCGGGCTGCGGGCCCCAGGGCGCAGCTGGCAGCTCTCCTGCTGCTCTGTGGCTGTGTGTGTGTGTGTGTGTGTGTGTGGTGTGTGTGTGTGTGTGTGTGTGTGTGTGTGTGTGTGGTGTGTGTGGTGTGTGTGTGTGTGTGTGTGTGTGGTGTGTGGTGTGTGTGGTATGTGTGTGTGTGTCTGTGTGTGTGTCTGTGTGTGTGTGGTGTGTGTGTGTGTGGTGTGTGGTGTGTGTGTGTGTGTGTGTGGTGTGCTGTGTGTGTGTGCTGTGTGTGTGTGGTGTGTGTGGTGTGTGTGGTGTGTGTGTGGTGTGTGTGGTGTGTATGTGTGTGGTGTGTGGTGTGTGTATGTGTGGTGTGTATGTGTATGTGTGTGTGTGGTATGTGTGTGGTGTGTGTGTGGTGTGTGTGGGTTGTGTGTGTGGGTTGTGTGTGTGGTGTGTGTGTGTGTGGTGTGTGTGTGTGTGTGTGGTGTGTGTGGTGTGTGTGTGTGTGGTGTGGTGTGTGTGTGTGGTGCGTGTGTGTGGTGTGTGTGTGTGTGTGTGTGAGCGTGTGTCTGTGGTGTCTGTGTGTGCGTGTGTGTGTGGTATGTGTGGTGTGTGTGGTGTGTGTGGTGTGTGTGTGTGGTGTGTGTGTGGTGTGTGTGGTGTGTGTGTGTGTGTGTGTGGTGTGTGTGGTGTGTGTGTGTGGTGTGTATGTGTGTGTGTGTGTGTGGTGTGTGTGTGGTGTGTGTGGTTTGTGTGTGTGTGTGGTGTGTGTGGGTTGTGTGTGTGGTGTGTGTGTGGTGTGTGTGTGTGTGGTGTGTGTGGTGTGTGGTATGTGTGTGTGGTGTGTGGTATGTGTGTGTGTGTGGTGTGTGTGTGTGGTGTGTGTGTGTGGTGTGTGTGGTGTGTGTGTGTGTGGTGTGTGTGTGTGTGGTGTGTGTGGTGTGTATGTGTGTGTGTGTGTGGTGTGTGGTATGTGTGTGTGGTGTGTGGTATGTGTGTGTGTGTGGTGTGTGTGTGTGTGGTGTGTGTGTGTGGAGAACCCCTGCTCCTTGAGGCTTTCTTATGCAAATTCCCGGTGAGCCTGGCGCTCAGGTTTCCAATGGAAAACCACTGCTGTGCTAAAAAGGATGCCTGTGGGCCCATTCCCTCCTAGTCCACCTGTCAGGCGTCCTCCTGCCCCGCCGGTCCACGGGGAGGGGCAGGGGTGGCGCACAGCTGCATGCTGCTCACAGGAGCCGCCGCGGCTCTGAAAGGAAGCCTTCAGACCTCTGGAAGGAGAGGCTGGGCGGAACACCCACATGGTCGGAGCTGGGCGAAGGGTGTGGCCTGTCCCCGCAGCTGGCAGCAGGCACCTGGTGGAGTAAAGGGAGGAGGAGGACAGGACTGGCCATGTCCCCACCATCGTCACCTGTGCTCGCCTGTCCCTGCCTGCGGACTTCCTCCCACTGGCCTGCGGCGAAGCACAGGCCTCCGGCAGGCCAGCAGGCTGACCCAGCTGAGCCCACCCCGGTGATGCTCCAGAGGCAGGATGCAGACCCCCTGGTCTCTCAGCAGAGCTGGCCTCGGGCTGAGAGCCAGGAGGGGCGGCCAGGCCCAGCCCCCAGCCATCCACACAGTGGCTCCCCCAAAATGCTGGCTGCATGGTGTTGAGATCAACAGAGAGGTCAAGTATTCGGAGAACCTGACGTGCGTGACCTCTGACGTCAGCCAGCACAGCGTGGTCCTCAGAATCTGAGTTTCAGCAGCGTTTATCAGCTGTGTGTGCGCCAAGGATGTATCACTCACGGCAATGAACGATGTGTATTGATCAAATAATGAAATGTCTGGTTGCTGTATGTGTTCAGTATCATAATATTTATCAAGTTGGGAACTCCCTTATTACACAAACATGGGCTGGCAACCTGCCAGGCACTGTGCTGGGCGGTGGCTCACAGGAGGGTGAGGTGTGGCCCCTGCCCGCTAAGCGATGCACCGTCCGCGGTGGGGACAGGGGAGCAACCCAGGATTACAGCCTCGTGCACTGAAAACTGGTGGGGGAGTGCGAGACGCCAGGTAACGTGGGAATGCAAAGAAGGATCTAGAAAGGTTTTCCAAGGCAGGTCATACTTGCCCGGCTGTGGTGGCTCACTGGATTGAATGAACATCATCCCATGGGCCAAGAGGTCCCGGGTTCGAGTCCCAGTCAGGGCACAGGCCCCGGCTGCAGGCTCGATCCCCAGTGCGGGGCGTACAGGAGGCAGCCGATCCATGACGCTCATCGTTGATGTTTCTCTCCCTCTCCCTTCCTCTCGGAGATCAGTGAAAAATAATAACAATAAAAAGTAAAAGGACAGGTCATGCTTGCGCTGACTTTGTTTTGGGTTAGCTTTTTAGTGACCTAGATGGGACCTGTGGCTGCCTTCTTTCCGCTAAGCAGCTATGGTGAGACTTACTTCCCAATCTAGACACCTCAGCAATTCAACTGCACCATCCACTGGCCCTTCTGCCAGCCTGCACAGGGAGGCTTTCCTTTCTGAGGGGTAACTCCGAGATCACAGAAGCGTGGTGAGGGTGTTCACAGACACAGATACGCAGATAGACGGTGAGGCTACATTTACAAAGACATGGTGTTATGCTGAACAGTTTGAGAGGAAGTGGAAGACACCCTGTCCCCTTCCCGGCCCCTAGTCCAGGCCTGGCACCACCCAGTTCTCCGGGGAGCCTGGGTATTTGAGTGGACCGTGGCGCTTAGAAGTTAAGGTAGCATCGCCTCTGGGCCTTTGGGCTAAGAGCAAGCGTAGTATCGGTTCTTAGCAGTTTAGTACCTGGTACGTCCTTTACCCGAGGACAACATGTTAAATGGATTTTTGAAATTAGGGGATGGAATGGGAGCTTGCTCCGTCCACTCCACGCAGCGAACCGGTATTGCAGCACCTCCTGGGGTGATGCACCCCCTTCCGGAGCCAGACAGAAACTAAATCAAGGTGTGGGCTACTGAGGTGTCTCCGTGCTACTGGTGCTTCCAGGCTCCCTCTGTCAGCAGAGCGAGGAAATTATCTATCTATCTATCTATCTATCTATCATCTATCTATCTATCTATCTATCATCTATCTATCTATCATCTATCTATCTATCTATCATCTATCTATCATTTATCTATTTATCTATCATTTATCTATCTATCATCTATCTATCATTTATCTATTTATCTATCATCTATCATCTATCTATCTATCATCTATCTATCTATCATCTATCTATCTATCTATCATCTATCTATCTATCATCTATCTATCATCTATCTATCATCTATCTATCATCTATCTATCATCTATCTACCTATCTATCATCTATCTATCATCTATCATCTATCTATCTATCATCTATCTATCTACTATCATCTATCTATCTATTATCTATCTATCTATCATCTATCTATCTATCATCTATCTATCTATCATCTATCTATCATCTATCTATTTATCTATCATCTATCTATTTATCTATCATCTATCATCTATTGTCTATCTATCTATCATCTATCTACTATTATCTATATATCATCTATCTATCTATCATCTATCTAACATTTATCTATTTATCTATCATCTATCATCTATCTATCTATCATCTATCATCTATCATCTATCATCTATCTATCTATCTATCATCTATCTATCTATCATCTATCTATCTATCATCTATCTACTATCATCTATCTATCTATCTATCATCTATCAATCCATCCATCTTAAATCTAGTTCATTACGAATACCTCTAGTTCCAATCCAGCAACTCAGGGTTCATTCTAGTTTTCTCCCTCTCTTTTTTTTTCTGATTAAATATATTTTTATTAATTTTAGAGAGGAAGGGAGAGGAATAGAGAGAGAGAAACATCCATGAGGAGAGAGAATCATGGATCGGCTGCTGCCTACACGCCCCACACTGGGGATCGAGCCCACAACCCGGGCCTGTGCCCTGAGCGGGAATCGAACCGGGACCTCCCGGTTCCTAGCGACGCTCAAGCCCTGAGCCGCGCCGGCCAGGCTCCGGTTTTCTCTTTCTCTGCACTTGTAACTCCCTCCCCTCACGTGATAAACCGGCTTCCGCTATCCACTTGCTCAGCCGAGGGTACACCAGGATTGCTAACTCATACTACTGTGAAAAGTGAGCTGCTAGCTAGTGTTCAGCCACAACCTATTTTAACATCATGACATAGTCCTTCTAAGATCTATATTATGTATTACATATGAGTTTTTACAAAATTGGAATTTTTTTAAAGTATATTTTTATTTATTTCAGAGAGGGATGGAAAGGGAGATAGAAACATCAAGGATGAGAGAGAATCATTGATAGGCTGCCTCCTGCACACCCCCCACTGGGGATGGAGCCCACAACCCGGGCATGTGCCTCTGACTGGAATCGAACCCGGTACCCTTCAGTCTGCAGGCCAACACTCTATCCACTGAGCCAAACCGGCTAGGGCCAAAATTGGAATCTTAATTTTGGATTTCCACTTAAAATGTTATGATCATTTCTTATGCCATTTGATATTTCTCTAAGACATTTTTAATGACAGCATGATTGTACCATTATTCATTTGTCCAAACCCCTTTAGTGGGACATATACGTTGTCTCCAATTTTTAGGCTTTTTTTCTAGTCTTATAAACATAAATAAATGATTATGGATGCCATTCATATTTTACATACATACCCATACTTATGTACACAATGTTATATATTTTTTGACCTTTTCAACCCGTTTAAAACTTCTAAAACAGAATAGATTTAAGAACAGTAAATCAACTCTCACCCAGCTTCTCCTGATTCTCCAATCTCCAGCGCTTACGCTCCCTGCTTCAGGTGATGCCAAACATATTCACTGAGCATCTACTCAGCACTGAGAACTTGACAGTGAGCGAAGCAGACGTGGTCCTTGCCTTCCTGAAGCCTGAAATCAGAGTTAGAAGACCAGCGCCTCCCGACCAGGCCTTCCTGCACATTCCTATCACTTTCGCATTCCAGCTTCACGAGGACTCTCTCACTAGCCCTGGAGGTCCCCGTTTCATAGGTGCGGAGACTCGAGAACAGAGGGATGGGGCACAGCTGCCAAACGATAGAAATGGGACTTGAGATCAGATCCTCTCGGCTCCAGATCCTCTCAGTCAGAACTCAAGACCCTGCAGGGGCTCTTTGCTGAACCCCCCAAGACTCTTCCCAGAAGCACTTGCTCCACTCTCCTTCCTACCAGGTGAATGACATCGAAGACGTGTTGTTTGTTGTGCTGATGTCAGAGAGGAAGGGAGAGGGAGAGAGAGATAGAAACATCAAGGATGCGAGAGAGTCATGGAGCGGCTGCCTCCTGCACGCCCCCTACGGGGGATTGAGCCCACAACCTGGGCCTGTGCCCTTGACTGGGATCGAACCTGAGACCCTTCAGTCTGCAGGCCGACGCTCTATCCACTGAGCCACACCGGCCAGGGCCTCCCATGCTCTTCTCTGCCAGCCTCAGGACAAGCGGAAGGCGGGCCCTCTTGCGGGGGATGGGCAAGGTTAAGCGGATCACCGATGGCCTCATGTCAAAGCCTAATCTGTTTCGTCCACCCCGTACTGCCTCGCCAGGGACAATCCCACGTACAGGTTTCTCCTCTAGGGAGCTGTCCCTCCAGAAACCCCTGCCCCGGCTCTTCCCAGCGGAGCCTAGAACTCACCTGAGCCCCTGGCGGGGGGCCGTGTGTCTGTGCTGCTGTGGACAGAGCATCCTCCGGGCCGCCGTGTCCGTGAGGCAATCGCTAGTGAGGTCCAGAGGGCGCCATCTGGGAGAGGCCGCGGAAGAGCCGACCAGCTGGGCCAGCCTCGTTCTTCTGGTTCCCAAACCTGACAGGACTGTTCGATCCTGCTCAGGTGTCAGCGGGCTCGGAGCGTAACCGCTGCCTACGGCGGAGCCATTTCGGGCCTCTCGGGCCGGAGCCTGATTCATAATAAGCAGCGATGAGCCAGGGCCCGTGGCATTTCCTGCTCGCCTTTCTATTTCGGAGGAGCCTTCTTCATGACCTGGTCCTCTCGGGCTGTGGCGCGGCAGCACTTTTCCTAACCCGGGGGGTTGGGCATCGGTGGTCAGGGCACGTAAACGTGCAGGCCTGAGGATTTGGAAGTGGAGGGGGCAGGGGGGGGGTGAAAATGGGTCGTTAAATGCTGCTTCGGGCTGATACGCCGGAGGGAATGGCTCTCCTTCGATGCTGGGAACGATAGTCGATATTCTAATAGACCAAGGGACCAGGCCCCACGACTTGTGGCCAATTTCTCTGCGTTAAAGACCGATCTCACTTTTATAGGGAAACTTGAGGGAATGACACAAGTCACCTCAAGTGACCAGTATCCGCCTGGCTGCCTTGGAAAATTGCAAATCAAAATACCCTTGGGCAAATTAGCATGGTTTTTAACTCCCTCTCCTTCAAGATGTAAGTTGTCTAACAAGATCCCTTCATTTGCTTTTCAAATCAAATGTCTCTGACTCAAGTCCTGAGCTCTGCTAAACTGCTGGTGACACCAGGTTAAATTCACTGATAAGAGAGATTCGATCAATTCAAAAAAGCGATTGTCAGTAGGATGCCAGGCTTTCCGTATAATATTTCTGTAATCTCGTTCGTGCCAGAATGTTTATATGAATATGCATTAAAAAGTAGTAAGGATAGAAATAAGCCAGTCGGGGAAAGATAAATATCACATGATCTCATTCATTTGTGGAATATAATGAACAACAGAAACCGATGAACAAAAATAGATCCAGAGACAGAGGTAAGAGATCAACCAAAGGACTTGCATGCGTGCATATGAGCCTAACCTATGGACACGGATACAGGAGGGTGAGGGCATGTGCTGGGGGGTGGAAGGGGCTGGGGAGTGGTCAATGGGGGGAAAAGAAGACCCATGTAATACTTAAACAATAAAGAATCTTTTAAAAAGTAATGAGGATAACTTGAATGTTAGTGGTGGTTACTTTCAGATCATGGAAGCACAGGTGATACTGTTACCTCCCTCTTCCTACTTCTTGGTGTTTCCCAAAATCTCTGTAAGAAGCACAGGATTACCTTCATAAGCAGAAAAAAAACCACAAGCAGTCATTTGAGGAATGTCAAGCCACCCTCACAGCAGTGGTGTCACCAGCGATGACGCAGCCCGATATTTAAGAAGAAGTTTAAGATGTGAGAGACTGGCAGATTTATGAAGAGAGCGGCATGGATAAGGCAAGGGACACGGCGGGGCCTCACTGTTTTCTTAATCTCCAGGCATCGGGTTGTGTCTGACTCTTATTTCATGAAACAAGCTCCTTAGGAAGGAACCATATTTATAGAAAGAACGGGGCCCCTAAGCAAGCTGGGGACTTCCAAGCGGGTCGCCCGGCCTCTGAGAGGCCAGGGCCCATGGTCCTGAGCGTGAAGGCAGGAAAACATTGAGGCCCTGGGAACCCTGGCAGGGTCCTGGCCCAGCCTCGCAGGCTTGTGGGAACAGCTGGACAGAGACAGGCGGGGTCAGAGGCCCGCGTTCCACCCACGGCCGTGCCTGGAACCAGCTGTGGAGGCCCAGCAGCGCACGCGCCCCCGCGGGCGCGCATCCCTACGCGCGTGGGTACATGGAGTCCGTCCAGCTCTAGGGCCCTGTCTTCCCCGGGCTGGAAGAATGGCATCCTGGGTAAGTTGCAAAATTGGAGACCCATTGTCCGTGTCCACCAGGACACTCCTTCCCTGGAATTGCCACCTAACCGCGCTGTGCACACCGGGTTTCCTCATCCCGGTTTCAGTTTTCCTCCCTCGGGAAGATGTCGCAAGGCCTGACTAATGCGCACGAATGTCCCAATTAGGGTGATGCGGGGCGCAGGTGCCGGCAGCGCCAAGCGGCCAATCCCAAATCCACAACAGGATTGCAGCGCGCAGGCTGGGACCAAACGCCGCCTTCGCTCCCAGCTGGTGGGGTCCCGCCTTCGCCTCGTTCCCAAAGGTCTGAACGCATCCACAGGCATGGGGGCGCCCATTCGGAAGGCAGCGAAGAGTAATGCTGAGATTAAAAAACAAACAAACAAAGAAGTCCTGCCCAGAGCGCACCGAAAACAGCGCCCACAGAGAGGCACTCGCGCGCCCTCCTGCTCTCCGCGGAGAAGGAATTCTCAGAGCTTTCTTGTTTTGCTCTGTAACGCGCGCGGTAGTGGCCGGGGTTGGTGAGCCAGTGCGCATCCTGCGCCCCCGCGGGCCGGGCAGCACGTCCCTCCCCGCGCCGGGCAGGGCCCCCCGGGAGCGCCGGCCGGGGGGGGGGGGCGCCTGGGCAACAGGGACCGCGCTCGCCCACGCCCCCGGGAGATCGCGGCTCTGCCCAGGTGTGTGCCAACCGGGGCGCCGGCGCTCGCTCTCCCCGGGTCCGTCGGGTCCCTCGGCGATCTTCCCTGAGACCCTCGAGCCCTGTCCCGGGGACTGGGGGTGCGGCGGCGGCGAGGGCAGGTGTCCCCGTCCCGGGAGCCCCGCCTCTCCCGCTTCGCTCGGTCATCTCACGTCCTGTCACCTCCGCGCGGCTTTGCGGGTCTGGCGACCCCGTCCGACCTCCCAGCGCCCCGCCAGGTCCCGCCCCCCCCCCGGGGGGAGGGCTTGCGCCCCCTTTTCGCTGTCCCCGGGCGGCCCGCGGCCCCCAGCCCGGGACCGAGGGAGGCGGCGACCCCGTATGCAAATACCCGGGGCGGGCGGGGCCGCCTCCGCGGGGATATAAGCTCGGGGCGGGGCGCCGTGCACAGCCGCTGCCTCCCGGGAGCCGGCCGAGCGCTCCGGCCCCGCGCGCGTCCGCCCGGCCCGTCTGCCCGCAGCCCGCCCGCCCGCGCGGCTCGCCGGCTCCCGGTAAGGACGCGCGCGCGATCGGGGATCCGAGACGGCGGGGGAGAGGCGCGCCCGCCGCCCGCGTCCCTGTATCCCCACGGGGCATCCTGGTCACAGCTTCCTCCGTGGGAACCGAGCCGGCGCCTCCGCTGCGCCCTCCCCGCGCCAGGCAGGTGGCCTCTGGGGCGGTGCGCAGGGCCAGCTTGTCCCCAGGCCATCGACAGAGAGGCCCTGCGCGCTGTGCGCGGAGCAGGAGGGACTGAGCTTACCTGCAGCGCAATGAGATGCGTGTGGGAGAGAAAAGCTGCCCGATGGGTCTCAGCTACCTCCATGGTCGCCCCCAGGGGCGCGGGAAGGGAGGCCGGAGCGAGGGAGGACGGTGTGGGCGTGTGCACGCTTGAATGAGCAGGACTAATGGGCGTCGGAGGCCGCTGGCCAGAATCCGCCGCCGCCGGCCCAGCAGGCTCCCCGCTCAGCAGGGCAGGGAGACCCAGGCTCGGGAAACACACCTTTCCAAGCCCTCTTTTTTTCTTATTTCACTAAAAGACTTCCTTCTAAGTCTACTTAACACTTTTTAAAAATCATGTACTGACTGATTTGAGAGAGAGAAAGGAAGGGAGAGAAACTCGGGGGACTCTTGCATGTGCCGGGAGGAGGCATCAGACCTGCAACCTGAGTGTTCCTGGGCCGTGCTCTGACCCACGGAGCCGCCCACCGGGGCCTGAAGCCCATTTTTACAGCCAGTGCCCATCTCAGGTTTGGTAAGCGAAGACCTGGGGTTTGCCCAGGTGGACTGGCCTGACCTCCCCCTCACCCCATCCTGCATCCCAGAAGAAGCAGGGTGGCAGGGAGGAAATGCCATTCCAGAAGGTCCCCCAGCCCCGTGTACTGTCCCCTGTTTATGACGTTGGGTGGGGCCTGTCACTGGACGGGGGGAGCAGAGGGAAGGAAGCATGGTGTCCCTGAAAACCAGTCAGAACCTCCTCGGGAAGGAGCCCCTTGGGGAGTCCTGGTGGAGACCCGAGGGCGATCCAGGTGGAGATGAGAACAATGCAGATGAGCGGGCACCGATGGGTGTCCTATGGGATCTGAGCTGAAGGTCAAAGGCACAGAGAATGGGAACCAGGGAGGGGCGTGCTTCCCAGGGAAGGGAGTGGTGAGGAAGGAGAGACAGCTGACCTTGTCCCGTTTCTGTGTGTGTGTGGCTGTGGCTCCCGGCAGTTACTGGATAGGAGGAGACTGGAAGCATGTCCGAGTTTTGGTTAATTTCTGCCCCCGGCGACAAGGAAAACTTGCAAGCACTGGAGAGGATGAACACGGTGACCTCCAAGTCCAACCTGTCCTATAACACCAAGTTCGCCATTCCTGACTTCAAGGTACCGTTCCCGGGAGGAGGCGGGAGGGGCTGCATGGGGCGGAGGGGTGTCTGCTGGGAGCCAAGGAGACAATAAGGCCGCGGCGGCCACACTGAGGGTCAGCCCGGGGGTGAGGATGGACGGGGAGCCCGGGGTCCGCCTGGGACTTCACGCCTGGGTCGTGGTACCGGGGGACGGGGAGCGACAGGGCAGGAGGAGCAGGCAGAGGGTGTGGGAGCAGTCTTCACGCCGGGGGAGGAGCGTCTTACACACTTGACTTCTTGTGAGTCGCTTTCCGATTCTTCCTGTTTCCTCTTCAACATCTAGGAAGACCGATAACATAGCTGACGTATTCAGGCGTGGAGAGTTTCAGCCGCGACAGGGCGGGACATCCAGGGTCCTCCAGGCTCGGTCGGAGAGGCAGGCAGGGGAGTGGGTGGTAGCTGGGCACATGACCGGCAGACATCTGACAGCAGGAGTGGCCGAGGCAAGCATGTCAAACGCGCAGCCTGCGGGCCGCATGCCTCCTCTGTTCGGCCCGTGTTAGCCTTTACGTTTGACATGCTTGGTCTAAGGGCTCTTGCTTTGGAGAACAGCGCGAGATCGAAACGCACGGGACAGACAAATGTAGGGACAGTTCCCACTTCAAAGTGAGGGGACGTTTTGCGCTGCTCCCTGAGACGGTGGGCTTCCAGGGGGAGGCTGCGTTTGAGTGCTGGAGGGATGCGCTGCCCCGCTCTCTGCCATGCGCATCTGCTCCAACCAACCTCCGGGCACCCTTCCCCTGAGAGCCGCACCGTCAGCTGCCATAGTTGTTGGTGATGCTTCTACTTATTTTATTTAAAAAAAAAATTGATTTCAGAGAGGAAGGGAGAAGGAGAGAGAGATCGGAATATCCATGATGAGAGAGAATCATGGATCGGCTGCCTCCTCCACACCCCACACTGAGGATCGAGCCCACCGCCCCGGCATGTGCCCTGACCGGGAATCAAACCGTGATCTCCCGGTTCCTAGGTCAACGCTCAACCACTGAGCCGCGCGGGCCGGGCTGTGCTTTTACTTTTGCTAGTGTTTATGGAGCGGTATCCTGGGGGTCAAGCACTTTAAACGTATTCTCTCAAAGCTTTGCAAGTCCCACACTCCAGATGGGCCCGAGGAAGGGCGCGGGGGTCGGAGAGCTGGTGCGTGGCAGCTCTGGGATCTGAACCCATATCTTGCTGACTTTCCAAACCTGCCACTGTTTGTCCAGTGACGGCTGCTGTGACGGGGAGTCCATTCAGCCCCCAGCAGCACTCCCTCTGTGTGAGGCTGGAGGGAACAGAGAGGAAAACATACAGGACCCCTGCCCGGAGGTGCTTAAAATCAAGTTTCTTGAAAAGAAGCCACTTCTCGTACCAGAGATATCCAGGCTTCATAGTTTCCCGGTTTTGTTTTGTTTTTAATTCTCACCGAGGACATTTTCCCACTGATTTTAGCAAGAGCGGAAGAGAGAGGGAAAGACAGAGAAACACATGGGTTGCCTCCTGCACACGCCTGGCCAGGACCCGGGCCAGGGAGGAGCCTGCAACCGAAGTACATGCCCTTGACCGGAATCGAACCCGGGACCCTTCCGTCCGCAGGCCGACGCTCTATCCACTGAGCCACCGGCCAGGGCTCCCAGCTACCTTTCAGCGTCTGATTGACGGCTGCTAACATGGCCACAGAGTTTTCCTTCTGGTTCTGCAAATAGACCCGCCGTACAATTTCGGCCTCTGAGGACCTCCACGCTTAGAGGCAGGTTGGGGAAAGTAATCTGAACAGGGAGAGACTTCCGTGAGTGACGGGAGGGAGGAGAGCTGCCCTGTCCGCAACGCCACCGTCACCGTCACCGTCACCGTCACCGTGATGCCCTCAAAGGGGAGCGGAGGAAGGGGCGGGGGACGCGCTGGGAGAAGAGGGGCTTTTGGAAAGGAGCACTTCTCTAACGCTCTCTGGTCTGAGTGCTCCGAGACTCGGGATTAACCTGTGACCCGCAGGCCACCCCCTCACAGGAAGGCAGCCGCCCCCTCCTAGTCACGCCTTCCTGTGGCCGAAACGTGGCCGTGTGCCCCACTGGCAAAAAGAAATGTAAAAACCCTTTTCAAAATCCACTGCTTTCCCTTAAGAGCTCTTCCCGGGTTCCAGTTTGGCTACTGACCAAGGACAACTAACGCCAGGCGGCACGCTCAGCCACCCCCCCCACCCCCACCCCCCCCCCCGTGAAAGGCGCCCTCGCTTCTCTGCCGCAGCCCCGAGCCCCTGATTGCTCTCTCCCTTTCCAGGTGGGGACCTTGGATTCCCTCGTCGGCCTCTCGGATGAGCTGGGGAAACTCGATGCCTTTGCTGAAAGGTAAACGGTTTCTTATTTACTACCAACGAGCGAGAGTCGGCCGTTGTTGTCAGAAGACACAGGGCTCTGGCTTTGGCTGAGCCCATACCCGCCTAAACCGGGCCCTAGAAGTCACAGGAAGAGTGTGTGTGGGGAGGGGTACGGGGGGGTCCCCTGAGGGCGCTGGTGGACAGCAGCATGCAGGGTGCCCCAGTTTCGCTTGCTGGCGGGAGGCGGCTTTTGTTAAGGGGCCGCCTTCAGCACCAAGAGGACAAAGAGGACGGGCTCAGGTGAGGCAGAGAGGGGGCGCCGTGTCCCCCCAGGCTTTGTCAGGGCTGTGTTGGGAGTGACATATGCGCGTGGTAAAAAATTCAACAGCCCGGTCCGTGGAAAGCTACCCGGTGAGAACCGCTTCCCTCCGGCCTGCTTCGTCGCCCTGGTGGCTCCCCTTTGAAGGCGGGCGGCGTGGCTATGCTTGGCGGGGAGAGCCTTCCGGAGGCGGCTGGCACACGCACACGCACACGCACACACGGGTAGATGCTCACAGTGGTTTTGTACGAGTGGTGGCACGCACCCTGCACCTCGCGTCTGCACCTGATCGCATGGTCAGAGACGGTCCCCCGGGCGCGTCCTTTCTCCCGGCGCGTCGCCTTGACTGGATGTGGCCTTGATTTAGTGCCGTTTCCCGATGGGTGGACACTCCAGTGTCCTAGTCTTTTGCCGCACTAACAATCTGAGAGGACTGTTCTCGTCGTGCACGTGTGGAAGTGAGATGGTTGAGAAATGCTAGGAAATGTTACAGGTCTGTCCACATGACCCTCCGAGAGGCTGCTCCTGTCAACACTCCCACCAACAGGGCGTGAGGATGCTAGAGTCTGCGCATCGTTTGCTGTCTAGAAACACTTTCACCGTCTGGTCCAAAATCACGGAAAGTATGTGCAGATCACAGAAAAGCATGAAAAAGAAAATGCACATCACCCATACTTGTTATAGTTTCAGTATGTACAGCCATTTTTCCTACACATAAATATTATTTCTTAAATATATTTTTGATTTCTGAGAAGGAGGGAGAGGGAGAGAGAGAGAGAGAGAGAGAGAGAGAAACAATGATGAGAGAATCATTGATCAGCTGCCTCCTGCACGCCCCCTACTGGAGATTGAGCCCCAAACCCAGGCCTGTGCCTTGACTGGGAACTGAACCTTGATCTCCTGGTTCATAGGTCAATGTTCAACCATTGGGCAACACCAACCGGCTGGGCCACATAAATATCATTGATGCATACACGTATTCATACATACCCACCTATTAATAAAGGTGATGTCACTTCATGCATATTTTGTAACTTGCTTTTCATATCTCGTTCTTTGGATCTCACCATTAGCTATTGCACTGCGATACTATGCCATGTGAATGCGCCATCACTTCCTAGGTGGTTTTAGAATAATAATCGCTTGTTCCGGTGAAGATGAAAATCTGTTGTTTAACCAGTGATTTTTTAAAAAAAAAATTGAGATGGGCCCTGTCTGGGCTGCTTGCTGGTTGGAGCATCAGCCTGGGCAACGACAGATCTCAGGGTTGATTCCTGGTCAGGGACGTCTGCCTGGGTTTCGGGTTCATTTCCTGCCCCCGGGGGGGCCAGACAATGCTGTCTCTCTCACATCCGTGTTTCTCTCCTCCTCCCTCTCTCCCCTCCCTCCCTTCCTTCTACTCCCTCTGAAGAGCATTGGACACATATCCTTGGGCCCTGGCTCAAGTGGATAGAGCGTTGGCCTGCGGACTGAAGGGTCCGGGTTCGGTTCCAGTTAAGGGCACGTGCCTCAGTTGTAGGCTGGATCCCTGGGTTGTATCCTGCCCTAGGTGGGGCGTGTGCAGGAGGCAACCAATGGATGTTTCTCTCTCCGTCTCTCCCCCTCCCTTCCACTCTGTCTAAAAACCAAGGGAGCAGGTATCTGTGGGTGAGGATTAACACCAACAACAAATGCAGAGAGGATAGATGAGGAAACGGTCGTAGGCACCTCCTGACATGACCCAGGTCTGACTACCTGATCTCGCTGCCTCCTCGGAGGGTTCAGGTTTTCGGGGCCTGTGGGCACCTGCTACTTGTCCTTGTCAGTGGACTGGTGTTACGGCTGCTACTGCCTTTTCTAAGGCCTTGTTGTGGGAAATGTGGACCGAGGCGTCCTGGTGGACATATTTCAGGGTTTCTAACCTTCACAACTGGTGCCCTGGGCCAGGGGTTTGGTTCTCCGTGCAGTTGCTATTCGTTCCTCACGGCCCAAGGCTTCAAAGACTCCCGTGTCACCACCATGGAGCTCCATGCGGGACGGTGGGCGAACTACACCACGGCCAGCCTCGTCCCAGCTGTGCGGCTCTTAGGCTTTGAGAAAGAAAACTGGCCTTTGGCTTTCTCATCTGTCAAATGGGATAATAGCAGCCTTCTCTGCTTTCAGAGAAGACTGACGGGGAGTACAGTTGTGTTACATCAAGAATGAAGGGGCGCCCTCGCTGGTTTGGCTCAGTGAATGGAGCGTCGGCCTGTGGACTGAAGGGTCCCTGGGTTCGATTCCTGTCGGGGGCACATGCCCAGGCTGTGGGCTCGATCCCCAGGAGGCAGCCAACCAATGATTCTCTCTCATTAGTGATATTTCTCTCTCACTCTCTCCATTCCTCTCTGAAATAAATAAAAACATATTTTATAAAAAAATGAAGGGGAGTAAAATCAAATCCCAGGACATTACCCAATCCCAGGACATGCTCTGTGACCAGTTACCGTCCAAGAACAAGCGGCTTGATCCCTAAGTAGCAGCTCCTTTCCTGGGCCGCTCTGCACGGCAGGCGGTGCGCCTGGCAGCTGCCCTGGAAGCCAGCCCACGGCCCTGGGCTGCCATTGCCCATGGTGTCCCGGCCCCCCACGCGCCACAGCAGGAGGCCGTGCGGCAAGGCAGGGCGCTGGCTTCTCTGGGCATCGCTCCCAGGCCTGGCTGCAGAAATGACCTCTCCTCGGCATTTTCTCTTTCTAGGCCTTTCCAGGTCTTCCTAGGCCTTTCCAGGTCTTTCCTAGCCACCCACTTTCTTCCCTAGCACAAGCCGTTACCCTCTCTCTGATTCACCAAAGCCCTCTCGTCCTGGAAGTCTGTGATCCTGCCGTACGGTTACTTCCATCTTTACGCTGTTGTTGTTTTTAGGGGCATGAGTGTTGTGTTCTGTACCTGTTCGTTGTGCAGGTTGCTTGTGGTGGTGGGACAGCATCTGCTTCAGGAATGACATGAAGTGTGTGAACAAGCAAAGTTGAGGCTACAATTGTGAAACACATAGCACCCATAGGAATTAAAGTGGTGGGGTTCTTTTATTCGTTTTTTTGGGGGGGTGTTTGTGGGGGGGCATTTGTTTTTTTTTGTTTGTTTGGTTGTTTTTTTGTTTTTTGTGTTGTTTTTTTTTCAATAAAACAGGCTAGGTGTGGTAAGGATGAAAATCGCCGTGAATTGTTTTACTTGTGGGTATATAATCTCACCAGCCTACCTATAGGGGAAAAGAAAAAGGGTGTGGTCTGTTTGAGACCCCCATAATTCTTTTTTTTTATTGATTTCAGAGAGGAAGGGAGAGGGAGAGAGATAGAAACATCCATGATGAGAGAGAATCATGGATCGGCTGCCTCCTGCACGCCCCCACACTGGGGATCGAGCCTGCAACCCAGGCCTGTGCCCTGACCGGGAATCGAACCCTGACCTCCTGGTTCATGGGTTGACCACTGAGCCACGCTGGCCGGGCGAGACCCCCCACCATTCTTATTCCTAGCGTGTACCTAGTCCAGACCGCAGGGTACAGCGCCTTAGGGGTGAATCCTGGAGTTGGGGTGAAATGACGAGGTCCCAGACCAGCGTCAGGTTTTCGGAATGCCCTCCCCAACGCTCTGAGCAGGACCCCGTGTTGTGGGTAAACAAATGCCCGCTGGCTGTGCGGCCCGGCAAGCCTGAACCCGCCCGCGCTGCTCCGGCCAGAGCACGGAGAGCGGTGTTTTCAAGGTGTATTGTTCCCATGCCCTTCTATTATTTATTCACCCCGGGGCACAGTGGTGTTTTTCCATGCGCTGGAAGGCAGGCTCGCTTACCGGATGGGGCCGCCCCTGTATTTTTGAGTTCTGTCCGCATTCTGCCTCGGTTCACGGACTCGGTACTCACACTGTAGCTCATGACCATTTGAGAAACGAAACCATTTTATCTTTTCAAAAGCTACCCCCTCCCCCTTTTCCCCCCCAACCTTTGAGTCCTTCACGGCATCGCAGCCTGGACTGCTGTGCTGGTTGAAATATTACGTTCCCCAGGCGCCCGGGCATTCGGACATACCTCGTGGGCGCCTGAGGCACATCGCCACCATCCCTCACACCGCAGGGTTTCCTGGGGCACTAGCTGGGGGCTTCCCTTCACCACGTGGGTCCATGGGGCTGGCAGGGTCGGCTGATCCGAGAGTGTGATGCCTGCTTAGGAGAGTCTGTTCTCCGAAGGCCATTCTACAGAGAAGCAAGACATAATTTTATTTTATTTTTTAATATATTTTTATTGGTTTCAGAGAGGAAGGGAGAGGGAGAGAGAAAGAGAATCACTGATCGGCTGCCTCCTGCACGCCCCGCACCGGGGATGGAGCCCAAAACCCAGGCCTGTGCCCTGACTGGGAATGGAACCCTGACCTCCTGGCTCATAGGTCGACGCGCCACCGCTGAGCCCCGTCGGCTGGGCGCAAAATATGATTTTTAGAAATCACCCAAGCTTCTCTGTTGTGGCAGGAACATCAGATGGAGGTCGCCTGCGTGTGTGAGACAAACACCAGGTGAATGCCTCTGCGCGCAGTGTGGTTTCTAGCTGCCTGGAAGCGGCTTGGCAGTCCTACTGTGCGTGTTCCCTGTTCTCCAGGAACTGATTCAAACCTTCCCCACGCCCCATTCACCCCCATTATCACCTCCTCACCGCGCTCAGCTCCCCTGACCCGCCCCCCCCCCCCTTCTGATTTACCCACCCGGAGCCCCTCCAGCTAGCACGCACCAGAGCGGACATCAACACTCTCCGGGGGGCTTGTCTGACTAGTAGCCGTCTCCCCGGCCAGACTGGGGGTCCCACAAAGCCAGGCGCTCGCACAAGTACCTCCCCAGAGTGTGGAACACGTGGGCCCCCCAGCACCAGCGGAGTGAGTGCGTGGGAGAGAGGCTCCTGGGAAGCTTCCAGGCCTTGAGGGAGCTGATCGGACCCCTTCCCGTCCCAAACGAGGAAGGAAGCTCCTAGAAGGAGCCGGGTGGGCGGGGCCCCAGGGGAATGCCCCCGGGACCCAGACTCACCCACTTACCAGGAACGCCCGCCCGCGGTGCCCACCCTGCCCCTGGCTGGTTGAGTCTTCCTGGGCGCGTTTCCGGGTTCGTTGCTGCTCCTGCTGCTTTGCTGCTGGAGGATGAAGCAAGCGCCACGTCTGCTCGGGGATCAGAGGTTTGCTTTGCCCTAACACGGTGCTGCTTTCCCTCCGCGCTCGGTCTCCGGGACGGTGTGTCCTCCCGGCTCCGTTGTGTCGAGTTGACACCTGCTGGAGTGACACGCTCCAGGGTTTTCATGTCTGCCACGCCCGTTTCTATCCGTGTGCTCCTCGCCGTCACTCCCGGCTGAGTCACGCTCTGCGACAGCCATCCCTCCATCAAGGGTTGACAGATGGTGTTCTCTGGCCCCTGTTTTTACTGTTTTCTGTCTTTTTCTTCTTTTTTTAAATTGCTTTCAGAGAGGAAGGGAGAGAAACAACCGTGATGAGAGAGAATCGTGGATCGGCTGCCGCCTGCACGCCCCTCATGGGGATCAAGCGGGCCACCTGGGCGTGTGCCCCGGCCAGAAATCGAACCCTAACCTCCTGGCTCCTAAGTTGACGCTCAGCCCCTGAGCCACGCCGGCCAGACTAGTTTTCTGTCTTGAGGTCCACACGCCGGGTGGTGCCCCGTCCCTGCGTCGGTGACTGCCAGCCCTCGCTCACCCCTTGGGCGCCGGGCCGTCAGGTGCTTCCTGTCTCTGTTTCCCTGTTTTCCTGGGCCGCCGCCTGCGCGAGGATGAGCAGCCACACGTGGTGCCACGGGTGAGCGCACGCAGCTGGGCACGGAGCTAGTCGCAGGCGGGCCAGGCCGCACGCTGGCGCCCGGCAGGCTTCACCCGGTCCGCTTGCCTCCTGTACTCGCCGCATGCCCCTGGCACTGGGCACGGAGCTCGTCCCAGCCCGCCCTGCCTTCACCCACCCCAGGCGCTGCCGTAGGCCCCCCCCACCCCCCCCCCCCGCAACTCCCAGCCGCGCTCACCAAACCAGAAGTCGAGTCGGCCAGCAGGGCAGGAAGGAACGCAGGCCGGCCGCTCTGCGCGGCCCCAGCCCCAGGCCACGTTGTGAAATCCGCAGAATAATTCCTCGGAGATTAGATTTCACACGAAGCATGTCCGACGCAGACCTCGGCCAGCTCCTGGGGCCCGGCGCCTCCGTGCCCGCCCTCAGCCCGGCCGTGCGCACTCGCTCGGGCTGGCTTTTCGCCAGCGTCGGTGGCGCTTTAAATGGTCTTCTTTGCATGGGGTCACGTCCTGCGTGAACACCACCCTCACAGCCAGCTCACAGGGGCACACGCTCCCTGCACGCGCTCCGCTCACAGGGGCACACGCTCCCTGCACGCGCTCCGCTCACGGGGGCACACGCTCCCTGCACGCGCTCCGCTCACGGGGGCACACGCTCCTTGCACGCGCTCCGCTCATGGGGACACACGCTCCTTGCACGCGCTCCGCTCATTGCAGCGAAGGCTCCTGGCCCAGGTGCCTGGGGCTCAAGCAAACAGTCAGGCGCCTTTTTTCTGACCGTCCACTGACTCCAGGGGGCCCCGCGCTGGGGTGTCCCCTCCAAACCGGTCCCCCGCCCTCCGGCCGCTCGCACTCCACTTCCACCCACGCCGGCGTCCTCTTCTTCCTGTGGTTTTGCTCCAAACGCCTAACCCATCTCCCGATTTCCTCTTATCCGCTCTCCCCACGGCCGCCCGTGTTCTTTTTATTTGTATTTATTTACTTTCGGAAACTCTCTTAAACCTTTTTAATGGTATTCATTTCAGAGAGAAGAAGGGAGAGGGAGAGAGAGAAACATCAGTGATGAGGGAGAAAGACGGACCGGCTGCCTCCTGCACGCCCCCCACTGGGGATGGAGCCTGCCACCCTGGTTGTGCCCTGACCAGGAATTGACCTCATGGTTCATAGGTCGATGCTCAACCACTGAGCCACACTGGCCAGGCCCAGCACGTCCTATCTAATAAAGAGAGAATATGCTCATTGACTCTCTTGCCCTCAAAGATGGCAGCGCCCAGTCCCCGCAGCCCCCCAGCCGCCCAGGGCCACCCGAGGCTCAGGTAACCAGGGCAGGTCAAGGCTTGTGCTGCCGGCAGTGGCAGCAGCAGAGGTATGATGGGGTGTTGCCTTCCCCCGATCGCCGGGTCGCCTTCCACCCCTGAGGGCTCCTGGACTGTGAGAGGGGGCAGGCCGGGCTGAGGGACCCCCCCCCCCCCCCGCTCCAGTGCATGCGTTTTCATGCACCCGGCCTCTAGTAGTTTTATATTTCCCTTTTTAAACACAAAGTAGTAACCCCCGTTGCAACTGAGCATCACGCCTCCTTTTCATCACCTGCACATCCTGGGAGATTCCTCCCAGCTGCAGGTAGTGAGCTTCCCGCGGCCACGCATGCTGCGTGGGAAAGTCCTGGGCATCGCAGCCCTGGGGTGGCCGCCTGGCGTGCTGACGTGCATGGGGAGGGCCTGCTGCCCACCACACTCACATGTAGCCTTGCCCCGTCTCGTCACCTGGCACGGGTAGGTGTGCAGGGGTATCTGCAGGGTGAATGCTCGGGACCACATTGTAGGGTCAGTTTTGGTGGATGTGCCCGTCCTCGCTGGCTGACCATCCCGCATTCCCACCAGCGACGGGGAGTCCCCATTTCCCTATAGCCTTTCCAGTGAAATGTGTGGTCATATGTGGGTGTGTGAGTGAACCTGACGGGTAAGAAATGCCCCACTGGCGTTGTGTAGGCTTCTCTGGAAAAACCCTGCCGATCTGAATACCACGCAGGAGGTGGCCACGTGGGAGGGGTGCCCTGTGACCGAGGAGCTCTGACACGGAGCGGGGCAAACGCAGGCTTGCAGTTCATCTGGAGGATAACGCAGTAACCAATCCACCAGAATTCAAGGACAGGCTCCGTCCGCGTCCTCACAACTGCAGACCTGCCTTCGTCCCACCCGTGCGCACAGGAGGCCATCACTCCGGTCCCCCACGACACTGCCCCGTGTGTCATGGGCACTCGGGTGGTTTTGGTGAGCGAAGAAGCAACGTGATTCGAGTGGGGGTGTTGTCAGCACGGGGGTCTGTGTGGGGTGGGCTGCGAGGAGGGGGCGCGGGCTGTTGCGTCCAGGTGGCTCCAGGGCAGCGGGAAAGAGAGGGGCGGAGAGAGGAAGCTGGGCAGGCCAGGCTCTCGCCTGCCCACTGTGCTGAGGAGTTAGAACGTCAATATTTGAACATCTTGGGAAACCACGGGTAGAGTTTAAACAGTACGATGGCATGCTAAGATGTGTGTTTTTGGAGACTTCCTCCAGCTGCCGTGGGAGGGAGGGAGGGAGGAAAGGGGGGAGGCCAGCTTGGGCGGGGGAGGAAGCAGCAGGAGGCTGGGGAAGGAAGCCTGGGGCAAGGAGGAGACCCTGGGAGGGGACCCAGGGCTGGACTCACTGTAAAGCCAGAGGTGAGGGAGGGGGAGCCCAGCCCTTGGCAGAGGGGTGGCCTCCAGCGTCAGGGCCAGGCCAGTCCTGCCCCCCACCCCTCCAGGCTGGGTCCCCCCCCCCTCAGAGCCAGGACATGCTGTGGTCATTTGAGAAATCATTCCCACGCTGTCATCGTCACCCCTCTGACGTGTGCCGCTCATTAGGCTGCAGTACATTGCGAAGCAATGCGACCCGCCCCCACCAGGGCATTTCAGAACACCATCTAGAAAGAAGTGCCCCCGCTGGCCGTCACCTCCCACCCCAACCCTAACCCCAACCTGGCGGTTGGAGAGGCTCCGGGGACGTCCCAGCCACCTCTGCAGCAGGGAGAAATGTGTGCCCGCAAGCCTACTGCTTTCCTCTTACACACACACACACACACACACACACACACACACACACACAGAAACACCCACAGCACTCTCTCAGGGTGAACAGGCAAGGGTTTCAAATGAGGAGGGGCCTTAGGGAAAAAATACTGATATTGTATCCAATTTATTACCCTAAAATCGAGACAGGAAATAGCGAGGCCTTGTCTCAGGCCTGGCCAGCGACCCAGGAGCCTGTGCCCTCCGGCAAGTCCCCACGTCTCCTCGGTCTCTGAAGGCCTTTCCGCGGCGATGCTGGGCGGGCAGATGTTACCGTGGTCACACTCCCCAGGCACGACTAAAGTCATGGGAGGGATTTTAAAAACACATTCTTCTTGATCTCAGAGAGGAAGGGAGAGGGGGGGAGAGAGCTAGAAACATCCATGATGAGGGAGAATCGTTGCCCGGCTGCCCCCCACACACTGGGGGTCTTGGCCCACAGCCCGGGCCTGGGCCCTGACGGGGGATCCAACTGCTGACCTCCTGGTTCATAGGTTGATGCTCAACCGCTGAGCCACACCGGCCAGGCCCAGTAAATTTTTTTTTAATGAATAAACTGGGAGAGAAACTGGCCAAGGATAGAGAACAGAAGAGCACAGCCGTGCGAGGAGCCGGAAAACCTACCGAAAGGCGTCCGGCCTCGCGGATGACCGCAGAGATGCAGGTCAGACGGAGCGAGCCTGCGAGCTGCAGCCCCGGGGAGACTGGCAGAGAGGAAAGGCTCCCGCCGCCGTGGGAGGGCGGAGGGAGGCGGCACCCGCCGGGCTCGGAGCCCCCGCGGGGTCTGTGTGTTCGGAGGGTGGCCTGGCCCATCGGCTAAAACTGCGAGTGTTTCTGCCTCGGGTTCCAGCAGCGACTCCGTGGCAACCTCTTCTCCGGGTGCTCCGGCACAGGGGGGCCAGCGTGCGCCCAGTGCAGCGTCCCGCCCGAGCAGAAGCCAGTCCCCAGTCCCGGGGCCGCGTCGGGGCTGCGTGAGGAGGCTGTTCCGACCGGCAAGGGCGGTGCCAGGGGGCTGCCACGTGAGACAAGTAAACGCAGAGCCACCCAGGCCGCGTCCTCGCTGAGAAACACGTTCTCACGCGGACACCCCGCGCGACAGGCCAACGGTCGCAGCGAAGCCAGGGCCGTGTGTGTGTGTGTGTGTGTGTGTGTGTGTGTGTGTGTGTGTGGCTGTGGTTTCCCAGCAGCTGAGCTTCTGCGGACTGTGCTATTCCGAGTGCCCCCTGCGGGTGGCGATCCCGGGGCGGGGGACTTGCTCAAGTTACAGGTGGTGAGATGCGGACTGCTGTTCTAAGCGGTGCCAACGCGTTGGGGGGCAGGTCTGAGCCCAGGATGGGCCGTCGTGACTGTAAAGACAGCAGCATGGCCTGGGGGCCTGGAGCCCCGGAGTCCACCGATGGACTGCATGGTTGGGTGGGGGGGGGGGGCAACCGACCTCTCTGGGCCTCAGTCTTCCCATCTGTAAAATGGGGCAATCCCATCTTCAAGGATTTGGCGGGGGGGGGGGGTGGATTTAGTGAGGTAATGATTATAGAATGTTTGGCACTTGGTGGACTCCACCGAGTGGTAGATATTAGCGAAAGGAAACCTCCATCACATGAGCCATGGAAGGGGCCTGTGATTGGCATGTTTTTTGGAAAAAGGCCAAGATAGGACACAAAAGGCTGCTCTCCCGCCCTCTGTCCCTCGGTTGGGCTGCCCAGGGCCCTCCCGCCCGGCCCTGGCCTCCACGCTCTGTGCGTCCTCCACGCCCAGTGCCGGCAGCCACAGACGCCCTCCGTTTGGAGGTCAGTGACCTGGTCCCCGCTCTTTGCAAACTGCCCCCCCCACGACCCCCCCCCCCGCCATGGCCTGGAGCCTCAGAGTCAGGAGAGCGGGCCTGAGGCAAAGACCTGGACCGTCAGAACTTACAGACTCAGATCCTGGTTGCGCGCGTTCTCCAGCTGAAATGCCAATGGATCCGCCTCTGGGAGCGGACACTCCGCTCCTACACGCGCGATGCCCCATCGGCTCTGATCCTGCGCATCCGCGTCCTGCCAAACGGGTGCCGTCCACGTCTGGCACCTAAGAGAACGGAGGCTCAACGGGATGAGAATGCGGCCCACACCTCACGCGGGCCTGGGAGTCCTCCTGCCCCACGCTGTCTGTCTGAGCCCCGGCGACCTTCTGAGGCTCGCGACGTTCCCGCTCCGCATGGCAGAGGCCGTGCCCACGGCACCGGCAAAGGGCCGGAGCGGGAAGAACCGCTCACATGGCGGCACCCACACTTTCTGTGCGCGTTCGATTGTTTGTTTTCCACGCAGCGTGACAATCCACGCCTCGCTCCACTACAGCAGGAGCTGCACCAGCCTGGTCTGCAGGGGCTGCCGGGCGATGGCCCGGCTGCAGGCACCATCCCTTCCACTGACAGCCCCTACTGTGGAGCCTCCCGCGTCCCGGCAGGGCCGCACAGGGCCGCGCAGGAGGTCACGGCAGGGCCGCGCAGGAGGTCCCGGCAGGGCCGCGCAGGAGGTCCCCGCAGGGCCGCGCAGGGCCGCACAGGAGGTCCCCGCAGGGCCGCGCAGGAGGTCCCCGCAGGGCCGCGCAGGAGGTTCGCACAGGGCCGTGTAGGGCCGCACAGGAGGTCCCCGCAGGGCTGCGCAGGAGGTCCCTGCAGGGCCGCGCAGGAGGTCCCCCCAGGGCCGCGCAGGGCATCTTCTTACGCTGACGGCTCTTTCTCTCCGTCCCGTTTCCTGGAGCTCGTTTCCCAGAAGTGGAAATACTGGTTCAGAGGCCACGAGCATGCGCGGCCTCCTCCGGCCCGCTGCCACATTAGTCCCCAAAGGGCGGTGCCTGCTCCTTGCCCGCCACCGGAGGCGAAGAGGACTTGGGGGGGGGGGGGGGGGGCAGTGTCCAGCTCTAAGCGGCCCTTTGCTCTGTTCCCACAGCCTCATAAAGAGAATGGCCCAGAGCGTGGTGGAGGTCATGGAGGACGCTAAGGGCAAGGTCCAGGAGAACCTCCTGGCCAACGGAGGTAGGTCGCTCGGCGCTGTCATCGCGTGCTTCCTGGGCTCCCGCTGGCCCGTCAGTAGCCCTGGTGTGGCCACGCAGTAGTGACTGAAACGACACGGCCTCCTTCCCCTCTTCCCCATGCCCCCACCAGCCCCGGCGACAGACCGTGTTCTCCATTCGGAAGTCAATGACCTGGTCCATTCCATTGAATCCTCATAAAAATCCTTCCCGATGGGATTGCCCCCTTTCACAGATGGGAAGGCTGAGGCCCAGAGACATCAGCTGCCCCCCAACCAGCCCTGTACACCCTGCGGTTAGCTCAGCAGCACCACATTTGGAAGACATGCCCCTGTGCCCGCTTACCGTCCCCTGTAGCTGAAATCCTCTATGAAATGGGAAGCGGAAATGCGTAGGGCGAGGTCTAGTGGGTTGCTTGGCCCTGCCCACCGTCTCCATCAGCCTCCACCCTCTCCCGCCTGGAAGGTTCCATACTGCCCACAACCCCCAGCCCTCCCTCCCTTTCCCGGAGCGAGGCTGAGGATGCCTTCCGGTGCGGGGGAAGGCCTCACCCCGAAATCTTAAGTTGCGCCCGGAAGTAGAGAGTTAGACCCCCAATGCTCTGGTTCACTCGTCGTGGGCCCGAAACTCGAGCGCCCCTGCGACTCCGGAGACGTTAGCGCCAACTCGGTGGTGAAGTGTCTGCAGCGGCGACCAAGCCCGCGAGGCTAGTGCCCCTCCCGGCCACCTTAGAAAGCTCCCTATCTGCTTGTGCCAGTCGGCAAGCGGAGACGTCCCCACTGCCAGCTCCGCCGGCCCGGGGCTTTGTGCGTGAACGCGGTGGAATGACGACCCTTCTTCCCTTGCAGGTTTGAAGGAAAAGATGAAATGTTTAAAGAGTAGGTGGTGCGTTGTTGCTGTGTGCGTGTTCTGTGTGGTGCCTGCCCTGCATGTCCCTAGGGAGGCGGGATCCCGGGCTGGTGGTGGGGTACGGTGACCAGGGATGACGGGATTCCCGCGTGGCCCCCTTGCGCTTGGTCACTGCAGCCCCACCACCCAGAGAGCAGCCCTGTCCCCCTCCCCGCCGCCCAGCAGCTCTGCGTGCCACCTGCATTGGGGGCGCTTGGACTCTGGGTCCCAGGTGCACATCTGCATCTTGGCTTTGCAGTCCGCTCCCTGGCGGGTGGCTGTCCTCCTGCCTGCTCTCGGGGCTGGCTGGTATGTGGCCCCTGGCGGCTTACACGCCAGGCTTAGCTCTGTGGGGCCTCGATGGGCAAGGAGCCTGCTTCTCTGGAGCCTCCGGGGTGCCCTGAGCCCACACAGGCCTTTCCTGGAGCCATTGGCTTTAGGTTTCCTCCCACCTGCTCGCTCGGGTGGAAGGAAGCCAGCAAACCCTTCGGCACCAGCACACATCCCCGCACAGGCGAGTCCCCGGGGCCTTCCCAGCGGTCTGCTGGTCACACGTGGGTTTCTCGCTGATGCTAATAAAAAGGCGACTTGGTTAAAAAGGTCAGCGGGTAACTGGCAGGGCCCTAGACGGAAGAGCGACGAAGGTAGAGTGCTGCTTCTCTACGAAAACACAGGTCTTTAGGGCGCGGATGCGAGCTCGGTCAGATAGCGATCCAAGTGCTCGCCCTCCGTCAGTGCTCCTCCTCCCTGTCAGGCCCGACGGCACCCGCTCCGGGGCCGCCGCCTCCCTCCTCCGTGCACAGCTCAGGGGCCCTGGTGGGGAGCCGCTCACTCGTGTGCTGACGCGGGTTTGTGTCCTTCCAGTTGACTTAACATCCTTTGTGACCCACTTTGAATGGGACATGGCCAAGTACCCCGCGAAGCAGCCACTGCCGAGCCTGGTGGACACCCTGGCGAAGGTGAGAGATGGGGGGCTCCCGCGGGGACACTCGCACTTCTGTGACGGGGGCAGTGGGCCCTCTCCCTGGCATCTGGACCCTGGCTGAGGTCCTCATCTGCCCTGCCTCCTGGGACAGCCCGGGGGGTCCTGCCCCTCATCGGAGGTGCCGTGACAATGGGGGCGCCCTACACATGAAGGAGTGCCAGGCCAGGGGTGTGCTGCTGTGCTGGTCAGCAGCGGCCTCCAGCTTCTGCCACAAATGAAAGCACCAGGCCCTGGGACCCCGGGCGTCTCGCTGCCGTGCTGACCCCGTGTGCCCCGCGGGGGTGTCCCCTCTCCCTCCGCCACACCGGGAGCCTCACAGGCACAGCCCCGACGGGCCGCGTGGCTGGGAGAGTGTCAGCCACCCAGGAACAAGGCCTCCTGTTGTCTCTGCAGAGTGGCAGAGCCCAGGGCGTGGCGGGACGGGCGGGCGGGCGAAGGAGGTGGCCGCTGGGACCCGCCAGGCTGCTGCCGGCCTGTGTCTGGGAAGTGGGTGGGGCCAGAAGGCGGGGACGTGGGTGCGGCTCCATGGGTGTCACCAGCGTCAGAGGTCCCGGCCCACCCCCCCCCCCCCCCCACCGTCAGACAATCAGGCAGTGATTCTGGGGCCCTGGAGGAGGGGCTGCCTGAGCGCCAGGGGTGGCCCCAGGAGGCCAGCGGGGACCCGGCGGGTTGGGTGCTGTTTCCTCAAGGGCCCCAGGAGCCCTGTGCGGCGCGTTTGCCAAGTTTGGCCGACCCTCTAAACACTTCTGCTTTTCCGAGTAGCAACTGGCGCAGATCGAGACGGACCTGAAGGCCCGCACGGCCGCCTACAGCACCCTCAAGGCCACGCTGGACAGCCTGAATCAGAAGGCCAAGTGAGTGCCCTGTCCGCACCCGCGCACGGGCCTCCGCCTGCGGGGCAGATCCCGGGTGCCGGGGCTGTGTCTGTGAGAGGGAGTGAGTCAGACAGACAGACAGACAGACAGAGAGGCTTCTGACTTGGGAGCTGGCTGGGAGGGGAGGCCGGGAGCAGACGCACCTCCTGCCTGTGCCCTCGGCCACCCGCTGTGGGCTTCTCAGAGCCCCCGGGGGCGCCCAGGAGTCTTGGCTTGAGAGCTATTCCCGCGGGAAGCACTGCGTGCTGATGCACGCATTAGCTGACATTGCGGCCTGCGTGCACACGGCCAGGCGGTGGCTAGCGGTATCTCAGCCCGTTTGCGGGGCAGTGGCCTCGATCCGGGTGCTAAAAATACCCTGACCTCGATGCCGACCGGGTTCCACTGCCGGTAGAGAGCTATTTCAGGTGAGTGTCCCCGGCTGCCGGGGCCGCGGGGCCTGTAAAGGGAAACGGAACTCTCGCTGGGCCGGTCGCCGCTGGCTGCCCTGCTGGCACTGGAGCGGCCTCAGCTGCTGCCCCCGGGCTCCTCCCAGCAGCCGTGGCTCGCACGGGGCAGCGCAGCGACAGGCTGGCAGGGGACAGCACCCGAGGCCCTGCCAGCCACACAGTGCTGGCCTCCCAGATGCGGAGCTGGGGGTGCACTGAGCCCCCCAACCCCGACACCCTAAGCCTCCCCCACATGCTGCCTGCCCTCGTGTCCCCGCCCGTGTGTGTGTGCCGTGGGTGCTCGGTGCGTGCTGCCTCCTGTGCCTTTCTGCTGACCACACCCCCTCTGTCCCATGGGGGGTCAGGGCGAACCTCTTCACACGGACACTGAGCGACATCGTAAGCAAAGACGACTTCGTGCTGGACTCTGAGTATCTGGTCACCCTCCTGGTCATCGTCCCCACGTAAGTGGGCGGGGAGGTGGGCCGTGGGCGTCTCAGCCTGAGTGAGTCATCGAGGGAGGACACGGGCCCCGCCCGAGGCCCGCCCGCCACGGCCGGGATGCAGGCCCTGAAGGAATCTGTAGGGGTGACCAGGCTTGCCGGGTAGTAGCAGTGGCCGCAGCAGCCATTCCTTGAGCACCTACTATGCACCAGGTGTCAGACAGGCTCACTTCACTCCCGCAAGCCAGGGTCTGCGTGGACCCCAGGCCACGCAAAGCCAGGGCAGAAACCGCCCCTGCCGGTGTCTCTGGCCGAGCCCTTTGCACAGGCCTTTCCCGGTGCTCAGGGCCTCACGGAGAGGACGGCTCAGGATCAGGCTGGGCAGGGGCGCCCAGAGCCCCTGCAGGGCCCCAGTCCTGCTCGCCTCGGTCCCTCGGGAAAAGGGGTGTGCAGCTTCCTAAACATTCGGGACACCCCACAGCCTTTTCCGCAGAAACCACTGAACGACTGTGTTCTTGCAGACAAAATTACATACAGTGGCAGAAGACGTACGAATCCCTCTCGGACATGGTGGTCCCTCGGTCAACCAAGTAAGTGAGATGCCGGCTTCACCCGGGGATCCCTGGGAAGCATGTGTGGGCGCCCTGGGGCACCCAACCACCAAATGCGTGTGCCCATCTAGAGTCCCTCAACCTGCAGTTCCTTCATGGCCATGCACCAGCCACATGCTGGACTCCCTCCATCTTTTGGGACTTTGCTTCCCTGCCCCCTCCTCTGGGAAGCCCTCCCTGGCTGCCCTCCTTCACTGCCCTCCGCTCTGCCTTGTCAGCTGGGTGTGGCCTCTTCCCTACAGGAGGGCCAGGCCAGGGCTGGGCCGTGGTGGCCACAGAGTGGGGGAGGGGCAGAGGGCAGTCTCAGTGCGTGGGTCCGAGCTGCTGTGGGCAGTGAGGGCTGGGTGACTTACAGGAGAAGGGGTGAAAGAATATATTCATACCGAGAATGCCAACCCCCGAGCGGGGAAGCTGGCGATGCCGGGTGGGTGCAGCGGCACAGGTAGGTCTGCGTGGCGAGCGAGCTGCAGAGGCACACGCAGCACGAAGCCTTTACTCAGGGCCTAACAATGGCCGCTCTGCGCCTCTGAGACTTGGGCACATGCAGGTGCCCAGTAGAATTATGGGGGTCTTTGGGGTGAGAAACGCCAGGTGACCTCAGGGCAGAGAGGTCAGCGGGGGGCTGCGGGTGGGGGGGCTTCTCCTGTATGGACAGTGATGTCTTCAGCCGGGGGCAGGGACACGGGTACGTGTCCTTCTCTGTGCCTCTCCTATGTCTGAAACAGCTTGTGCTTCGTTTAAAAGATCTGACAGCAAGGCCCATTCACCTGCCACGCCGCACTCGGCTCAGCCTGAGCGCAGCCCTGCCTCTCCCACCCCAGCCCGGAGGCCAGTGGGCGCCTGCCCCAAGGCTGGCTCTCCCAGGACCTCAGACTCACAGGAGACAGCAAGGAGGGGTGCAGGGGACAGGACAGCCACAGCCTGAGGTCCCCGGGAGCTGGAGGAATAAGCCAGGGCATCATGTCCGAGGGGAGGAGGGGGGCAGACGGGCACGGGCACTGGCCTGCTTGGCGAGGGCCAGGGTACCCGCTGCAGGGCCTTGGCCTCCCAGACCAGAGCCCCCGGCCCCGCACCTTTAGGGCCCCTGGGATCTGCAGGGGTGGCTCTGGCCAGGCCTCCAGCCTGTGGCCAGCCTCCGGGGTGTGGGCTCTGAGGAACAGGGGCAGGGCTGCCAGCCGCCCACAGAACTGCCTGGGCCCAGGACACCCATGGGGGGCATCTGGCCGGCAGGACTCAATGATGCTTAGGTCACTGCCCCAACCGCCCCCACGCCCGAGGACAGCGGCCACAGTGGCTTTCCGTGGACGTGTGCCAGGAGGTGTCTAATTAGAACACTGTGGCATTGGCCGTGAAGTGGCCGCTGTGAGATGTTCCACCAACTGAAACACCCCCCCCCTTTTACCCCCGGTTCACTGTACCCGTAGCGTGCCAGGGCCGGGGACACCGGGCCCACCAGGGGGCCGAGGCCCAGGAGTGGCCTCATCTCTCAGGCATTGGATGAGCGGGACCCAACCCCAGATCACAGCACAGCCCGGCTCCCATCCCTTCCTCCCCCCGGCCTGTGTTTAACGGGCCTGGAGGCTCGGCTTTGGGGAGCGGGTGAATGGGCAGGAGAGGAAGGGGAGCGCCGGGACCGCAGGGCCAGGGCTGAGGGAGCCGTGGGGAGGCCCAGTGCACGGCCCCAAGTGCCCCTCCCGAGGCGAGGACAGTCCCGCCGGCCCGGCCCGGCCCGGCCCGGCCCAGCGAGCAGACGCGTCTCCCCACAGGCTGATCTGTGAGGACAAGGACGGCGGCCTCTTCACCGTGACCCTGTTTCGCAAAGTGATTGACGATTTCAAAGCCAGAGCCAAAGAGAACAAGTAAGTGGGGGGCGGCCCGGCGGGGCCCCGCGCCCCCGGGGCGCGCAGGAGCGGCTCCGTGATGGCCTCTGTCGGCCTGGCTAAGGTTCACGGTCCGAGAATTTTACTATGACGAGAAAGAGATCACACGGGAACGCGAAGAGATGGCCAGGCTGCTGACGGCGAAGAAGCAACAATATGTGAGTACGGGCCACGGGCGCGGGTCTTCGGGGGGGCGAGATGGGGACAGAGGGCCCTGCCAGTCCCCGCCTCTCAGCTCTGCCGTCCCCACGCCCCTAGGCACCCCCCACTCTGCCCTCCCCTTCCCCCCCGCTCCAAGGAACATGTGCTCTCCGGGGGCGGCCAGAGCAGGGTTTGGGGGAGGTGACGGCAAAGGGAATCGTGGAGGTAGCGCCTGAGCGGTGAACTGTGGCACTGGGCAGCTCCAAGCGAAGTCTCCCCGAGCCCTGGCACTGCCCTCCCAGGAAGGGACTGGCTCCGTTGTCGCTGATAAGTCGGGGCGCTGAGAGGGTGACGAGCAAGGCCCTGGGAGAGCACCCTACCGGGGGGCCCCTGAGGTCGAGCAAGGCAGGCTGGCTGCAGGCAGGGCCCCACCCCGGAGGTGAGGCCAAGGTCAGGCGGCTGTCCTTGGCAGTGTGAGTTCCAGGTGTGATGTGCCACCTCTGTCCCCAGCCACCCATATTTACCCTCACTGTGCTTTTAGCAAGGGGGCGGGGCGGTGCTCACCCTGAGATTCCCGACAACGGCCACTCGGAAACTTTGAGGGCAGCCGAGCTCAAGAGGGAGACCAGACTTTCGTGTTTGAACAGGGATGCGCCCTCCACCGCTCTGTGAAATGGGCGCATTCCAGACGGGGTGCCCTCGGCTGTGGAGCGGGGCCAAGCCGTGTGGCCCCCGATCGGGTCCCCTCCTCAGTCCTGGCGGGAGGGCTCTGGGAGCACCCACCTTGGTGCAGGGAGGAAGAATGAGTCGAGTGTGCTCGCTCCCGGCCCTCTGGGAGGAAGGGCCGTGTGTAAACACAGAGCTGCAAGGGTGTGCGAAGCCACAAGTGCCTCTCCTGTGGCCGAGTGTTTGCCCGAGCCTTCCCGACAGTGGGCCGGGGACCCTGCACCTCTGGCCTGACCTCTCTGGGTCAATGGCCTTCCCCCATCCGCCCCCCAACAAACTATGTTATGATTGACTTCGGAGAGGGAGAGAGAGAGAAGCATCCACGATGAGAGAGAATCACTGATCGGCTGCCTCCTGCACACCCCACACTGGGGATCGAGCCGCAACCTTGGCATGTGCCCTGACCGGGAATCGAACCCTGACCCCTTGGTTCATAGGGCGACGCTCAACCACTGAGCACACTGGTCGGGCTCAATGGCCTTTTCAGAGGGACTCCAGACAGGCCGCCCCTCAGGAGTGAGCACCACCCATGGGGCCCCCGAAATGGGGTTCTCAGAGCCCACTAGACTGGCCCAGGCCCTGTGAGAGGCCATGGGAACTGAGCATAAAAAATACCCACAAGCATAAACACATGTGCACAAGTATGTGTATAGACGTGTACCCCAAAGGGACGCACACACTTTGCAGATCCTCTGAGACAGGGCTGAGCTGGAGCCCTGGGCCCCGAGGCCTCAGGCCCACGCACCCAGGCACCCAGGCAGGAAAGGTGTTCACCACCTGAGCTGAGACCCAAAAGGGTGGCATCTGAACCTCAGCCCTGACACCGGGGAATACTCCCGAGGTCTCTTCAGTGTCTGGACGGGAACCAGGTGACAGCAGCTCCCGCAGGCGTCCAGGCGGCAGGTCCCGCCCGGAGGGCAGGTGGTCAGGTCCCTTGGCACCCACCCGTGCGCTGGCACAGACCCCCCGAGGACCCACAGCCGACTGACACCCGAGCCGACACCTGTGCCCAGGTCTCGGGTTCCCAGCGGTGTTTTTCACGGTGTAGACTTCTGCCGACGCCGCCGGGAGCCCTGCCAGGGCCTCGGGGAAATGGAGCTCGGAGGGAAACACTAACTCGGAAACACTCAGTCCCTTCCGAGGCTCTCGCTGTGCGCCAGGGAGCGGGCGACTGCGGGCCAGCCCGCCTGGCTTCTGCAGACGCTTAGCCCTTAGCCTGTTTGGAGGTGGGCATGAGTGGCATCCTGTATCTTTCTGGCGACTTGTCAGCCGGGAGGGACGGGCGGGGTCCCGGGTGTTGTCAGTTCCCTTTGAGATCACAGGTGGGAGTCTCCCGAGCTGCCCGCCTGCCTGAGAGAAATGATGAAGGGTGCCGTGTACTAACTGCATGCCCGACACCCTGAAGGCAAGGAGGCTGGGCTGGGTAGAGACACCCTGATCGAGCCCAGACAGACAGCTGCCGGAGCTGCCCTGGCCTGGCCTCAGGGGGCAGGCCCTGACCCCGGCCAGGCAGAGGGAGCCATGTGCCCCCAGCCCTCTGCCGGAGATGGGCTCTTTCCACGGAATGTGGAACCAAACGAAGGCTTTCCCACGCCCGGCCGGGCCGGGGCACACCTCCAGCCCCTGGGTGGGCGGCACCCCTGAGCCTGCCTTCCCTGTAGGCGAGGACAATCCTTTGTTTCCGATGCGTGTTTCCTGAAAGAGTAATAAATCATTTCTGTGCCTTTAGCAAACTTCCTGTGTTGCTCTTAAAAAGGGACCATCCACCTTCCCGGACCACAAGGTTAAGGTAACCCCGCTAGGTAACCCCGATAGGCCCGCTGCGGGGCACAGCGACAGAGAGAGAGCGAGTGAGGGCGAGGGCGAGGGCGAGGTAAGCAACCCCCGGGGGTCCTGGGGTCCCCGCTCGCATGTCCGCGCCAGCACGGGTGTCTGAGGAGCAAATCTTTGCCTTTCTGTTCTCTCATGCGGCTTTGGAGGCCTTTAAGGAGCCCAGAGTGGGGCCTTCCTCCTGATCTGCAGGGCCTCTTCGGGGCGGCCCCGCCCCCCAACAGTGGACGGTGCTTACGGCCAAGGTGCCTTTGCTCTGCCTGGAGGTGACGAGCTGGTGACGGGCAGGCCCTGCTGGGGGCAGGCGTGGGCGGGCAGCTCTGCTGTCCTGCCCTGGCTGGACCCACTCCTGACCTTTGTGGCTCAGAGCCTTAGCTGCGAGACTTGAACTCCCCCAGATGACCGGCCACACCAGCCTTAGTGACCCCCGTACGCCCTGGGGCTTGTGGTCATAGCGTGATGCGGGGGCCGGTCAGAGCCTTCCAGGAAGGTGGGCCCTGGCAGCACAGAGTCTGATGGAAGCCGTGAGCTGCCTGCTGAAAGCCCTGAGGTCAGGGGCCGCCCAGCGCCCTGCTGCCCGGCCTGAGGTGGCCCCACGCATGTGCCGGTGGCTGGCTGCTGAGCTTCCCGGCCCCAGGGCCCCCGGGGAGCGTGGTCCTGGGCCTCGCCCGGGCCTTGTGGGCCCACTCGCTGCTTCCGCTGCCCCCGGGCGCTCCTTCTCAGCTCAGGGCTTGCTCTGTCCAGCCTGCCTGGAGGTGATGAGCTGGTGACGGGCAGCCTTGTTGGCTCGGGTCGGCGGAGGGGCCTAGGGTCACGGCTCCCCTGTCTCTGCAGGGCCCCCTGCTGCGCTGGCTCAAGGTGAACTTCAGTGAAGCCTTTATCGCCTGGGTGCACATCAAGGCGCTGAGAGTGTTCGTGGAGTCCGTGCTCAGGTTGGTCGGGGGAGGTGCCCGTCGGGCTGGCCGGGGTGGGGTGGCCGGGAGCTGCAGCTCTGGGGCCAAGGGGCTGCCCTCCAGCCTCCCCACGGCCAGGACTTTCGGGGTCTAGTCAACCCTCCCTCTGCCCCCAGGCCCCTGCTGCCTGCTGTTCTGTCCCTTTCCTGCCAGCCTCGGGCAGGTGCCTCCTGGTCTCCCCGCTGGCTCTCCCCAGCCCCGCGGCCGCTAGCTGCCAGGGCCCAGGGGCCCTGCAAAATACCAGCCCCTCTCATACCTTGACCTTGACCTTAGAGCTCACCTCTCAAGGCCCCAGAAAAGTAAAACCCAAACCAAACAAACCACCAGCACCAACACTTAGGACACTTTTTTTTTTTTAAGAACAAAAGCGAGATAGGTTGGTTCACCATGGAGGTTTTAGAAACGATAGATGAGCACAAATAACGACTAGAACCCCCTGAAGCTTGGACACCGAGAGAAAGCAGGGCTAAGATGCAGTCTGTTTGGCGTTTTAAACGTGCAGATGTGCACAACCCTACGTATTCATGAAAGTGGAATCAAACGGCAATGATTTTTGAAGCCTGTTCTTTGGGTGCTGGGACATGTGCCGTGTCGTGAACACATCCTGAGGTGCCCCTCCAGCCCTCGGACCGCTGCGGTGTCCCTGGGCCCTCCCCGCCTGCACTGCGGGTTGCCACAGGTCCCCTCCCACCACCCCCCTGGCTGCCCCAGCTCCTGTGCCTCCAGGTCCTGCCCTCCTCCCGGTACAGTTTCTGCGTATGTGGCTCCCTCCCTCCCAGCCCCTTCCTCCAGCGCCCTCGCTGCCCGTGCTCAGCCAGAGCTCAGCGTGGACTCCGCTGCTGCCTCACCGTCACGTCCTGCCCCGCTGCCTCCACCCACCGCGCCCTTTCACAGGCCTGCCCAGCCTGCCTTTGCTTCCCCTTCCGCTCGTCTCCCACCTCAGCTTGCCCGGCTGTTGCCGTGGGCTCCTACCTGGTTTGGCCCCCAGTTCATCCGCCCCGCGGCTGCCAATGCGGTTTTGTCCAAACGCAGATGGAGCTGACCCTGGCTCCTCATCCTCCCCATCTCAGAGGTTGGCGCCTGGCGATGAGCCGGCCCGGCCCTGCTGCGCGGTGATCAGTGTCCCGAGACAGTTGTGCGGCGTGAGCGCTGTAAAAAGTCACGCTCGGAGCCTGTGCCGTGGCAAACGTTCCTCGCGGTCCCACGCCCACCCGTACTCAGGGCGAATAGTTCCAAGTCTCGGTGTCCCCAACTGGGATCATTTATACCCAAGATTCTGCAACTTGCTTTTTTCCTCTGCTCTGTGTATAGAGCTACCAGGTCCTTTTAAAAAAGATATTTTTATTGATTTCAGAGAGGAAGGGAGAGGGAGGAACATCAATGATGAGATGGAATCATCCATCAGCTGCCTCCTGCACACCCCACACTGGGGATCGAGCCCACAACCTGGACACGTGCCCTGATGAGAAATCGAACCGTGACCTCCTGGTTCCTAGGTCGATGCTCAATCATGAGCCATAGCGGCCAGGCCTACCTGATCCTCTTTAAAGGCCTTTTCACTCCCCAGCCTATGGAGAGATGTAACTGAGGAACTAGACGAACGCGTGCGTTAAGAGCAGCAGGGAGCCTCCGCGGGCCTTTGCCGGCATTGGTGCTTGCCGCTTTGCCTTCCCCAGGTGCCGTTTTGACCTTTTTCTACCCTGGCAGCCCAGGGGAGGGCTGGGGCTGAGCCCCCTCTGCCTCTGTCATTGGGCCTCTCTGCACAGAGCAGATGCTAAACGACAGTGGACAGAGTAGCATCCAAGTGAAGACGCGCTAGTTCATCGTCAGGGTCAGCGAGCCGGGGTGGTCAGCTGCTTGAACCGGAAGGGGGCCTCAGGCGGGGCTGTGGTGGGACTGCTGAGGGGGCCGGGGCTAGAGCATCGGCCTGGACCCTGAGCGCGGTCTCAGCAGGAACACGTGTTAGGGAATCATCCATGATGACTGATGTCTGGAGTTCACCTAGGGAGGGACCCCCAGCATTTGAGTGGCAGCCGAGAAGCCCCGGAGGAAGTGAGACGAGAGAGGGTGCTGGAGGGCCAGGGAAGGGAAGCTTCAGGTGCTGATGTCCCTGGTGTGAGAAGCTAAAGATGGATGACGGAGTGACACAGACCTTGGTGACAGGACACTGGACACAGTTTGGAACAAGAGTTGTAGGGCATTGAAGCTTTTGTTTGGAACAGGGCAAGATGGCGATGTAAAGGGGAGGAGAAAGGCTGGACCCTGCAGCAGTGGGGGGGGGCTCTAATGATCCGTGTGGGGTGCAGGGGGAGGTAGGCCTGATGCCTGGTTACACGGGACGCGATGACAAACAGCCCACTTTCTGCAGCTCAAATACATTTCAGTATTTCGGGGTACATGGCGTCAGCAGCCAGAAGCAAAGACCGGGAAAGTGTGGGAGCCAGGGGGCAATTTACGGACACTGGGAAATAAAAACGAAGGAATATTAACAGATTTCTGGCCACACGAATCGCTGCGTGTTGGGCAAGTCCAAGGGTATTATCCGCGTGCGGACTTCCGCAGCCGGCGCGGGGACAGGAAGGCGCGTGGTGAAAAGTACGGACCCAGGCGTGCCAAGTCCGTTCAAAACCTTTTGTCCACAGAAACTCGGCAGGAGGAAGGAACAAGCTTGATGCACCAGCTGGGTTTCAGTGCAGCGCTTTGGGCCAGAGCAGTCCCAGATTGCCTGTCCCCCCCACGCACTCCCCACCTGGGCCCCCGTGGCTGGGCTGGCCCCCCGCTCCCCAGTGGACACTCACTGTCAGAAGCAGGTCAGCGTGTTGTGGGGTTTTTCTAGCCACAAGGACCTAGTGACCTTCCTCCCGACCCTGGCCGAGCTTTCCTTCCTCCAGCTGTGCTGGCTGCGGCTCTCCGTCAGAACCCGCTCTTAGTTCCCTACCAGCTCCCCGTCCCCACACTGCCTCGGAGCAATAACCTACTCTCACCGCTTGTCTGTCCGCTTGTCTGTCCGGGAAGGTACGGACTCCCCGTCAACTTCCAGGCTGTGCTCCTCCAGCCGCACAAGAAGTCCTCCACCAAGCGCTTGCGCGAGGTCCTGAACTCCGTCTTCAGACACCTGGACGAAGTGGCGGCTGCCAGCATGTTGGATGTAGGTATCCGACCCGGAGACGGCGCCCGTCTACAGCCTCTCCACGGGGTGCAACCGTCCCCAAACGGGGCTTGCCAGACTCTTGTGAAAACCCACATTTCACAAGTAGGGGAGTGTAAAGGCTGTGTGTGTTGGGGGTGGGGGGGGTGGGGGTTGGAGGCTGTGCAGGGCAGAGCATACGGTCAGTGTCTGGAGCTCCCTCAAAAATGTAAAGATAAAACCGGACGCTCGTTTGTGCACTCAGAACAGGATGCCTTTTTTGCAGGCAGTGGTGGACATCCCTGGGTTGCCACTCAACAACCAAGACTACTATCCTTACGTCTACTTCCGCATCGACCTCAGTCTTCTCGACTAGCACGCCGGGTGGGCGCCGCTCAGCCTCCTGCCCTGCGGACGGCACGACGGACGCTCCTGTCCCTCCGCAGAACAGTTCGTCTCCCACAGGACTTAGCTTTTCAGAGAAATTGCTCGCAGAAGTTGCTCACAGTTGTATTTATTTTTTGTAAGTTACAATAAAGAAGTGCTCGGTCCTTCCAGTGGGCTCTTCAGTTACACCCTAACATGACCCACACCTGACTTTTCCGAGTGTCTCACACAGACGGGGCTGCTTAGAAAGGACCGCCTGCTGCTGGATGTCCCGTCTTAAGGGACGCTGTGAGGACTTGGTAGCAACACTGAAAACCGTGCGCTGACTGTACAACCAGCCGCGTCCCCGCCGTCGCTGCTGGTGGCCAGGGCGCATGGTGGGGCCCGAGCCGCAGTCCTCCCTGGGGCCTGCCTGTCGTCCTCCACGTGAGCCTGCTCTCCACTTCACAGGCCGGGGAGCCTGGCTGCAGCCCGGGGAACGTGTGCTGTGCGGGCATCCAGACGGCGTCATCCCCACACGTTCTTAAAAGGGAAGACATCGGGGCCCGCCATCACCACCACATCCATTTATGGCTAACATCAGACTCTGAATGTGGGACTGGACACTCATTTCATACATTTGTTGGCATTGTCCAAAATATTATTTTATTCTTTCATGGAAAAGCCATTAATATTCAAATGAAAGAATCCCATTAAAAAACCGACATAAGAAACAGCCTCCAAGAACACCCAGCCGCAGTCAGAGGGAGGGAAAGGGTTTCAACAGCCCAGCCAGCAGTTTTCTTCAAAACAGCACTTGACAGAACACCACCCAATCCACTGGCTACAATTCGTAGCATTTTTCATTGGTTTCTTGAGATGCAAAAGTTCATGGCCGCAGTGTTTTCAAATGACCAATCAAGTGCTCCTCCTCGGTGAGAAGGCCATGGTCGGTGGTCTGATGGTAGAGGACGTTCCTCCACTGCTGGAAACACCTGCTCCCAAGAAAAGAAGCCGCACGTGCTGAGCCTCACAACTCGTCTTTCTCCAAGTCGTCCAGCTCCACGTCGCTGAGATCAATGTCGTCTTCCACAGGAAGCTGCAAGACAGGGACCACGTCAGGCCCGCAGGCAGGCGCAGACCCGGCAGCCCGGGAGCCGCAGTCTCCACTCTAGGAGGAATGACCCCGCGGTGCTGCAGGCCATACCACCAGCTCTGCCCGACCCAGGTCTACTCTGCAGCTGGGGGAGAAGCTGAGGACACAGGGAACACGGGTTTACTGGCACTCTTCAGCTTGGCCGGTCGAGGAGGGCGGGCAGAACACAAATGCTCATTTCCAAGCCGTGTCTCCCATTTCTGTAAGGCAGGTGCATGAGTTCAAGGTGAAGGCTCACTTCGGGGGAATGTCTGGAAAGCAGCCTCCTTATGGCAGTACCTTGGGTGTCTATGTCAAGAGCACCCAATGCCACGTAGCCCTCATTCACAGGGAGGACGGGGTGAGCAGTGCTGAGAGAGGCCCCCCTGAGGCTGTGCTACCTCTGGTGTCAGGGTCCGACGGAAAGGATTTGGTTCACAAGGAGCAAAGACGCGCAGGGATCGGGAAGGGCAAGAGGATGGAGTCCCCGCCACGAGTCCTGCGCGCACAGCCTCCCGTCCCATCCCGGGACTCACCTCGCCATCCTTGCCGTCCCAAGGCTCTCTGGTGCTGATGGCGGGGAAAGCCCCACCTCCTACAGGCGCTGTAGATCCTCGCCCGAAAGAGAGCTCCCTTGGGGGAAACAGCCAAACAAGCGCAGGCGTTAGAGGAGCTGCAGGTGCCTGGGAGGGACAGCTGTAGAGGATGGTCTGCCGCGATGCTCACGCAGACATCCCCCGGGACTCCTGGGACACGCCAGGAACGGCGCTGCCTTTTCAAGCAGGACCACCCACCAGGCCTGGGATCCTGCGGCTCGGCGTCCGACAGAGCGGCTGATTTAACTAACAGCACGTGTATTTTGCTAAAACACAAATTCTGTGAAACTACCCAAGCTGAGAGTTAAGCCCCCAGAAAGGCTCTGTGCAAGACGGCAGTTCCGCCCCTCTCCTCGGTCCCACAGCGAGCGGAGGCCCTGCCGTGATCAGGAGCCCCAACTCCTCAGGCCTCCTGGTGACCCGCCCACAGGCAGCGCAAGCACTTCGCTCGCCGCTCGGCTTCAGGGAGACACGAGCCCTGCCGCGGGCAGGCGCTGAGAGAGACCGTGCCCCGGGAAGACCACAGGCTGAGAAACGGCGGCTGTAAAGGAGCTCCTCACCGAAGGTGCTCTGGTGAAGGGCACTGGAATGTGGGCTTGGAAAACCCAAAGGACACGTTTCCCGTGGGCGCTGGACAACGCTATCTGCGCGGCGGGAAAACCGGTAGCTGCTACTCTGCCTTGTTCACAGCACGCGCCACTCTGAAGTAACTACACCGCAAGACCAATGCCCAGAAACGGGAGCCGGATCACCCGAGGTCAAGGCACAAAACACGCTCGGGTGGGAATGGGGAGAGGCTGCTTCCGGCCACGAGACCTTTACGAGAATCGGGAAGAGAATCAGGAAGGGCCCGGTATCAACCGCACAGAATGCCAGGTGCCCGGAGAACAGGGAAGGATGAGCACCAACTGCCACTGCAGAAGGTTCCCATGGCGGAGAACAGCGCACAGGAAGGAACGGAAAAGCTCCAACGTATAAACCTCTAAGTCTCCAACGTCAAGTACAAAATAATTCCCGACTGCCTGTTCTACATCAACCCAGCTTCGAATCAAAACCCACAGCAAAAACAGACAAAACAAAAACAACTCAAAAGGGCAAAACGTTACCTGAGAAACTCGTTAATGCCTTGCTCACTGAAAGACCCTTTCAGAAGAGCGAACTTCATCTTGCGCGCGTTAATGGCCGCCATGGCGGGGTAGCCAAACCCTCCGATCCCCAACGCATTCTCCAGCTCAGACTGCGCACCAGCTTCCGTCCACAGCCACCTAGGAAGGCAGACTGGTTTCAGGGCAAAGGCCCCTCTCGAGTCAGTTAGATCCTAACTAGCACATCGTGATTAAAGAACAAAGATTACAATTCTATTATTTTATGGATGAAATAAGTAAGAACAGAGGGTAAGTTTTAAAAATAATGTACTCTGTATGTGCTCCTGAGTAACTCCAGTTCCTCCCTCAAGTTCCCCAAACCCCAACTCCACAAGTCCCCCACATGGACTGGTCCACTCTAAGATGTTCCCAGCCCCACCCTCCGTCTCTAAAACACTGTCCACGCAGCCACATGAACGTTCTGTCTTTGTTACCAATATCACTAGGTAATTATGTATGCATCATGTAGGCAGTTATAACACATGTAGTAATTACTTTTTAAAAAGTCATGGATATGGCATCATTATCCAATACATACAGAGTGGTGCAAAAGGAGGTTTACAGCTGTTCACATGGAAAATATACAATAATTAATAAATAATGCAAGAATAAACTGTTTCATGTCCTCACAAGTCTAACCCTATTCTTGCCCCACCACGTATAACAATGTTCAACCAACCCGCCGGCATGGCTCAGGGGCTGAGCGTCGACCTATGAACCAGGTGGTCAGTTTGATGCCTGGTCAGGGCACAGGCCCGGGTTGGGACTCAGTCCCCAGTGTGGGGCGTGCAGGAGGCAGCTGCTCAGTGATTCTCTCTCATCACTGATGTCTCCATCTCTCTCCCCCTTTCTCTTCCTCTCAGAAATCAATAAAATATATTTAATTAAAAAAAAAATGCTCAACCAAATTTCTTAACTTCTACGAAGGTGAAAATGAAAAACTACAGAAGGCGGCCTTCTGCAGGCACAGTCCATGCTAGCTGAACTAACAGGAAGCACACAGCTCAGTGAGGGTGAGCGCAGGGGCACGAGGTACAGTGAGTGACAGCAGGGTGACGGCAACCAAGGAGGAGGAGGAGAAGCCAAAGGTAAAGGGAGGGAGACAGAGGCCTCTTGTTTGAAAACTGTCTACGTCTGGCCGTTGCAGGGGAGGCTACAGAAGCAGCTGTCTCTTCCTCCTCATGGAGCCTTCGAGGCCATTCTAGAAGTCAACTATGTTACTAATTATGCTTTTGCTTGCTAGCCTGGGACCCCAACCACCATCTAAGCTACAATCCATGAGAAATGGTGACAGACAACAGCCTGGTAAATAAGAAACCTGTATTCCTTCCTTTCTTCCTAAACGACACGAACACTGGAACCCGCCCTGAGAAACCGGGGAGCCACAGCTTCCGGGAGCACCGCCCCCTCCTGCCCCATGACAGGGACTAGGTTCGACCACTCACCCCCACATTTTCTTCTTGTACTTGTCTGCCAGTTTCAGGAGAACTTCCAAATAAGAATTTCTGCCCGCAGCTCCTGATTTAAACAAAAACCAAACAATTTAAAGACAACATAAAGGAGTGTGTAGCACTAACGGCTCTAGAAAACGTTCTCGGAGCATCGAGTGTCTGTCTGTCGTACCCGTGTCCAGAATGTGGGGCAGGACGGCCACCACACAGAGCTGGTGCTCCTCACACGTCTTCTTGGCGATGTCCTCACTGATGATCTGGGGCCCGGCAGACAAGGACAGAGACAAAGACTTAGCACCTTCCCTTACAGAGCAGAGCAGGAGCCCTCAGTGACACGTCCTGCTGCTCCAGAGCCAGCACCAATCACACGTCAGAGGCTCCGTTCCGGGTCCTCAGCGGCTAAGTGGGGGTGCCGAGAACTCGCACAGTCTCTGAAGTCAGAATGCTGGGCACCCCCTGGCTCTGACACTTAATCATGTCACATTTATGCGCATCATATATTTATATGAATTTGCAGCTCCCTGTGCCTCAGCTTCCTCATATGTTAAATGGAAATTAAAAATAGTATTTACTGCTAGGTGTTCACATGAGAATTAAATGAGGAAAGTCTACATAGAGCAGCACAGTGCCTAGTACCTAGTTCAGTGCTCAATAATGCTCGCTGTTGTTCTCAGAATGAGAAAGGAAAGATCCATTCCATTGCCGAGAAGCTCAGGTACACCTTTCTCACAGTGCAATTATCTTAGTGCTAACATTAGGAAAAGCAGCCATTTATCCGACAGGTTTTGCCCATTTGAAAGTACAGAAACGCTTTAAAGAGGATTTTGAAGGAGAAGAGCTCAATTTGAAGAGAGGCCTACTGCCCGCCTCCCGTCAGACAAAGGCCTCCCTCCCTGTGAGATTGGCCTGCTGACCTCGAGCAGCTCAGGAGGCGGAGCGTTGTCAGAAAACAGGTCCAGCGCCCGGGAGACGATGTCCGATCTTGTCCGCCCCCCATCATAATCCACCGGAGACTCGCCTTTCTGAAATATCTTGATTGTAGGAAATCCCCTAATCTATTAAAGAGCAAACGAGCATTTAGTAAGAAGCAAGGTAGTCTTTATGGTTTCTGAAACCACCTGCTGGGTAACTTAATTAACAAACATTCCCGGCCTGCAGCAGTGTCCAAGGATGACGCACAGACCCGTAAGGCAGGGGTTAACAAGCTGATCCAAACCCTGGGTACACACGGACTGTATCTGCTCTAGCACAAATGGACCGACTCAACAGCCCTCCGAACCACTTGTACAAGCTTGGCAAAGCCAAAGCTCACACGAAGCTCACAGAAACAGTGCAACACTGGAGGGAAAGCTCCTCAACAACCGTCCTGCCTTCCAGACTCACTGCTTACGAGTTCTAAAAGGAAAGTGGCTTGATGCCCTCATCACAGAAGACTGACAGCCCCTCCTGTCTCACACGCAGGCCTGGTGTTCTGGGTAAAGCAAAAGGAGGTGTGATTTCACAGAGAAGAGCCTGATAAACATACCCCGTACCGGCCAGTCAGCATCTGATTGGCCGTGGCGTCCACAGCTGCGAGCTTCACCTTCCCTTTCGTTTGCTCTTTCACCTCTGTAGCTGCAGCGGCCCATTCTGGCTCGAGGCTGCAAACAAATATCCTCATCTCAGCACAAATACTTTAACTGCGGTGCGCATTTCTGCCCGCCCAGTGAGGTCACACTTGGAAAACGTGTTCAGCGTAGATTTACAAAAGACATGATGCGGCCTTCCATTTGCTTCCCAGTCCTTGGTCACTCCCCCTAACTTCACTGCTTAGCTCTCTGTTAACCTTTGAAAATCTGACAGAGGAAACTCCTACTGCTAACCCCAATGTTTATCGTCCGCTAGAGTCAGAGCTTTCTGGGAGGAGATATTGGTTATAGCTATGATCTGGTTCAGCTTTTCAAAGGGAGTTACACACTCACTTATATGTGGAATCTAAACACACACACACACACACACCCCAAGTTCCTCGACACAGGGAACAGACTGGCGGTTGCTACAGGCAGGGGGCGGGGTGGGCGAAATGGATGGAGAGTAAAACACAAAAACAGAAAACCCCAAAGCGAGCCCGGTAACTGTATTGAAAACGCCATGACTTAAAAAAAGGACTTGGTTAAGAGCACTTACTTTTTGCAGTGTCCACACCAGGGGGCGTAAAACTCAACCATCCAAACGTCTTCACTGTCAAGAACATTCTTGTCAAAGCTGTCGTCCGTCAGCTCGATCACGTCTTTCTTACCTGAACTTTCACTTCGACCCTGTCATGGTGACATCAAACATTAAACGACACAGTGGCCAAAAGAACAGGATCCCTCTCCTAAACACACCGGTAACAAGATCGCCTCTACATTTCAACAACGGCTTTTGAGTTTTTCTTTCAGGTAAAAACTACTTTCTCAAATGAGGGACACTGTGTAGTATTATTTTTGCTGGGTAAGCAATATTTAGTTTCAAGCAGTTACCTGTAGTACATGCAGTGTAACACAACAGGTATCTAAATTCGGTCACGTGCTGTTTTTCCAAGAGAAACTTCAGCCTGGCTCAAATAATCACCTTAACACCACTATTCTAATTCAGACTCAGGCTCACTGCTGGGTACCCCAGGATACCGCACACGCCGCACGCCACTACCGTTACTCCCTTTTCAGTCTCTGCCATTCAAGAAAACCAAAGTAACCTTTCCCCCTCCCTTTTCTCAAGTGCTTTCCTTCAGTGCTGACCCTGAGACACCGTGAGCGCTGCTGCCGGGCCCAGCCCGGAGCTAGGGGACGGCTGCTCATCCCGTGGCCACGCCTGAAGGAGGCCGGGCACTAAGAGGAGCAGAGGGCCCTTTATCGACATTTGTCAGGAAGAACCCAATGCCCTTCCCAAGATCATAGGCCCGAGGGTCAAACGTCACATCTCACACAGGGCATCTGGCACACCGAGCCATAGAACAGGAACTTCTTTCTCCTCTTCCCCATGCATTCATGTAGAATTTCCCCTGCATCTGGGCTCACTGCCCCAGATTTGGGCCAAGAGGGCACCCAAATTTCACCTGTGCCGTCAATCTAGAGGAGCTGGCTCCCTCTCCTCTCTGTGCCATGTGAGAGTGGCCTGGTGTTCTCCCTCTGCCCCCACTCCTCTCCCAGCCCCGGGCTGAGGAGGCCTCTCTGGGGCTGGCTCTTGGCCCGTGGATGGGCAGGATGCGCTGGGACTGACTGGCTACCCTGACGGTGGTTCTGAGGTGGCCAAAGAGCAAGCTGGAAGGCTGACTCCCTCTGGGTCAGGGGACCCAGCCTCCTATCATGTTTAAAAGGAAGCTCACCAGTTTGCAGTATTTGAAAAAGAAATCGGTCTCCCGCCACGGCTGCACTCAGGCTTCACAGCCATCACACAGAGAAGCCGACCCCGGAGCCTTACTTGTCTTCCAGAACTGTATCCCCTGCCCCCGAGGCGGTCCTTGACGAGCTGGCGCAGGGCACCGAGCGCGGCATCCACGATGGCGTCCGCAGTCCTGCCACCTGCAGGGAGACAAGGCCATCATCAAACGAGCCGTAATTTAAGCTTTAGCTACATCATGCCCAATACCTTTTATTAGGACCGCGCACATGGCCCAACCTGGCAACTCTGATGATCTGCCTGTGATGATCTGCCTGTGGTATTTAAATGAAATAGGACCATTGCACAGAAGAACCCACAGGGTAACTAAAATAACATTTAGCTTTGAGAGTCTCTCCTCAGTGACTAAGAGCAGATACTCACGATTTACCTATCGACAAAGCAGGGATAGTTTGTAGTTACTTCTCAATAGCTTGGGAGTCTAAAAGCTTTAATACTGCATGTTTCCAAGACAAAGATTCATGGGCGAAATACTCCACAGTAACACCAACAGACAGTTTGAACTGGCTCAAATCACAAGCCGCCTTTCTGCCACATGGCTGTGCTAGAGGCAGAGAGCTCACAGCAAGCCAACATTGTAGCCCTGGCTGGTGTGCTAAGTGGTTAGAGTGTCGGCTTGTGCGTCAAAGGATCATGAGTTCAATCTCCGGCCCATCAGGGAGTGTGCCGGAGGCAACCAATCGATGTGTCGCTCGCACTTCGATGTTTCTCTCCCTTCCACTCTCTCTAAAAAAATCAATGGGGAAAATACCCTCAGGAGAGGATTAACAAAAACAAACAAAAACACTGGAAAATCTTTATTCAGTATCAAGTGCCTGTAAAGTACGAAGCAGCCAGTGGTTTTTTCGTTACAAAGAGCAAGACAAGGGACGCACAGGACGTCATCGCGCTCCCACCACCAAGGCCGTGCGGGCTAAGCGAAGTGACTGGTAACAAACCACTCTACCTGCACGGCCCCCATGTAAGCTTCAGAACAGCTCAGAAGAGGTCGGACTCGCTCTGTGCCACCGCAGGGCTATGGAGGGTTAGGCACAGAGGCCGAGGCAGCAGGCTCGCAAGTTCTAGAATCCTAGTTTCTCCTCTTCTCCCCCGACCCGCTCAAATGAAAATCCCAACCAGGGGAAGGAGAAGGCGAAGTCCTTACCCTGATAATCTTCTGGTCTGTTTTTGTTGGACCCAAAAATCTTGATGGTAGGGAATCCCTGCACGCCGTACTGACCTCCGAGGGACTGATGCTTATCGGCGTCCACTGCACCCACGTGCACAACCCCCTGTGGGAAGAGGAGAGCAGCTGGAGCAGATGCCACAAGAACCCACCATCTGACTCGTGTCCAGAAAACAAGAGAACAAAGGCTTTACACACAGAACCAACGAGGGCTTTCGCCTGGGAACCATTCCCAAGAGGAACGATAAGTGAGACACAATCGCCCGTGAAACAGAACTGACAGACAACATAAAAATTAAAACGGACATTATACCTTTGCTTCCCAGATCATTTTGGCATCAAAACAAGAGTTTTGAGCTTTAATATGCAAAGTAGTTTCCTATTATGCATTCACTCATTAGCATGAACTGAAACATACACAAGCGAATGTGGACATCTCCAAAACTTACTTTTAATGCAGTTGCTACTTTCTTCCATTCTGGTGTTAACCGTTGGCAGTGGCCACACCTTTTAGGGGGTAAAAACACAAATAAGGCAACAGTTAAAGTCTTTGATCCCCAATTCAAAAATCACCCCCCAACCGTCTACTTACTGAGTGACAGGCCCCGGGTGATGACTGACAGAGAGTACAGCATCAATAAAACATGAACCTGAAGGAGCTCCCCTTCTTATGACTTTACTAAAATCCCAGTTCATCTCATAATTTTAAAATGTTCCCTAATTACTGCTCAGTTAAGTTCTACTCAGCTGGAACCTACCCTAGCATTCCTGACGCCATACCAGAGACTCAACCTGAGCGTGCACCTGGTCCAGCGAGCCTTAATGTGTGGCTCACGCTGCACGGCAACATGGCAGCATCCACTTCTCAAGGAGAGGGGTCTGCCTTTATCAGCTACACGGAACGTTAGTGAAATATTCCAGGGGACTGAATAGTAAGTGAGGTATCATGGTCTTCCAAAGGAAACACTGAAGCAACAGCGGAAAACCTTCCACCAGGCGGACCTAAGGGCACCCACTCAGGGGGGATTTGCCTGACTGTCCTGTGAGAGACTGAAGGCACAGTTCACACCCACGAGGACCACTCTGGGGCTCAGATCACCACGCAGCTCATCTGCAGGTGCACTGGCTGGGGTCAGGTCTCCTCCAGGGTACGCGTGGCCTGCTGTTTCCAGCTGTGACAGCCTCCTGCGCATTTCACACCGCTCCCACTGACCGTCTCTATGCTTCTATTTGTTGGGTTTTGTTTTGTTGTCATTAAATGTTTTAACTACATACTGTGTTCTGACTATCTATCGTTGTTCACCATTAACTTCAATAGTAATTACATCTTCACCCCACGAGGGCCTTTTCCAACAACGAATGTAAAGCAAGACAATAACTGTCCAACTAAACCAGGTTTCTACTTACATATTTCTGGAAGCAGCCTCTTCAGGAAACAGAATGGAGCCAATCACTGGCCCTTCCCCTTCCTTTGCCCAATTCCTTCTTTAGTTTCCCTCCTGCCCCACCCTACTTACCTCCCTGTAAGGATAAACCATCTTGAATTTTAAGTTTCTTTTCCTTTTCTTCTTTCTTGCAACATTAGCTACTTCAGCCCCCCTCCGCACCCCCCCACACACACTTGGCTCAGTCTCCATGTCCTTTAGTAAGCAACCCTTTGTGGCGTCTCCCACGTCTACTTCTTCTAACAAGCAGTCAAGTAGGTAAACTAAGTGGCCGAACAAAATCGCATCTTATAGCATTTTTCCTTCTGAAGGACCACAGACAACAGACAACTATTTTACAATACTTACCATGGAGCAAAGAATTCTACCAGCCACAAGCTATTACTCTGAATAACTTCCTGGTTGAAATTTGCTGGCGTTAATTCGATTACGTCATCACTAGAAGAATACAGCCCGCTCACTGTCAGAAAGAAGGTGCAGCTCACCAGACCTGGAGGAACCAAAGCAGCCCGTCAGCACAGGGTTCGTGCTGCAAGGAAACCCGGGCGGCCAGTTTTCTCCCGCGGACCGAGGCCCTCGCACTGCAGGACGCCTGGGTCGGGCCTCCTAACCCCGGCCCCGCCCTCCCTGCGGCTGTCGGAGCCCCTAGATTCTCCTCCACTGGCGCAGTCCGCTCTCACCTCCGGAGTTGCACTGGAAAATGACTTGAACGTTATCCTTAGTGCCTTCATGCTGTTACCACCCTAGGAGGTAGTACTATTATTGCCGTTTTATGGGCAAGGACACCGACAACCTGGCAGGCTGCATCCAGCTGTGCGCCTGGGTAACCCGCACAGTACCTAGTTCTGTTATTCAGCTGCCACATCAGCACGCCATCTTTACCAAAGCCCCCTTTTTTAATTGGAGGAAAAACATAATTACTTGTTTCCCCTACTAGACCGGGCCTCTCCCAAGGGCAGTGACCATTTCAGTACTTTTATTTCTACCACGCGATCAAATGGCACAGCATCAGGCCCTCGCGATGCTGCTGGGTGAGCTTACGAGGACTTTTCATGTGATTAGCAGTATAAAGCGAATAGTCTATTGTGTGGTAACGGCGTAGTTTGGCTACACTGTGGACCAAGTGTATTTTTGTTAGTTACCCTAGGAACGCAATGCAATTTGTAACAACTATATTAACAAAAACAACCAGTTCTGAACTGACTTACAAATATTTTAACAACTCAGGTCTTTTAAATTGGTAATACTACCAAAATTTCACCTCCTCCTTTAAAATTCATATATAATTTTGTTTTCTAATTGCATTGTTTTAAACTTCCAGAACAATGCTAAATAAGAGGTTGTTCTTGATTTTAAGAGGAATATTTTTCCATATGCATGATGCTGGCTGTTGAATTGAAACAGATAAAACTATGTCATTAATGAAATTTCTGTTACTGTCTTTTCAGCATCTGTGAGAATTATCATATAATTTCTTTTAATCTGCTGATAAAAGGAATGCAAAGTGAGAGTGCCCCATCTTCTACAGTAGTGTGTGTATATGTGCCATCTTAGTCACATTTTCAAGTGGAACTTTTTAAAATAACTCCATGGTAAATTTCTTCTGGAATTCATTGTGCTATTACTAAATATTCCACCTGATATTTACACAGCGCTTTCAACTTCCAAATCACTTACCAACACACCAGAGCACTTGCTGTCTCACAGCATGACTAACTGCAGACAGACTCATCCTTACTTGTAAAGGGCAGAGGTCAAGGGCGCATCCACGGCAGTACATGCAGGTGCCAGAGCAGCGCCCCGAATTACCAGGAGAGCAGGTCACATAAGCCAAGGCAAAGGCGGGATGGGCAACAGTAACAAATGCCACCGATAGCTTAGGCAGGGAAGATGGAACACTGCACCGGTCTAATGACAGCCCGTGGGGCCTGCAGGTGTGGAGGAGTGAGAATAAGCAGCAGGCAGTCCACAGAAGATCCGAGGAGGAGGAGGCAAGTTGGGGAAAGCAATACAGACAACTGTCACCAAGTTTCATTATAAAGAACAGAGAACACAAGCAAATGTGGGGTAGAGAGATGGTTTCTTTTGAAAGATGGGAGTGAACTGAGCACAAAGGGAAGGAATACCAGTATGAGGTGGGAGGAAGGCTAAAGATAAAGAACAGGGAATCGCAGAACAAAATAAAATGCCCACAGTCAGGAGGGGGGAGGGAGCACACAGCCTGTGAGGGATGGACCTTCCATTGGTGACTTTAGCCTGAAGAGGACTGGAGAGCCTTTATTCCACTTCCGGGTGGGAAAGGGTGAGTGTGAATGAAGAGCAGGCCAACCGAAGTGGCTCCCTCGATGGCTGTGCTGTCCAACATGGGAGCCATTAGCCATGCATGGCTACCCCACACTGAGACGTGTTATGGGTGTAAAAGCACACTGCATTTCAAAAACTTCGCAGGAAAGAAAAATGAAACAGATCTCATTAATATTTTTTATATTGACTACATGCTGAAATGGTATTTTAGATATATATGTTAAAACAAATTGCACTCATTTTTTTGCCTTTTTAATGTGGCTACTAGAAGATTTTTGATTACGTAAGTCTGCACTGAAGTTCTATTGGCAGGTGCTGCTCAGTGTTTTTCTCATTGCTGCAGAAAAAGTTACACAGACTTTGATCTATTTAGTGAAGCAAGTGAATTAAGAACCTAAGCGAAGACAGTCCCAATTCTACATAAGCTTGAAAGATTGGTCCAGAAGAATCCGCTACGAGAGCTACTGCATTTAAAGAAGTTTATCTTTTGTTTTTTTTGAAGTCAATGTGCATTGATACTTGTTCAATACATGGAGTTCATTGTGAAATTTTCAAAAAATGGAAAAGCATAAGAAAAGCCACCAACAGTCCCCCCTAGAATATTCTTACTGACATCTCTATGCAACAGAAGCCTAAAATTTTATTATTATGTATCTGTATAAATGGAATCTATCTATCTATATATTTATATTCCCTTCTGTAACCTTTTGTCACTCAAAATAAGTTGCAGATATCTTCTATATAATTATGGGTTACTTACCACCCCCACAGTAACCAATTTTAATGGCTATATCAGGTTGCCCATCCACTACTGACAGAATTGGATTGTTTCCCATTTTTCACTATTAACAGGCCAATGCTGAAAATGCTTGTCACCTTTTCTCACTCGAATGAATGTGACTAGATAAGAGAAAATCTTTCAGGGGGCACTAGGAATACGGCTAACATTTTGATATATTTATCTGTCCAACTACTCCCCAGAACTGACATCTTAACCAATAACACTTCTATGGCACTATGTGCCAGGCATTGTCCTAAACATTTAAAATATAGTAACTCGTTTAAGAACTCTATGTGGTATGTGCCCTCATGTTCACTTTTAGGTCAGAAAAATGGAGACACGCACCTAAGGCCGTATAATTAGAAATATAACATGGTATGTGCCCCACGTTTTTAACCAAAGGTCTGGACACTGCAGAAGCATAATCCCAAGGAGGGTCAGCAGGTCGATCGTGGCAGGTTCTTTCCTTTCTCGTGTTCTTTCTCAATCAGAACAGCAATCAAGACTGTACTATCCCCTTCAAGCTAAAGTCACCAAAGGGATGGTCCCGGGAATGTGCTTTCTGTCCACACAAAGGTGGCCACGCCCACTGACTGTAAGAGGGACTGAGGCTATTTACTTTCTACTAGAGGCCTGGTGCACGAGATTAGTGCACTGGGGGTTGGAGGGCCCTCAGCCCTGCCTGCACCCGGGAGCTCTCCCACCACCACCGCTGCACTTGCCAACAGTGAGCCCGGCTTCTGGCTGAGCGGCGCTCCCCCCGTGGGAGCGCACTGACCACCAGGGGCAGCTCCTGCATTGAGTGTCTGCCCCCTGGTGGTCAGTGCGCATCATAGTGACCGGCTGTTACGCAGTTCAGTCAATTTGCTTATTACCCTTTCACTATATAGGACTAGAGGCCCGGTGCACAAAATTCGTGCACTGGGGGTGTCCCTCAGCCTGGCCTGTGCCCTCTCACAGTCCGTGAGTCCATCGCCCCAAAGAGGGAGGCCCTGCCCACCTGCCACAGCCCAATGGTCGGTGGCCTGGGCCTCCCTCTTTGGGGCAATCGTGGAGCTCCCCGATTGATCGCCCTGCCAGCCAGTGGCCTGGGCCTCCCTCTGCAAGACGATCATGGGGCAACAGCCGGCCCCTGACCAATTGCATGGCACCCGCCTTGGCTGGTCTGGCACCAGTGGGTGTCATAGCATGGTCGTCCAGGTGGTCTTTCGGCTGTTCATTTGATTTGCATATTACGCTTTCATTATTATAGATCACATAGGATAGTGGCGTTGGACGTTTGTCTTTAAATTTGGCCTCGTTCTCACAAGAGCCCCCCTCCCCCAATACATGGCTATCCAATGGAAATGTCTCAATGATAGGGGCCTTGAGCTCTAACCCTATCACATGGCAGTTTGACCTGGAAGGGTTAGAAGGAAATCAAACTAATACTCAGAAAGACAGGATAAAGGATGTATAAATTCCAACAGCAAAAATATAGCCAGTTACCTATCCCCCCAGAAACCCAAAAACCCTGGTCCACTTATATAAAGTAGGTCAGTGCTGACCAACAGTGTTGTGTCTCTAAACCTCACATCCCGTTCCACTCCCTGGTAATGAGCGCCGGTGGGAACCGGGGACGCCTGATGGGAACCGGGAACGCCTGATGGGAGCCCGGCACACCTGCGTGGCTGGCGTCGACGTGAGCAGATGGTCCGGCCACCCGTGCTCGCCCTGGCTCCTCCCCAGTAGCTGAGGATGCTGCAAACCCACATCAGTACCATCTCCACCCCACACCTGCCAGCAAGCCTACACGGACCCGAAGCAGCCGCCCAGAAAGCCAGCGGAGCGGGCTCCCCAAAAGGCTGAGTCCCCCGGTTAAAATGATGAGCCTCAGACTTTCAGAATCCACCTGCGGGCACCTTTTCAACAGACCAAACGCCCCCCATCTAGTCCCTCTGCCAGTAGTACGGCCAACATGTCTGTGCCTTGTTTGCTCTCTGTAGACGTGTGTTAACCCATGAACGCTCAGAACAGCCCTATGGAGGACTGGCTCCCAGACGCACAGCTACTCGTGCGGGGGAGGGGCGGGGCTCAAACCCTGCGGTCGGGGTCGGGGTCGGGGCGCCCCGGCCGGCCCGCGAGGCGCCCGGGGAAGGCCGGGGTCCTCCACGTCGCTCACGTGGCCTTTAAAACAGCCATTCCCATCATTCGGGAAAGCCTGGGCTCCGTTTAGTTCTGAAAAGTGCGATCCCACTGAAAGTGCTCTCGCACCCTACGGCCAGCTTCAGGAAGGCACTTCCCTTTCGGGGGCAACGTCCAGGCCCGCGTTTTGACATTTGTGTTTCTGAGAAGTAGGAATTCCGTCCAACAAGTGGTGAGGACACGCGGTGTGAGGAGCCCGTGACCCCCCCGTCCACACTCGGGGCCGAGGTCCCCTTGAGGTTGCAGCCCCAGCCCCAGCCCCGGTCCGAGACCCGGACAGGCCACCAGCGCCCGCCCGTCAGCGCCGGCCTCTGCCTCCGCCCGGCCGCCCCTCCACCAGGAGCTCGGCGCGCGGCGCTCGGACCCGGGCTTGCCGGCGCCCCGGGTGCGACCCCAGCCTCACGGACTCCCCGCACCCGCCACGCTCGCGTACACGAACCCCTGGGTGGGCCGCAGCCCCCGCCAAGGGCGCCCTCACCTCCCCACGCGCCCCGGAGTCCGCCAGGGCCCCGCACCTCCGCCCGCAGGTCCGCGCGTGGGGCTCCGGCCAAGGGCTCCCTTTACCGCCCTCCCGGACTCCCCTTTCACCCCCCGGGCTCTATAGCCTCCCCCTACCGCGTCCCCGCGTGGGCCAGGCCCGCGACCCCTCACCCTAGAACGGGCCGGGTCGAGGCCACGCGCCCGCCCACTTCTCGGGCGGCGGACCGTCGTGGGGGTTCGGGGCCTCCACACTGCTCCCCAAGACGACGAAGGAAGAGCTTACCGAGCACCAGGCGAGCCATGCCGAGCGTACGGTCCGCCGCGCAGTCCTGCCGCCGCCGCCGCCTCAGCTCCGTCGCGCCGCGCCCCCGCCGCCCCACGTCCCGCCCTCGGCCCGCGAGGCCGGCGCCAGGCGGTGCGGAGGGGCGGCCGGAAGGTGCTCGCCAAGCCGTGGCCGCCGCTCATTGGTCCCTGAAGGCTTCGCTCATCTTCATAGCCAATGGGAGGCGGCCGGGTAGAGGTTACGGGTCTGGTAGGTTTTTTTTAACAGGGGCGGGGCGAGCGGCGGAAGGAGGGACCTGTAGGGGGCGGGCAGCCCCATCTCTCCTTCCCAGGGGTCCGCTCCTACCGCCGCCACCCCTCCTGGGCTTTCCGGACTTGTTTGCGTCCAGTAGTCGTTGGTTTTTCTTATTTCTGGGGCCCCTCTTCTCTCTTTACCCCCGCCTTGCCTCCAACGAGCCCCTTTCCAGCCCTGATGCATCCCTGGCCTCCCCACCCCTTATCCTCTTTTGTCTCCAGGGAAGACAACTTTCCTTGGGCCTTCGTTGCATCTAATGACATTGATTTTTCTTGTTCCCGGATGAGCATTCAGCCAACAAACACACGCTCAGCACATACTGTATGCAACACACGTCACCTAGTATTGGTTTTGTTGAATTACTTTAAGAGTTGTCTTGTCCTGGGCACATGGGTGCGTAAGACCAGGATCCCCGTGGGGCTTAAGCTTCAGGGTTTTCTTCCTCGCCCTGATGGAGCCCTAGCAATGCCTTCACGGGATCCTATGTCTTTGCAAAAGTAAAATCGTTGCTGGTATAATGGGCGAAGGCTAAGGTATCTTTTCACTCTGATTTCCCCGCCTATGTTTGGAAGTAGACTTGAGCATCGTGTTTTTGTATTAGTAATAGTTTATTCCTCGGTAGTGCTTAATGTGGAGCGGTTCTGATTCTGGCGAAACCATTTATGAACACAGCGGGGTCCGGGAGTGCGTGGTAGTGACTGCTAGGGCTTCCTGGAGGAAGAGGCGCTAGACCTGAGTCTGCAAGATTTGCTAGACAAATAGGAGAAAGCCACTGCAGGCAGAGGGACCCAAGGGAGAGAAGAGGCATGGCAAGGTGAGCTGACAGCATGAGGAGGGAGCTGGTAGCCAATGCCAGCTGCTGGGGTGATGCTGGGGGGGGGGGGAGGGGGGCGGCTGTGTGACATGATGAGACATTCAGGTCCTATGGAGGCTGGGCCCTGTGGGTCCCCGAGTTTTGCTTCTCTAAGATCTCTTTGGGTTCATTGGTGGCGCTGTAAAATCTAGGACTGGATGTGGCAGGGGTAGTTAGTGGTGGCCTCTGGAACAGACAACCCGGACATCTCATGGCTTATCCCATAAAGTTTGTTTCCAGCGCTCACTGGGCGTGGCTTTCCTTGTGTTGAGGCGGGGACTCTGGCTCCTCCCCGCTTCTAAAACAGGCCCCCAGGAGGCGTGAGAAACATCTTCGCGGTTACCAGGGGACAGACAGGACATAAACAGAGACACAATATATCTATCTGTGTTCTTCCCATTTCGCGGGAGAGAGAAAATGAGGAACGAAATGTCTCAAAAAGCTCCTTAGGAGCCTGGCTGGCATGGTTCAGGGGTTGAACGTCGACCTATGAACCAGGAGGTCACGGTTTGATTCCTGGTCCGGGGCACATGCCCAGTGTGGGGTGTGCAGGAGGCAGCCAGTCAATGATTCTCTCTCATCACTGATGTTTCTGTCTCTCTTTCCCTCTCCCTGCCTCTCTGAAATCAATAAGAATATATTTTAAAAAAATAAAGCGGGAGAGAGAAGCCTGTTTTCCTAGGGTCTGCCCAGCTTTCATTTATTTTATTTTATTTTTTATTTCTTTTCTGCCCAGCTTTCAAAGCCCGCCTCTTGTCTGTGGAAGATTGGGAGTCCAAAGGCGTTTTTGTTTTGTGGTTGTTTTTTCTTTTGCCTTTGGTTTTGCTTTAAGTAACTTTCTATTGAAATGAGACATCGTTAGGGACGGAATTATATCTCCCCAAGTCCATAATGTTGACGCCTAAAAATCCAAATGACTATATTTGGAAATAGGGCCCCTAAAGAGGTTAAGTGAGGTCATGGGGGAGGGGGGTGGAGTGGAGGGTGCTAATCCAACAGGACTGGTGTCCTTTTAAGAAGAGGAGTGAGTATGAAGAGTAAAGATCAAGTGAGGACTGGCCAGAAGGCAGTCATCTGCACAACAAGGAGAGAGGCCTCAGGACAAACGAACCCTGCGAGCACCTTGGCTTTGGACTTCCAGCCTCCGGAACTGTGATACAATACATTTCTGTGGTTTAAGCCCCCCAGTCCGTGGGACTCTGTCCTGGCAGCCTGGCAGGCTAATACAAACATACTGGTGCATACTAGAACGCGCACAAATCTTGGCGGGTGACAACTCCTTGACGTTTTCATAAGGTGAACGTCCCGTGTTTCCTCTAGTGCCCCAGAAGAAACGGTGGAAGAGATAGCTAGCACCAGGCATCGGCATCACAGATTAGTTTTGCCGACTCGGGCACTTTCTGCAAACAGAATCAAGCCGTACGGACTGCATCCGCTTCTTTCACGCAGAGCCACGTCGGGGTGTTCATCCATAGCACGGCTGGTTGCGCCCCGCTGTGTAAACGGACCCCCATCTGTGCGTTCTCCTGGCGGACACGGTAGGTTTCCGCGTCCCTGGCGGGCTGGCACAATGCGGGAATTCATGGACCAGACGCATGCCTTTCGGTCGGGGCCCTCCGGCTCCTTTCAAGGTGCTGCGGAGTGTCTGGTGGCCTGTTGGTAGAACAGCCTAGGCTCTAACCGACACAAGCTATGCAGTAGAGTGGAGGAGGCACGGTGCCGGCGATCCTTCCACAGCAGGTCCCTGGGACCTGTCTCCCTGCCGGTCACCTTTAACACCACTGAGAGTTTTAAGGACAAAAGATGCAAGATTGAAAAGCTTTTGCATGACTATGTTTCTCGGGTTCTAGACCTTTGGCTACATTTAGTGTGGCTCTGTGGGTGCTCAGGCAGCGGGAATAGAGTGTCCCAGAGTGGGGTGCTTTGAGGCCATTTCACAAAGTCCCGTTGGCCTTGGCTGGGCTGATCAAACACCAGCTCCGGGCCGTTGCTCCTGGGAAAAAAAAACCGAAGGGACAAGAGGAGTAGTCCCCGAAGGACAGGCCCTTCTCCTGCGCTGATCAAAGGCGTGGTCACCCAAGCAGAAAGGAACGCACGGAGGACTTAAGGGGGAGGAAGGGACAGCCCAGAAACCTTGCTTTTTTTTTTTTTTTCTAGGACAAGGAACGGAATTAGTAACACAAGTTCCCACCACGTTTCATAGTTAATAACAATAATAATAAAGTAAAATAACTTGGTATGTGCTAACCCCCAGAATTTTGTAAAGCAGGGTTGGGGGTGAGGATGTTGATGAATAAACCAGGAAAGTTTCTTTTCCTTCCATTTCCTTGGAATTCTGTCCTCCTGCACGCCAGTTACTGCAGCTGCTGCTGGTCACTCAGAGTCTCTCACCCCCAACCCCGCCCCCACTTCCTGTAGCACCACTTCCTTCCTGAGAGGAGAGGAGAGGAAGGCGGGTGGGCTGCACTAGGAGTACCTTGGGGGTGTCCCCTTGCTGGGGGGTGGGGGGTGTGAATGCCACGAGAGCCCTCTGTTGGAATTGCAGTGTCACCTGACCCGGCAAGTAGGAGAAAGGTGTCCCGGGCAGGAGCAAAGGCCCAGAGGCGGGGAAGTGCACGGCCTTATCTCTCAGGGGCAGCACTTTTTCTTTCTTTTTTTAAAAAATAATATTTTTATTGATTTCAGAGAGGAAGGAAGAGGGAGAGGGAGAAGGAGAAAGAGCTAGAAACCTCAATGATGAGGAAGAATCCTCGATCGGCTGCCTCCTGCACGCCCCACGCTGGGGAGCGAGCCCGCAACCTGGGCATGTGCCCTGACCGGGAATCGAACCGTGACCTCCTGGTTCCTAGGCCGACACGCAACCCCTGAGCCACGCCCGCCAGGCCAGCCTTTTTTCTTAAACCTGTGCATGTATTTCATTATCACGGTTATTGCATGCTGCTGCTTCCTGTGTGTGAAGCACGATGCCAAACTCATCCCCTGCAGTAACTTAGGAGATCTGCCCCGAAACGCCTCCTGCGCCTCCGCCCTCAGGGCCCTGCTTGGATTTCAGGTCTTCGGCGGTCTTCCTTGACCACACGCTCTAAAGCTGGTACCCCGCCCCGGGCCCCGTGATTTTCTGGGGAAGCCCTTGCTTTTTTTCCTTCTTCGCAGCTGTATCAGCTCCTTGTGGCTGCTGTGACACATTGCCACACACTTCCTGGCTTAAAACCATGCACAGGTATTACCTGCCAATTCTGTAGGTTAGAACTAGGGCGACACTCGAGGTCTCCCAGGACTGCGCTCCTTCCTGGAGGCTCAGGAGAGAGTGTGTGTGTGTGGGGGGGGGGGGGGGGCGCTGTTTCCTGGGCTTTTCCTGCTTCTAGAAATGCCTGCATCCCTTGCCTCGCAGCCCCTTCCTCCATCTTCAAAGCCAACAACGGCCCGCTGAGTCCTTCCTTCTCATGCCCCGCCTCTGTTCTCCCTCCTGCCTCCCTCTTCCACTTTAAGGACCTTGTGATTCCAGGGCCGAGGCGAATAACCCAGGATGCTCCCCCCTCCGCCCCACGTTAAGGCCCGCTGACCTGCCTCAGACCTGCAATTCCCTTCTGCCTTATAACGGAGCATATGGGACATGGACATCTCGGGAGAGAGACGGGCCCATTATCCCGCCTGCTGGAGGCTAATTCCAACAGGTCATAAGTGCAGAAAGTTCATCAAAAGGTTGGTGAACCTTTGGGGCTTCAGCAGGGCTGAAGATCTGCATGTTATTACCTGCTGCTGAACAGCTGTAGGCAGTTCCCCCAACCTGACAATACCAAACCTTACCTTTGATATGTTTATCTGCTTTGCTATAGGGCAAGAATGTGGGAATAAAAAGCCTTGGGCCCGGAGATTCAGAGAACTTAGTTCCTAAAGCTGAGCCTTCCCTGGCTCCCCCACAAAATGCCTTCCAAGCTTATATTTCACGTCTAGTCTCCCCATCAATTTACCTGCAGCCCCTTCTCCAGATTCCCGAACCCTTCTGGATGCTGAGCACGACCCGGCATTACCCGCCCACCCCAGTGAGCACCACAACTTAGAACTATTTATTTGCCCGTTTCCTTTTGTCTGACTTGTCTGAGATGTGGGACTCTGTGTCGTTGCTGCTCCCACCGTGCCACAGGGGCTGGCCCAGCGCTGACCCCAGCGGCCACTCAGTGTACGTAGTGAGCGAAGGGATGAACCACCCTGCAGGGCAGGTGTTATCATGCCTCTCTGATACACAAGAGGAGGCTCATAGAGGTGTAAATGCTCACCGAAGCTCTCAGAGTTATGGGTCTTGGCGTCTATAAAGTCAGAACCGGCTGGGTTATGCTGCAGTAACAAGCAGCCCTCATCTCTGTGTCTTGCAACAAGGAAGGGTTGTTTCTCCCATGCTGCCTGTCTGTCACAGGCTGCCTACAGCTCTGCTCCACATCAGCCTCTCACTCTGGGACCCACATGGTGGAGCTGCCACCACCAGGAATGTTGCTATTCTCGGGGCAGAGGGAAAGGGACCCCCCTGCCCAACCACACACAGGCTTTTAATCTTCTGTTCAGGAGTGACACGCCTCACTTGCTGTGGCTGACCAGCAGACCCTGAGCGACGATGAATGAGTACTCGGACACACATTTCTGTGAAAGAAAAGCTAAGGGGCTAGTTGGCATAAGGAGCCAAAACAGCCTCGATTGCCTTCCTCATTAGCCTTTTATTGTCACTGCAGCTTGAACTAAAATTAACCTCTGGATACAATCAGCAGGGCAAGTATCCTTGAGAAAGCACCTGCTTCTACAAGGTCAGGGTCTAAAGACCAAACATAGAGATTCTAGCAAAACACCCAGGGGCTCGGACTTGTTTGGAAAAGTCAAGGCAGGGCTGCTACCTTCAGCAAGGTCCCCCCCAGGGACCCCGACCTTTCGGAGAATCCTCCTTACAGACATTCCAACCCAGTCCCGTGCTTCCCCACACTCACGCCTGTCCACTCCCATTTTACTGGACCAAGCAGGACACGGAGTTCAACTAGTGGGGGCTGTATTAGTCTGCTGGGGCTGCCATAACCAAAGACCGCACGCTGGGTGGCTGAGACCACAGAAATGTAACGTGTCGTGGTTCTGGGGCCTGGAAGTCCAAGGTCAAGGTGCCGGCAGGGTTGGTTTCCCCTGAGGCCTCTGTCCTTGGCTTGTTATGGCCCCTTTCTCTCTGTGTGCTCACACGTCCCTCTTCTTATGAGGACACCGGTCCTGTTGGGTTAGGCCCGTGGTCGGCAAACTCATCAGTCCACAGAGCCAAATAGCAACAGGACAACGATGGACATTTCTTTGGAGAGCCACATTTTTTAAACTTAAACTTCTTCTAACGCCACTTCTTCAACACAGACTCGCCCAGGCCGTGGTGTTTTGTGGAAGAGCCGCACTCAAGGGGCCAAAGAGCCGCATGTGGCTCGCGAGCTGCGGTTTGCCCACCACTGGGTTAGGCCAACCCCTTATGACCTCATTCAGCCTTAGTATCCTCCTTAGCGGCCACCTCTGTTGGAATCTGGGGTACAAGCTCACTCCTAGGGAACCCCTCCTTCCAGAGGGGTGCAAAGGCAAAACGACCCTTGGCTCTAGCTCTGCAGGGGGCTGGGGTGCCGTGCAGCTGACCCCCTGGGAAAATTCTCAGGGGCGCCCTGCTGCGCCCCAGGTCCCAGGGGGTCCCTTCCTCCTCCTGCCTACTAATATGATGACTCCTTTCCAAGCCACAGGCTGGTGCAGTCTGGAGACATTTTATCGTGTCATCTCCCTCATGAACTAGCTCCACCTCAGGTCATCAGAGGCAGAAGGTGGGGGCTCATCCTGTACCCCCCTTTCCCGGGGGGGGGGTGTCCCCAGGTAGTTTCCATGACTGTGCCAATTCAGCAGGTCTCCAGCCGCCTAGAGCTTCTTGTCAACTGACCCGAAGGCTTCCCAGGTATCTTCTGGGCCCCTCGGTGCCCGGTGCCCCGTCCTGTGGGGACCCTCCCCGGGCAGCCCTCAGGACCACTGGGTCCTGCAGCCTCCGGAACGCGTTTCACATCCCTTTTCCGTCCCGGGTTGAGCACTTTGACTCTGTCCTGACCCCGCAAGTTCTCATTCCCACGCCTGCCATGCCCGGTACTGCCTGTGACTTGGCCAAAAGCTGTAAAAGCAAGGATGTTGACCTTCTGCTCACCAAACATCGGGTCCCGTGGTTACCTGGATCTGCCTTCATTCGCAGGTACAGGGGATTGCACACAATTTTTCTTTCTTTCACAGAATCAGTCACCAAATCCAGCCAAAACTGAAACCGAAATAACATTTCTTCACTCCATCCACACAGATCCTGGCCCACCTCAAATTTCAGCATCTTGGGCCTGAACTGTTACAAGCACCTCCTTGCTTCGTCCCTCTTGGCTCGCTTCTATTCCATTCTTCCCCTGCAGAGTTCCAGAGTTTTCCAGAACTTTCTAGAGGTTGAGAGAGGCTTAGGACCCTTATTTTTTGACATACTTAAAACAAAAGACATGTCCAAGCAGAGTTATAAAGTCAAGATGAATTTGACATGTTTTCTTTGCACAGAATTAGTGCTTTAATTTAAAAGCAACGTAATGCTAGCTAATGGTAGAATTTTAAAAATTTAATATAGTGCATTCCAAGTGGTGTGACCTGGTAACACGACACAAGTTCAAAGCAGTTCCGTGAATATCACATTTTCCTACCCTGCCCGGATGTCCCCGTGACTAAATATTGAACCTCATTTGGAGATAACCTCGCGAGTCTGACTTTGCGTTCCTTTGAGAACTAGAAGCCGCCCTGAAGTCCTTCCAGCCTCCTACCAAACGGGAAGGACTCCCTCTCTGGCTGTCTCTGTTAGAATGCCTCTCCCCGTCCTGCCCGCGGGCCGGTGGCTGAGGCCCACTCACCCTCTACATCCCAGCCAAGGGTTATCCCTTCCCGGAGCTTCCGCAAGCCTGTTCCAGGGAGGGTGAGGGGCTGCTCTCCTCCCGGCCCCACCTGCATCCTCTTCCTCCAACTTCTTACCACGACGTGTGTCTGCCCCACCCCACCCCTACCCCCACCCCCACCCCGTCCCGTGCTCCAGGGGCAGCGTGAAGGGCCAGGACTGGTCAGGTCTATATGCCCAGCTCCTAGCAGGGGCCTGGGGAAATGAATGAACGAACCTTCAAACATTAAATAAACGTGCACGCGAAGGGCATGTCACGGAGCTCTCGGCCTATCAGGTCTCCGTCTGTTTGGGGCTGGGTAATTTCGTTTGCACTGGTGGAACTTGGTAAATTTGCAAACCCCGGTCCAAGGCCAAAGTCCTGTTCCTCTTTCCTGGGGAAGGGGGAGTGGGGGCGAGGTTACCGCACCTGAGCGTAATCAGAGGGACCACGAGGTGGCGCCAAGTCCCTGCGCGGGACGGTGGCAGTCCAGCTTCTCCTTTGCAGGGCCCAGGGTGCCTTCCTGTGTCAAGAGACTGCAGCGTATTCTCAATGGTCGCCTCCAAGAAGTGCCCCTGAGCTCACCCCACAGTCCCCAGTCCAGCCCCCGGAGGCAAACACCGTTTGTAAAAGACGTAAGTTCGGTTAGAGGGAGAAACACACACAAGGGAATATTCAAAACGTTCCCTTGGGACAGTCAGCGTCTGCACGCAGTGGACAGTCAGAACATTTTTGTTGCCTGAATCAGTGTCCTACTATGTGCTTACGAGTGTGAGCGTCCGGGGTGGGAGCGAGACAGCAACCAAGAAGCGACGGTCCTTGGTCTCACTGAGTCTTGTCGTGCCCGCCACCCCTTCCCCAGGGCCGGGTTCTCTCAGGTGGCCTCAGGAGCAGGCTGGGAGCGGAGCGGGCTGTGTATTTCAGACAGGGGAAGGCGGAGGTCCTGGGACTGCCCCCCCTGTCCCAGGCTGGAAGGTGACTCAGGTGGTGGCATGGCCCAGTCGGCCGGGCTCCAGGGCCTGTGTGGCTGACCACGCTGGCCCGCAGTGATTCAACGCGGGTCCGTTTTCCGCCCTATCTCCGCCAGGCTTCGTTCGTGGGCTTATTTCTTCCCTTGGGCTTTCTCAGCCCCTCCAGGAGCCCAGGGGATGGAATCGGCCAGGAGAGGAGCCGGCAGCGTCCAGCCACGGCCACCAGGTGTCGCTTGCTGGCAAGCCAGGTGTAGGGCAGAGGCACGAGGGAAGGAGAATAGAGGCACCAGGAATGTTCCGGAGGCCAAGGAGTGACAGCCGGGGGGTGGGGAGACCTGAGGTGTCCATTAGATACAACGATGAGGCGGTGTTTCCATAGAGCCGCAGAAGCTGGGATTCTATGAAACAGGCATAGGAATCAGGGTGTTTATTCATTGGCCGTATCCTAGCAACGGCGTCTTCTCCACAGGCCTCAGTGTTCTAGACGGGGAGACCAAATGACCCAGGGAACCCGGGGTTCTAGAACGTCCGCAGGGGCGTGTCAGCCAGTTGCCCACCTGGAGGTGCCCAGGAGAGTAGGGAAAGCTACCCCACTTTTCTCTGCGTTTGCAGGTCGTGGGGGGCAGGCGTTTGTGACGGTAACAAAACTCACATGCTTTGCGGGGTCACGTCCTGGATTTCAGAGTCAGCGAGGGCACAGGGTGAGAGCAGGCTCCCAGCAGGGAAAGCTGTGCTCCGCCGCCTGGTACATCAACCATCACGGAATGTTCTTAGGACTTCACTGTGGGGTGACGTGCTGTCCCAGGACACGGGCGATGCCCTCGTTCCCTCCCGTGGATCCTCCCGCATCGGTGGTGGCGGACTGGGCCGGAAGGTCACGTTCAGCAGCCGTTCCTGACGCCCAGAAAAGCGGGAGAGGGTGCTCCACCTGCAAGGACAGGCCCCGGAGATGCAGGGACGGGAAAGGTCCGGCCTCTTCCCATGAGGCCCCCTGGTGAGAAGGAGAGTTAATAACATGCAGACCTCGGGGTGCCCGCCGTCCTTCTGAGCCCCACAGGGGCGAGTCTTCGTGGGTGGTGGAGTGAGGGAGAGGGGGCAGGTGACGTACATAAGGGAAATCTTCTTCTTATGGTAATTTTCAAATGCCAGCGAAAACAGAAAAGAGTAAGAGTTTCCAAGTCTTCACCGCCAGTCAACAACATTTGGCCAACCTCGTCTCACCCATGTTACACGGAGGTATCATTTACATACAGGCAACGCCCCTGACTGTACCTTTTGACGAACGCAGACAGGTGTAGACATTCTTGTACATGACCATGATCACATACTTATCATCCTGGTCACGTCCCAAAGTTCCCCCGTGCCCGTCCCAGGCGGGGGTCCATCTGCATGGTCCCCGAGCCCGAGGCAGACCCTCCGGGGAAACGGGGTCCCCCTGGGGGTGCTTGGGTCACAGGCTCCGTTGGCTCCTGTTCTCAGTACTTCTGAGGGTGCCTTCTCCCCTCGGAGAGCTGCGAGCCTCTGAGAGGTGATGCCCCCCTTTTCTTGGTGAGCCATCAGCTCGGCTCCGTCCCCCAGCAGGCTCTGTGGGTAGCTCTGGGAGCCAGCTTCCCACGCCAGCCACCCCTAAAGCCAATCTTTGGTTTTCCAGATTTAAAAAAACTATATACTTTTATTGGTTTCAGAGAGGAAGGGAGAGAGAGATAGAAACATCAATGATGAGAGAGAATCGCTGATCAGCTGCCTTCCTGCACACCCCCCACTGGGGATCGAGCCCGCGACCCGGGAATCGAACCCTGGCCTCCTGGTTCATAGGTTGATGCTCAGCCCCTGAGCCACGCCGGCCGGACTGATGTTCCAGACTTTTCTGCTCTCGTGGTTGGCTCCTCTGATCTGTTTCTCTGGCTCCAAAATGGCTGTAGCCTGGTCTCAGGGCAGGAGCGGTGCAGTCACAGTGCCACCTCCATGTGGCTTTCCCTCCCAAGGCACCAAACCGGTCGCATCTCGGGGCTCACGTGGTCCCGCGTGGACCTGGAGGCCAGCTCGCTGGGTGGTGATGCTCACACCACCGAGTCTGGGTTTGTTGAATCAAACCCCCATTTCCATTTACATATAGATATTGATTTCAGAGAGGAAAGGAGAGGGAGAGAGAGAGAAACATCAGTGATCAGAGAGAGTCATTGATCAGCTGCCTCCTGCACGCCCCCCACTGGGGATCGAGCCTGCAACCTCGGCCTGTGCCCTGATCTGGAATTGAACTCGGGACCCTTTAGTCCGCAGGCCGACGCTCTAGCCACTGAGCCACACCAGCTAGGGCCTCCCACCTTCCATTTTGTATTTGCCTGTGATTGACCCCGAAACCTGACGAATCCTGATGAGCGTTTCAGCTCCAGGCAGGAGGGAAACTTGTTAACCGGGTGACTACCGCACCGTGGGCATCTAATAACGGGGCCCTCACGCCAGCTTCATCATTCCCGCGCTGCGGCTATTTTTAAAAGCTGACGTCTGGTGGCGCATAATTACAGGCCGCACAGGTGCCGGCGGCTTAGACAGTTCTGCTCTCCTAATTCCAGTATCTGGTTCGCGTAATGGGCATTTTTATTCCCGTACAATGGAACATCCAAGTAGTTACAAAAACCCAGTGTGGTATTAAAGTCAGCTCGTAATTACTGCCGAGGGCAGCGCCAGCAACGCCGCCCCAGAGCGCCCGCCGACATGGGCCCGGCCCCGGGGGGGGGGGGGGGTGGGGTGGGGGTGGGGGGAGGCAGTGACGAGAGCTCTCGCGGGGCGTGAAGCCAGACAGACCCACATTCACGTCCCGCCGGGCCGCTCACCGGGTGGGAAGCAGCTCAGGGCTGTGACCGTCCTGGTTCCGGATTTCCTCGGAGGCAGAAACGTATTTGTACTCCAGAGGGCGGGCCAAGGGCTGGGTCCTCAAGCTGGGGTGCAGCTGTGTGGGTATTTGTCACGGGGTAGTGGTCACCCCGGACACGGCTTATAAACACTCTCCTTCACCTGCTTGCACCCACTAACACCTGCACCTTCTCCAAGGGCACGCACTTGGGGTTTGCCAGGGAGCATAACCGCTGCGTTCCTGGGCCAGCCCTGCCCCTGGGAGCTCTGGGGCTCCTGATGGAGAACCAGGGGCCACGCGCAGCCCTGCGCTGCCCACGGGGCTGGTTGTGCTCAGCTGCAGGGAGGAGGGGACGGTGCCAAGGACCACAGCTCGGAGGGAGGAGACGGCGGCTCCAGGGGGCACCCTGCTCTTGCCACGGGAGAGGGGAGGGTTAGCGGGGGGCGGGGGGGTGGCTCAGAAGCAAGGAGTGGTCTGAGCCCCCACCCCCCACCCCTTCTGCCTGAGGTCAGTGGAGCCAGACAAAGGCCAGGCCCTGCGCGGCCCTGCGAAGGGCCTCGTCTGACACATGAGCCCCCAGACACGGGGCTCTGGGAGGAGGAGATGAGAAGGGGATACAGAGCGCTGCGCCATCACCCTGTTACCTATGGTTGTCAAGGTTACCAGAGCCTCGAGTTTCTTAGTAACCGCTCCTCCCAAAATAGCCGCATCGGCGCCAGCCAGCCAGCCAGCCAGCAGCGCCCAGCACCATGCGCATCCTTTCCAGCATTTTGAGGGGAGCAGACAAGGAGGCCCCTTTCTGGGGCGTCAGGTCACACAGGTGACCCACAACCCTCTCTCACTCGCCTTCCCCGGAGCTGGGAGGAGAGTTAGAGGCCCCGTTTGCCAGGTGAGGGAGCGGCCCAAAGGGTCCAGGTTCGGGGACTTGCCCGAAGCCAGTCGATGCCCAGGGGTCAGAACTGAATGGAAAACCGGCCCAGGTTTCCGGGGCGCTGCTGAGACACCCCCACCCCCCAACCCTCACCCCAGGTGTCCCCGCAGGGCAGGGCGATGCCCAGCAGGCCACAGGGCTGGAGTGCAATGGATTTAGGAGCTGACCCCTTCCCTGCCCTGCCTCCTCGCCAACAGAGCCCCGATTCCCTTCCGTGCGGGGTTCTAAGCTGCCTGCCCCCCAGGGGGGATGGGGGGTTAGCGGTGGTGACGGCTGCATCGCCTTGTCAGTGGCTGGGCGCCTGTGGCCCGGGGCCCAGGCCTGGCTGAGGAGGGGGAGCCTGGGGGGAGTATCTCTGGGGAACGGGTCATCACAGGAGGCGGGGGCCCCCTCGCGGGGGTGTTCCTTGCACACGCAGAGCCTCCTCCCCGCCACACAGGTACCCGCTGCCCGCTGAGTGTCAGGGGGCGGGGTCCCGCTCTGAGGCCTCCTCTCCCTTGCAGCCGGACCCCTCTATCCACCCGCAGCATCTTGGGGGCCCCTTGGGCGGCACGTGGCACTGCTCCGTGGTGAGCCCTGCTCGGGCGTGACCTTCCGACCCCACGGGGCACCCGTCCCTTCACCCCAGCCCCACCCCCACCCAGAGTTCCACGGGGAGGAGGCGGCCTCGCCCTCCGTGGGCTGTGCTCCTGGTCTGCGCTCTCGGTGGGAGGCTCCCCCCACCCCCGGGGACTCCCGGGGGCCCTGCAGCAGGTCCCAGCGTGGCCTCCCTGGAGCGGAGTCCAGTGCTGGCCGACTCCAGGCCGGGAGGGGGCTGCTCGTGGGAGCGTGCAGGCGGGAGCCCTCACCACGGCGCGGCCTCAGAATCAGGACGAGTCCCTGGTGAACAGCGCCCCTGGGAAGAGCTGCCCCGCCATCCGTGCCTCCTCCTCTCCGGAGGGCCTGCTCCTTAGCTTTTTAAAATGTTTTCGGGAGAGAGAGGGAGAGAGACATTGATGAGAGAGGGACGCCTCCCGCACAGCCCCTCTGGATGGAGCCCACAGCCCGGCGTGCGCCCTGCCCGGGAATGGCACCGGCCCAAGCAGTGGCTGCGCCTTAAGGGCAGGGTGCGCCCAGCACCGCCCGCGGGAAGCTTACACAGAAGCTGTGAGAACGGCGCCCACCGCTCAGAGCCGCAGCCCCGCGGCGTGGACTGTGACAGCTAAGCCGAGGGAGGGAGGGCGGAGGGGTCCCTGGAGTCCGAAGGGAACCGGACTGGAGGAGGCCAAAGGCAGGTGAGCTCGAGAGGCACCTTCATGGGTCCCCCAGGGGCAGGCTAGAGACTGGGGACGCGACTTGGCCTGCAGCACCCGGGAGACACGGGAGGGGTCCAGGCGGGACAGGTGGGCTGAGGAGGGTGCGGAGGAGACACGGGGGGCAGCGGGGCCCACGTGAGAGCTCCCGGCAGGGACGGAGCGCTGCCTGGGCGGGAGGGCAGCCCGCCGCGGGGCAGAGAGGAGTGCGGGGCGCGGGCCAGGGCGCGTGGACCCTCGGCCTGGTCTGGCCTCTGAGGCGATGTCACCGTGGGGAGGTCATTTCCTTTTCTCTGTTTCCTCAGTGCAAACACCATGCAGAGACACAGCGTCTCCCCGCGCACACACACACACACGCTTGGGCCTCTGGGCCTCTGGGCCTCTGGGCATGAGACACGAGTGCAGACATCCAGCTGGGTGTGGGGCAGGACAGGGACTCGAAGATGCCCCCTTCCTGGGGGGGAGGGGAGGGGTGGCTGGGAGGAGCCGAGACAGTGGACCACCCCTCGGTGACTGCAGCCCCAGGCCCCCACGAAACGCTTCCTGATGGAACCAGCCCAGCGGCCGAGGCCACGCGTGCTCAGAGCTCGGGGGGAGGGGGGGAGGCTCATATTCCTAGCTCCTCTTGATTTTTGAGTTTTTGCTTGATTCCCAAGCATGCATCAGAGTTCAGGAAGCAGTTCTGTGATTAAAGAACTTAGAAATGTAGAAGACAATGAAGGTACTTGGGTCTGAATGGCATACTGAGAGATCCAGGAGAAAAAACGGTTGTAGGAGAATTACTTACAGATCTTGTGTATCCCCTCCTGCAAACACGAGCTCGCTCAGAGCGCGCAGAAACCGGCCACTTCGTGCATTTGGGTAAGAAGCCAACGCAGCCCGGCCTGCGTGGCTCAGGGGCTGAGCATCAGCCTACGAACCAGGAGGTCACGGTTCGATTCCCAGTCAGGGCACAAGCCCGGGTTGCGGGACCGATCCCCAGGGTGGGGCGTGCAGGGGGCATCTGATCCGTGATTCTCTCCCATCACTGATGTTTCTGTCTCTCTCTACTTCTCCCTTCCGCTCTGAAATCAATACAAAATCCTTACAAAATAAGAGAGAAGCCATCGCCTGTCTCTGTCCGTGGAGTGCTCCGAGACGCTCCGCAGTGCGGATCTGAACTCAGTCCGGCTCCACGTTGCCGGGAGGGGCGGAACCTTCTCACATTTGAGGAAGCGTGTGATGCTGCCGAAAGCCACCAGGATCTGCTCTGAGGACCCAGCGTGGACCAAGCGCGGTGGGGACCCCACCCCTGCTAACATGCTGGGCACCATTCCGCTCTTAGCAGTGAATCATCCAATAGATTTTCAGTTATGTTTCTGTTGATGGAGAACGGGAAGCTTTAGGGTGTGGGAGGCACAGTCTGGCGTGAGCCCACGGAGGCCTGTGGGGTGGACTCGGGCTCCCAGTCCCATTTCCCGCCCACGGACCCACAGTGAGCATCCTCGAACTCGGCGTCAGCCCACATTTGCTGGGGTCAGCGATTTCTAGGCTCATCTTGGGCCTCACCTCACTGGTTTCAGGTGCCTCTCGGAAACAGGTGCAAACCGTGTCCTTCAAAGGGCACGCATCGTCGGCGCACACAGAGCCAGAGCGAATTTGCGCTGGGCCAGCTTCGAATGCGTTAGGCTCCGTGCCAAGTTAGACACGTGCGTGCGTGTGCGTGTGCGAGTGTGCGTGCGTGCGTGTGTGAACACGGTGCTGGCGTGGGGCCAGGAGGCAGTGGGGAAAGGTGGGGGGGAGCCCTGGGCTGGAGCCAGGAAGACCGGAGGTCAAACCTTGGCTTGGTCACTTCCTAGTGGCCTGAACTGGGGCCGGTGCGGTGGCCTCTGCGCCTTCTTTTCCTCTTCTGCGGGACGGACTTGGTCCCCAGGCCTGCTCCAGGTGCTGTGAGCCACGCAGGAGGCGGGGAGTGTGGAAGCCCTTTGTCGGGGGGGACGCGACGAGTTGGAAGGATGTCGGTCAACAAAGATGTATTGAGCACCTACTATGTGCCAGGCACTAGGAATGTAACCGTGAAAGACACGGGAACTGAGAGCCTTCGGGGAGAAGGGAGACATGGATGAGGTTATTACGAAGGCTCCTGTCTGTGATCTGGGTCCACGCCCACCTGGCTGGGGCCTCCTCCCGCCCAGGCTCCTCCCTCTGGGAGAGGGGCCGGGTGCAGAGTGCCAGAGCTCCCGCCCTGATCCCTGGCACCACCTCACATGCCAGCTCAGCCCGCAGCTATGCACTCGCTCTGCACATCTCCTGTTTTGGTGTCCTCCCTGCAGCCACGCCTGGTCTCCCTGAGTCAGAGAGCCACTCCTTCACCCCCATCCTGCTCGCAGCGGGGGAGAACTCCAGCGGGAAGCACACGTTCCCAGCAGCGCAGGCGAGGGCCTCCCTACGCACAGAGCCTGCAGGTGCTCTGGGCCGGGCCGGGCCTGCTGCTCTCCCGGACTCCGGCAGCTTTGTCGGGCGCTGGCTGGGGAGCGCACACACACACTTCTGCCCTCTGGGTGGTATTGAGGGTTTTGTATTCGGAAAAATGCATGGGGTGGGTCAGCGGGTGTGAGGCAGCCAGGTTGGGTGGGGACATCACCCAGATTTGGCAGAAGGTAGAAGAGGGGACATCACCTTGACCGTCTGCGTGAGTGGATCTTTATTTTGGCCGAAGGCTTCATGGAGCGGGAAGTTGGACCTGCTGCCTGCAGAGCTCATCAATCCCCCCGGCATTGTTCTAATACTCCCTTCTCCTTGCCAGTAAGGAAGAGACAGCAACCGATAGAATTTTAAAGAAAGAGATATAAAGGCTGGGAACTGGTGGGCCCCCCGCCTTGGTGAGCCCCACCGTCCTTGGGCCTCCAGGTGGTTTACCTCTGAAGACCTGTTTTTAGACTTTGAGGGAGAAACGGCTCATCGCCCTTTTTCTTCTTGGTACTAGAAGCCCCTGAGTTCCAGGCAGGCCGGTAATCAGCCGCCGCAGACCACGCTGCCTGGCCTCCCTTGCAGCTCACTGTCCATATGACTAACATTTGGCCAAGAGGTTGGGAGAGGACCGTGGTGCATGCAATTTCCAAATTACTTTTTTAAGTTGCTTGCCCTGCTCACTCTGTCCACCTTTCCTGGGCTGGGATGTGGACGTGGTTTTGAGGGCCGGTGTCCGCCATGTGGCGAGTGATGACAGCCTAGGGCAGTGGTCGGCAAACGGTGGCTCACGAGCCACATGCGGCTCGTGAGCCGCGGTTTGCCGCTCTGTTGACTAATGAGTTTGCCGACCACTGTCATATACTATCCTTTACCTCTTTGCACACAGTATGCCACAATTGCCTAATCCTCACAGCTTCCAACCACACAGTAACATTTAGTCTAGGCGAGTGGTCTGCAAACTCATTAGTCAAAATCGCGAGCCGCGGTTTGCCGACCACTGGCCTAGGGGATGGCAAAGCAATAAGACAGAAGCAACTCGAATCCCTAAAGGACCTCACTGAGCCGAGACACCTGTCGGCCTTGGCCCACTGCCCACATTCAGACTGTTATGTGAAAGAGAAACACGTTTCTATTTTAAGTCATTGTATTTGGGAGCCTCTGCTATAGCAACCTAGCCGAACCCCTAAGCAATCCATACGTTAGCCACAGTGAAGGATGGCTAGGGGCCTGCTTATCGGTAACATGGTTCTATGCTGGGTGCTGTTGAGACTTACTTATTCCTATCCCTACTATTACATAGGTTGCTAAGACTTTCTAAGATAGTATAGAAGGAATAGTCTACCCAGCTCGCTTACAACTTTGAATTTCTTTTTCATTTGAAAACCAAGTATATGCCAGGTAGCACTTTCGGGAGCTATCACTCTTGACACGCCGGAGTATGTATTTATGGGAGGCAGTGAAAACCAGCCATCTGGTAGACTTCCTTTCTTCTCTGACTTCCAGGCCCATTAGAGCCAGGTGTGCTTCGTGCTCTCTGTAATAAGCCTGTGAGCAGAGGTTGTTTCTTCCCCTGGGTACATTCCATTTGTTTGTTTGTTAAAGGACTGATTGCATCTGCAGCCGCATGACCCAGGGTTAGGCTGTAGAGAGCGGATGGCAGGGATGCGCGCCATTCCCAGATCCCATTTTTTTTACTAGGAAACCGCATGTCTCTCCCACCCCTTCCTGTGGGCTGGAACCTGGAGGCGAGGCGATGACATGAGTGACATTGGATTGTAATAGGAAGAGCGCACCCTAGGGGAAATGACCAAGTGATAAGCCGGGAGGGCCTGGGGTGCTGGGCAGGTGCTGCTCCTGGATCTGGGCGGGGTGACACAGGGGTGTGTGCAGATAGAAGGTAACTGAGCCACCCTCTTAGGATTCTGTACTTTATTATAGCTGAGTTATACGACAGTGAGAAAAAGAGGGCGGAAGGAGCCTGGTTCGCTGGGGGGCCTTGTGGAGTGGAATTCACACGGGGCTGTTACAAAAGAGAAGAACGCCTGTGTGGCTTGTGCTGTTGTATCTGGGAGCTGTTGTTCTGGCTACTTGGCTTGTACCTCACCCCCTCTGTTTAGGTGTAGGCATGTTTGTTCCCACCATTTGCACAGAGCTTGGTGAATAGAAGGCGCTCCGTGTCTGTTTGTTGAGTGCATGGTTTTGTATATGGCTTTTATCCGCACGCAAGGACATCCAGTGTTAATAAGGAAAGAGCCATGTAGCAAGTGATGACAGCCTAGGGCAGGGGGAGGGAACATCACCTCCCGCCTCCCCCCCTCCCTCTCGCCCCCCCCCCACCCCCATCACCCCTGGAGTGAAGCCTGAGTGTTCCTGCAGCTTCGCAGCCGCCTACCTCCCAGGCACCTCCCATCTGAAAGCCAGAGGGCCGGCCACAGCCAGGCTCTCAGCTTCTGTAAATGATAAGGACTTCCCGAGACAGGAAGTACCCCCTGCCCGCTGCTGGGTGTGGAGGTGGGAGCTACTTCCCCGTGACTCACCTTCGCCCTGTGCTCTGCAGCTGCCAGGCTCCAGGCGGGGCGGGGGTGGAGGTTGGTGCAGGTCCTGGCAGAGCTGCAGGAGGGGAGTGTAGGTCACGGGCTGGGTTGTGAAGGAGGAGGCAGGGCGGGCAGCAGTGACAGCCTGCTCTGCCCTAGGGGCTCCTCTCTGGTTAGTTAGCAAACACGTCTTTCTCTCTCTCTCTTCCTTCCTTCCTTCCTTCCTTCCTTCCTTCCTTCCTTCCTTCCTTCTTTTCTTTCTTTTTCTTTCTTTCTTTCTTTCTCTTTCTTTCTTTCTTTCTCTCTCTCTCTCTCTCTCTCTCTCTTTCTCTCTCTCTCTCTCTCTCTCTCTCTCTCTCTCTCTTTCTTTCTCTTTCACTATGTTTTCATTGATTTCAGAGAGGAAGGGAGAGGGGGAGAGAGAGAAACATCAATGATGAGAGAGATTCATCACCCCCCACACTGGGGATCAAGCCCACAACCCGGGCATGTGCCCTGACCAGGAATCAAACCGTGACCTCCTGGGTCACAGGTTGACGCTCAACCACGGAGCCCCACCAGCTGGGCACGCTCATTTCTTTGATCCTGCCCTGGGTGGGGGTGTCGGTGGGGGCCGGAAGGGTACAACACGGTCCCTGCCCTCAAGGAGCTCACAGTCCGGCTGGCAAGACATGCCCCCAACCAAATGCCATGATAAAGACCACACCAATAGCACTATTTCACTCACATCTAGTAGATGTCTGGCACCTTCTAGACATTATTTAATTTCACAAAAATCTCACAGATAGGTATAGTTTATAGAAGAGAAAACAGAAACTTGAAAAGGCAAAGCAAGTTCAGAGCCAGGAAGCCTGACGAGGACACCGAGGCCGATCTCTCTACTCCACGTCCCCCTGCAGCCGGGGCCCCCTGGCTGGAGATGGGTGCAAGGGCTCTAATAGGGCCCTCTGCATGGTCCTGGGGGCAGGCTGTGGCCTGTGAGGGCTCCCAAAGCCCTGGGCCTTAAACATTGAAGGCAACCCACCACGACGTGTGGGTCATTCTGAACGGCAGGGCAGCGCGTGCAAAGGCCCAGAGGAGAGGAACCGTGGCTCATCTTAGCTGGTGTCACTAAAGCCCGGGTTGAGCAAGGGGTGCGGCAGGGGTGGGATTGAGGCCAGAAAGGTGAGCAACTGCCCTTTGGGGTGAGCCCCTGAGGGCGGAGGGTCAGTCATCTGTCAATGGGATGACATTACTGCCTGTGGAGGGGAGGTTCGTCCATTCATTCATTCATTCATTCATTGTTTTTTCATTGAACAAGACCAGGGCTCTTTGTGGGGCCTGGTTGTGGCCTGTGGTGGGAGCACCCTCCCTGGAGGGGCCACCAGGCTGCATGGACCCTGCCTGGTCCTTCACTGTCATCCCCTGGGCTACCACAGATGAACCCTGAGACCCCTACATCCTAAGAATGGAACGCTCACTTCCTTTTTCAGGAAAAGCATTCTGTGGTAACACACATTGAGAAAATGGGAACGCTTGCAGGTTAGCGTTCTTTTTTGTAGAAGGATTTTTTTTGTAGAAGGATATTTTCGTATCACTCAGCATCCTTCACATATCTTGCTTCTTTTTTTTTTTTTAAAGTATCCTTCTTTTATACACACACACACATTAGAGGCCTGGTGCACAAAATTCGTGCACGGGGGTGGGGGTGGGGGAGTGTCCCTCAGCCCAGCCTGCACCCTCTCCAATCTGGGACCCCTCGAGGGATGTCTGACTGCCCGTTTAGGCCTGGTCCCCCCCAACTGCCCTTCCCTGCAGGCCCGGTCGCCCCCAACTTCCCTCCTCTGCCGGCCTGGTCACCCCTAACTGCTCTCCCCTGCAGGCTTGATTGCCCCCAACTGCCCTCTCTTGCAGGCCTGGTCCCTCCCAACTGCCCTCCCCTGGCCATCTTGTGTCCACATGGGGGCAGCCATCTTGTGTGTTGGAGTGATGGTCAATTTGCATATTACTCTTTTATTAGATAGGATTTTAGAGAGGCAGGGAGAGGAGAGAGAGATAGAAACATCAATGATGAGAGAGAATCATTGATTGGCTGCTTCCTGCACACCCCCTGCTGGGGATGGAGCCTGCAGCCCAGGCATGTGCCCTTGACCAGAATCGAACCCGGGACCCTTCAGTCTGCAAGCTGACACTCTAGCCACTGAGCCACACTGGCCAGGGCTAGCTTCTTAGAGTCTCCGAGAAGTGACGCGTTGTTTAACCGCGTGTGTTCGCTTCCCAAGGCTGCCGGAGCTAAGCGCCACAATCTGGGTTGTTGGAAACAACAGAGAACGGCCCGCTCACAGTCCTGGAGGCAGGAAGCCGAGGCCCAGGGGTCAGCAGGCCTCCCTCCCTCCTGCTCCTCCGGCCCCTGTGAGGCCGGCCGGGCAGCACGTGGATGCCTGGCTCGCCGCTGTCAGCTTCGATCTGCAGCGGTCACCCTAGTCCCTGCCTCCTGGCGTCGCCTGGCCGTCTTCCTCTTCTTATAAGGACACCAGGGAGACGGAGCGAGGACCCACCTCCCGCAGCCTGACCTCATCTCAGCTGCTGACATCCGCACACGCCGGTTTCTAAATAAGGCCACGGCCGAGGTCCTGGGGTTCGCGCTTCCACATACACTTTGTGGGGACACAATTCAGCCCTTGACACTTTGTTTAGCCCAGAATTTCCGCGGAACGTTTTTCCTTTTGAAAATGCCGATGGGAGAGGTAACCGTGGAAGAGGCTCCTGGCCGAGCAGGGATGCTGGTCCCCTGAGGCCCTGGGAGGAAAGGGAAGGTCCAGGGGACAGCGACCCCAGAGTCAGGGTTCCAGGCCTGTCCTAGGGGAGGGGGGCTCCCCACTTTCCCAGGGCCTGGTGCCTGCTGCCCCGGGCCCCCCACCAAGTCTACCCACCGGCGGAGACACCCCAGAGTGTGGATGGAGCAGACTTTGGGTCCAGGTCGTCCGTCTCCAGAGGCGCGGCATCCCGTGTCCCAGCTCCTGCCACCCCTGGGCCCGCACCCCCAGGCTCGGGGGCTGGATGTGGCAGGTTCTCACCGCTGCCGAGCTGGCTTGTGGGAAGCACCCAGAAGAGACCACAGGCCCGTAAACAGGTCTTCCTCCCGGGAGTCGTCCCCCGCCCCCCCCCCCGCCCCCCAGCTGGGCTCACAACGCCTCACATAGCTCCCGCCTGGCACTCGCCGCTCCATGGCTCCCGGGAGAAGATGAGGGAGCATTTGGAATGGTCTCCGCGGTAGAAAGACATGGACTCAAGTTCAGGCTTTGCCAACTGCATGTGACCTGCAGCAAGCTCTGTCGCTTCATCTGCATTTGTAAAGCGGGAGAGGACAACACAGGTCTGCTCCCTCCACCCCCCAATGAGCTCCCCCGCCCTCCCCCCCCAACACCCTCCCTACCCCACGCAGCAGCCCAGGTGCAGACAGCAGCACTGACCCCCTCCTCTCTCTCCTCTCTCATTTGTCCCAGGGACTTGAAGCGGCGACTCTGAACGTCCCGTGACATGCCCATCCGGCACAGCCCCACGTGGTCTCCCAGGCCCTGGGTGCTGCTGAGGGGGAATACTAACCGACGGGGCCCTCCCGCTCGGCAGGACTGACTGCTGTGACCCCAGAGGGCCGGCCAGTTAACAGTCTGCTGGCCCTCCAGCTCCACAGCGCAGGAGGCCAGACAGACCCAGGTTCAAGAATGAATCTCCGAGGCCAACCAAAGGCCAGCAGCCTTCAGCCCGGGAGCCACAGGCTGGGGCCCTGGCTCTGAGTTCCCGATTCTCTGATCTTTTTATGTGCCAAGGTCAGTGAGGGGAGACATGGCCGTGGGTGGACAACGGAATGTGTCCCTGGTCCCTCCAGCCCCAGGGCAGAGGCTGCCGGTCCTCCTGGGGCCCGGCCGTGGGCTGTCTTGTGCCTGTGGCCGGTGGGAAGGGGTTTGGCACCTGTGACCTGAGACTGTCCCGGAGAATCCCCAGGCCCCACCCGAGGGCGGCGCCTCCCAGCCTCCATCTGCTGCTTGCAGACTTGGGTGCCGCCTGCGATCATTCACAAGTCCCTTCACCCAGGAAAGGGCTCTAGAGGCAAATGAAGTGATTTTTGCCCAAGGCAGACGCTGGGTAAATGGGCCCGCTCCGCTCCGCTTGAAAACCACCACAATCGACGGCTATTTGCTAAGCCACTTATTGGTCCAGACAGGCTGCTAAGAGCACAAAGGGAACATTTGTCACCTGGATGCTCTGAGAGGCCAAGCTTCCTCCCCACTCTGAGTCCCCCCCAGCTTCACCCCCTCCCGCCCCCAGCTCTGCCGACCTCGCCCTCGCCTGGGGCATTTCCCGAGCTGCTGGGGGCAGGGGGCAGAGAGCAGGGCGCTCTTCTTATCGGAGAGCAAGCATCTCTGTCCTAGGGACTCTCTCTTCCACGGGCCCCCTATGATTTAACCCGCGGTTTACAAATTAGCCTTTCACACGTTTGCACGCTCTTCCCCCGGGAGGACTGGCGCAGCTCGAGGGCCGGACCATTTGCTACGAGGCTGACGGTGTGGGATTTCCCCTTGTGGCGTTAAGGTCCGTATACGTGTGTGCGCGCATGTGCATGTGCATGGGTATGTCACATGTGCACTGTGACGGGGATGGGAGCGTTCAGGAGCCAACCCCAGAGGCAATGAGCACAGTTGTAAGCCCAGCTGCGTGGGGGCGGCGGGGGCGGTGATATCGGGACACAGTCAGCAGCTATCATCTAAGGGACTCTGTGTAACGGGGAGCTTCCCGAGAACCAGCCCAGAGACATTTTCTTCTAACCCCCAAATTCAAGATCCTGCCGCTGGCTGCCCAGAGAAATAGAGGCGCCCACGTGCGTGGGGGTCATTGTCCCTTCAGACGCTCATTCAGGGGCAGAAAGAGACGGGCCACTGGGGAGGAGGAAATCCGCCCGTGGAAGACAGACGCAGCCTGGCCGGCGTGGCCCAGTGGCTGAGCGACGACCTGGGAACCACGGTTCAATTCCCGGTCAGGGCACAGGCCCGAGTTACAGGCTCGATCCCCAGTGGGGGGCGTACAGGAGGCAGCCAATCAATGATTTGCTCTCATCACGGATGTTTCTCTCTCTCTCCTTCTCCCTTCCTCTCTAAAAGCAATAAAAATGTATATTTAAAGGGGGGTAAAAAAAAGACAGATGCAGACAAAGATACGGACTCCTCTTTCCGCCATGCTTCCGGGGGACCGTGGGGCACTCCCTGGGGGGGCCTCCTGAGATTAACAGTCGGCCTGCAGTGAGTCCAGAGAAGAGTAGAAAGCGGGAGCAACGGGGAGTGACAGGTCCCGTGACGGTGGGGAGGGCGCAGCCGCGAGCACGGTTCTGTGTGCTGCCCTGATGTCTCAGCAATGTTCCTTCCCTGGGGTTGTGGGGTTCACAACGAGTCACCCCAAGATGTGCCTCTGCGGTATGTGGATTGTTTTGAGCTAAAGGCAACCGAGGCCCTGTGGGCCCAAGAGAAACGTCCGCCCCACTTAACGACTTAGAATTTGTAGAGGATCGGACCGTTCCTTTTCCGAGCTGACGCAGAACAGAGAGGACACCTCTACAAGAATTTGAATGGGGGGCCCTGCCCATAATAAAGGGATTATGAAAGATAACCTCTAGGGCAGTGGTTGGCAAACCGCGGCTCGAGAGCCACATGCGACTCTTTGGCCCCTTGCGTGTGGCTGTTCCACAAAATACCACGGCCTGGGCGAGCCTGTGTTGAAGACGTGGCGTTAGAAGAAGTTTAAGTGTAAAAAATGTGGCTCTCCAAAGAAATGGCAATCGTTGCCCTGCTGATATTTGGCTCTGTGGACCGATGCGTTTGCCGACCACGGCTCTAGGGCAACCTATAGGGCAGAGGAACTCCTGTTTACCGAACGTCTGCTGCCCTTATCATCCCACGGGGCCAGAAAGACGCCAGCAATTCCATCTACTGCCGGCTGAGCTGGAAATGGCCTTCACCCCCCCCCCCGCCCCCCCCGCCCCCAGCTGAAGGGTGGACGTGCCCGCTGATCAAGGGTGTCCTTGTGTCATTAACCCCTGTGGAAGCAGCGGGCCCGGAAGGCAGGGAGAGTCCACTCTCACCGCAAAGGCTGTTCCTCAAGGAGTTCTCAGGGTCTGGGAGAACATTTCCCACTCGGAGGGTTAGGAAGGCATCTTAGCCCACGAGGAGGCGGGCGGAGTTCCCCGGGTTCATGCCTCTGCGTGCACACGTGTGATTCCGGCCAGCACGCCGGCCGGCGCCCGCTGAGCTCCGGACACCTGGTCAGCCAAGGCCCCAGCGCCGCTCGCGCGCCCCGCCCAATCTGGGCGTGACCTTTCCCTCTGCTCCCCAGGCGTCAGGAGAACCTTCGGGGGCGGAAGGGATGGTTCGCTGGCAGCTCTCGGTCTGCATCGCTGTCCTGTGCAGAGCCGCGGAAGGGAGGCGCCACCTGAGGAGCTCCGTTCATGATGTTAGGTCAGGGAGCTCTGCAGTCGATCCGGTGTAACCCGTGGCACAGGAGCCGGGGGCAGGCTGCGGCCTGATGGGGCACAGTTGTGTCTGAAAGATGCCGAAGTTGGTGGCACGCAGTGGGCTGACAGGGCCGTCGCACGCAGTGGGCTGACAGGGCCGTCGCACGCAGTGGGCTGCCAGGGCCGTCGCACGCAGTGGGCCATTGCACACAGTGGGCTGACAGGGCCGTCGCACACAGTGGGCTGACAGGGCCGTCGCACACAGTGGGCTGCCAGGGCCGTCGCACACAGTGGGCTGCCAGGGCCGTCACACGCAGTGGGCTGACAGGGCTGTCGCACACAGTGGGCTGACAGGGCCGTCGCACACAGTGGGCTGACAGGGCTGTCGCACACAGTGGGCTGACAGGGCCGTCGCACGCAGTGGGCTGACAGGGCTGTCGCACACAGCGGGCTGACAGGGCCGTAACCGTGCTGATCTGATCGCAAGGAGCGCGGCCGTGGGGCACCATCTGGGTTTTGAGGATTTTCACTTCCGTCATCCCCTCCGCATCTCGGCCCAGCCTCGCCGTGTAGCTTCTATTCTGCTGCGTCCAGTTTAGAGACCTGCCTACCGGTCCAGAGCGGTTACATGACTCGCACAAAAGAGGGGGAGGAAGGGATGTGGAAGCTGCGCATTTTCCAGAGACAATCCTTTGTTTTCCTGCATCGGGAGGTGGAGGTGGCAAGGGTGGCATGGGCCTCAGAGGGACAGCCATCCTGTGGGATGAGGGTCCAGCAACATGCATAATTCGGCTGACACTGGCGACATCTGCAAAGACACGCCTTGGAAAGAGGCCACGGATATGTGGTCTTGGACCCTGGGCAGGCGCAGAGGCGGCGGAGCCTCCAGGAGGCCACACGACGTGTCTAAGGTCCTGCGCCGTCCGCACAGAGGTGGCCTCAAACCTGTTCTCCGACCGACCGAGCGCCAAGCTGCCCGGAGAGGCGGGGCCTCCTGGCCTCGGGCCTGGCCTGCCTTGGCTCTCAGGAAGCAGAAAACGAAACGGCCTCTTCCTCCTTTCACGCCGCGCCTCTCCCTGTTTCCTGCAGGTCACGCGCTCTCCCCCCCCCCCCCCCCCCCCCCCGCGTGGAGGGCGACGGTGGGTGGAGGGCCTAAATGACCGGAGCTTCTCCCAGGGCCCACCTGTGCCACGGTGAAGGCCTAGCTGACTGGCATAGCCGCACAGGGAGACCCTTCTACACCCCAGCGGGCTCTGCGGTGCAGCCTGGGGGGGACGAAGGCACGGGCGCCCCCAGGACCCCGCGGCATCTGCGTTTGATGGCTGGGTTGATTTGGAGGAAGGCGCCGAGCTCATGGCATCCTAATTATTTGCTTCTCTCGCCCGGAAACACCCCACAAATGACAGTAATTATCAAGTCCTGCCTGCCATGACATGTTCTTCAAAACATGGGAAGGCATTCCTGAATGTTCTCTGGTGAGTCCCATCCCCCTTCCCTCTGTCTCTCCATCCCACCTCCCACGCTGCTCCCTCCCGTTCGGCCCACTTCCCCCGGTCTGCCCTTTCTCTCCTCATTGGGCCCCATAACACCCCCAGGAGCAGCCACGGAGCCAGGGGCACCGAGAGAGAAGCACCTGTCAAACGCTTCCCAGAGGGGGACGCGGAGGCGCTTCAAAGGAGTGTTAGTGCCGGGGAGCCAGGAGCCGACTCCATGGCTCTTTGCTGAATTCCAGGGGAAATGAGGAGGTGGTGGCCGTCCCCAGGCCTCAAGTTCCCTCTCCTCCGTGCCAAGCTGGGGACCGCACTTCCTACGCGGCAGCTCAGCTCCACGAAGGACTTGGACTTGGACAAACACACCCACTTTTCACTGGGTTGTCTGTTCCCTCGCTGTTGAGTTTTAAGAGCTCTTTGTCCGTTTTCGAGAACAGTCCTCTATCCGATAGGGCTTGCCCAGGTATTTCCTCGCAGTCCGCGACTGGTCTTCGAAGTCCCTGGACATCGTCTTTCACAGAGCAGAAGTTTTTAATGAAGCCCGGCGGACGCATATTTCTCTCCTGGATCATGTGCCTTGGGTGTCGTATCTCAAAAGGCACGGCCAGGAGGCGACGCGCCGGGGAAGATGGAAGACTACCAGAGTGCGGAAGAGACGACTTTTGTTGTTGACGAAGTGAGCAACATTGTGAAAGAGAGTGCCGTCGGTGGCAAGGCCTATCAGCACGGCACAGTCCACCAGTGGACCACAAATGCAGTAGCACGAACTTTAAGCCAACTCACCAGGCTGGGAAAACCATGCAAATACATTGTGACCTGTATAATTACGCAGAAGAGCGGAGCAGGACTACACACGGCGAGTTCTTGCTTCTGGGACAGCTCTACTGACGGAAGCTGCACTGTGCGATGGGAGAACAAGACCACGTACTGCATCGTCAGCGCCTTCGGACTGTCCATCTGACTGACCTCCTCCTCCCCCCACCCCGGGCTCTTTCTCCTCTGTCTCAACTCTTCTCTCCGACCTTCTAACCACCAGCCATGAATTCACCAGCTCTCCCGCTCCGTTGTCTGTGGCACTCTCAACGTGCAGAGAAAGACCTACATGACCGCACTGTTCTGTGATCAGCACGCCCAGGCACACGGATCCTCAGTCGGAACCAGGACTGCCACGTGTCCACCCTCTGAATCTCACTGTTCAAAGGTGCTGAACACTCAACCTGCTAGTGTGAACCTTTCTCTACTCTCTGAAATCATTCAAACACACTAATTTTCTCCATGCTTTGTATTTTTGTTAGAATAAATTATTCCAACTTAAAAAATCAGTAAGTAACAATGAAATAGAAAGGCGTGGCCCCACCCAAGGTCACCTCGGTTTTCTCCTCTCTTGTCTTCCGGGGTTTTTGCTGTATTTTACATCGAGGGCTATGATCCATTTCGAGTTGGTTTTGTGAAGGGTGCAAAGACTGTGTCTAGATTTATTTCTCTTACCTCCACATGTCCAGTTGTTCCAGCATCGTGTATTGAAAGACGATCTTTGCTTTATTGCATTGCCTTGTTCCCTTGTCAAGGAGCAGCTGACTACCAGGATATTTCGGTGTGTATTTACCCGGACTCTAGTCCACTGATCTATTTGTCTGTTTTTCATCACTACCACTGTAGCTTTATGGTGAGTCTTAAAGTCCTCTGACTTTTGTTCTTCTCCTTCAATATTGAGCCGGCTATTCTGGGGGTTTTGCCCTCCATATAAACTTTAGCATCAGTTGTCAATATCCACAAAATTCCTTGCTGGGATTTTTATTGGGATTGCATTGAAATTTACAGATCAAGTCGGGAAGAACTGGCATCATGACAAAAGAAGTCTTCCTGTCCATGAACATGGAACACCTCTTCCGTTTAGTTCTTTGATTTCTTTCACCAGATTTTGTAGTTTTCCTCATATAGATCTTGTGGAAATTTTGTCAGATTTATACCTCAGTGTTTCATGTGGTGGTGGGGAGGGGCTCATGTAATAGTAATGTAACGGTGTATGTTTGAGTTCATCAAAGGGGGATTCTTCTGGGTGGGCCGGGCCTACTCAGGTAAGCCTGAGGACGTAGGCCTGCACTGGGATCAGGGAGGTTGTGGTGCTGGCCTCAAAGAAGAGTCAGCGTCCATGGGTTCTCTAGTTGCAAAGAAAGGAATGCTGCCACGTGAGCAGGTAAGAGGGTCTTAGCTGCAGATGAGAGCCCAGTCCCAGCCACGTTTCGAATGAAGCCTGTGAGACCTTGAGCAGAGGACCCGCTAAGCCTTGGCCAGACAGCCTTGGAACCTGGGAGATAACAGACGCTGTGGCTTTAAGCTGCTGCACGGTGGTAACCACCCCCTCCCCCCCCCCCCCCCCCCCACACACACACAGTCATCGTGAACCCGACACGGGCCCTGGGCGAAGAGTCAGTTGAGGGGTGCAAATACGGGGCTCACGCATTTTTCAAAATGTTGCAATGACTGTATGTTCACTGTGCAGCTAAAGGAAAGGAAATGGCACAGGGCTTGCTTTTCAGAGTGTCTTCTCCTTTCACACTCCCAGGAGGCTTTAAAGCACGCTCGGAAGCACACAGCATCCCACCCTCTCCCCCTGACGCTCCACTCCCAACGGTGGGGCCCTGTCCAGCTGTTTCTCTTTCCTGGAAAAGCTCAAAGGAACTTGATTTCAGCCCCGAGGGGATCCCGTCCCCCACCCTCCAGGCAGCTGCCCTGGCCCACCGGCTCCCACATCTTTCTACACACCTAGGATGTGTGGCGGCCCTGCCGTGTTCCCAGTCCTCCCGCCCACCACCAGAGCTGGGTGAGTCACAGCTGAGCAGGCCCAGGGAGGCGGGGGCGTGCACACATGGGGATCCGCCCACAGTGGGACTGGCTCCCAGGAAACCAAGGTCCTCTCCATCTTTCCCCCTCCTCCCTGCCCGCCTCCTCCCTGCCCTCCTCCTCCCTGCCCTCCCCCTCCCTGCCAGCCTCCTCCCTGCCCACCTCCTCCCTGCCCTCCTCCTCCCTGCCCTCCTCCTCCCTGCCCGCCTCCCTCCCTCCCTTCTTCTTCCCATTGCCTTCACGTGCTCAGCATCTTACGGTTCATAAAGCCTGTTCCCACCCATTATTTCAGTGGTTTCTTATACGCTCTTATACTAGTTCCATTTTGCAGATGAAAAAACTGAGGCATAGAAAAGAAAAATGAAGCTCAGGGCGTGGGGCAAAAAAAAGAACAACCAAAAAATAAAAACCCTGAGGTTTCCTGATGATTCAGTTTTACATCATTCTCCTCTCTGTCTGCGCCCCCTCTTCTCCGCCCACACCCACTCCCACCCAGCTGGCCTCCTGCACTTGACTTCCAGTGTATTCAGACAGGAGCAGGTGGGCTGTCTTCAGGGCAAGCAATTCTCCAGGCTTCCCAGGGGCAGCTCCCTACGCGGAGAGGCGCACAGCAATTAATGAAATGTACCTGTTCGAGGGCGTAGGGAATCGTGGTGAAAGGTATTATTAAGCTCAGCCACACACAAAGAAGATTTAACTGAACAGAACTGATTATTCCATAAAGAAAGGGAAAAAAAGGAACAGATTATAGCTCGAAGCATCCGCCGTCTAGACAAATCACTTAGATACACATGTACTGTTTTAATTAGTGCCATAAAAATTAAGCATTCTGTAGCCCCAAATGTTATTGTTCAACAAATCAAAAAAAAATACATGTTCCATAAAGAACAGTACAGCTCCAACCGTCGCTCCCAGAATGTCCACACGGACTGCGTTTCTCCTTCCTATTTAAATGAAAAGCCCACACGAGTCAAACAAAACTGCTGCTGTTTCCTGCGTCTCACAGAAGGTGCTGCGTTCCCTCCTCCCCCAGGATATCATGGCCAGTACACTTCGAATAGAAGTCACATACAGGACTGAATATGCCACCGCCCGGAACGGTCCATTTTTAGCCAAAAAAAGTCCAGACTTTTCCCTTGGTTTCCTTCAGGAAACTCTCAATGGATATAGGCTATAGGCTCCTGGCTCTCAAGTTTCTATGCACCAGTGACCTTCAATGAGAAGGAGGCGAGAATATATATATATATATATATATATATATATATATATATATATATTTTTTTTTTAACCTGTGACATCCCAGTCTAAGCCTTCACAAAACCCCAACAGCGTCCAGGGGTCAGCTGACAAAGGTCTGTGTCCAGAGCTTAGAGGAGGGGCCGGTGTGAGGGAGAAAGGAGGATGCCATAGTCTGTCCCAGCTGCTAGAACAAAACACTTCTGGCATCTGGAAGCCGAAGGTCATGGGGCTATTGGGGGTTCCGGGAAGGGCTCTCTTCCTGGCTGGCCGATGGCTGCCTCCCTGCTGCACCCTCTCATGCCTTTCCCTGCGACTGTGTGTGGAGAGGGAGAGAGACCTCAGGTGTCACTTCCTATAAGGACACTAATTAGATCCGGGCCTCACTTCATTACACCTTAATTTTCTCCTTAAAGGCCCCATCTTGAAATGCAGTCACACTGAGGGGTGAAGGCTGGCACATAGGAATGGGGGGTGGGGTGGGGGGAGGCACAATGGAATCCATAGCAGAGGGGGAGCCGGGCCCAGGGAGAACAGCAGGTGAGAAGGAATCCAAATACCCAACCTGCAGGTGCCACCCTGGCCAGGTGAGCAGAGGCCGGGCCGGGGGGAGGGGGGGGGGCGAGCGAGGCTTGGGGGATAGGAAGGGGGGGGCACTCTGGCTCGGACAGGTGAGTAGCCAACACTCCGAGGCCTGCGATGGTTTCGGGTCTGGGAGGTGGGACATGGGGTGCGCAGGTATGAGGGGCGAGTGAGTGCCAACCCCTCACCCCCGCCCCTGCAATGCTGGGGCTGCTCCCCACGGAGCGAAGCGCAACTTGGGTGCCTACCTTGCGTCCTCCCTCCTCTGCTGCCTGGTTGCCGGCACGTCTGGGCATCCTCAGGAGTCTCCTCCCCGCCCTCTTCTGTGACCAGCCCCCCAGCTTCCAGCTTCCAGCCTCTCCCCGGCCCGGACCTGTGATTTACAGCCGTCTCTCTCCCACACCTGCTGTTGGCCTGCACCTGCTCTGCTGCGGGCTGTCCGGTATCTCCTCCGCTGTATTTTGCATCCGCTACCCCTCCTCTGTCCCTGCAGCTCAGGACCAGCGTCCTCCCGGCGACAGGGTCTGAGATTTGCCGAATGGACATTCTGGAGCTGGAGGGAGCTCTGGCTACGGTGACCAGATTTAAGCCATACTTATGTTTACCAGGTGTGATGGACTCTTGATAAGGGCAGAAACAGGGTGGTGGGGAACCAGCTAGAAATGTAAGAAATGTTAATCATGCTCTGTTAACCACGATTGTTTTGTTCTGATTAAAGAAGGTGCATTCTAACCTGGCTGGCAGTTACACACACAGACCTGGGAGCTCACCTGGAAATGCAGCCCATCCTCTCCATCAGGGAGCTGCCTATTAGCAGGGAAAGATAAACAACTTGCAGTAACCAGAATCGCCAGCCCTTTCAAGATCCCAGCCCTTGCACATCACTAGTGCTTTGAAGACCCCAGCCCTCTGCTTACCTGTTAACTGCCATTTGGCATACCCTTTGGCGACTTCCCCATGTCATCTTTTGTCCTTTTACCCAATATAAGCAGCTGGCTTATGGTGGGGTGGAGAGCAGATTTTTGTGGCTGACCTGCTGCTCTCCCATACTGCCAGCAATCTATATATATAAAAGGCTAATATGCTAAGGGTCCGTCTGGGTAATGACGTCATGTAGCAACGCCTGGCTTCCTCTCCCTAGCCACTAGCCTCCTGGGAGTTTCTTCTGCCCAGGAACATGACTTGCTTTATAGCCAGGTGGAAACATTTTACACTAAAATGTCTGTGAAGCGTTTTCCCATGCCTCATCTCATTTGGTCCTCACAGAAGTCCTGGAGAAGGTAGATAGGAGACTGAGTAGAATCCTATTTTCTTTTCATTAGCCAGAAAACGGAGATTTAGAAAGCTTAGAAACCTGACCCGACTGAAAAGAAGTAAGAAATGGTGGACCTTGAAAATGACTTCAGGTTTTCTCACTTCGCAGAATATAATCAGACACTGCTACAGTTAAATATTTCACCCTTTGTTCTCCCTGCGTGCTCTATAATCATAATCTGCTTCGTGTTGATGTTTACTGCTGTGTTGCTGACAATTACCTGGAAGGGAAGTTGGGGTGCTTCGCTGGGCTGGAAAAGTTTAGCTGCATCAGAAAGCAGGTCTAACGATGCAAGTTTATTCCATGTCTATAAAAGGCTAAGGTGACTCACGCATGCATTATACATATAAAGCTCTCGCTGGCGCTAATCGCATGCGTGTGTTTCCATCTGTCATTGTCGATGATGAATTTCGTTGACACTTCTATTATAGAGAAAGTGCGAATAGCGATATTAAAATATTTATTCTAATTAATTTCCTTTCAATGTACACGAATCCGTGCACCGGGCCACTGGTATTAGAATAAATGCTCATATGATTTTACCCTGTCTCTGCTTAATTGGCTCAAGTAGTGACAGGGACCCACTGATTGTCCAGTTATACTCTGATGTTTTCTATTACACAATCAATGCCATACTTATTTTCACCATGTGTGACGTACTCTGATATTTCCTATTATACTCTGTGCTATCGCACTAAGAAATGCTGGCAATACTCAATAAACTCATTGCACAATCAATCAACTATTGAGCGATGACCTGAGGGCCCAGGATCGACTGGGGAAGCCGGAGACTGAGGTCTGTCTCCAGCTGCCCCCCCTGAGTTTCAGGGCCTACCAGCCTGCCTCCAAACCACGTGCCTTCCTCTGCATGGGCTGCCCTCTCCCAGGTGAGGCGGGCACACCAGGTGAGGGCTTCAGACCTGCAGGCTGGGCTTCAGCGTGTGCTCTCCCAGAGGCCAGTGTCTCCAGGGTTGATGAGCCACCAAGGTACCTGGAACTCCTGGCTCCTGCCGCACCGTGGGCCCAGTGACTGTCCCGAGGGGTGGCTGGTGAGCCCCACCTGCTGAGGGGTTGCCATCACCCCCCCTCCCCAAAGCAAACACCATTTCAGGGCAAAATGCAGCCTCTCGCTCTTCCTGTCTCTTCTTAGGTTTCCAAGCCCGTGGGCCACCCCTCAGCGCCCCCTGTAGGGAAACTCGGGAACACCGCTTCTTACAGAGACCTCTCTGCTACGCTGATCACCGCAAGCTGTAATAATCAGTTATAAAAAATACATTCTCTACTAGAGTATGACCCCACTACCAACCCTGGGTGTGTGAGTGTGAGTGTGTGTGCGCTTGCCATTGGAGCCCAATGCGTACTTGAAGAAATGCTGGAATAAATGGGTGTTTCTGAGCCCAGTTAGCCTAGATGAAGACACAGCTGGAACTGGCCTCTGTGGGTACTAGGGATCCGCTAAGGACACAGAGACGGAGTAAATGAGCAGGGGCTGGAGGCAAAGCGTTGGGCCGTGACCGCAGGCCGCTGGGCGCTGACTGGCTTTGCCACTTGCTGGCTGAGTGACCTTGGCAGGTTACCTGACATCTCGTTTCCTCAGAGAGATGCTGGGGGATCACATGAACGTGCAAAGCACCCGGACAGCGCTTGGCTCATGATGCATTTATAATAACCAGTTATAAAACTTACAATAAATGATATTGCTGCTCACCCTTTCTGAATCTCAATTCCTTACTCTGTAGTAACAGGTTACAGGTTTATTTTAAATGACAAGGAAATATAATTTGTAAACCGAAGTTTCACCCAACAATACTTACTTAGCATGATGTATTCTAATGTTATACTATCTCATTAAAGGAAAGTACTGTCTGCCCTGACTGGTTTGGCTCAGTGGATAGAGCATCTGCCTGCGGACTGAAGGGTCCCAGGTTTGATTCCAGTCAAGGGCATGTACCTTGGTTGTGGGCACATCCCCAGTAGGGGGTGTGCAAGAGGCAGCTGATCGATGTTTCTCTCTCATCGATGTTTCTAACTCGCTTTCCCTTCCTCTCTGTAAAAAATCAATAAAATATATATTAAAAAAAATTTTTTTAAAGTATTGTCAGTGAGCCGGCAAGTGGATTTCATGATCCATTAATAAATAGAAACTTAAGTTAAAAAAAAAACACCCAGCCTACAGAATATATTTTAATAGACTTCATTTTCCAGAATAGTTTTAGTTTCACAGTAAAACTGAACAGAAAGTAGAGAGCTCCCTCATACCCCTCCCCCCCCGTCCCCCGTGCCCCCCCTCCCCTCCGCACTATGGACAGCCCTCACCAGAATGAGACACTTGTTACCATCCCTGAGCCTCGCAGGCCATAGTTTACATTACGGTTCAGTGTTGGACAGTCTGTGGGTTTGGACGATTGCATAGTCTCAGTCATCACAGTCTCCCTGCTCTGAAACCCACCTGTGCCCGGCTGGCCATCTTCCCCTAGAATCTCCCTGTACCACGTGCCCAGGTCACTGGGATGCTGGATAATCTGCAGTGCGGGTGATGGAAGCAGGTGCCATGGCTCCGCAATGTGAGTGGCCGACAGACAGCTGCGGCCACAAGGGTGGGACAGCGCAGGTGTGTGGGGCAGAGCGGGAACTGGGAGGCAGGAGCCTGCAAACTCCGGGATCCGGACGCTGCTGGTGCTGGTGGTGGTAGTGGGCTGCAGAGAAACGGGAGGCGGAGGGCAGCAAGGCCTGGAGGCGGGCCCTCCGCCCGCTCACCAGCCTGGGCCCAGCGAGGGCAGTGGGAAACTCTGAGTGAAGAGGCTCTGGGCTCTGCTCCGCTTCCCTGCGACCTGGGGCAAGTGCCAGTTCCCCGACAGGGGCCTGGACTGCATGTGCGCACCGTGCAGGGTGCGGGTGAGTGTGCGAAGTGCTGCCCAGGCAGGCCCGGCGGGACCGGGCGCAGGAGCGCCCTCCTAAGGGCGTTCTTGGGCAGGTTTTTCCTGCAGAGCAACAGGCAACGGAGGTCTTTCACCGGCAGGCAGTCATCTTCCCTCAGGGAAACTTCCCGGCGGGCCCTGGCCCTCGGCGCCCCGCTGCGCCGGGAGGGGCGGGCCTGGCGCGAGGAGGGGGGCGGGGGCGCGCGGCTGTGCCGTCTGCGCAAGGGTTAAGCGGCTCCCAGGCAGCTGCCACGCGTGCCTTGCAGAATTTCACCAGAAGAGGGTACAGTTTGAAAGGCTCTTGACGTCAGGCTGGAATTCCTATTGTGCTGGGAAACGGCTCGGGCAGAGCCAGCCCAAGTTCGCTCTCCCAACACCTCGGCGGACTGCGCGGCCCGGAGCTCAGGGACACGGCCGGCGCGGGGGACGCACGCCGGGACCCGCGTGGCTCCGGGACCCGATAGGCGCTGTCTGCGCGCCCCGGGGAAGGGGACCCTGCCTGCCACAACCCAGGACACGCCACTTCTGCAGGAAGCCGAGCCCCAGGGGCGGATCGCGCCGCTCGGAGAGCCGAGGTGAGTGCCCGGGGCGGGGCCGGAGGCCGCGAGAGCCCCCCGCCTACGCGCCCCGGCGCCCGGATGCCCGCCCCGAGCCCCGCCGGGTGCAAGCCTCCTCCGCGGCGCGTCCCCGCCGGCGGCTCCCCGCTGTGACCGCCCTTCCGAGCAGGCGGGCGCCGGCTGGGCTTCCCCGAGAGCCGCGCACCGGTGGGACCGGCGGACTCCCGGCAGGGCAGCGACGGGGCGCGGAGCCAGGAGAATGGACGGAACCGGGGAGCGCAGCCTCCCGGAGCCAGACAGCCGCGGCTCCCGGGCTGGCGAGGATGTGGAGATCGTGGTCAACGTGGGGGGCGTCCGGCAGGTGCTGTACGGAGACCTGCTCTGCCGGTATCCCGAGACGCGGCTGGCGGAGCTGCTGACCTGCCTGGCCGGCGGCTACGACAGCATCTTCTCCCTGTGCGACGACTACGACCCCGGAAAGCGCGAGTTCTACTTCGACCGCGACCCGGACGCCTTCCAGTGCGTCATGGAGGTGTACTACTTCGGGGAGGTGCACATGAAGAAGGGCATCTGCCCCATCTGCTTCAAGGGCGAGATGGACTTCTGGAAGGTGGACCTCAAGTTCCTGGACCAGTGCTGCCGCAGCCACCTGCGCGAGAAGCGCGAGGAGCTGGAGGAGATCGCGCGCCGCGTGCAGCTCATCCTGGACGACCTGGGCCTGGACGCGGCCGCGGGCCGCTGGCGCCGCTGCCAGCAGCGCGTCTGGAAGTTCCTGGAGAAGCCCGAGTCCTCGCGCCCGGCGCGCGCCGTGGCCGTGCTGTCGTTCCTGCTCATCCTCCTGTCGTCCGTGGTCATGTGCATGGGCACCATCCCCGAGCTGCAGGTGCTGGACGCCGAGGGCAGCCGCGTGGAGCACCCGACGCTGGAGAGCGTGGAGACGGCGTGCATCGGCTGGTTCACGCTGGAGTACCTGCTGCGCCTCTTCGCCTCGCCCAACAAGCTGCACTTCGTCCTGTCCTTCATGAACATCGTGGACGTGCTGGCCATCCTGCCCTTCTACGTGAGCCTGACGCTCACGCACCTGGGCGCGCGCATGATGGAGCTGACCAAGGTGCAGCAGGCCGTGCAGGCCCTGCGCATCATGCGCGTGGCCCGCATCTTCAAGCTGGCGCGCCACTCCACCGGCCTGCAGACGCTCACCTACGCGCTCAAGCGCAGCTTCAAGGAGCTGGGGCTGCTGCTCATGTACCTGGCCGTGGGCATCTTCGTCTTCTCGGCCCTGGGCTACACCATGGAGCAGAGCCACCCCGAGACGCTGTTCAAGAGCATCCCGCAGTCCTTCTGGTGGGCCATCATCACCATGACGACCGTGGGCTACGGCGACATCTACCCCAAGACCACGCTGGGCAAGCTGAACGCGGCCATCAGCTTCCTGTGCGGCGTCATCGCCATCGCCCTGCCCATCCACCCCATCATCAACAACTTCGTGCGGTACTACAACAAGCAGCGCGTCCTGGAGACCGCGGCCAAGCACGAGCTGGAGCTCATGGAGCTCAACTCCGGCGGCGCCGCTGCTGCTGCTGCTGCCGCCGGCGGGGCCGAGGGCTCCCGCGGGGACCTGGACAGCCTCCCTCCCGAGCCCGTGGCCCGCAAGGAGGGGGCCTGGGGCAGCCGGCTGAGGGTCTCCCACAGCGATACCGTCATCCCCCTCCTGACCCAGGAGAAGCACCACAGGACCCGGCTCCAGAGCTGCAAGTGAGGTGGGCCGGGCGGGCGCAGGTGGATGGATGCTGTGACCGTCTTTGCCTCCCCCCCACTGCCCCCCCCCCGCCCAGTCCTGAGCAGAACCCTGAGGGCCCTCTGGGCACCTGTCGTGGGGCTGGGAAAGACCCTCTGTGTTGCTGGCTGTCCGGGAGCCGGCGGCGGGGGAGGGGTGGCCAGGAGCCAAGGCAGGAGGGGTGATGGAGGGCGGCAGGGACCCTCGTCCCGTTCTGTATCTCTTTCAATAAAGCCCCTCTCTGTGCACACGCCGTGTGGCGGGTTCTCTTTCAAGCTGGGCATCCTCGCCCCTGCCCGACCGCGGGATGTGGGTGGCTCAGGCCTGCCCAGGCCCAGGCCCGGAGGTAGGTGTGCAGGCCAGGGGGGTATTTTTAGTTGGAAGCTAATTGCGGAAGGGCTCACGTGCAGGGCTTGGCGCCAAGGAGCCTTGCCACGTTCCAGAAGGCTCTGTGCCTGCGGCTCCTCATTCCTTCTGAGGAGAAGCCTGCTCCCAGGCACGCCCAGGCGGGCGAGGGCCACCGAGCTGGGCACACCCAGCAGCGTGGTGACCACGGATTGATCACCTGCGCAAGGCGCTTTTCGCAGCTTCCTCCCATTCCTTGTAGCAACCCTGCTGGATAGGTATCCCCATTTTACAGATAAAGAAACTGAGGCCTAAGGTCACACAAAGGAGGGGTCCAATCCCAGAGCTGATGATCCCAAAAGCCCAGGCATTGTCTCTCTCTTTTTAAAAATAGGTTTTTTTTATTGATTTCAGAGCGGGAGGAAGGGAGAGGGCTACAAACCCTGATGTGAGAGTGGCGGGGGGTGGGAGGGCGGTCCCCGATGCTGCTGCCTGTATGCCCCCTGCTGGGGATCCAGCCCGAATCAAACCGGTGACCTCTTGGTTCATAGGTCGATGCTCAACCACTGAGCCACACCGGCCGGGCCACGCGCTCTCTCCGACAGCAGGTGACCTGAGGACGAGGCACCGGTTTGGGCGCATGAGGGGAGAATGGTCCTACTGACCAGGACAGGCGCTGAGCCTCCCTGGGTTGGCCACGTCTGCCCTGCAGCTCCTCCCCCCTCGCACCAGCACCTCTGAGGGAGCAGGTGGACTAGCCTGAGCCTGGCCAGGTGGCCCCTGCCAGCCTGGGTGGGGAGCCCCAGGGAAGAGAGACAGACCTGGGTCTGAAACCAGGAAGAGATGTCTGAGATCCTTCTAGCTCAGACATTTCTCTCTCCTCTCCCTCTCCCACCACTCCTTAGCCGTGTGGTCTGAGGCCTGTGGATTCAACTCTCTGACCCTCATCCTGAGCCCGGATAAAACGGGAATATTAGAAACACCCTCGGAGAATCAAGGTGCTAGCAGGGTGCCTGGCACATAGGAACTGCTCAGTAAGTGGCGGCCAGTGCTGTGACTCTGGGCTGCACACTCGGCCCTCCTCAGGTCTGGGCTGGGCATGCAGAGGGGAAGTAGGGGCAGGGCAGTGCCACACTGTCCTTGGTCAAAGGCGGTCTCCTTGGCCCACAGTTGGTCCCAATAGGCCCCTTTCCTAGGCTTCCACCTCCAGCTGGTGCAGAGGAAGGAGCCTGCGGCGGGAGGGGGGGTAAGGGGGGGAGGGGAGGTGGTCCCCGGTCTGCAGCATCCCGGGCAGGGTCTTCTCTGGGCCCTGGCTTTCCCACAGGCGTGAAGAGGGAGGATTCCTGGGTTCCCACCCAGGTCTGCCCTCCCAGGGTTTCAGAGCCTAGGCTGCAGGGTTTGTTGTGTTGGGGACTCCAGGGGTGGGAGGGTGTCATGCTGGAGGGGGCCTAGGAGGGGGGCCTTGGGAGAGTCAGGGCCGCCCTTGTGGGTGCAAGTCTCTAAGCCAATGTTGTGTACACTCCCCCCCGCCACACACACACACGTTTCTCCAGGGAGATGCTGGGTCAGGGGGCCATGGAAGGCAGAGGAAGGGGTGGGGGAGGAGAGGGTCCGGGAAGAGGGGCCTCTTTTGTGGGCTCAGTGGGGCCTGCTGAGTGGGTGTGTTGCCTCTCTTTGTCCCCCTGCCCCAGAGCCCTAGGGAAGCTGGCTGCGGGCTCTGAGCGGGAGGGGAGGGGAGGGGAGAGGAGGGGAGGAAAGGGGAGGGGAGGGGAAGAGACTGGGGGCAGGGGCAGCTGGTGAGAGAGGCCGGGAAGTGCCTTCCCTGCTGTTCGCCTGGGGGTCGGGAGGTGTCTTTCCCGCCACAAAGCATCCTGGAGCCCAGTCCTCCACTGGAAGGAGCCGAGAACGTGAGAGGTTTGCTGCATGTCCTTCGTGCATGAGGGTCCGCTCGGGGTCCAGGTCCAGAGGACCCGGGTCTTTAAGGAAAGAAAGGGGAGGGAAGCGCGTTCTTTGGACCAAACGCTCAGGCTGTGCGGAGTCAGGGTGCCGCCGGCTGCTTAGGAAGTGTCGAGCCCGCACCCTGCCAGCTGGGTCTGGAGGTACCGCCTCCGGCAAGGAGATGACACCCCGGAACATGGGGAAACTGGGACCTGGAGCTGTTCCGCACACACTCCTGAGGACACGTGAGCGGCAGGCAGACCTAGCACCTGCCCGGGTGATGGTGGTGGGTGAGCATCCCCGCTGTACAGGGGTCTCGCTCCTGGGGGAGGCGGGCACTGACGGGCGGGCATGGGACTGGTTTTGAGGCAGAGGCCCTGCCTCCCCCCAGCCCTGGCTTCGAAGGGGCTGCTGGTCCTGCTAAGCCAGCCAGGCTCAGGCCTCCCCTCCCCAGCTCCGTGCACTTCCCACTGGACTCCGTGTGGTAGCAGATTTGAAAGGGGGTTTCAGCGCCCCCCCCCCAATCTTTTCTCCACTCGTGGAGGCCAAGCCATGGCTACAGGGATGCCTTGGGTTTCCAAGATTGCCGACAGAGGCAGGAGGCAGGAGGCTCTGCTCCTTCATGCCGTGGCTTTGCGCTAGGGCCTCCAGCCAGCCAGCCAGCCAGTCAGCCGGGCCAGGCTGCTGGATCTGCGCCTTTATTGCCCTCTCCAGGCAGCCGGCCCAGAGCCACCGGAATGGCCTGTGGTCACACAGCTGGAGAGAGGTCGGCCGTAGGAGCCGGGAAACCTCTGTCTTTTCCCCAGCTTTGGCAGAGGACAGGGTGACGACCCCAATACGTTTACACCCGACCCTTCCCAGCCCGCGGGCACGCACATCCCTGCAGGCCTGTGAGCCTCCCTCCGCTGCTCCCTCCTCTTGCTGTTCTCTAGGATCTTGGTTCCTTTCCATCTCTTGCCCCGCCCCCTGCCTGCCCCCCCCACAACCCCAGGCTGTGGCACTGCTGCTGCCCCCTCTGATGGCCACGTCCTCCCTCCCCTGGTTACTGAGTGCCTTTATGTCCATCCGCCAGGCCACCGCGCCTTCCCGGGTCTCCCTGTCTTGGGTCAGATGCTGCTTACTGCGCCGCGTGCCTCTCACCCTCATGGCGTCTGCAAGTTTACTTTATTCGTAGGATTTTTATTTCTATAAACCACTTCTGTCTCTCCCGCTAGACTCTCTGAGGACCAGGCCTGGATTTCTGCTTACCCTCGAACTCCCGGATCGCAGCACAGTGCCCAGCGTCTAGCGTGTCCTTCGTACGTATATGCTGAATGAAAGGACGCCCCTGGCTAGGAAATGAGACCTGTTAGCTGACGTACATCAACGACACTTCCCAGCCGACCCACTCCCTGCCAGACGCGGGCAGCGTGCTCGCTTCTTCTCCGGCGCCCCTTCCCGCTTCCCAACAGACACGAACGAACTCCATTTCCGCACGGCGGCTCCGGGCAGCGTCTCTTGACCTCACAGGACACACAGAGGGGCTGAGGCACTTCCCTCCCCCTCCGCCCACCCGCTGGCCCCGTGCCTCGAGCCCCTGCATTGCCAAGCTCGGCCCCATGTACACTGTCCTGTGACGCCAGGCGTTTCTGTGCTTTGACGGTTCGGCGGAGTCTACGCAGGTTTAAACCCGTAACCGGTGCTTTAGCTATCACGATCGGGTAACGGTCCTTCGCAGATGGCCGGAGGGAGGGAGGGAGAAAGGAAGAGGGACCCGATGCCACAGGGGAAGGGGCACCCAGACAGCTTTCGACGCCCGTGGTGAGACGCCTTCCCACCCCAGGAGGACTCGCCATTGCTCCACCAGGACGTGGCCGCTTCCTCTCGGAGCCTCCGACCCGCCCGGCGGGACTCGCAGCAGTCGCTCTGAGGCCTCGGGCCCCGGTGCCCTCCGGGATTTGGTTCGCATCGCACCCCGGCCGGGGTTTGGGGTCGAGGGTTCTCCTTTCCTGGCTACCGTCGTCCTCTTCCCGGGCATGCGCTTTCCTTCTGCCGGGGAGCGGGCCTGGGTCTCTCTCTCAGGGCAGATCCACGGGGGGCTCACCACCCAAGTCGCCGTGTGCCCGTCTGCACGCGGCTCCCCTTTGCCCTGGCACCAGGCTGCCGGTGGGCCGGACCCTCCTCTCCGTGCCACTTGGGCCGAAGTCAGTCTCCTGCGGGGTTTGGCGGGCCATCGGGCTTTTCGCTTTGGAGGTGGCTAGGGTTTCTCTGACCTTTAGTTCTGGAATTCTCTCGGGACAGGAGATGTCACCCCAGAGGCCCGCGGCTCCTTCAGCGTTGCCCGTTCATCACTTGGCAGCGACCTGAATTGGGGGACTCGGGTGGTTCTTTAGCGCAGAGACGTGTTCTCTAGTGTTGAGTTTCCTGCGTGTCTCCTGTGGGTTCCCCCCGAGGACTCTTCCTAGGAACCGGGGGGCAGTGCTCCCTCTGCACCAGCCACCGCCCTGCTGTGTCTTCCCTCGCCTTGCTGTCCCACTTCCCGCAGGCCTCCTTGGTTTTGTGCCTGTGGGTTTTGTGCTTTGGGGTTCAGCTCTGCTCATTTCATTCATCTAATCACCTCCATTTTTTAAAATTTTTTACTTTTTGGAATCCTGACTAAATGTCCAGGAAATCTTTCTTTTCCGATTGCTCCTGTTCGGTACCAGCTCCGCAGTCCCTTCCAACTCGGTTCCCTTGTGCGGAAGTTCCGCAAGCAGACGGCAGCCTTGTTTCCGAGGACCCCGAGCTCGGGTGGAGGCCTGCAGCGGGGAACGCTCAGTGTCTGAGACAGAGTCTGCATGGAGGAGGCAGGGCCTTGGGCCAGAGAGACCACCGCTCACCCAGCCCAGCCCAGCCCAGCCCAGCCCAGCGGTGTGATCTTGACTCCCATAGCCTCCGTCCGTCCGTCTGTCCGTCTGTCCGTCCTCGGACCTCGCAGGCTTGCGTGAGGATGAGAGGGGGTGTGGACAGCTCCCGGGCCCTGGATTCGCACCTGATTGTGAATGAGGCTTCGTCAGCTCACCCAGCACAGGCCCTGCCCTCTTCCCACCCCTTTCACCGAGCAGAAAACTGCTTTTGCCATGCTTCACACAGAGCTGTCTGGCCCTGGGACTCTATATATGTATGGATGCATTTTAGTCTTTTCTGGGCAGCTTCTCATGCATATTCAAATGCCAGAGTTCTGGGAATGATCAAGTGCTTGCTGCACAGTGTAATTGCTCTGAATATAGCCCCGCACGAAGGCTGCCATGCGCTCCCCTCCCAGCCCCCACCCACCCACCCACCCCCAATGCCTCCTCCTCCCCCACAACCAGTTTGGGTCAAAGGTCAACACGCCAGATACAACCGCGAGGACTAACAGAAACTAACTGTTGGGGCCGGAGGAGTCCTTCCTCCCCCTGGGTTTTTGTTGTTGCTTTTTAAAATATATGTTCATTGATTTCAGAGAGGAAGGGAGAGAGAAACATCAGTGATAAGAGAGTCAGAGAGGAAGAGGGAGACAGAAACATCAGTGATAAGAGAGAATCATTCATCACCTGCCGGCATGAGCCCACAGCCCAGGCGTGTGCCCTGACCGGGAATCGAACCCAGGACCCTTCCGCCTGCAGGTGGACGCTCTATCCACTGAGCCAAACCGGCTAGGGCTCCCCTGGCTTTTGGTTTTCCTTTGAGTCTAGTGCCTGGGCCTCTGATCAGCATCCTTTCTGTAGGGGACCTAAAGTCAGGAGGGGAATATCGGGGAGGCCGAGCGTGTCCCTAAGCTCTGGACAGTCCCGCTCCTTCCTCTGAGCGCAGGACTCAGCCACCTCGGGTGGCCACCCCGGCTGGCACTGCCCGGAGATGCCGACAGGGGGCGCTGACGGTGATGGGGCAGGGAGGGAGCAGGCTTCCGGCCCCCAGCCTGCGCTCCAAGTCCACCTGCCCCTCCTCTCAGTGAGGGCTCCGGCGAGCCGCCCACCTCCTCCTGGGCACCTGGCCCAGAGGCGAGGCGATGCAGCACGAGGGGGCCCTGGTTACGTCAGCTGAGGCACGTCCTGCCCACCAGGTTCTGGGGTGTGAGCCGGGCAAAGGCCCCCACCTACGGGAGGGGGTGGCAGGCAGCAGTGGTAGCGAGCTGCCCCCACGAAGCCCTTGCAGGACCCCCCCTGCCCCTTCCCCCCGCTGTCCCCCCAGCTGTGTGCGGCCAGTCGAGGCTGGCTGGGCGGCATTATCAGGGTGAAGCCCTTTCTTTCATCAGGAGAGCTTTGGAGAGAGAGAAATATTTCCACGCCTTTAGAGATGTGCATTCGTCAACCCTCGTTTATGATTTGCAGTGGCAACTAAATGGGGTGTCTACCGCAGCCTGAGAAACAGGCCAGTGGTCACTGCCCTGGGGGACTCTGTACCAGCTGTCTGAGCAGTGGCAGCTGCAGCGATCCATCAGCTGGGACCAGCGACACGGGGACCAGCGACACGCGGCCCAGCCCACCGGCCGGGTCTGTTCTAGCCGCGAGGAGGAGCCGGGAGGGCGGAATGTGGGGGTAAACACGGCGGGAGCCCGGTGCCTGCAGGACGCCGAGAGCCCTCGCCTTCCGGACCCCCACATGCGTCTTTCTTCTCCGCCTCTTGAGCTGTTGGGACGGGCACTGCCTGCCCCGGTCTGTCTGTCTGCCTGTCTGTCTGTCTCTCTCCAGGACGGGAAGACTGTGCCAGGCCCCTCCGCACCAGGACGTGGGGACACGGGTGAGGGCTCCCTCAGAAGGAACTTCCTGAGCTTTTTAAACTGTAAACTCGGTGTGTGCTCATTGTATACAACTCTAATAAAGCAGCAAGCCACAGACGGAAAGTGTCAGTCCCACCACAGCGAGACCACCGGCATGGTCCACATCCCTCTGCAGGCACACCCCGTTGTTCCCACGGGGAGCACCCGGTCCTCGCCACCTGCAAGCGAGAGGGGAGGGGCTGCGCGCTGCTGTCTCCCCCGGGAAGGGGCTCTCCGTGGCCTGCAGATGGCCACTCCTCGCTGTGCTCACATGGTCTTTTCTCCGTGTGTTTTGAATTGGGGGGGGCGGGGAGAGAGAGGAAGTGGGAGGGGGGAGAGAGAGAGAGAGAGAGAGAGCTGTCTGGAGTCTCTTCTTCTAAGGACACTAATCCCATCAGGGGATCCCCCCCCTCATCTAACCCTACCTCCAAAGGCCTCGTCTCCAAATACCATCACAGTGGGGGTTAGGGCCTCAACATACGGATCTGGGGGGGAAGCAGCATTCAGTCCATAGCAGGAGGAAGCTCTTCTTGGGCACCTACTGTGTGCCCAGCGCGGTGCTGGCTGCTTTGCGCCCACCGGTTTATGTGTTTTCACAGCCCCCCCTTCCCCCCCCGAAAGGCAGGGATTATTTGTCCTCGTCTCACACATCAGGAAATTAAGATCTGTGGCAGAACTGGGGTTGAAACCAAGGGAGCCCTTTTGCTACCAGGCGAAGGGTTCATGAAAAGGAGAATTCAAAGGGAGGGAAACGCCTGGGAGTGGGGATGGGAGGGGTGCGCTCAGGCCCCTCACCCTCTCGGCCTGCCGCGCAGGCTCTCCTGGGAGGAGGGGTCCCAGGAGGCTGCTTGGCAGGTGCCAGGAGGCGCGCCCTGCCCCGAGACACCCTGCACTGATCCCCGCCCCCCAGCCCCCCCCTCCATGCCCCAGAACGGGGTTCTCAGGACACTGTGGCTTCTGACACCAAACCTCAAACTGGGCAGAACAAGTCCTTAAAGATCATGTTCTCTAGTGATTACACCGGCTGGGGAGCAAACCTCCATAGTAATTAGTTTGCCAAAGGTAGCAGCCCCGCGGAGAGGAGCGCGGAGAGGGGGTGATTACCGCAGCAGCCTTTCCCCGGTTTCCTGCAAAGATGAGCACAGCACCCCACAGGGTCTCCCTGGGCCATTCCAGCCCGGGCCTGAGGCCAGGGCGCTGCTCGCCAGCCAGACGCGCGGCCTCTCGTTCTCCTGGTCCGTCCCTTAAGTGGCCATCACAGTTTCGCCTTCACCGCTGCCTTCACCTCGTATCTGCCGTGCAACCTCGCACTCTCACCCACCCCTGGCGGGAGGGTGGTTGGGGGAGGGTGTATCGGGGTGCCTCACGGATATGGGGTGTTTCCGATGAACCCCGGGGGCCCTGCCAGTAGGAGACAGTGTGAGCACGCGGAGTCTGATCCAGGGCTGATCAGCAGGGACCCTGGCCCCGTGGGATCTGTGTGAGGATGAACTTCACCCTGAAGGCCACAGCGGAACCTAAAGCAGGGACGTGACCAGGTCCGATTACTGGGGAAAAGGAAAACCTTCCAAATAGGGCGGCGGAGCCCGGACAGCAGCAGAGGAGAGGAAGGGGCCCGGGGGGAGGCCGTGGCAGCGGCTGGGAGACTGCGGCGGACAGACGAGCCGAGCCGTGGGCCTCACTCCCTGCCCCGTGGAGCTCAGCAGGGCGGTGCCTGCTGGAGCATGAGGGGAGCCCCAGCCCTGGATGGGCATCCCAGCGACTGCGGGTCACGGGAGGGCATCGCGTGCAGGTGATCCCAGAAAATAATTTTTAAAAACATGTTTTCTGACTATAAAAGTATTTTGCACTTGGTAAAAAAAAAAAAAAAAAAAATGAGAAAAGTATAAGAAAGTAGAACCACATAGGCAACTGCTGTTCACACGTGGCTTTTACTCCCATGCATAGCTCTCTCCATAAGGTTCTTACATAAAAAAGTTCATCTTACATAAACTCGTAATGCATGGCCGGAGTGCCCGTATGTATAAAACGCACTCACTGTTGCAACCCTAGTATAGACATTGCTTTGAATTCCACGTCTGCCCTGGACTGGGAGCGGTACTGTGCTGAGGTACCGGGTCCCGCGGGCTCTGATGTTCCCTCTTCATAAACTGGAATGACAGTTTTCTGGGTTGGGGGTGGAGGCACAGGACTGGCCCACACACACTAGGCAATAGGCTGGCTTCTCCTCCCTTCAAGCCCCATCGGAGTCAGCTCCCAACGTGAGCGTGGCTCCCATCAGGGTTTGGGGGAGGTGGGGGGCACCTCGGCTGCATAAACCAAAGCCGAGCTTCAAACAACAGAGCAGAAGGTCCCTGACAGCCATGGGCCGGGGGAGGGAGACATCCAACCCCAAGTGTGCCATTTTTATTCCGAACGAGTGGTGGGACGCAATAAGCAAAACAAACTCCTAGCAGAGAACTACGTGAATTCCAGTCGCATTCAACACTAAGTATGAAAAGCCTGTAAAACACTAGGAAAAAACATTGCTTCGCATCGATGTGTCCTCGAGGTAACAAAAGACTTTGAAAATGTGATGCTGAAGGTGGAAACCATCAGAGATAAAAGGGATAGATTTGATCATGAAGAGAGAACAGCTCTCCTTCCTAAACCAGCCATAAAGACAACCAAAGGCAAGTGACAGCCTGAGAAATCTTAGCTAATAATAGACAAACATGTAAATTGACTGTACCGCTGCCCACAGCCAATCAGGAGGGAATATGCAAATTAGAAGGCCAAAGATGGCAGCCGCCCAGCTGCTCCAGGCGGAGTGTCCAGGAGGGGCAGGGTGCTTGTTATGAGAGGAAGGGCCGGGGGGCAACAGGATATACAGGAGCAGAGTGCTGCAGCGAAGACAAGACTGCAGAGTCTGGCCGGAGCGAAGGCCTGGGTCCCGGGTGCCGGAGGAAAACGGGTGCTGGAAGCCAAGGGAAGCCATGAATCTCTTCATGCAACGGGCCTCTAGTACATTTATAACCTGTGAGGCTGATGCGAGGTTCAACAACGATTAATATGGAAGTAGCTGTGAAAAATCAATAGAAAAGACAGAAATACTCCAGTAAAAAATGACAAAAAAGACATGGGAACATCACCCAAAAAGAAATACAATTAGCTGATAATATGAACAAAAGTTCACCTGCGTATTAACCAAATGCACACTAAAGGAAGCATTGTTTAGCCGTAGTCTTCATTGGCAATCATTGGTGAGCCACGGTGCTGGTACACGGGCATTCTCTTACACTACTCTTGGGCATATAAACAAATGTAATATTTATGGAGGCATTTTGGTGATACATTTTTAAAAATCTTAGTTTTTGCATATCCTTTGATCCCAGTAATTCCATCTCCAGGAATTATTCCAAGGAAATAATCATGAATATATGCAAAGACTTAGCCTTATTGGTAACAGCCTCATCCACCAAAGCAAAAACGTTGACAAAACTGAGGATTGATTTAGTCCTGGCTGGTGAGGCTCAGTTGGTTGAGCATCATCTCATGCAAAAGGTCGCCGGTTTGATTCCGGGTCAAGGCACACGCCTGGGTTGCCAGCTCAATTCCCAGTCGGGGGCTGCAGGCGGTAGCCGATGGATGTTTCTCTCTCTCTCCCTTTCCCTTTCTCTCTAAAACCAATAAAAACATATTTTTTTAAAAAGGGAAAAAATAGAGCGGAATACCAATGGGCTGCCTCCTGCACACACCCTACCATGCACCCTGACCAGGAATGGAACCAGCAACCTTTAGGTGTGCGGGACCGTGTCCAGCCAGCCAGCCCCACAGGCCAGAGTAGCATTTTGTTCCTTTTTTACGGCCGAGTAATATTCCATTGTGTCGATGGACCACGTTTCGCTAATCCATGCATCTGTTCATGTGCTTTGGGTTGTTTTTACTTCGGGGCTAGCATGAAGAACACTGCGGTGAGGGTTTGCGTACACATTTTTGTTGAACGTATATTTTCATTTCTCTTAGGAATTTACCTGGAGTGGAACTGCTGAGTCACCTGGTAACTCTACTAGGTGTACTGGTTAATAATGGAGGATTTTGTAATCAAAGAAAACACGATGATTTCAAGAGAAACATCCAAAGTGCTTTATTCAAAGTACTGTCCGTCGCTAGCTACACATTTCCCCCATCTTTCAGGTAAGTTGAGGGTACCATCCCAATAAAACTTTTCTTGTTTTGAGGCAGACCATGCAGAGACCCCATTTTCCACTTCATACGTTTTGAAGTGCTGCTCAGGAAGTGCGTGTGCCATCGATCGGAACAAGTGGTCATCTGAAGGAGCAAGTGAATACGCGGGTGGGTTCGTACTTCCCAGGCAAGATCTGTTAACGTGTCTTTTACCGGTGCTGAAGTGTGTGAGGGTGCGTCATCAGGAAGCAAAACCACTTTGCCGTGTCTTCTGGCCCATTCTGGTCGTTTCATGATCGAAGCGTGGTTCAAATTGACCTGGACGTTCTTTGTCTTTCACATCGAAATCATCCCTTTGAAAGCGTTTAAACCAGCGTTCACAAGTATCTTGAGCTGGAGCACGTTCACCATAAGCTTCCCGAGGAGACAGTAACTTCCAGCAGCGCTGTTCTTCAAGATAAAGTAATGAATTAAAACGTCCCACAAACGCTCTTTTTTGGGGCACGAAATTCAACATATTTAATACAAATATCTATGATGTTAACACCTTCAGAAAATTCGACATGAAGTTTTGAAGCTTGTTGTCAATACAACAAAATGGCATACATCTCAAATCGCATGTATATATCAACATATGTGTACCTCCATCTACTGAAAGAAACCCGCATGATTAACTGGTGCAACGTGTGGAGGAACTTCCAGGCTGCTGCGCAGAGCGGCTGGCAGTTTCACATTCCCACCAGCCAGGAAGGGGGGTCCCAATTGCTCCGCATCCTCGTCCGCTCTTGTTCCCTGTCGTTTTGCTCACCGCCATCCTAGTGGGAGCGAAGCGATATCTGGCCGTGGCTTCGACTTGCATTCCCTGGTGACGGATGGTGTTGAGCATCTTGCCGTGTGCTTATTGGCCATTTATGTGTCTTCTCTGGAGACTGTCTCTCAGATCCTTTGCCCGGGTGCTCCTTGGCTGCTTGTCTTTTGGGGTTCAATTGTCCCCCCTGGTTTTGGGTCTCCTTGAGGTTCCATCTTCCTAGTCCCCTCCCCCTAGATCCTCACAACAGTCCACCCCTGAGCCCAGCCGGCACGAGGAAGAGAACACAGCCAGGCCGGCGTGGCGCAGGGGCTGAGCATCGACCTAGGAACCAGGAGGTCACGGTTCGATTCCCGGTCAGGGCACAGGCCCTGGATGCAGGCTTGATCCTCAATGTGGAGCATGCAGGAGGCAGCTGATCCATGATTCTCTCTCATCATGGATGTTTCTACCCTCCCTCCCTCTCCCTTCCTCTCTGAAATAAGTAAGAATATATTTTTTAAAAATATAATTAAAAAATAAAGGAAAGAACACAGAGAGTAAACTTTTTACCATTTCCTCCTCCTTTTTCTAGAATCCCATCCAAGGAGCTAGCTTCTCCTTTGGGCTTTTCCTTCAGTATCACCAACCCCGTCCAGAGACTTCCTTTGGGCCGCATTGTCCTGGCTCATTTGCTATTTGGGGCTATTTTGAAATGTATCTATTAAACCTGAGACAATTAGCATAACTCTGAGACTTCCTCCCTACTTGAGAGGAAGCCATTTGCCTCCCTCCGCCATGGATTCATTAAGAAACTCATCAGCGAGGGCCGTCCAGGGGGCCCGTTGCATCTGCGCCAAGTCACCGGAGGACGCTGAGTAGCAATTCCCTCACCTCCTAAGCCCCACACGAGGAACGCTGCCCTTTGCAAATTGCCAGCGTTCCCCGAAAGGAATGCCGCGTTCGGATGGTGGTCCAGATAACACCCTCCTCCCCGCCAACGCGGAGAACTGTGATCGCTCCTGACATAGTCTCCCGGGGAAGGTTTTGGACGCTGTAAGCACCTGCCATTCTTCAGTGAGCCGTTTCTGAACTGGAATAGATGCTTCGGGGGGGGGCGGCACAGCGCGGCCTTAGAACAAAGGGTGAAGCATGGACGGTGGAGTTTTTGGAGGCAGAGGCTGTGAAGGGTGGGGGCAGGGCAGCCTTCCCCGCTGGTCTCTGAAGTCACCCCCCCTGGGCTGGCTCCCCGTTCATGCCTGCGTGGGACCAGCTCTGGGAATAGCTTCCCAGCTGGTCCTGTTCTAGATTGAAGTCAATTTAGACTGAGTTAAAATATCAAGAAGGATCTGCCTGAAGCATCACAGGCCTCCTCCCAGCCCCTGGGATGCGAAGTGTGAAGCAAGAGGCGAGACTGAGAAAGGGCTGGATGTTTAGAGACTCCCCCTCCTGTTCCCCCCCCCCCCGCCCCTGGCCTTGCAGTGGTCCCCCCGGCCTTCCAGTGGTCCCGCTTGTCCTACTCTCCAAGGGCACGGCACGCTTTGTCCCACGTAACCCTCATCGCTGCGTGGCATCCCACGTCCTGGATGAAGAAACTGAGGCCCAGGGCAAGAAAAGGGCTCAGCCAAGGGCACTTAGCTAACTATGACAGGACCAGCATTCAAATCCAAGCTCTTGGGCTCGGAGCCCGGACTCTGTCCATCAGGCCAAGCCACGGCAGCATTAGGCAGCCAGCGGCACATCCAAGACAATGAAAGTGTTTAAACAAGCGACCTGGGAAAGTCGAGCCACCAGCTCCTCACCATTCAGCACGCGGCGTTTTGACAAGGAGCGAGAAGGCACCCTCTCTCAGGTCCACAGTTGCTCTCAGAATAACGGGGCTCGAGAGCCCCGGTAGCGTTCCTTATGATGGCTTTCCTGCATCTGGGGTTTATATCTAGACTCTGGGTACAGATGACACGTCACTAATGGGCAAAGGCGGGCACCCACGCCTTTGCCCAGGGCAGGGCAGTGTGCTGGCCAGGTCTGTCCACAGGCCCAGGGATTTTGCCCCCAGGGGAGGGGCTGTCCTCAGAGGCCACAGCGAGGGCATGGTCGTCAGGGGGCCTCTGCCCCGAGCTGTTGGGGTGCACTTGGAAAGCCCCTACCCTCAGGACATCAGTGACCTTCTGCCCTTGGCTCTGAGCTTCTTCCTCAAACCTGCAGGTCGCAGGTGATGAATCCCCAACTCTGAGCGATTGTCCCCGCCTCAGCCCTTGGAGGCATCCCTTCCCACGGGCCCGCCCAGGGGACCTGGGTTTGCTTCTTCCACGTCCCTTGCCTGTTACTTTCAAGCAGTTAGAACTGGGTTTTTAATTACCTGGATATATATATGACTTCGGAGAGGAAAGGAGAAGAAGAGAGAAACATCCATGATGAGAGAGAATCATGGATACGCTGCTTCCTGCACGCCCCCTACCAGGGATGCAGCCTGAAACCCGGGCATGTGCCCTGACCAAGAATCGAGCTGTGACCTCCTGGTTCCTAGGTCCTTGCAGTCACTGAGCCACACCAGCCAGGCCCACCTGGCTTCTTAACTCCGCCTCTGCGATGAGAGCTGTACTGGGAGCCCTCGCCTGGTTGTGGCTGATGGAAACCCAACTTGAAGTAGCAGAGGGGAAAGTCACGTTTATTGTGAGACTCGGCGGTCAAGGAGGGCACGGCCCACGCCCCAGCACCTTTTCTCTCCACTCGGACTCTCCTCAGTCTCCTTTGTTCCTGACGGCGACTGACTCCCTCCTGCAGGGCAACACAGCGGCCAGCATCCCACATCCCCATGGTGCTGCTCGGGGCTGTCAAAGGCTCAACATTCTTAAAGAGTAAAATTGCGACTCCCATAGAAATCTACAATGGATCAAGTCAAGGAATGTATTTAGCTAATGAATTGATATGAGCTCCAAGTTTAAAGGCAGATCCAAAGAATTCAGGGACGCTGGGATGAGTTTGCTGACAGGCCAGCCTGACACTGCTACAGGGGGTGCTAGTCAGCTGCACGGACAGGACAGGGTTACTTGCATTTCCACAGAGAGAAATAACTTGCATCGTGATCAACTCTCCAGTTTTCTAGCAGTTTCTAAAGCCTTCACACCACTGACCGGATGCAGCTGTTCACCTGCTCAACACACGCTCACCTGGACAGTACAAGCCAGGCTCTGGGGCTGTCGCTGAGTGCTCACCTGCACTCCTGTTCACCTGCTCACCTGCTCACCTACACACCTGCTCACCTGCTCACCTGCACACCTGCTCACCTGCTCACCTGCACACCTGCTCACCTGCTCACCTGCTCACCTGCACACCTGCTCACCTGCACACCTGCTCACCTGCTCACCTGCACACCTGCTCACCTGCTCACCTGCTCACCTGCTCACCTGCACACCTGCTCACCTGCTCACCTGCACACCTGCTCACCTGCACACCTGCTCACCTGCTCACCTGCACACCTGCTCACCTGCACACCTGCACACCTGCTCACCTGCTCACCTGCACAACGGCCCTGCCTCGCTAAGCTTTCCTTCTGGTGGAGAAGACGGGCAGCGCACAGGTAGGCACACACAAAATATTCTTATTTCTCGTAGACAGCTCTAAGAGGAAAAGACCTCAGGTCATTGGACCCAAGGTGAAGGGCAGGGCAGGGTGAGACCTCAAACATGAGGGGGAGCCGGCCCCACAGAGACCACGGGCCTCCCTCAGATTCTAGGGGCCGGGCCCCCGAGGCCACGGGGACATGGTTGGTGGCTGAGTGGACGGGCACTCTGAGAGGCATTAGAAAGACACAGCCCGAGCCCCTCACCTCCCGGGGGGCCTCAGAAATGAGCCGCTGTCAGCTCCTCCAAATGAGCACATCATTTGATACAACTGCTATTCCCTGGGCAATCAGCTACCCGCTGTGCCTCGTTCACACGCGGAGGCGCTACCCTGATTCACTGGTGTCTCCCCCGATCCCACATTCGAATCAGCACCTTCCCTGCAGACAGGGAGTGGGGTGTCAGCGGCTGCCGCCGTGCTCAGTGCTGGGCGGAAGGGAGGACCGCAGGCCGGCCCGCCATCGAGGAGAAACACAAGCATGAAGGGGCCAGGACACCCAGGCAATGAACCACCGGCGCTCAGGGCTGCGGGACCTGAGGGGGCTGGGGGCTGCCCTGGCTCCCCCTCACCTCCAGGTGAAGCCCCCAGGCTCCCGGACACTGGTCACCCTGTTCGTGAACTGGGGTGCACTGATGGGAGGGGCTCCCCTGGAATCAGCAGGAGCTTCGCTGGCTCTCTGCTCAGCTCAGCCATCAGGAGGGGCCGAGGCACAAGGGCGTGGAGTTCATGGCTCAGAATTCATGCGAAGCCCCCTTTCCACCAGAGCAGGGCCGCATGGCTCCGTGTGACCCCCGGGCGCAGCCTGTGTCCGTTGCTTCGCAAGGTCCTGTTAAGCTAGGTCACGCACTCTCAGACTTGAAGAATTAGAAGCGCCTGTAGGACATCAGTGTTTAAGTATTGACCCCACAAGGGCTGCCAGAGCTACAGGCCGGCGTGTGGGTGCTGTGAGCGCCGTGTGATTCGCACGGTGGGGGGTGGAGAGACGGCCTGTAATGGACGGGCCAGTGGATAAAAGTCTACGCGCGGCATTTAAACGCAGGTGGGTAGCCATCGGGTTCTAAGGCAACCACAGAAGAACTAGACTTTAAAAAAAAACAAAAAACTCCCAGGAGAAGCCGGGAGAAAGAGGAGGAGGGTAGGAAGGTCACCTCACGTTTTCAGCCTTCATGGATGGGAGTCAGTATAAATTGTTTCAAATGAATAAAACAAAGGGGAGGCCTACACGTATTGTTAAGATAGAATAACACCAGGCATTTTTAAAACCTTTGAAATGTTACGATTGTGCACTGACATTGATATTGTCTTTCCATGTACGTTTTTTTGCTTTTGAACATAATCGGTATTTTACCATCTTTCTCTGGCTATAGACCCGGAGAGAGCCCTGGCCAGTTTGGCTCGGTGGATGGAGTGTCGGCCGGTGGACTGCAGGGTCCCAGGTTCGATTCCAGTCTGGGGCACATGCTCCCCAGTGGGGGGCGTGCAGGAGGCAGCCGATCAATGATCCTCTCTGGTCACTGATGGTTCTATGAGGCTCTCCCTTTCCCTTCCTCTTTTTATACACACGAGAGGCCCGATGCACGAAATTCGTGCAAGAATAGGCCCTCCTTCTCCCAGCTGCCGGCACCGGCTTCCCTCTGGCACCCGGGACCCTGGGCTTCCCTCACAGCCCCATCTTCGTCCGGTAGGTCGTTCGGCTATCCGGTCTAATTAGCATATTACACATTTATTCTTATAGAAAAAGACAGAGAGAGAACAAGTCCAGTTTTCCCAGAGCAAAGAGGGACCAAGCATTTAGAGAAGGAGCGATGTTATTAACTGCTAGTTAATATTCACAACAGCACATACCTCATCAAATTGTGTGGATGAAAGATCTCATGGAGAGCATAAAGCACCGCGTCGGACAGAGAGAGTACCAAATACACGTGCGCTGTTGGCTTTCTGTTTTGTTATCATTATACTGTGAATACGAATACCACATTGGTTAGAGCGGAAAGGGGCCTTTTGCGGTGAAGTCATACGGAAGCCATGAATTCGTACGTATTTATGTATTAGCTCAGGAAACAAGCTGGCCCACCACCAGGAGGGGAGCCCCCAGCAATGGAAGCTGCGAGGCCGTTACAACTCCTTGGGGAGCGGCTGCCCCACGGCTACGGAAGGACCGTAAATGAAAGCACTGCTTCCAAGTGGGATCCCCCTATGACGCCAGCTGTGTTACCAGCCGAGCATATACTGACTGAGTGCTAATGGATATTGAGGGAATGGATGGCCGAATAGCTGTGCCTATGTACACCCCCCCGCCAAATAGTAACACTGTTTATCACTGGGTAGAGGGATGGAAGCAGTTTCTATCTTCTTCCTTCTTTAATTTGCATTTTCTAGATAATCCACAACCATTTTTGTTGCCTTTGGAGTACAAAGCAAACGAACGAGAGAAGGGAGCAGTAGGGAGTGATGTGAAGCCGGTGTGGCTCGGTGGTTGAGCGTGAACCTGTGAACCAGGAGGTCACACAGTTCAATTCCCAGCCAGGGCACGTGTCCGGGTTGCGGGCTCCAGCCCTAGTGATTTTATCTATCTATGTAAAAGCCAAGCGATTGGACTGTCGGAACGACCGGTTGCTTTGACACGCACTGTGGCTCCAATCGCCCCCCTTCCCCCATTGGTAGTGGGGCTGGCCAGCCAACCTCCCACGTCCCCTCCCCCCGGCTGGGTTGGGGCAAGCTGACCAGACCCCACCTGTGCACAAATTCATGCACCGGGCCTCTAGTAAATCAATAAAAATACATGTATCTTAAAAAGCTGTCAGAAACTCTAAAATATTGTTCATGTTATGACTTCATTTGAAGGCCGAGAATATTTGGGCAGAAAGTGTGGGGTTGTCAGAAGAAGGTGGCTCTGTGCTAACTGACCTTTAGGACAGTGGTTTGGGGGCATGATCCACTCTCTTCATCCTTCCCAGGGACAAGTCCAGGGACTGATTGGTCCCTGGGAGGAGCTAACCCAACTCCGGAGGGTTGGCCTCCACACCTAAAACTGATGGTGAAGCCACAGGCCCCGGCGGGAGGGCGCCCCAGTGTGGCCCTTCCCTCCACCTGGGGGCCCGAGCCCGGCAGCCGGGCAATCTACGTTGGGGCCTAATTAGCCATGTGGGCAAATCTGGTCCTCACCCAAGGGTGAGGGAAAAACTTTAAAATATTCAGTGTTGTCGTCCTAACCGGTTTGGCTCAGTGGATAGAGTGTCGGCCTGCAGACTGAAGGGTCCCAGGTTTGATTCTGGTCAAGGGCATGTACCTTGGTTGCGGGCGCATCCCCAGGAGGAGGTGTGCAGGAGGCAGCTGATCAATGTTTCTCTCTCATCGATGTTTCTAACTCTCTATCCCTCTCTCTTCCTCTCTGTAAAAAAATAAAATAAAAATCAATAAAATATATTTTTTAAAAATTCAGTGTTGTCTAAAGACTCCCTCCCACGATTCTCCAAGAAGCTTTAAGTTATTCCATGATTTTTAAAAAATATATCTGTATTGATTTCAGAGAGGAAGGGAGCGGGAGAGAGAGATAGAATCATCAATGATGATCATCATCGATCAGTTGCCTTCTGCACGCCCCCCATTGGGGATCAAGCTCACAACCCAGGCATGTGCCCTGACCGGGAATCGAACTGCGATCTCCTGGTTCATAGGTCAACACTCAACCACGGAGCCACGCCAGCCAGGCAGTTACTCTGTGATTTGTTCACAAATGACAGCTACTCCAAAGCGGGTAGGTTGTTAGCCCGAAACCGTCGATGTTTTTGTAATGAACTATTAACATTTATCTTTTGAAAAGTCGGGGTTTCAATTTCTGTTCTTTTCATTGTTTTCATTTCGAAACAGAATCTGCTCTAGCAATGGCTGTAGAACTTCCCTGAAAAGGAACCACACTAGTTTAAAATTATTTTTTTTTTTTCCTAAAAAGAAAAGGGTTATGTCTCCACAGGTAGATGAGACGGGGAAAGCAAGACACATTTCTAGGCGTTTCTCTGCCTTTCAAGTCCCTCTCCCTCCCGCCCACGGTAGCCAGGAAATGTGCCCTGAATGTGAATCAGAGCCGTGCCCCCCACTGACCGACTTTCCATAATTTTCAAATCACGTTTTTTTCTTCTTCATTCTCTTGAGATGTAAGGTAGCCGCGGAGGCTGCGTGGAAGGCATGAAACCCTCTCAAAGGAAGAGATACAGGGGCAAGGGCAGGACGGACGTGTTTTTCGAGTTACATGGAATCGAAAGCAAAAATAATGGCGGTGGCCTTGGCAGGAGAGAGGCTGGGACGTAGGAGAGGGCGTGCGAACTGGCAGGAAGGAGGATGAAATAATAATACGCTCTCCACGGGGCGCTCGCTGGCTGCTGGCTGGTGCCAGGCGCCCTTCCTGCTCCCCTTGCTCAGCCCCTGCAGCGGCTGTGGGGCACGTGGCTGCTGCTGTTGGGCCCTTTTATAGACGAGGGGTGGAGAGAACATCCCAAAGGGGAAAGGAAGATGCATCCTGCTGTGCTCAGCTCGCCAGGCCGCCTGCGTGCTGGCCCTGGCAGGGCTGGCCTGGGGCTCCTGCTCAAATTCGTGTAAACGCCCCTTCATCCCCCTCCACCCCCCCAGACTCTGGAACACTCCCTCTGGGGGTGGGGGAAAGCCAGGGGGAGCCGCGGTCCAGGCACACGCTGATTCCCGGGGAGCAGTGCCGACCACAGCTCGTCTGGGAAGCCTCCGGTCATGGCGTGCAGGAGCCGCGAGGGGCCGGCACCAGGACCCAGGGTGGCCCTGTCCCACCGGGAAACCCAGACGTCCCCCGGGAAGCGGCGTGCCGGGGTCACTTGGAGAGTAGACCCGGTGGAGAACTGAGATGGGAGCGCAGGTCCCTCCTCCCAGCGTGGGGTTCTCACAGAGCGAGCTGTGCCTGCCCTGGGGTGTAGCTGCCTGCCTGTCTGGTCCCTCTGTCCCTCTCCCTCCAATCCCACCATGAGCCCGGGAGACAGGTGGCGTGGGCTGCCCCTGCAGAGCCCAGGAGAGCACCTGGCCTGCAGGAGGTCCGTGTGCGAGACTGACGGCCTCGTCCCGGGGCAGGGGTTCCGTATTTGCCTGTCCCCGTCCCCGTGAAAGCCACGACCCACCCTGTGCCCCTGCTTCCTCCCCAGTGACCTCCAGCAAATGGCAAAGCAGACCGACCAGAGAACGACTGCACATCATGCAGCCACGACTGGCGGAGACGGGGCGCTCCTCCGCGCTGCCTGACATCGCTCTGTAGAAAGGCCAGTGCCCCCAGCACCGCTGGGGAGAAGGACAGACCAGAGCCCTGCTCACCTGCCAGCCTGCCTCTGAGGGGAAAGACCTGAGCCCGACAGAGCAGTGCCGGGGATGCCCACCTGCCAGGACAAGGAGGACGGCTGGGCTGACTGAAAGGGTGGGGAATGGAGCGTCTCGGCAAGAATTTAGAAAGAGAAACCAAGATGGCGGCATAGGTGAACACCTAAACTGCTGCCTCGCACCACAATTTCAAAACTACAACTAAAAGACAGAATGGACATCATCCAGAACCACAGGAAGGCTGGCTGAGTGGAACTTCTACAACTAGAAGGAAAGAGAAAAGCACACTGAGACTCACAGGAGCTGCAGGAGGCAGAGGTACTGAGACGCGTGTGGAGAGGACTGGCAACTGAGTGCGTGGCTGGCTTTCTCAAGCGGGAGGGAGACAAAAGCTCCCGATTGCACTGAACTCCTGTTCCAAGCGAGACTCTGGGGACCCAGACTCATTCAGGGAGAAACTGGACTGTCTGGCAGCGGGTGGAACTCGAGGGCGGCTTTCTCTCAGAGGTGTTTGCAGCTATTACCACAGGACAGTGAGACACAGAGGCCTCATAGGGCAGGGCTGATGGGAAACCAATGCTGTCTGCTCCGCCCTGAGACTCTGTCCCATCCAAGCTGAGCCCAGAGGCTTTTGCAAGTCTTGTCTCATAAGGGTGTCTCTAGCACAGAAGTTCTCCCAGTGTAGACACAGCTGATCCTCACAGCCAATTGGCCTGGAGGTCAATTCCTCCCAGTGATACCAACAACAATCAAGGCTTAACTACAATAAGACTGTGCACACAGCCCACAAAGGGGTGCACCAAGAGTGTCCACCTCAGGTAACTGGGGAGGCTGAACCTGGGCCCTATAGGACACCTAGCACACAAAGCCACTCTATCAACTCAGGGAAGCAGCCAAAATGCAGAGACAAAGAAACAGATCACAAATGAAAGAAATGGAGGAAAGCAAATGACTGGATATAGAATTCAAAACCACGGTTATAAGGTTTTCCAAGAATTTTCTAGAAAAGGCCAATAAATTTAGCAAGACCCTCGAGGATATGAAAAAGGACCAACTAGAAATTAAGCATACACTGACTGAAATAAAAAATATTATACAGAGATCTAACAGCAGACTAGAGGATCGCAAGAATCAAGTCAAAGATTTGAAATACAAAGAAGCAAAAAACACTCAACTGGAAAAGCAAAAAGAAAAAAGAATCCAAAAATATGAAGATTGAAGATAGTGTAAGGAGCCTCTGGGACAACTTCAAGCGTACCAACATCCAAATTATGGGGGTGCCAGAAGAAGAGAGAGAGCAAGATACTGAAAACCTATTTGAAGAAATAATGACCGAAAACTTCCCCCACCTGGTGAAAGAAATAGACTTACAAGTCCAAGAAGCACAGAGAACCCCAAACAAAAGGAATCCAAAGAGGACCACACCAAGACACATCATAATTAAAATGCCAAGAACAAAAGACAAAGAGAGAATATTAAAAGCAGCAAGAGAAAAACAGTTACCTACAAGGGAGCACCCATATAATTGTCAGCTGATTTCTCAACAGAAACTATGCAGGCCAGACGGGAGTGGCAAGAAATATTCAAAGTGATGAATAGCAAGAACCTACAACCAAGATTACTCTACCCAGCAAAGCTATCATTCAGAATTGAAGGGCAGATAAAGAGCTTCACAGATAAGAAAAAGCTAAAGGAGTCCATCACCACCAAACCAGTATTATATGAAATGCTGAAAGGTATTCTTTAAGAAGAGGAAGAAGAAGAAAAAGGTAAAGATAAAAATTATGAACAACAAATACATATCTATCAACAAGTGAATCTAAATATCAAGTGAATAAAAAAATCTGATGAACAGAATAAACTGGTGAATATAATAGAATCAGGGGCATAGAAAGGGAGTGGACTGACAATTTTCAGGGGGAAAGGGGTGTAGGGGGTGCGGAAAGAGACTGGACAAAAATCGTACACCTATGGATGAGGACAGTGGGGGGCGGGTAAGGGCAGAGGGTGGGGTGGGAACCGGGTAGAGGGGAGCTATGGGGGAAAAAAGAGGAACAATTGTAATAATCTGAACAATAAAGATTTATTAAATTTTTTTAAAAAGAATTTATAGTTAACCAAGCCCTAGCAGGTTGGGCTCAGTGGATAGAGCGTCGGCCTGTGGACTCAAGGGTCCCGGGTTCGATTCCGGTCAGGTTGCATATGCCCAGGTTGCGGGCTCAATCCCCAGTAGGGGGCGTGTGGGAGGCAGCCGATCGGTGATTCTCTCACAGCATTGATGTTTCTCTCTCTCTCCCCCTCTCCCTTCCTCTCGGAAGTCAATAAAAATACATTAAAAAAAAATTTAGTTAATCGGCCCAGCTGGCGTGGCTCAGTGTTGACCTATGAACCAGGAGGTCATGGTTTGATTCCTGGTCAGGGGCTGGAGCCCACAACACGGGCATGTGCCCTGACCGGGAATTGAACTGTGACCTCCTGGTTCATAGGTCAACGCTCAACCCCTGAGCCACACGGGCCGGGCTGAGCTGATCCATTTAAAGGGCCTTCCCACAGAGGCTCTTCTCTCAGAAACCTGTTTTCACTCAGCCTTTGGAGTACCTTAAGGAGGTTCATTCCTTTTTTGGGCAAAACCATTACTGCGCAAACAGACTCCCTTCTCTTGCCAGTCACCTCAAAGTTCTCACTTGCACTCAAATAGGATCGGCACTAAAAATAGGCGTGCCGAGTGGGTGCCACCTGCGCCATCCTGCTTCCTGGCACCTGCGTCCTCTCCCTCTCAGAGCAGAATGACACACAGACGCCCGCCCGCGAAGGCGTGCAGGGCGCGGGCACGGAGCGCGGGCGCGCTTACCCTCCCTGCTGGCCGCCCTTCCCTCCTCGGGACTCAGGGCGCGGGAGCAGCCGCCATGCCCGCTGCCTTTTCGGCTGGAGCCCCGGAGAAAGGGGGCGTGCGATGGAGACGGGGCTGGGCGCTGCCGGGGGAAATGCCAGGGTTCGCGCTGCATAAGCGCCGCGTCGTCGGGGCGGAAAGGTCAGCGCTGACAGACGGCACTCATCCTGGGAAAAGCAGCTCAGGCTGCCTTCCCTCCCACCCGCCCTCCCACGTGGGGGCTGCCGAGGCCACGCTGGATCTGGGCATGGCACCGAAGGGCGCGTGAGCACCAGCCCCAGAATAAACAATAGACCAGACGGAGGAGGTCCTCAGCAGCATGGAATCGCTGCCCAGTGTCTTCCTCAAACAGGAAATGCTTGGCGGCCACGAGGATCCTGTTTCTTATTAAAGAAGGTCTCCATCGGAGAAGAGTCAGAGAGGGCATCGGGTCCCACCAGGCCCCAAGCTCCGCCTCTTCTCCTCACAGTGGGATCACTCGATTTCTGGGTTTTGCCTGTTTCTCGTGAACCCTCACCCGGAGATATTTTCCCGTGGATTTTTTTAGAGAGAGTGGGAGAGAGAGGGAAGACAGAGAGAAATATCCGTGTGAGACAAACACGTCGATGGGTTGCCGCCCGCCTCAGCCTGACCAGGGCCTGGGCCCGGGAAGAGCTTCCAACTGAGGCATGTGCCCTTGACCGGAATCGAACCCGGGACCCTTCGGTCCATAGGCCGACGCTCTATCCACTGAGCCAAACTGGCCAGGGCTCACTGGATTTCGGATCCGGGCCGTTTCAGCCCAGGTCCGGGCCAGCCCGGCCTTGGGGGACCTGGAAGCATCAGATTAACACCAAACAAGTCACCCGTGACAGCGTCTGCTCCGTCCGCCACCCGCCAGGGGCCAGGCACGCGGCGGGCACGGGGCCTGTTCCTGGGTGCCGAGGCCGAAGGAGCAGAGCCCCTGCCTTCCCGGCTCCCTGAAGGCGGGCGGGACGGTGGTCAGACGCCGCCAGCGCAAGGAGGTCGGGCTCTGCGGGCCGCGGAGGCGGCACAGGAACACCCAGAGGACGGGACGAGGCCTCCTTCCGACCTGGGACCGGACCCAGGAGCCGGGCCCCGCCAGTCCTCCCTGGCTGGCCTTGGGGTTCCAGCCCGGAAGCGGGTCTCACTCTGTCCTCGGCGGGTCAGCGAGCTCTCGCATGGGGGTGCCTGACAGATGCCGCCAGCCTCCCCTCCAGCATCACGGCAGGAGCCCTGCTCTGAGCATCCTTCTTGTTTCTCACTGGTGTGCTGTTGTTTTCGAAGCCGGGGCCCCAGTACGGATAAAATCGCATGAAAAAGCAAATTTAGAACCTTCTTTTCATTTCCCGGCAGACACGGGGTGAGCGGACAGCCCAGCGATGAAATGCACCTGGTAATAATGTCACAGTTATTACTGGCCTCAGGAGATGGTTTTGGCCAAACAATCATGTCACCAGGGGAAGATCAGATTCCAGAATACCGCTCTTCTCTTTGCGGCACAATGCCTTCCGGCCAAGACGCCGACCCCAAACAGCACGGGCTTCTCGGCCAGGCCCCCATCAAGGGGCCAGTGCTTAGGGGGCAAGCGTCCCGGGGATCCAGCCCGACGCCACCTCCCACGGTCTGTCTGCAGTCCGGTCTGTCTGCAGTCCGGTCTGTCTGCAGTCCAGTCTGTCTGCAGTCCGGTCTGTCTGCAGTCCGGGCGGGGGCGCTGGCCCCTGCACGCCCCCTGGGCTCAGCCGGGGGCCGCGTGCTGCCAGCTGCCAGCTGCCCGCGCTTCCTGCCCAGCGCTGTTCTCGCTCCGGCCTCCCACTTAGCAGACACTCAACACCAGCTGGTGGCTTGGGCGTCTTCTCCTTCCAGACAAGGAGCCAGACTGAGGCTCTGGGGACCCTTCTGGCTGGGAGTCCAGGACCAGGATGGTGAGAGGGGCCACCCTCCCCCCGGGGACACCTCCCCCACCCGCTGCTGCCTTTGGGGCTGGGCTTTCGGGGCCAAAACACTGTGTGCCTGTAGCCCCTGAAACAGATGCGCACCTGCGCAGGCAGAGTCCCCGGTGCAGGCGTCTCCTGGCCGGTGGCATGATCCACTCTGCCAAGGCCGCCCCGTTTGAGGGCGGGCAGGAGACTGGAACAGCGGCCACATGGTCACCGAGACTGGACCGGCCACCAGGTGCCCGGAGCAGGTCCATGCGTCAGGGAGGACCTCGGGGAGGTCCTGTTCCTCTTGGCAGCTCTGCCTGCCGATGGGGGGGGGGGGGGGGGGCTGGCAACCTGCAAGGCAGACGTGCTCCTTCCCACCTTGGTCCCTCTGCGCAGGTGTGAGCGGGCAGCGGCGCAGGGCCACGGCAGGAGGGTTCCCCCCGTCCGGCCATGGGACCGCGACTTCCCGCCCGGATGCGTTTGCTCAGAGACTCCCAGTCGCTCACCTCTGGCCCCAAACCCGCCATGGCTCCCTTTGCCCAGCGGCACGAGGGAAGCCTTGAGGCCCTGCGTCTGGCCCGCCTGCGTTGCATGCTTTTCTCCTCACACTCCCTGTGGCCGCACTCGTCTGCCAGGTCATTCTGAGAGCCTGAGGCGACGGTGACCCAGGCCCTGCTCCTTGCATTTGCTCAGGGTCCCCTTCCTCCGAGCTCCCCTCCCAGCGCCCTCCTGCCCTGTCACCCCACTGCCCTCCTGCCCTGTCACCCCACTGCCCTCCTGCCCTGTCACCCCACTGCCCTCCTGCCCTGTCACCCTAGTGCCCCTCCTGCCCTGTCACCCCGCTGCCCTCCTGCCCTGTCACCCCACTGCCCCTCCTGCCCTGTCACCCCACTGCCCTCCTGCCCTGTCACCCCAGTGCCCTCCTGCCCTGTCACCCCACTGCCCCTCCTGCCCTGTCACCCCACTGCCCTCCTGCCCTGTCACCCCACTGCCCCTCCTGCCCTGTCACCCCACTGCCCTCCTGCCCTGTCACTCCACTGCCCTCCTGCCCTGTCACCCCACTGCCCTCCTGCCCTGTCACCCCATTGCCCTCCTGCCCTGTCACCCCACAGCCCTCCTGCCCTGTCACCCCACTGCCCTCCTGCCCTGTCACCCTAGTGCCCCTCCTGCCCTGTCATCCCAGTGCCCTCCTGCCCTGTCACCCCACTGCCCTCCTGCCCTGTCACCCCAGTGCCCCTCCTGCCCTGTCACTCTAGTGCCCCTCCTGCCCTCCTGCCCTGTCACCCTAGTGCCCCTCCTGCCCTGTCATCCCAGTGCCCTCCTGCCCTGTCACCCCAGTGCCCTCCTGCCCTGTCACCCCAGTGCCCCTCCTGCCCTGTCACTCTAGTGCCCCTCCTGCCCGAGTGCCCCGTCACCCAGGCCCTCTGTGGGTGGGTCTCTCATACGGCCTTCGAGGCCTCACTCAAAAGTCACCTCTAGGTCAGTGGGGGTCCCTCCGCAGGCAGAGCCCTCCCTCTCGATGCTGAGCCTGTGACCATGACCTCGCCTGTGACCTTGACCTCGCCTGTGACCCTGACCTCGCTGTGACCTTGACCTCGCCTGTGACCCTGACCTCGCTGTGACCCTGACCTCGCCTGTGACCATGGCTTCCCCTCTCCTTGGAGACGGGCCTCTGTGACGGGCGACACAGCCCTGATGTCCTGCCCCCCGAAGGGCGCTGCAGGCCGGAGCGGAGGGAGGGCAGGGCGATGGCTGCTTACCCTGGGTGTTCGCAGAGGGAGGCACAGCACAACCCTTCGTGGGTGGGTGGGAGGAGCGACACCAAGTTAGCTGCGGCCTCCTGTCAAGACCCAAGTTAAAGCTCCTTGCAGATCGCAGGCACCGTGGGGCTGAAGCATGCCTTTCCCCAGGCATTTGCTGCAGAACCCGCCCGCCTATCCGCCCGTCCGCCCGTCCGTCCGTCCAGGCTTTTCGAGCGTCCCAGACGCCCCCACACAGGAAGTCCATCCCGCTTCCATCCAGAGCCGCTCACCCTCGCCAGGGGACAAGACTTCTTTCCAGGAGTAACGCCTCGCCCACAAAGCAAAGTGCCGGGTGCCGGGGCAGACCGCGCCAACGGAGGAGGCTGGCGAAAAGCCATTCCTGACCGGGGAGTTACGTTTTTTAAAGCGAGAATTTTAACTCCCGGCAGCACAAGGACCTCCCCCTCCCCACAGAATTCTGGGAAACTCCTAATTGCATCTGCAAAGACCCTACTTCCTTTTTTTGTCTTTTTGTTCATCTTCTCCCGAGGATATTTCTCCCCATTGCTTTTCAGAGAGTAGAAGGGAGGGACGGAAGGAGGGGGGTGGAGAAAGAGAAACGTCGATGACATGAGAGCGGGGAGCGAACCACAACCCAGGTAAGAGTCCTCGACAGGGAATCGAACCCGAGACCCTTCGGTGCACCGGCCGACGCTAACCACGAAGCTCCCCGGCCAGGGCGCAAAGACCCTATTGCCAGGTAAGACCGCATTCCGAGGGCGTGAGTTTGGGGGGATACGATTCAACCCGTGGGTTTGTACTTGGTTTCTGTCTTATTCCCTTTCCATTTCTATTTTGTGCCTCGAGCGGCCCTGGAACACACACTCCGGCATGTAACTAGCTGTATGCTGGCGGAGCACACGCGAAAGGTTTTCACTGACGTTAGGGACCACGTGTCCCTGTCGCGACCGTCCGCGTGAGGAAACGAGGGAGGCTCTCGGATGAGACCAGGGTGGGGTGGTGGCGGGGGGTCCGGAGCAGGGGGTGACCGGATGCCCCCCGTGGTGGAAAGATACAGCCCCGGTTCCTCCCGCGGTTCCCCAAGGGTCCCTGCAGACCGCCCTCGGAGCAGGGAACCTGCGGGGTGCCAGGGAGCCATCATCTGCCCAGGCATCTGTTGACGTGTTCTGTTATTTGAAAGCAAACCAGAAAAATCAACAAAACCCAGCAAGCCTCCTCACCGATGGACAGGCAGCCTCACAATCGTCTCCCGCCAGCACGGTGCCCACACGCACGGTGCCCGCACACATGGGCCCGTTTCCCGCTGCCGTGTTCGAGGCGGCTATGCCATGCAAAGGCTGATTATAACAAAACGGGGACCTCCCACCCCCGGAAGACGGGCCCCCTGGGGCACAGTGAACTATGGGGCCGGTGGACGTGGGTCAGAGCACAAGAAGGCGCTGGGCTGCCGGTGGAGGGACAGCGGGCGCTGGTGAAGGGACAGCGGGCGCTGGTGAAGGGACAGCGGGCGCCGGAGGCAGGGACAGTAGGTGCCAGTGGAGGGACAGCGGGCGCCGGAGGCAGGGACAGTGGGTGCTGTTGGAAGGACAGCGGGCGCTGGAGGCAGAGACAGCAGGCGCCAGAGGCAGGGACAGCGGGTGCCGGAGGCAGGGACAGTGGACACCGGTGGAGGGACAGTGGGCACCATTGGAGGGACAGCGGGCACCGGAGGCAGAGACAGTGGGCGCTGTTGGAGGGACAGTGGGCGCCTGGCCCACGAAGCATTCAGTCTTGGAGATGTGGTTTCCAGAGCATCCTGCCCAGGGGCATCGTGGGCTTTTCCCAGCCCAGGCCCCTCTCCCTCAGGAAGGGGGCCTTCCTCTGACGTCACAGGGCTCTCCGCGGAGGCCCGGCCCGGTGCCCGCTTGCCTCTCTGCCCCTGCGCGCAGCGGTCCCGCCCTCCGATGCCACCCTCTTGCTCCGGCTCTCTCCACTCTCCAGGCCTGGCTCCTCCTGCTCCTCTGGCCCCGGACACCCAGGAGGCAGTTCTTCCTAGAAAGTTCTGGAGGCTTCTTCTCGCTATACTTCACCAGTCAACTTGGCAGCTGCTCTAATGAACGTAAGAGGAAGAGGGAAGCGCTAATGACGATCAGAAGAAAGCGGTGACAGCCACACTCCGTGCTCCTGAAGGACCTGGCTCCTCTCCCAGGCGGGCCGTCCTCTGTTGGGGACGTTCAGGGTGTGAGAGGCGGGGCCCGGCTCTGGGCGAGGAGCATGGCAGAGAGGGAGCCCTCTGCACTGAGCCCGCCCCCAAGACGCCACACGGGCCACTCAGTGCAGAGCAGGGTCCTGCCTGGGATGAGGCTCGAGTCAGCTGTGAGCCCAAACCCCTGCACAGGTGCGATTGCTCTTGGTGGTGGGGTTTCAGGCTTGTTTTCTTTCTTTTTTTAAAGAAGATATTCTTATTGATGTCAGAGAGGAAGGGAGAGAGAGAGAGAAACATCAGTGATGAGAGAGAATCGTGGATCGGCTGCCTCCTGCACGCTCCACCCTGGGGATCAAGCCCGCGTGACCCGGGCCTGTGCCCTGACTGGGAATCGAACTGTGACCTCCTGGTTCCTAGGCTGATGCTCAACCCCCGAGTCGTGCTGGCTTGATTTCGTTCTTATACTTTGATGTGTTGTTTGAACATGCTACCCTGTCCCATCCTGTCCTATGCTAGCTTATCCTACAAGTGGCCGTGTTCTGTACCCCCGTCTCCATCCCAGATGGGGGGGCGCCCAACCCCCTGGGACCTGGGCCATCTCCGCAGCTTCATTCCCTCGGCCCAGGTGGGGCACCCCGCCCCTTAGGAGTAAAACAGTTTTCAGCAAACCACGGCTGAAAGGCCAACGGGGGCGAATTAAAAATGTAAGAGTTTCTTGGAATAAAAATGGATTCCAGAAGTGGCCAGGAGCTCAGGCAAGATGCTCAGAGAGAAGCAGCAGAGGCCAGGCCAGGCCAGGCAGTGATCTGACTGGCTGCGGCTTAGGCGATGCCTGATGTGGGAGGCCTGGGGGGCTTTGTGGCTGGCTGTCCCGGAGTGCCTGTTTCTCAGACTGAGGCAACACAGGTCGGCCTCCTGGGCTCCACGGCAGGAGGGCTGGCCCTGCGCGTGCGGATCCCAACACGGACTCCGCTGAGAGGATGACCCAGGGGCTGACCACCCCCGCCCCCACCTTACCCTCCACATCAAGTCAGAGACGTCCCTCCTGAGCAGCACCCCTCCCTGGCCTCTCTAACGGCCCTGCAGTGATCACACTCCCTGGTCTCCCCGTCACAGGGGCTCGAGTTAGTCACTAGCCCGGGAGCCTGTTCCTGCCTCATTCTACTCTCTCCTCTGCTGCCAACCCTCGGAGAGGCCTCACTGGTCTCAGAATCAGCCAGAGCCCTTGGCAACGGGTTTATTTTTACCCACAGACACCGGGAGTGGAGGGAACAATTATGTTATCACGTTCCCCATTCCCCTTGGCGGCGAGAACGCCGAGCCAGGATGTGGCTTACTCCCAGCGGGTGCTTCGGACTTGGAAACACGTATTTTGGGTGACAGTCTCATCATGGCTTCAGCTTACCTGCCTATACTTGTTTATGTTGTCTGTACCTTCTTCTTCTTAAGTTTACGTGTCTGTCTTGCAGCGAAGTTTGTGTATTGGCAAGATTTCTCCTCTTTTCTGGAAGGTGGAGAGAATGGATGGATGGATAGATGGATGGGTGGATGGACTGATGGATGGATGGATGGATGGATGGATAGATGGATGAATGGATAGATAGATGGTTGGGTGGGTGGATTGACAGATGGATGGATGGATGGATGGATGGATGGATGGATGGATTGACAGATGGATGATGGACAGATGGATGAATGGATGGATAATGGACAGACGGGTGGATGGATGGACAGTTCGATGAGTGGATGAGTAGAAGGAGAGGGGGACAGAGTCCTCTGCCCTGCTGGGTCTCGATCTACCATTATTTCCGGCATTGTCCCACAGGACCTAACGTGCTGTCCCAGATGACGGAAAGGCCCCATCCTCCTGAGGGGCCACTGCCCTGAGGCTGTGCGTGACTTGAAACTTGGGGACGTCCTCGGAGAGAGCCTCCAAGCCCAGCGGGTGCTGTGTCCACAAGGACCTCTCTTCCCGTGCGTGCCTTCAGCCCACGGCATCACACCTGACACTTGGTGAGAGGGGTCCCTCCTGCCTCCACGTAGGAAGGAAGAGGAAACAGATCTGAGAACCAAGCGCCCGTGAGAAAGGTCAGGTAGAAAGCCGCGCCCACACTCCGGCGTTCTGGGGATCCGGGTGAGAGGCCAGCCAGCTCAGTCCCTCGGGAAACTCACAAAACCCAACGTAAGCCAGGAGGACTCTGGTCAACCGTCCCGGAGCCATAAACGTCACCCCAAGGAGAGGCCCTCCGTGGGAACTCCCTTCCCACACCACTCTGACCGGCGTGCTCTCCTGGATTCCTAGTTGCCGGCAGATTCGCCGTTTCTGGAACTTTCTCCCTGGCACTGGGAGCACCTTTCCCTCGGGACCCCCTGCCCACACGCAGTCTGCATTCACAACGATTAAGCACCAACTGTCTTCTGAACTGGCGAGGGGGTTTCTTCTGTGTTATTCATGCCTTTCCAGTAGTCTGCCCACAAAATGGGAGACAGCACCCAGTCCCCCTCAGCACTGTTCCCACGTCCTCGGGTCTTGTTGATATTTCTTGTTCTTTCTTTTGTAGTTTTACGTAAAAGTGATAATGTTAAAATTAACATCGCAAATGTCTCTTTTCATTTCATTTTCACCAAGAAACGTGGTGGGACTTCAAAGGCTCCCAGCCAGAAGAAAGAGCGGAATCTAGAATGTGTTCTTGGAACAATCAGCTCCCGTCATCTGCTCCTTCGCTGCGTGACTAACTGCGGGTCGGGAGCCCCAGAACCTTCCCCACGGAGCTCACCTGGGGGCAGGCACAGGCCTGCGCACCTGGGAACGAACGTGCAGTTGGGGAGCAGGGGAAGCGCAGAGCAGGGAGTGCGCCAGGCGGGCAGCGGGGGAGCCCAGGCTGAGAGGCAGGAAGGGGCCGAGGCCGCAGGGTTAACCGAGGGCCTGGCGGAGGCCTGGAGAGGCGAAGGTATGTCTTAATTAATTACCTGTTTCAAGTGCCCCGGAACTGGTCAAGGGTAAGCTCCTGAGACTAGCGATGGGAAAAGTCACCTTTTATTTATTTTATTTTTAAAAATACATTTGTATTGATCTCAGAGAGGAAGGGAGAGGGAGGGAAAGATAGGAACGTCAGTAATGAGAGAGAATCATTGACCGGCTGCCTCCTGCACGCCCCACCCTGGGGATCGAGCCCGTGACCCCAGGCCTGTGCCCTTGACCGGATTTGAGCCCGGGAGCCTTGAGTCCGAGGGCTGACGCTCTATCCGCTGAGCCACACCAGCCGGGGCAGAAAAGTCACCCTTTAGAGGTAGAACAGCTCCTGACAGGGCATGCTGACGGGTTGAGTAGATGAGGAGAGGGAAGGAGAGAAAGGAGGAGGGAGGCACAGGCTCGGCCTTGCGCGCGGGGTGGACACCGATGTCACACGTGGGCGGGCGGAGAGGCGGGCGGGTGTAGGGGACACCGTGCTGGAAGCCTCCAGGAGAGGCAGCGGCGCCTCCATCCCACCAGGGCAGGAGGGGCTGGCAGAGGGTTGAGGCTAGTGACCCGCCGCTCCCCCCAAATACAGGGGAGCTTGTGGTTGAACCCGGCTCTGCCTCCGAGCCACTTAGGAAGAGAGTATTTTACACAGTGAAGGTTTTCAGACGACGGCTTTACCCTTTAAAGAAGTGAAACGCTTGATTTTAAAAATGTCACCCCAATCCATTTAATAAAATGACATAAAATGTGGATGGGATTTCACCCCGAACAAATCACAGAGAAGCGTGCCGCTTCCTTGCGGCCTGGTGTGCCTGGGGGTCGGCCAGGAGTGCGTGTGGGCGGGCTCAGGGGGACGGCTCCTCGGGGTCCCCTGAGTGTGGGGTCTGTGCCCTGAGCTCGTGACACAGGACATGGCGGTGCGAGAACAAACGAGTCCTCTTTTCTGTCAAAGAACAGGTTCCACGGCCGCCAATTTGGACTGCGTGACCTGGCAGCCGCCATGTTGGCCGCACGGCTTGCAGCTCCCCTGGGGGCCGCCCTCTTGAAAGAGCAAAGGCCAGCCCCTCCCTTTGAAGTAGCCAATCGCGAAAGACTGTGCACCTGAGCTCCAATCAAGAGCAAAGGGACAGGTCACGTGCGTCCGGGATTATAAACCCGAGCAGCCCGTCTGCTCGGCGTGCACGCCCTTCCAGACCGCGTGTGTGCACCCCTCTACGCAGAAGGAAATGTGTGTGCTGTGCTGCCCGGATTGTGAGCTTGATCCCAGTGCGGGGCATACAGGAAGCAGCTGATCAATGTTTCTTTCTCGTGCATGTTTCTCTCTCTCTCTCTCTCTCTCTCTCTCTCCCCCTTCTTCTCTCTAAAAGTCAATAAAAAATGTATTTTTAAAAATAAAAAGAATAAAATCAAGATTCCGGGCGGGGGGAAGAGGGGGGAAGACACTGGCAAAGCAAGAACCGCGCGGGGGACAGGGAAGGCTGGCAGAGCCCCAGGCGAAATTGACGATCAGAGGCAGTCACCCACGCCGTGTCTCCTCGCACGCTTAAACCGCAGGGAAGCGACAGAACCCAGCCATCACCCGCAGGAAGACAGGTTACAAGGGGAGGGGATGCGTCACCACGCATTGGATGTCTCCGATAAGCCACGTCCCAACGACTAAAGAAAGGCGTTCGCAGGCCCCCGCTGGGCAGAAAACGGTGCTCACGGCGGATTCGTTACCCAAACACGCGTCACGCGCGTCGGAGGCTGCAGAGCGATGCCCCCAGCCTGCAGGCGTCCTTATACGGCTGTGGGTCCGCAGCCCGGGCCCCTGAGGACCCCCTCGCGGGGAGCAGCTAACGCGCACTGAGACTGCAGGGCCGTGCGTGGTGCGGAGTCAGGCTGATGGCAGAGGGACCTGGAAACCCACGCAGACCTGCATGCCATGCTCCCGAAATAGACTCCAGATGCTCCGAGAAGTTAAATGAATTTAAACATGTGACATTCGAGGGAAACGTGCTAAAAATAGATCTAATATTTATTTGGACTTCAGAGAGACGCTAGCTTCTTAACAATGGAATCAATAGAAGACAGCTCACTGAAAAGGGATTTGCCTCCTGTGTTGATAATTTATTTCTTTTTGTTTGTTTTTTTTTGTTAATCCTTACCGGAGCATATTTTTCCATTGATATTTAGAGAGCGTGGAAGGGAGAGACGGAGAGAAACACTGATGTGAGAGAGACATACCAATTGGTTGCGTCCTACACGCATCCCGACCAGGCCCAGGGGACCTGCAACCAAGGTACGCGCCATCCACCAGCACCGAACCCAGGACCCTTCAGTCTGTGGGCAGGTGCTCTACCCACTGAGCCAAACTGGCTAGGGCTACGTTGTTGAAAATGTAAATCCCAAGTGTAGCAAAAGCCAACAACCCTAAAACCTAAAACCGTTTCTAAGGTAAAGTGTCAAGCGTCAGGCATGGCGCCGGGTACTTAGCCCATCCATCTGTGCGCAGCCCCCGAGGAGGTACGGCGCCGGAGCCAAGGTCATGTGTCATGGCAGCCACAGGAAACACACACACTTTCCCACCTCAGAGGCACATTCGGAGCCACCAAAGGGGTTACCGTGTGTCATGGGAAAGCAATGGACCCCGGAGTTTGAGGGAGCAGCGCCAGGCCTCCCTGTTCTAGGGAATCCTGAGCCTCCAAGAAAGATGCTCTTAGTATCTCTACGGTATAAATGTGAGGCACAGAGAGGTTAAGCCACCTCCCTAAAGTCACACAGCTGTGGTGTGGCGGCTCCAGGCCACAAGCCCAGGCAGTCTGACTGCAGGGCTCTGCTCTCACCCCCTGCTTTGGTGTGACGAGCGGGTGCCTCCTAGTTGACAAAACACTGGGCACAGTCTCATTGTCTCACCATAGGGTTCAGTAAATTGTGATGTACCGACTGGGCGGGATTTACAGAAGGCGTCGTAGCAATAGGACTGACGTCACATTGGGAAGAGTTAACGAAGTAATGAATTGGAAGTACGGAGGACGGTGCCCAGGAACCCGCTAAGAGGTCCAGGTCATCAGCTGCTATTGCTCACGCAGGTGGCTCCCTCGGGGCTTCCTGGGGGCAGAAACCTGTGTTATTGCTCAGGGCCTGGCAGAGCGTTCTGAGCGGCTGGGCGAGGGGGGGTGTTGGGGGGTGGGGGCAGGGATCAGAACAGACAACAACTATGAAATCTGGGACATCAGCTCTATAATTGTGCCTAAAAGTACACGGCGACTGCACTACCTTAAAACCAGTGCAGGAAACGCCAGGCACAGTGGGGAGCTTTGGCCTTGGCCTTGGCTAACCCTCCCGATGGGTTACAGAACAATCGGGTGTGCTGTGGGCACCTGGGACTGGAACCAAGTAGAATCTGAGCCAACAGCCAGTGACGAAGACAGCGCGGCGGGCAGAGGGCACAGAGAGGTTAAGCCACCTACCTAAAGTCACACAGCCTGAAGGGAGGGGCCGGGGTCCCGCCCCATGACGTGTGGATCGCATCGACGACGGGGCAAGTGCCAGAAACTCTCTCCGCCTGTTTGCTCACAGGGTGGCCCAGCGACCGGGGTCCCCAGCGTCACGTTAAATAGTTAAGCGAAGTGTCTTAATGAGGAGGCGCAAGCCCTCTGCTCAGTAAGCACCCTCCCCGCCCCCCCCCTCCCAAATAGCCCCGAAAACTCTATTTATGTTTCACAATGGAGACTTTTAAAAAAAAACTTACGAAATCCGTCTTTTAAAAGTACAGAAAAAAAGTTTGAACTGCCAGGGGAAAGACAGAAGGCAGCAATCACCCCGCAGAGGGGCAGGTAAGGAGGAGAGGGTGAGTCACAGCCGCCGCTGATGCCTCCGGTAACCAGACGCCACAAACATCGCAGACGGTTCCCCACATCAGAGGAACGTACCGCGTGGGCAGGCGACAGCTGATGGCCGTGACCGACAACTTGACTTTGACCGTAGCTGGGGCTCTCGTTGCCTCTGGAAGGAGGCGCCCAGGCGGGGAATGGAGCGCGGCCGCCCGCCTGGAACTCGGGGCGGCACACACGGGTGTGCATGAGCGGTGGGCCAGGGCCGGGACCGACAGGCGAGAGGACATGCATTCGCCCCAGTCCCGTTTGCTGTCCCAGATCTGGAAACCAGCTGGTCTCCGAGGAACGGGCACCTCCTAAGTCCGTGTTTGGAATGTGCTTCTCTTCCGTTCAAAGATGGAGTGACTGTCTCGTGAAGCAGCATATGCTCAAGGTGGTTTCTAAAATCGTTAGGTGGAAGCGTACGTGATTGTTCTGTACTATGTTTACAAGTGCCGGGGATACCAGATGGCCCGTGGGAACAACGGAGTCCGCAGCTACCCTATTATCCTGGTAAAGCATTGAATCACGAGCATCCATGGGTGTTCTCGCTCAGGAGCCTAGGCCCGTGGTCGGCAAACTCATTAGTCAACAGAGCCAAATATTCACAGTACAATTGAAATGCCTTTTGAGAGCCAAATTTTTAAAACTTAAACTTCTTCTAACGCTACTTCTTCAGACTCGCCCAGGCCGTGGTATTTTGTGGAAGAGCCACACTCAAGGGGCCAAAGAGCCGCATGTGGCTCGCGAGCCGCAGTTTGCCGACCACGGGCCTAGGCTGTCCGACAATAATGAAAACGTGTCCTGGCCCGGGGCTAGAAAAACCCGTGCAACGAAAGAGCGAATCCGGAGACGGACCTGGGGTGACCCACGGAGCACATGAGGGAGGTGTTTCCAAGCAGCAGCACGACGACAGGCAAATCCACCAGCGGTATGGTTCCCGGGGCGCTCCCTGTCGGCAAAAGGCGCCCGGCCTCCCATCCCACATGTGAATTCTGGGTGCATTACAGATCGAAACACGTCTTTAACTCTGGAAGGAGATTGAATGATCTTCAAAAAAGAAAAAAAGCCAACCAGCATGGCTCAGTGGTTGAGTGTTGACCTATGAACCAGGAAGGAGGTCACGGTTCCTTCCATTCCCGGTCAGGGCACATGCCCAGGTTTCGGGCTTGATCTCCTTTGTGGGGTGTGCAGGAGGCCGCGGATCCATGACTCTCTCTCATCATTGATGTTCCTCTCTCTCTCTCTCCCCCACCCCTTCCTCTCTGAAATCAATAATAAAAATTTTAAAAAGAAGTAAATAAAGGAAAAAAGCCAGGGTGCCCAGTAGGGGTCCACATTGATGACCTGTAACCCCCGAGCCCCGCCCTCCAGGCCTCCACACCTCACAGCGACAAGTTAAATCATTTCCGTTCTTACACCCATGCCCACCGCCCCCTCCCCCCAAGCCGAATAGCGAGCCGGGAGAGAGGAAGTGGCGATTACTAAGACCTTCCGCAAGAAAGCCGCCTCCAGCCCGCCTTTCCCCGCGGCATCCGCTTGGGTGCCTCCTCGGCAGCATCTCAGCGTTTCCCGGAGGACAGGAAGCAGGAAGACAGACGTGCTGTGTGGACATGAGAAGTCACCTCCGTGCGCCTGTGAGGTTGAGGCTGAGGATGGATGGATGCGGAGAAATGACGGGAACCCAGCGAGGCCCCGGCTGCCGGGAGCAGGGACCGCGGTGCAGGAACAGGCCAGCCTCGGGCAGCAGGCGAAGGGAGCCGTGCCGGAGACACAGGTCGAGGGAGACGAGAGAGAGAGAGAGAGAGAGAGAGAGAGAGAGAGAGGGAGGGAGAGAGACCCAAACCCATCCCCCACAGAACCAGACACAGGACAGAGCCAGGACGATGCGCTTCCACAGGCAAGTCCAAGACAAGCCAGCGGGTCTGACGGAGCGGCGTGCAGGGGCTCCCGGCTCCAGATGCGCTGCCTGAGCCGCGTGCCTGGCACAGCCCTGAGGTCTCCTGTCGCGGCTAACCCTCAGCGAGGACATTCTTTCCGCCGATTTCCCGCGAGAGTGGACGGGAGGGAGAGGGGGCGAGCGAGAAGCTGAGGGGGAAGAGAGACATCGATGTGAGAGACACACGTCAGATGGTCGCCTCCTGCACGAACACGTGCCCCCAGGTACACGCCCTTGACCAGGAATCGAACCTGCGACCCTTTGGTAGGTGGGCGGACACTCGAACCACGGAGCCACAGAGGGCGAGCACAGGCCTCCGGGAGTCCGCAGCCTCGCCCGAGGTCACACAGTGAGTGAGTGACGGAGCTGGGACAGGGCCCAGGCCTGACGTCACACGGGGGGCAATTCCCATGGCTCCACAGCCGCTTTGCTTAAAACTAAAAGCAGGGGGAAGCGAGGTCGGGAGCGGAAGGGGGCCCTCGGAGGTCCGGGACCCTCAGACCTCCGCCGAGGAACCACGGAAGACTGACTCTGGGCGTGCAGTGCTTTGAAACACACATTATATCGCTGCCGCCGTCCTTCCTATTTTTAAAAGCAACGTCCTGTGCGGAAGACTTGCCATCAGAGCGCATCCGGCAGCATCCATGATTGCACTCCACTCCACGGGGAACGCACCACCTCCTTGCCTGGGCCAGGCGGGTCTCCGGGCACCACGCACGCCAGAGCCACAGAGCCGGACCTCAAAGAGGCGCTTACAAAGCAGAGAGAGCCTGGCGTTTATTTTTAACGGACGTTCCAACGCGTTCTCAGCACTGAGCGGCTCCTTTCACACCCGCTGCCCCAGGCCTGTGAGGCGGGCAGGCCCTGCAGGAAAGTGCGCCCCGGGCGGGTCACCCATGGGGCCCGGCACTGGGTCCACACACAGGTGCCCTGGGCTTTCAGACAAAACAGCCAGGGCGGAAGCTGAGAGCAATTTCCAAAATCAGAGGAAAGCTTCTCCAGTGGCCCGCATGTCAGCTAAGCCCCAAGGTCAAAGCCTTCGCACTCTGTTGAGATGCGACCGAGACTGGCAAGCCAGGCCCTGCTGAGGTTCCTGCGGAGACCTGGGTGGGCAGCTGGGGACCTAGGTGGGCAGCTGGGGACTTGGGTGGACAGCTGGAGACCTGTGTGGACAGCTGGGGACCTGGGTGGGCAGCTGGGGACCTGGATGGACAGCTGGGGACCTGGATGGACAGCTGGGGACCTGGATGGACAGCTGGGGACCTGGGTGGGAAGCTGGGGACCTACATGGACAGCTGGGGACACAGGGCGAGGACTGGGTTTGAGGTCAGATGGAGGGCATGAACTTCAGTCTCCTTGCCAGTGCTGCTCTTAGGGCCGTGGTCAGCAAACTGCGGCTCGCAAGCCACATGCGTCTTTTTGGCCCCTTGAGTATGGCTCTTCCACAAAATACCACAGCCTGGGCGGGTCTGTTTTGAAGAAATGGCATTAAAAGAAGTTTCAGTTTAAAAAATGTGGCTCTCCAAAGAAATTTCAATCGTTGTCCTGTTGATATTTGGCTCTGTTGACTAATGAGTTTGCCGACCACTGTCTTAGGGGATTACCTACCTGGCTGAGACACGCGTCTTTCCTGGTGAAACAGCGCAGGCCAGCCCTCCAGGTGGGAGAGAGGGAGGCAGCATCCATGCTGCCCAGTGTGTGTGGCTGTCTTTCTTGCAAGCTTGGGAGCTGCGGCCTGGAGCAGAGCAGCTGGTCAGGGTCATCCAGGTGCCAGGAGGGGCGGGGGAGGCTGTTCACGGTGCACGGGAGTCCGGGGAGGCCACCCCGCCACCTGCCTGAAGGAGGCATCAACCCGGAGGGGTGAGGAGCAGCTGGCAGCCAGACCGGAAGAGCAGAGCCAGGAGAGCCTCAAATGCCACCCGCAGAGTTCCTGGTTTACCCTGGGGGCGTCCGTTCCCAGCAAGGGGGTCACTGCTCTCGTGTGCCCGCTGGAGAGATCTCTCAGGCTTTGCCCGGAACACACGAGTTAAGGGGCTGCTACACCAGGCTGCACGACAGGCGGTGGCGGCCTGGGGTTCTGCCCAGGGAGCCCCAGGAAATTCGGGGTGCTGCCGACGCAGGAGCAACAGGTTTCTCACCCCTCAAGGGGAGGACGTGATAACCGAGGACAGCCACTGAGCGTGCAGTTTGTCATCCAGTAGCCCATCCAGGCCTCGGGGTGACAGGGGCAGGCGGACACGCGGGCGTGAATGTGCCCGGACAGGGCCGTGGACAGGGGCCAAGAGAGAAGTGACTCACGCAGCTGCAGAGCTGGCCTCCCCCGCTCCCTCCTACGTCCAGGGCTCTCCCCACGGCCCCTCCCCTGCCCTGGGCCACCCCCTGCTGGAAAGTGCTAGAAGGTGGAATTGGAAGCTGCATAATCCGTTTAAGGGCTTTTTACTGTAAGAGCTGCCGAGAGGCAAATCAGGCCCCGCTTGAAGCGCCTGAAATGTGCTGTGGGGGCGGCCCCTTCACAGCCGCCCACGTGCAGCCTGCTTTCCATCAGAGTCGCTCTTGGGAAAAGCGGGGGAGGTGACTCAAAACCTCCAGCAACTTGGAGGCTGATAGGAAAATCTCCAGTGATGGAGCGAGGCCACCCAGGAATCGCAGTGAAGACCAGCCCCCAGCCCCGGCGCTGGCTCCGGCCTCAGACCTGGCCACGGCCTCGCACCCGGTGGGCCTGCCGTCCGCGCTACGCGGCGGTCACCATTCCCCGGCCGATGGGTGCCCGGCCGGGCTGGGCCCACGTTTGCACCTGACCCTGTCAACTCATCCGTCATGGGCAGCCGTGAGGGGTCCTGGGGAGGCGATGTTGGCTCTCGCTGATCCAGGCAATCTTGATTCTTTCTGGGCCGCGTGCAGTCCTTCCTCTGTGGTCTCGCCACCTCCGTGTCACCGGGAGGGCAGTCACTGGGTGGGACGGCGGTGGGCTCTGTCCGGGTGGCAATGCCAGGCCCTTCTCCCTCCCCGGCCTCCCCCAGCGCCTCTGCCTCGCCCACGGCCGCCCAGGGCCGCTCCTCGGCGCCACAGGCTGTGCCCAGGGGACCCGCTGCCGCCCAGGAGAGAGAAGCAAACCCCCAGGATGGACAGCGCGAACCTCTGCACGCGGCCGGGATGACCCCGCACCTGCTCTGGCCGGGGAGCTGGCTCGGGGAAGAAGGCTCCAGGCAGGCCACGAGGAGGGGCAAAGCACCGCTCCGCGCCAGCAGGAGCGACCCCAGGCTGCGGGCGCTCAGGGGGGTGAGGCAGGCACACAGGACCCGCCACGCTGTCCGCTGGGTGCGCCATGCTCTCTGCCCTCCACCCCCCTCTCCCCATTCCAAAGCCCACGTGTTGGAGGAGAACAGATGCTTCTTATTTTTTTAGCATGCACAGAGTGTTTGGATGTGTCAGAGAAAGGACGAGAAATGTATTCACACCTGGTTGAGGAAATGAAACCATCAAGAATAATACTTTAAACCCCAGCTGGTTTGGCTCCGTGGATAGAGCGTCTGCCTGCAGACCGAAGGGTCCCGGGTTCAATTCTGGTGAAGGGCACAGGCCTGGGTAGTGATCCCCAGTGGGGAGGCGTGCAGGAGGCAGCTGGTCCATGATTCTCTCTCATCATTGATGTTTCTCTCTCTCTCTCTCCCTCTCTGAAATCAATAAAAAATATATTTTTTTAAAAGAATAATATTTTTAACATTTAATGTCCCCCGTTCCTCCCATCACCCCGCCCTGTATGGCCGCCTCTGTCCTGCCACGTGACCCGAGTCTAAGGAACATTGCGCGCTCACTGTCTCCTACCTCACGTGTCTTCCTTCCAGAAATGTCTTTGTTACGGTAGTTTTTGTTGGGTTCCTTTAGTATTTTTAACTCTAAAAGTATACAGAAAGCTCTGTCTCTTGTTCCAACAACTACACAGAGCATGCCTTCATTCTCAGTTCTGTGAGGAGGAGGCATGCTCCCCCCACACTGCTCCACCCCCACACACACACACTGCCCCGCTCCCCCACCACCTCCCCAGCCGCCCGGTTTCATCAGCTCCAGGTCACTTTCCACTGAGGTCTTAGAAGAGGCATATTGTGTCCGGGATCTGTAGTTAACTCCTGAATTAATAACTTAGTTGCCTAGAGGTTAACTCCAAGACGGAAGCCAACGGCGTGCACAGCGGCGTCATTACACAGACTCTGCTTTCTGTCAAGTCGTGAGATTTCATCCACGGAAAGGGAGAGATTGCACGTCATCGGGCGCCTCCCTGGGAGCCCGCGCCCTCGCCCCCTCCCCCCGCAGGTCACTGCCCTCCTCCCCGGTGGCCATCACTGCCTCCTCAGGGACGGGCACGTTTACATCCCGGATGAATCCGGTCGCTGACATGACTCCTGTGCCACGGCCGTCAGCGCGTGGGCTTGTCCCACGTGGAGTCCTGACCTCTCGGGTCCAGGCCCACACCCGATGTGGGGCTTCCACGTGGATGGCACCGATGCCAGGTCCAATGTTGTCCTGGCAGGGGGCTCGCCCCGGCAACAGCGCCTCCGGCTGGCGGGCGGTGCCCGAGCTGTCAACACGAAGCCACAGGAAATCCCCCTTTCATTTCGCCTTTCATTCCTCTAACGAGTGGCCGCCGGGCACACAGCCTGGACTCTGAGCAAGGCGTGGGGGGGTTCACGCCTGTACGCGAGGATCCCCTCTCTCCTTACCCTCAGTAGATGGTTCAGCGCCGTGTCTCCTGTGGGAATTCGCCACAGACCCTCCCTGGCGTCTTGGTCTCCCCCTCCCTCCGCTCTGTCCCTGGCAGGTGAGAACGGGCCACAGGTAAGGAGAAGTTGGGGGTGGGGTCCCTCCCGCTCCTACCCAGCGTCACCTGTGCAGCCCTGAGCCCCGGAGGCGAGACACTGGACGAACGGATCCCTGGATGGAGACCCCTATCCCCGCACAGAGCAGAGGGCAGCGGGCCTGGCACTCAGTTCCACCCGGAGGCAGGAAGACAAGGCCAAGGCCAGCCTTGCAGGCTGAACGGAAGGGCCGGGCGGGAGGCTGTGTGGCGGCCTCCCGTGCAGCACGGATGTTCGTGGGATGGCTGCATGAACGGGAAAACTGGTGCCATCCAGATCGAGGCTGGGCTGCCCGTCGGGGACCAGCGGCCACGCTCCGTGTGGACACATGTCAGAAGGGAGTGGGTCCCTGGGGAGGGGCCCGCAGCCACTCCCTGCACTGCCTCTTTGCGGCTTTGCTGCAAACTCCAAACGATGACGAAATGAATGTGTTTAAAACCCAACAGGAGCCGTAGCCCTCCGCCTGCGCACGGCTCCGCCGGTCTCCTGCGCAGCGCCACGGGCGCCACCAGCCCTGCCGTCCCGTTTGGGGAAAACAGCGGAAAACACCAGAAAACAGCGTCCCCGTTGCTTGAAGGGAGAGAAACGCGAAGCCAGGGGCTCTGAGCCACGTGCCATGGTGACACGGCCATCGGTCCTCAAACACATCCGTTCTCAAAGACACTCAGCCCCGAAAGCAGATGCGTATTTGCATCTTGCAGGTGAGGAAACACACCCAGGGGGGTCAAGTAATTCCCCCAAAGTCGCTCAGCCGGGGAACGGCGGAGAAACGCGGTGCACCGGCTCTGTCTTCCTCGGACACGTCCGCTCTCCCTGCCGGGCGGCCTGTGGCTGCAAGGGACGCGGGGGGGCTCAGAGGCGGCCTCCCCGGGCAAAGCTCCCTGCAGGCCCCTGCGGTCAGGAGCGGTGGGAGCTGCCCCGTGAGGCCCGGCCGCCCGCTGCTGCGGCCCCTCTCGATCCACAAGTCTCAGAGTCCCCCCAAACCCTCAGGTGCAGTTACATCAGCATAAAGGCAGGTACCCAGCTGTCACTCACAGCGGAGGCCCCGGAACTTCAACAGCTACTGAGAGACGTCTGAAACCGTTTCATCCCCCGTCTCTCACTCCCGCTGGGACGTGGCTGCGTGTGCCCGTCTCCCACTCCCGCTGGGACGTGGCTGCGTGTGCCCGTCTCCCACTCCCGCTGGGACGTGGCTGCGTGTGCCCGTCTCCCACTCCCGCTGGGACGTGGCTGCGTGTGCCCGTCTCCCACTCCCGCTGGGACGTGGCTGCGTGTGCCCGTCTCTCACTCCCGCTGGGACGTGGCTGCGTGTGCCCAGGGGTGGGGGGTGGGGGGGAGGGATGGTCTTTGGGGAAGGCACTGACAGTGCCAAAGGTGGGTTCCCCCATCGTGAGCGAGCACGCAGCGCGGTGGCGGCCGCCGGAGGACCTCCTCGGGCGCTGGGCTCTGTGGTCTCCGCTCGCCATCTGAGAACTCCTACCGAGCTGGCGCGGCCGGGGCTTGGCGTGCGTGCGGGCTTCCGCCGGAACAGCACAGGGTTTGTACCCGAAGACAACGTGGCCTGTAATTCAGCGAGCCTGAGACCAAACCCTTCGCGCCGCATTTCTCAGGTCTTACCAGCGTTCGCTGGCGGCAGATTGAATGCCAGGACATCTCAGGATCTGCCCTTTGACCCCGAGACTTCTGAATTGGGGCTCCACGGGCAGGCAGCCACAGCCCCGGTGCTCGGGGAGGAGCAGCTCTCAGGATTGCCCAGCATCCCTCTCCCTGACGGCATTCCCATGATCCCTCTCTCCGGCAGTGTTCCCATGATCCCTCTCTCCGGCAGTGTTCCCATGATCCCTCTCTCCGGCAGTGTTCCCATGATCCCTCTCTCCGGCAGTGTTCCCATGATCCCTCTCTCCGGCAGTGTTCCCATGATCCCTCTCTCCGGCAGTGTTCCCATGATCCCTCTCTCCGGCAGTGTTCCCATGATCCCTCTCCCTGACGGCATTCCCATGATCCCTCTCTCCGGCAGTGTTCCCATGATCCCTCTCTCCGGCAGTGTTCCCATGATCCCTCTCTCCGGCAGTGTTCCCATGATCCCTCTCTCCGGCAGTGTTCCCATGATCCCTCTCTCCGGCAGTGTTCCCATGATCCCTCTCTCCGGCAGTGTTCCCATGATCCCTCTCTCCGGCAGTGTTCCCATGATCCCTCTCTCCGGCAGTGTTCCCATGATCCCTCTCTCCGGCAGTGTTCCCATGATCCCTCTCTCCGGCAGTGTTCCCATGATCCCTCTCTCCGGCAGTGTTCCCATGATCCCTCTCCCTGACGGCATTCCCATGATCCCTCTCTCCGGCAGTGTTCCCATGATCCCTCTCTCCGGCAGTGTTCCCATGATCCCTCTCTCCGGCAGTGTTCCCATGATCCCTCTCTCCGGCAGTGTTCCCATGATCCCTCTCTCCGGCAGTGTTCCCATGATCCCTCTCTCCGGCAGTGTTCCCATGATCCCTCTCTCCGGCAGTGTTCCCATGATCCCTCTCTCCGGCAGTGTTCCCATGATCCCTCTCCCTGACGGCATTCCCATGATCCCTCTCTCCGGCAGTGTTCCCATGATCCCTCTCTCCGGCAGTGTTCCCATGATCCCTCTCTCCGGCAGTGTTCCCATGATCCCTCTCTCCGGCAGTGTTCCCATGATCCCTCTCTCCGGCAGTGTTCCCATGATCCCTCTCTCCGGCAGTGTTCCCATGATCCCTCTCTCCGGCAGTGTTCCCATGATCCCTCTCTCCGGCAGTGTTCCCATGATCCCTCTCTCCGGCAGTGTTCCCATGATCCCTCTCTCCGGCAGTGTTCCCATGATCCCTCTCTCCGGCAGTGTTCCCATGATCCCTCTCTCCGGCAGTGTTCCCATGATCCCTCTCCCTGACGGCATTCCCATGATCCCTCTCTCCGGCAGTGTTCCCATGATCCCTCTCTCCGGCAGTGTTCCCATGATCCCTCTCTCCGGCAGTGTTCCCATGATCCCTCTCTCCCGCAGTGTTCCCATGATCCCTCTCTCCCTGACGGCATTCCCATGATCCCTCTCTCCGGCAGTGTTCCCATGATCCCTCTCTCCGGCAGTGTTCCCATGATCCCTCTCCCTGACGGCATTCCCATGATCCCTCTCTCTGATAAGGGTTCCCAGCATTCCTTTCTCTGATGGCATTACCAGCATCCCTTTAAGTCCATCCCTGTGTGTTTTGTTTTTTTTGCAAATGGCAAGATTTCATCCCTTTTTGTTGCTGAATAATATTCCATTGTATATATACATGAGTGGCCAGATTATGATGAGCACCTGACGTTTGTAGGCAAATGAGCCGTACACTGCCTCGTATGGGATATGGAAGCCGAAGGCCTGTTCGAACACCTTTGCTGTCTGCAGTCACCAAGATGAAACGGCTCCAGTTCACACAGGAACACAAGGATTGGACAGTCGAGCATTGGGAAAAAGTCATGTGGTCCGATGAATCACGTTTCCAGTTGCATCATGCAGATGGCAGAGTGAGAATTTGGCGGGAACAGCATGAAAGCATGCACCCCACATGCATGAGTACAGCCCTTCCAGCTGGTGGGGCAGTGTTATGGTTTGGGGCATGTTTTCCTGGCATGATTGGGGCCCTTTAATTCGTGTGGAACGTCTGACTAGCACAACATACCTAAGTATCGTTGCTGATCCAGTTCATCCTATCATGTTGATGGCGTGTCCCAATGGAGACGGCTTCTTCCAATAAGACAACGCGCCATGCCACGGTGCTCGTGTTGTGCAGGAGTGGTTTCCAGAACACGAGGGAGACTTCACCTTGCTCAGGTGGCCCCACCATCACCAGATCTCCACCCAATGGAGCATTTGTGGGACGAAGTTAAAAGAGCCACCAGGCAGCTGGTTCCACAACCATCCAATCTCACAGAACTGGACAGTGCTATTCATCAGGCACGGTGTCAGATTCCTCGCATCACCTTTCAGCATCTCGTGGAGTCCGTGCCAAGAAGAATCGCCGCAGTATTGAAGGCCAAAGGTGGCCCCACGAAGTGCTGGTGGGGTGGTCATAATAACCTGGCCCCTCAGCGTACATGCACCACTCTTCCCTGTCCTCACCTGTGGATGGGCAGTGAGGTTGCGTCCACATCTTGGCTGCTACTAGTGATGCTGCAATGGCCACAGGGGTGCATATGTCTGGTCCAGTTACTGTTTTTGTCTCCTTTGGATAAATACCCACAAGTGGAATTGCTGGATCCCATAACAGTTCTATTTTTAATTTTTTGAGGACTCTCCCTGCTGTTCTCCACAGTGGCTGCACCAATTTACAATCCCATCAACAGGGCACGAGGGCCCCCTTCCCGCCCCCTCCCCCGTCACCAACACTTCTTGTCGGTTAGTTATTGATGGTAGCATTCCGACAGGTGTGAGGTGACCGCTCGTGGTGGTGGTGATTGCATTCCCCTGGCGATGCGTGATGTTGAGCGTCCTTTCCTGTGTCTGTGGGCGTCTGTGTGTCCTCATTGAAGAAATGGCTACTCAGGGCCTCTGCCCGTTTTTGGCTGGATGGTTTGGTTGGTTTTTTTGGTGTCCAGCGTCCCGCTAGGGTTCCCAAGTTCCTGGCACGGCCCGGCCAGCCTCACACAGGCGCCTTCTTCTTCTAGTGCCTTCTTCTAGTGCCTTCTTCTTCTAGTGCCTTCTTCTAGTGCCTTCTTCTTCTAGTGCCTTCTTCTTCTAAAAGGCAACCCATTTCTCAGTGCAGAGTCGTTTCCAGTCCAGCCCCGCCAGGCTGTCCTCCGGTGGCCGCGCAGACGGCCGTGGCCGGTAATTTCGAGGTTTAGCATCGTCTGCCCTCAGATCGTCCTGCATGAACCTACCCCTGGACGGTGCCCGGAGCCCCGGAATGAAGGGACCCCCTGGGTTCCCTCCCCAGAGCCAGGGTGCCATGGAGCCCGGCGCCGGGTAGAGACAGTGCGGATGTGAGAAAGCGACCGACGCCGTCGCTCACGGATACCCACGCAGAAGTGCCAACTCGAACGTTAGCCGGCGGGCCCACCGTGACGAACACAGTTAGGAGACGAACGGGCAGCCGTCCTTCCAGCAACGCGGGTTACGAGCACGTGTGCTGCGCAGGCCGCCGCAGGACTGCCCCCGCAGGGTTTGCCGGGCGTCGGAAGACAGCAGACGACCAAGGTGCCGAGCGAAAGATGACGGCACAGCGTGCACCCCAGCACCCCCCTCCCCCCGGGGGGACGCAAAGCTCTCCGCAGGAGGTGGGTTACCACTGAGTCAGGGGCACAATCCCAAGCACTTCCGGGGCGCGGCTGGGTCGTTGCTGGACGGCCCCACAGTCCCCCCGCCTCCTTCTGGGAGCCCAGATGACAGACGCTGCGGCTGTTCACCCACAGGCAGGGTGCGGCCACCCTCCCGTCGCTCCCAGCAGCTGTCCCCAGGCCCCGGCCTCCTGCGTCCGTACCCAGCGGCCTCTGCTGGCCACTGAGCTCCCTGCTCGGCTTAGCGATCCCGTCCCTCCTGCCCACCCCCTCCTGCCCCCTCTCACCAGCTCCCCCTCCGTCCCTCCTGCCCCCTCTCACCCAGCTCCCCCTCCGTCCCTCCTGCCCCCTCTCACCCAGCTCCCCCTCCGTCCCTCCTGCCCCCTCTCACCCAGCTCCCCCTCCGTCCCTCCTGCCCCCTCTCTCTCAGCTCCCCCTCCGTCCCTCCTGCCCCCTCTCACCCAGCTCCCCCTGGTCCAAAGGAAAATGGAGCATTGGGAAGAGGCTGAGGCTTGGGCTCCAGGCCCAGCAGGACCCTGAAGGTGTGAGACTTCAGGTGAGTCACATGCATCCCCCCACCACAGGTCGCCACAGGTCTTCACCCCTCGCGGAGCTGACCTGGCCCTTCGCAGGGAGACAAGCCGCACAGGATGCGCAGCCGCGGTGCTGGCCCAGCTAGGGGCGGAGTGCCTCTCCGGTCAGGCTGTGGCCAGGAAGCCCGCCGGTTCCTACATTTCATCAAGAATACCGCTCCTCTCCCCGCACCCCCTAAGCTTACAGTTTCACCAGGGCTGCTTCGCCCAGAGCCCGAGCGCTTTCCTTCCTCAAACCCAGGGCACGCCTCCTTCCCGCTTTTCCAACAGAGACGGATGGGAGCACCCGCAGGAAGCTGGGCCCGCCACGCCTCCGTGACCCATGCTGTGGTATGGCCGGCTGCCTCCCCCGTGGGCCCCGGCCTCTCTGCCCACTGAGAACACGCCCACGGCCTCTCCTCCCCACGCAGAGGTGCAGGCTCGGGCCCTGTTCATAGCGTGAGCACCCACCATCTCGCCAACAAGCACACGCCTGACATCGGGGCGGGCGCTTTTTGTTAAGGTCGAAATCCCAAGGCAGCATGGAAGACATTTGAATTTAAACAGACCAGCCCCTGGACTTCCCAAGCAGGAGCTTTGCCAGGGCCGTGAAGGAACACGGGTCCTCGGACGCACGTCTGGAGCCGCGTCCTCGCCGGGAGCTCTGCAGAGGCGAGCCCAGGCCTGCCCCGGGGCTGGTGGCTCCCAGCACCTTAGACATTTGCTCAGAAAGTTCATTGGGTTCTCTTTTTTTAAAAATATATTTTTTATTGATGTCAGAGAGGAAGGGAGAGGGGGAGAGAGAGAGAAACATCCATGATGAGAGAGAACCATCGATCGGCTGCCTCCTGCACGCCCCACCCTGGGGACCAAGCCTGCAACTCGGGCGTGTGCCCTGACCGGGAATCGAACCATGACCTCCTGGTTCCTAGGTCAATGCCCAACCGCTGAGCCTCACCAGCGGGCTTGAGTCCTTAGTACATGCCAGGCGCTGAGCTGTGTGCCTAGAGCCCATGCAGACCTCACGGGTGGGGCCGCTGCCTGCAGAGATCTGAGGGTCAGACAGTCACACCACCTCACCGGCGCGTTATTGCCGACGCTGGTGCCTCAGCGAAGGGGGACAGGACCAGCTCTCGGGGGAGGCTGTCGCGGAAGGCGTCCTGGCCGTAGCCCGGGGCCTTGCCCGGAATGAGGTTCAATAAATGCCATGGGTTACGTGTGTGTGTCTCCCCCAAATGTATATGTTGAAATCCTAACCCTCAATTAATGGTATTCGAAAGTGGGGCCTTTGGGGAAAGGGGGGCTCCACCCTCACGAATGGGGTGTTTTAAGGGGACCCCAGAGAGCTCTGTGGCCCTCTTTTTCCATCATGTGAGGACACAGGGAGACGACCAGCACCTACGAACCAGGACACGCTTGACTCATTCCCAGAACCGAGTGCTGATGGGAGCCTGTGGGTTCCCCTCGCTGTGAGCAGTCCCCCCCCCCTTTGCCCCCCCAACACACACACACACCGGCAGCTCGTCAGGGGCTGCGCCAGAAGCCGGCAGATCAATGAGACGCAGCCGTCCCGCTGGCCGCCTGTGAGCGCAGCTGTCCTCCAGGGCGGCCTGGGAAGTTCCCGCGAGGCACCCCACAGCCTGGCTCCTCCAGCGCCTCCCGCCCGGACAGTTCCCTTGCCGACCTGACCCCTTCCATCCCGTGCCCGGAGGGTCGGCGGCGTCTCCCTGGTGTCTGCCCCCGGAGAGAATGCGCGAATATGAGTCCGTTTCCCCGTTACCCGCCTCAGAGCCTGTGCATATCCTCAGGGTTCTTGCTGCTTGTCATTATTGTCACGCTTTCCCTTCTTGCTGTGCATGTCCTTTCCTTTTCGTTCAGTTTTCATTTACGTTTCATGTCCCTTTTGTCTGTAAAGTGTTCGTTTATAGGTTCAGCAGACCAACAGACATGTCCTGTGTCCAGGAACGGTTAAAACGGGCTCAGTTGGGGGTCTGGAACAGATGACTTCAATTTACCTTGTTGCTGATGGGTTTTCAGCAACAAGGTAAATTGATGCGGTTTTCGAACAGCCTCCCATGACGAATTAAGTTCCAGAAACAAGGTTCCGCTGGGTCGCACAGGCAACCAACCCCGTAGGAACACAGCGTCGTCGCTGGGGCACACGCCACGCACGCCCCCCGTTATTCACGCGGTGACATCCTTGACAAACGACACGGCCCCACAACACTTCTCCGGACCGGAGTTTCTCCAGGGAGCGTTACCCCAAACCCCCAGACAGACAGGGAAGCCTCTCAGGAGGACGTCATCCAGGTCCCAGGGTCCTAGGCCACGCGCCGCCCGCAGCAGAGAAACACACGCGCCCGAGGGGGCGGGCGATGCTCTGCACCCCGGACGGACGGCACAAGTCGGGTCCAGGGGTCCCGCGTCACTGACCGCGAGAGCTGGGGGGGACCCCAAAGAGCCCGCCCACCCTTCCTTCCTCGGATGAGAAGACCACGCCCGCGAGGAAGCGCCACACAAGCCACACGAGCCCGCTCAGGACGTGGCACCGCGCTGGCTCCTGGCACCGGGCTCGCGGGAACACGGACAGCACGTGGGGCGGGAGGAGGAGGCGTGGGAGCTGGCCTCTCTGGCCTGTTCGTCCCTAATGACAGACTCCCCTTCATCCTCGAAGACTCAGGGGTCGGCAAACCCATGAGTCACCAGAGCCAAATACCAACAGGACAACGACTGACATTTCTTCGGAGAGCCACATTTTTTAAACTGAAACTTCTTCTAACGCCACTTCTTCAACATAGGCTCGCCCAGGCCGTGGTACTTCGTGGAAGAGCCACACTCAAGGGGCCAAAGAGCCGCATGTGGCTCGCGAGCCGCGGTTTGCCAACCACGGGGTTAGGACGTCACTCCCTGCGCAAAGATCCAGGGAGAAGAGAGCTGTGGAGGGAGTTTTTTATTTTACTTTTTAAAAAATGTTTTATTGATTTTTTTACAAAGAGGAAGGGAGAGGGATAGAGAGCTAGAAACATCGATCAGCTGCCTCCTGCACGCCTCCCACTGGGGATGTGCCCGCAACCGAGGTACATGCCCCTGACCGGAATCGAACCCGGGACCCTTCAGTCCGCAGGCCGACGCTCTGTCCACTGAGCCACACCGGTCAGGGCGGAGGGAGTTCCTTAAAAGCCATTTCCTGTCTGTGGGTGAGAATGCTGCCGGTAGCAGAAAGAAATGAACGATCTTACCGCATAAAACGTCCCAAGGAAAGATGGGTCCAGAGCTGGTTAGCTCAGTGCCTCGATCACCCCCAACACCCCTTGCCCCCCACCGGCCCCCTGGACACATTCAGCAGGTGGGCCGGCTCTCCTCCTGGCTGCGGGAGGGCTGCAGCGGGCCAGGCGTCACATCCGAACCGGCGAGGCTCTCATTGGCCAGGGCTGTTCCTCAGGCCTGGCGCCTAAACCCATCGCGAACAAGGTGAATGAGACCCCAGCGACTGGCCTCGGCCTCCCCTGAATCCTGTGGGCACAGCAAACATTTATTTTATTTTATTTTTTTATATATATTTTTACTGATTTCAGAGAGGAGCGGGGTGCGGGGGGGAGAGAGAGAAACATCACTGATGAGAGAGGATCATTGATCGGCTGCCTCCTGCACGCCCCCTACTGGGGATGGAGCATGTGCCCTTTACTGGAATCGAACCTGGGACCCTTCAGTCTGCAGGCTGGTGCTCTATCCACTGAGCAAAACCGGCTAGGGCCAGAGCGGACATTTAGACACCATCAGCCAGGAGAAAGGAGAAGTGCATTTGAAATACGGAGCGCGCTGCCCACCGCTGTGGGGTTTCCCGGTTCCATTTCCTTCCTAGTCACTGGGCGGAGCGAGCGAGGGGTTTGGATCCGACAGCACAGTCCTCACACAGGAGACAAGAGCATGCCCTGCGGGGCTTAGGGTAACGGCTCCGATTCCACTCCAAACTGTGGAAAAGTCACATCCAAGCTCACATTCCGCCGGCGGCTTGCCAAGCCAGTGACAGCTCCCGGCGCTCTAAAAGCCCGATAAATGCAGCTCTCAACAGCAAAACTCCCGCGATCCGAGTTTTCTCCGTTATTCTGTAGCTTTACCAACGAACAAGTAAAGAACGCGATGCCTCTGACCGCAGCCTCCGGTGTCTCACAGAGCTTGGAAAAACGGGACAACAGCCCGCTGTGTAAGAGCACCGTGTGTGTGAGTGAGTGTGTGTGTGTGTGTGAGAGAGGGGGGGAAGGGAGAGGGAGGGAAAGGAAGAGAGAGGGAGAGGGAGGGAGAGAGAGGGAGGGAGAGAGAGAGGGGGGGGGAGGGAGAGAGAGGGAGAGGGAGGGAGAG